>CM053593.1:232041899-232103152 GCA_028646575.1 Pseudocheirus occidentalis | reverse complement strand
GAAAGACATAAACTCTAAACTGAGTATCTTGCCACACAGGAGAATAGGGGAGAGGGGGGATGAAATGGGGGGTTATGGAGGGAAGGGTGGGGTGGGGGGATGGGTGTGGGAAGCATACATCTCAGTAAAGGGGCAGGGACAGGGTAGAGAACAAAACAAGGGGGGGAGCAGGATAGGAAGGAAGGACATACAATTAGCCTCTCACAATTTGCCCACCATGGGGATGTCCTGTGTAATTACGCAGGTACAGCCTGTATTGAATTGCTGCTCCTCTCAGAGGGAGTGTGTGACAGGGGAGGAATTGCCAGAATCTAGTATTTAAAGCTATACGATCAAATGCAACTGGGAGATAATACATACAAGGACGGTGGCAGGGAGCCCTTCCCTGCCCTGCTAGAAAGCTAGAGTTGTGTTGAAGGAGGGCATAAAAGGGAACAGATTGTGGGAGGAGTCTTACAGTGGGATCAATATTATGGGCTGGGGGTTAGGGTCAAAAAGGGGATAAAATTTGTAACTCAGAACTTTGTGGAAATGAATGATGTAACCAAGAAAATAAATTCAAAAAACAACAAAAAATTGAAAATTTGAAAAATAAAAAGAAGAAATCAGAATTGTTACGTAATATATATCCCTCTGATGTCTGTTCAAGAATTACTACAATAAGTCCCTATTAGATATACATTGAGTAAGAGTACAATTAATGCAAGTAACATTTCATACATAGGAGTCATACATAGACAGGTGCATCCATAATTACATTGGAGAGGAGGTCTATTCATAAAAATTGATATTATAAATTATTTCTTATCTATAGATTCTTGGGTTTTAAAAGCCAGTCTTATATATATATACATATATATGTTTGAATTCATTAACAAATTGAGTAGTTTGTGTTTCACTTAGAAAAGAAACAAATGACACAGTCCCTGATATTAAGAGAGATGCTATGGCAATTAGGCCTGTCAGTAAAAATCCAGGAATTACCATTTGCTACCTAGAGAATCAGATATTACTTGAAGTGCAGGTTCCACTGAAGTTGGAAACCAAAAGAGGGCTGTTCTATAAACAGTAAAATGATATCATAACCACTAATACATTGTTTAAGGGTATAAGTTAAACAATTAATGTTCCATTGTAGGTGGTATCATCTTGTGAAAAGGTGAGATGCTAAATCACTTCTTGGCATGTCTTTGTGCAGGGGATCTCTCGATCCTCTTTCTCTGCATACTGACTTCCTGCATCTGCGCAGTGAGTTTTGGAACATGCTCAGGCAGTCTGTTCTTGCATGTTCATTGGTTATTCATCACCTGTTGGTAAAACAAAAGCATAGACTCACCTCCGCAGTAGTAAAGGGTCAGGCCTTTCCCATTTCTTTGTCTGGTGATTTCTACACATTATCTTTATTTGGGGAGTAGGTACTTTTTCAAATTGTTTTTCTGCTGGCACATACCCATTTTTAGTAATGTATTAAAAATATAGGGTGTATAAGATAGTAGCTAATTGCCTTCATGTCATTTTAGCCTTTCTATTTTTAAAATAGGTAAATAGGATTTTATATCTTTATTCAGTATTTGAGCTATGGCTTGATCAGTTGAATTATAAGGGTTATGCCTGTAATTAAGTTTATTTGAATGTGATCACAGAAATATAGAAATGATTTGCTAGTGTAGGCAGGGGCATTGTTGGTTTTGATTGTTTTTGGAACTCCTACTGAAGCGAAAGACTGTAACATATGGTCAGTTATAATTTTTAATGCTACCCCTATCTAAAAAGAAGCAAAGGTAAAAGAAGAAAAAAAAATCTATTCTATCATGTATACAAAGGAAGTTAATGATTCACATCTGGCTGCCAAATAAAGTTAGATTTAACTCCCTGTGGGTTAAATGTGATTACTGGAGACATAATATAGATAAGACATTGAAGGCAATTCTTAATAATCAGAGTAGCTTATTCCTATAAAAATTGTTTACATAGAGTATGTGCATTTTGATCAAAATAAGAGTGAGATAATGTAGTTCTATGAATATTTGGATAAAAAGAGTTTGAAAAACTTGAACTTTTTAATAATAGTTGTGATATTTGGAGAAAAAGGTCAGGACATGAAGAATGAACTGCATTATGATTTATATATGTATATATGTTGAGACCACTGTCTTATGAGGGTTTGTAATGTTTGAAAAAGGTTTAAAAGATCTGTAGTCTGTGTCTGTGTCTGTAAGTTTTTGGCAGTATCAATACATTATACACTGAATATTTGTTATCTGATATGATCTTAAGGGTAGAAGAAAAAAATAATTTAATAATGATATTTTATCCCAAAGTTTTGCATTTGAGCAGAAGTGAGTATTGATAAATTTATAATTATTAACATCAATGTAGTACACTATGTTCTAGTTTTGAGATTTATAAATGATCATCTAACTCTTATAAAGCAGAACTAAGTGAAAACTTATAACATGATGTCTCTGTTTTTTACCTTAAAGCAAAAACACAAATTTAAAATTGAGATGTATTAAAACTAAATTGGTGCAAAATGTCCTTAAGTAATATAAGTTCCCAAAATAATATTACTAAAGTAAATTTCTAGCTAATTGCAGGATTTCTTAGATATCACAGAATTTTTCATCAAAAAAAGGTATAGTAGTTGAATTTTGTGTTGGCAAAAACTAAAAAGATGATCACAGTACTTTTTAAAGCTATTAGTTTTGTAATCATTTTATACACTGGGAATATCTTAAGGTGAACCTCAAGTAGTTTGTATAAATTTCTGTACATGATCTAATTCTTGGTGAAAAATAATATTAGATTTCCCAGTAAACTAACATAAAACAGTTCAGATCTTTTACTGACTACTTGCTCTGATCATTTTAAAAAATCTGCTATGGGAAGGAAAAAGGTAGCAACATGTGGATTAAATATAGTATTGAATGCCTTTTATTTTAAACAGCAATTTTCACCAATCACAGCTAAGAGCCAGTTACAGGTAATTGTATTCTTATGAAGCTATAATAAACAACAAAGATTTGCTAGGTTTCTTATACATAAGGCATTCCATTTAACATTTTTCTTTCTCAAAATTAAATTTGTCCTGGTGTAAAAGCAAATTGTTAGAAATTACTTCTATTTATTGTACAGACTTATAACTTCTTAGCAAGGTAAGGTCATTGTTTAGGAACTACATAACAAAAACAAGTTCCTATCCCAGGGTGATGACTTTGCCTTTAAAGATGGTTTCAAGGGGCCTTGGCAGTTTTCACAAAATAAGGAGAATTGATATGGCTTTTAGGAAGGGGCCGATGGTGATGCCCCAGCTTTGCCAAATCTTGTACATGTAAGAGGAATGCTATGAATGGGCTGAATTAATCCACATAAAGATTTCACCCAGTCTCCTTGTTTCCACATATATGAAAAAATTTAGGTTTTAGCTTTGACAGTAAAATAAATTAGTTAACATATTTAAAAGTTCCGTAACTGTTAGCCAAACTGTTTTAGCTGTAACCTCATCTTCAACTACAGGTAAATGTGTAAATACATGGTTTTCTATATAGTAGATATAAACATTATAAGGTATAAGTGACATAACTGTTTTTACACAAATTTCTTCCTCTGTTTCAAGAAAATTCAGATGAAAAATTGACTTTATCTAACACTATTTCTGGGTTGCAATGATTCTCTCAATTTTTACAATGAGATAATTTTACTACAATTTAGAAAGACCATAATAACACAATGGCTTTATTACATTCATTTATGACATTAATTGAATTTTTAAATTATCACTTGATTATTGATAGAAAATTGGGCTTATCAAGTGCAGATATTTTTAACCATTCCTCATAGCTGCAGAGTCTGATTGTGGATTCAGGGATTAGAAAGTAGAGGCTTATCTGCTTGCCTGTAAGTGTTGGCTGTAGGGTGACCCAGGGCTGTTGCTAGTGAGGTCATTGATATAATTAGTATGTTTCCTCCGTTCTGCCAGTTTGGGGAAGGCAACTCAAATTCCATATTATTCTTCAGCACTCTCTCTTTTAATCTTATCTGGGAAGAGAGGCTTTAACAAATTTTTGTAAAATGTTTTCAACTAATGTAAAGTTTACTTCTTAAAATCGTCATTGACAGTGAGAGCTTTTAACTCACCAGTTAGAGTGCAAGGGTCTAGCAGAAATCAGTTTTGCAGATACTTAGCACTTAGAAAATTATGGCTAAGTATGGAAGATGTGAGCTCTATATGGAAGGTGTGAGCCCTGTCCACTGTTGAGAAGGCATGAACTCTACTATTGAAGTGGAAGAAGGGGATTGGCTGAGACAGGATGTCAGTGTACGTATATAAAGAAGGATTCCAGAGACAAAGAGCCAGAACTGGAATTTTCCTGTTGAAGGAAGCAGGGTTGTCTCAGCATCTAGGAGTGGGGCTGCTGGACTGAAGAAGTGAGTTGGAGTTTTCCTGAGACCAGAATCTGGTGAAGGCCATCCAGAAGGCTGATATTCCTTCTGGGTACTAGGGCCAGCTGAATTGCTGGAGGACTGGAGATGTATGAGCAGGATAAGACCTTGTTTGTTCATGTCCTGTCTGATCCTTGAGTTCCAGGCAAGAGAAGTGGTGAAGGGTTTGAGATGTGCTGGACCCTGTGAACTTCAGTGTGTGCCAGGGACTTCCCTGAGGACTGGACAAGGACCTGGGAGGTGTCTGCCTCTGAGGACTGGACAAGAACCCAGCAGCTATCTGCTTCTGAATCCAGGTGAGTGTTTCGTGCATTCAGGAGGGAGCTGGGATTATGGAAGGGGACACTGGGAATCAGAGAGACCACCCCAAGTCAAGATGAAGAAAAGGCCTCCCCTTGGCTGAAATTGAGGTTTCCTGGACACCAAGGGGTGGAGGGTTTGTGTGGTTTTCTAATGCTTGTACTTAGTATTTAATGATATTTAGTAATTGTGAATCTAGATTAGTGAATGATTAAGTTGATGGATGCCCCATGAGTGGAAGATTGATATATTGTGAATTGATTGAACGATTAAGTAAGAAAGGTTTCACCCTTAGGGAAACCAGATGATTATTCTTTTGTTCCTTGTTCTAAACATTGTGGCCATTGTAGTGAAAACTATGTGGCCATTCTAATGTTAAGCTGCTATGAACACTATATTTTGATTTTCTGTGATAAGATGTAATGTTTTGAATAGTATATTGTGAATGTTTGCCTTGATTTGTAATGGAATAAACAGAGAGTTCACTATACTGTGTAATCTGAACCTTAAAAGCCGTTCACAGTTGCATTCTTTTCGGAATCTGCTGGTGCATGGTGTTACAGAGGGTACTCTGGAAAAGATCTAGTGATGCTGTGTGTCCTCTCTCCTTCACTGGAGAGTTCAAAGGTTTACCTTAGAGGTGTTTCTTTTTTAGATATTTGTATATTCTGAATTTGCCTTAGTGACAAATAACATCATAAATTCTGACTTATCATTAGCATCTAATTAAGTGTGACACTTTTCACTTTTCACATCTCCAAAAATAATCCAAATTAATTCAATTAATTTTCAGTTTCATTACAATACACAAAACATTTCTCTTTCATGTGAGGCAGGAAATGGTTAAATGCTCATAGTCTGTCTCTTTGATCTGAAAAAGAAAAATCCCCTATTTAGTTATTTATTTTTATTGCTTTCTCCAAAAAGAAACTTGGACAGACTTGGAATGGAAAGAAAGAGATTTTCAAACCTACTATTCTCAAAACCTTTGTTCACACTGTTTGTGCAAATTGTTTATACCTTTGCCAAATTTCCTACTCATGCTCCATTCTTTGCTACATGCTTCATTTCTTTCTAATTCTCATCTGACACTTCTCCTACACTCTTTGACTTGCCATTACCATCATATAACATATTTAATAAAATGTTTTCTCTTTTTTCCTCTCTCCTCTCCACACAAGCTGCTTGTGTTCTGTCATATTAGAAGGGAGAGGGGGAGTGTAACAGATAACAACATTCAATGGAAAATCACTTGTATTATAAATCATATAGAATGACAAATTACTCAAAACCAAACTCACACTCATTCACATAAAAACACTTAAACAAAGCAGATACATACAGAAAATGACAGAAGAGTGCACTCCCAGAAAATTGTTAGAGATATTCTCCAGAAATAAGACATTTTCTTGGTCCTTCAGATGTTAAAAAAGGCCAGGTAAGACTTACTTTGCAATTTCCTTTTCTGTTTCTATAGTTTCAGACTCTGAAGAGACTGCTGCATCAACATTTAATTGTGTGAGCAATACTTGGCACTTTGATGTCTAATATTTAACTTTTCTTTAATATATTACATTGGAAAAGACAGAAATGGGGAACCACTGGTGTCCCTCCTCTATTAGTCTTTCACTCATCTGTCTCCCTACTGTCTACCATTTTACTACTGTACCACCCTGTGGAAACTAGGGGCAACAATGTTCCACACATGCTAAAAACTGGAGTTGTTCTGTGATGACAGTAAGTCCCCTTTCTTTCACTACTTTCCCACTTAAAGTTATTGTTCCTCATCTTTGGATTGTACCCCATACATTTGACCCATGGTGAGAGAAAGTTTTTTTCTTTTTTTTAACTTTTATTTATTTTTAGTTTACATCTTTCACTTCCATGAGCTTTTGATTTATAAATTTTCTCCCCATCTTTCCCCTATACACCACCCCAAATCAGCTATTCCAAGGTATACGCCCTCCCCCAATCAGTTCTCTCCTATATCCTCCCCCATCATCCCTCTGACTTTCCAATAGAGCAATATGGATCTCCTCACACCAGTACGTGTATATTTCCCTACTTCCTATTCCACCTCCTTCTTGTTCAATTCTCTACTTTGTCCCTGTCCCTTTACAAAAGTGTGTGCTTCTAACAACTCCCCCCAACATGTCCTCCCTTTCATCTTCCCCCTTTCATCCCCTTTCCCCCTACTCTCCTGTAGTCCAAGATACCCAATTAAGAGTGTATGTCATTCCTTCCCTATGCCAACTTCAATGAGAGTAAAGTTGGCCCATTCTCTTTTGCCTTACTATTCTTCCCCTCCATTGTAACTGTTATCCCTTGCCTCTTTTATATGAGAAGATTAAACCTGTTCTCTCTCTCGCTGTCTCTTGTCATATTATTCCCCTCCCATGTCTCAATTTCACCTTTTAAAAATATCATCCTATCCTATTCAATAGATTCTGCTCCCTCTGTCTATGTACACATATATGCAGACACTCACATGTGTATTCATATGCATAAAATCCTCCTATATAGACACATGTATATGTATACATACATATATAAGTATGTGTGTATAAATATATACATATACATACACATACACACATTTATATTCCCTTCAACTATCCTCATACTGAGTAAAGTTTCATAAGTTATAATTATTGTTTTTCCATGTTGGCATGTAAATAGTTCAACTTTGATAAGTTTCTTATGAATTTTTTCCATGTTTACCTTCTCATGCTTCTTGTATTTGAATGTCACATTTTCTATTCATTTCTAGGTTTTTCATCAAGAATGCTTGGAAGTCTTCTACCTCATTGAATGACCATATTTTCCCCTGGAACAATATACTCATTTTGTTGGGTAGCTGATTCTTGGTTTTAATCCTAGCTCCCTTGATCTCTAGAATTTCATATTCCAGGCCCTTCAGTCCCTTAACGTAGAAGCTGCTAGATCCTAGGTTGTCCTGATTGTGTTTCCACAGTATTCAAATTGTTTCTTCTTGGCAGCTTGTAAGAGTCATATTTAATAGGTATTTCATATGGTTATGGTGAGAGCTGTAGAGTGTTGCTACTTCTATGCTGTCATCTTGACTCTGCCCTAGAGAAAGTTTTGAGATGTCTTGTTTTTTTGTCCCTACACACCCACTAATCCTTGTGACCCTTTTAGCCCTAAGACTGCTAAAAGAGAGGTGACTATCACTTCCTTACCTTTTCCACAATGCTGGGGCCATTGAAGTACCTCTTCTGCTGAGGTTTTTCTTCTCTGGAGTCCCAAGGAAGCCCCTCCTCTCATACCTATATTCAGGCCCCTGTTAGGGTGCTTCTTGATTCCAGCATTAGGTGAGGCACCTCACAGAGGAGTGAGAAATGAAAAGAAGTGGGGCAGGAGGATCAGTGAAAGAATTCTTGAAAGTCCTCTATTTCATTGAATGACCATATTTTCACCTCAAACATTATACTCAATTTTGCTGGGTAGGTGATTCTTGGTTTTAATTTTAGCTCCCTTGATTTATGGAACATCATATTCCAGGCCCTTCAATCCCTTAATGTAGAAGCTGCAAGATCTTGGGTTATCCTGATTATGTTTTGACAGCAGTCAAATTGTTTCTTCTTGTCAGCTTGTAATATTTGCTCCTTGGTCTGGGAACACCAAAACCAGTCTATAACATTCCTAGGAGTTTTCTTTTTTAGATCTTTTTCAAGAGGTGATCAGCAAATTCTTTCAAGTTCTATTTTGCCTTCTGGTTCTAAAATATGAGGGCAATTTTCCTTGAGAATTTTTTGAAAGATGCTTTCTGGGTTTTTTTTATCATGGCTTTCAGGTAGTCCAATAATTTTTAAATTGTCTCTCCTGGATCTATTTTCTATGTCAGCGCTTTTTTTTTCAATGAGATATTTCACATTGTCTTCTAGTTTTTTTTCCCTATTTCTTTGGACCTGTTTAATAGTATCTTGATTTCTCATAAGGTCATTTTCTTCCATTTGCTCCACTCTAATTCTGAAGGAATTATTCTTTTAAGAAAGCTTTTGAGATTTTGTTTTCCATCTGGCAAATTTGACTTTTTAAGGCATTCTTCTACTCATTGGCTTTTTTGGGCCTCTTTTGTCATTTGTGTTAATCTATTTTTTTGGCTTTTTGGAAGGCAGTTGGGGTTAAGTGACTTGCCCAGGATCACACAGCTAGTTTTTTGTGTTAAGTGTCTGAGGCCGGATTTGAACTCAGGTACTCCTGACTCCAGGGCCGGTGCTCTATTCACTGTGCCACCTAGCAGCCCCGTGTTAATCTATTTTTAAGGTGTTATTTTCTTGAGTCAGATTGTTGACTCTCTTTTCATGATTTTCTCACATCATTCTCATTTCTCTTCCCAATTTTTCCTCCATTTCTCTTGTTTTCAAAATCATTCTCAAGCTCCTCTATGGCTTGTAACCAGATTGCATTTTTCTTTGAAGATTTTGGTGCAAGAGTTCTAACTGTTTTGTCTGCCTTCCTCCCTTTCCATGCTTGGATCCTTTTTGTCCCCCAAAAATGAATCTAAAATTGTGTTGCTTTTCTTACTTTGCTTCCTTTGCCTGCTCATTTTGCCAGTTAAGTACTCAACTTTTGCTCTGTGTAACTCTGTTTCCAGAGTGGAGAGCTTTGTCCCAAATTGCTGGGGTTTTTGCAGGTTCCAGAGATATTAGTAGGCAATGGTCTCTGCAGCCTCCACCAGCATTGGCTCACTTATCACACACTTCAGGAACACCACCCAAGACCACGATCTGATCTTAAGGCAATTTAAGGCAAGACTACTTACCCTCTGAATTATCACTTGGTCCCCTTGCAATCTGCAGGCTGAGAGCTCTGAGGTAGTGATGCAGACATGGCTGCAGGGCCACCACTTCTGCTGCTTTTTCACCCAGGAGGCACATGGTTGGACTCTCCCAGATTTAGGTGAGTTCCACTGACCTTTCACTTTGTCCTTGTTGCTTATAGCTTGATAATTCTGGAAACTGCCACAACCACCAGTGATCCACTCTACTGAAATCTCCATCTGTGGATATCTGTGGATAACACTCCAAGCTGTGTTTTCAAGCTGGGCTGGTTTTGGCTCCCAGAGCACTGTGATGAACCTTCTTGTCCTACCTGTCAGGCTGCCGACAGTGAGTGCTTTGTTTTTGTGGGTTCTGGAGTTCTAAAATTTGTTTAGAGTTACATTTTTATAGGTATTTGAGGTAGTTATGGGGAGAAATGCAGAGTTTTCTTGACATCTTGGTTTCAACCCCCAAGAATGCCTTAAAAAGCCACATTGCCCAAAAGAAAATGAAATTTTAAAAACTCACTGAAGAGAATAATTCCTTCAAATTTAGATTAGAGCAAATGGAAGATAATGGCTTTATGGGAAATTAAAATACTCTAAAATAGATCCAAACAGTTGGAAATATAGAAAGCAATATAAAATATCTCTTTGGAAAAGCCACTGATATGAGAAATAGATCCAGGGAAGATTATTTAAAAATTATTGATCTACTTGACAGCCATGATTTAAAAAAGAACCTAGAAATCATCCCTCGAGAAATTCTCAAGGAAAATTGCCCTGATATTCTAGAATCAGAGGGCAAAACAGGAATTGTTTTTGAATTGAAGGAATTCACTGATCCCCTCTTGAAAATATCCCAAAAGGAAACTCCTAGAAATGTAACAGCCAAATTCCAGAGTTAACAGATCAAGGAGACAATATTACAAGCTGCCAGAAAGAAACAAATTGAATACTGTGGAAATACAATGAAGATAACACAAGGTTTAGAAGCATCTTCACTTAGGGATTGCACAGCTTATAATATGATATTCTGGAGGTCAGAGGAGCTAGGATTATGACCAAGATTCACCTACCCAGGCAAACTGAGCATAATACTTATGAGGAAAATATGGTCATTCAATGAAATAGAAGACCTTCAACTTTCCTAGACTGAAAAAAAGGTCTGAACAGAAAATTTGATTCTCAAAAAAAAGAAGCAAGAGAAGCATGAGAGGAAAAAGAAATCATAAAGAACTTATCAAAGCTGAAATAAATACATTCTTACATGGAAAAACTATAATTTTAACTCATGGAACTTTTCTCAATATGAGGATAGTTGAAGTGTATACACACATATAATGTATAGGGAAGCATATGTGTGTATAAATGCGTATGTGTATGTATGTATATGTGTGTACATGTATCCATAAACAGAGGGCAAAGGATTAGTTGAAAAGGAAGGGATAAAATTTAAAAATTAAAATTAAGAGGTAAAGAGGAATATAATGAGACAAGGACAAAAGGAGATACAGAATATCACAAATTATCTCATATAAAAGTCACAAAGTCACAGGAGAAAACTGTTAAAATGAAGGGGAAGCACAGGAAGGTGAAAGTGAATGGGTCAACTCTACTCTCATTGAATTTGGCTTAAGGTGGGAATAACATTCTCACTCATTTGGGGATCTTACCCTACAGGAAAGTAGGGGAGGGAATAGAAGGGAGGCAGATTAGGGCAGAACATAGTTAAAAGCACATACTTTTGAAAAGGGATAGGGTCAAAGTAGAAAATCAAATAAGCGGGCAGTCAAGATAAGATGGAGGGAAATAGTTAGTCTTTCAAAATATAGCTACTATGGAAACATTTTGTATAATTACACATGTACAAGCTATATTGAATTACTCATCTTCCCAGTGGTGGTGGATGATGAGGGAAGAAGGGAAAGAATCAGTTAATCAAAGCTGTAAAAACAAATGTTATTTTTTAATATGCAATGATAAATAAGATATATAGGTACTAGAGTATAGAAATCCATCTTGCCCTTGTAAAAGGTGAGATGGAATTTGGGGGAGTACATAAGAGAATGTAGATTGGGGGAAGGG
The DNA here is from genome assembly GCA_028646575.1 of Pseudocheirus occidentalis. Classification (NCBI taxonomy): domain Eukaryota; kingdom Metazoa; phylum Chordata; class Mammalia; order Diprotodontia; family Pseudocheiridae; genus Pseudocheirus; species Pseudocheirus occidentalis. The sequence goes on along the minus strand of CM053593.1, from coordinate 232,091,538 downwards.
GTATTCAGTAGGCTTTCTCTCTTTTGATAAGGAGTAGGGTAAATTAGGGACAAAATTTGTAACTGAAAATCTTTTGGAAATGACTGTGGAAAAGTAAAAAAAAATAAAAATTTTAAAAATGTCTCATTTTATTATATAACTTCCTAGTAATGAAGACCAATCTAAAAGAAAAAAAATAACTTTGTACAATATTATTGAAGTGAAAATATTCACTAATGAGCATAATTGTAAAAGTTTCTTATTTGCATTACCAAAATATTTCCTCTGGCATACATCAGAACATTCATTTTATCCCTAAGTAAATAGAATAGGCAGCTAGGCAGCACAATGGGAAGAAAGCCAGTCTTAGAATGAGGAGGACCCAAGTTCAGCCTTAGACACTTATTAGATGCATGACCCTACTAAGTCAGTTAACCCTGTTTAAATTAACTCCTCATCTGTAAAAATGAGCTAGAGAAGGACATGGCAAACTGTTCCACTATTTCTGCCAAGAAAACCCCCAAATGGTGCCACTGGGAGACAGGCATGACTGAAATGATTCAAAAACAAAATTAATTAAGATTATTTAACAAGTTAGCAAACCAGTAATGAAATTGTTCATTGGAATAAATAATTAAGTATTGTCTTGGATATTTTTAAGGTTGAGGAAACAAATATAGCAGTTGAATGGGAAATATCCTATACCTCAACAATATATTTTGTGAGTATGTTTATAATATAGCATTGATTCTTTCAAATGACTGAGACACCAATTTGTAAATTCCGATTTTCCATACCACCCAATAAAGTTATTAAGGAATTTTTGTTAAAATTCTTTTTATATAGAAAGCAATCTAAATAAATGAAGGTTAAAGAAAGGTCTCAAGAATTAAATGATTTATATTGACTGTCTAATCTCTGAATTATGTTAAATAATTGTCAAGAAAAGGAATAGTCTTGAGTTTTATAAAGAGAGCCCAACTGTCCTGGAAAAGATGGAGAAAAATCAATTACTTTCACTCATAGTGTCAGCTTTGCTTTAGTTACGAGATTGCTTAAGATTTAATTACCACTATGCTATTTATTGTGGATAATTCAGGTACGCAATGCTTTTCTCAGTACTGATAAGTGAATGTTTTAAATGCAAGATGAAGTGTTGTGACTAGAAAAATCAGTTAAATAAATAAATATTGCTTTCTTATCAATTTTCTTTCTTTCTGACCAATGAAACCCTTTCTTTTCTTCCCCAAATTCTAAAGAATGGCATTCTTCAGAGTTGACCATCCATCATCCATGAATTTATCTTACATAAGTAAGTTTGGGAACATTAGTATAATTCTAAACAATCTGGGAAAAAATTCAAAGAATCAATTCAAAATACTAGTGTGATAGTATACACAAAGTGCTGTCACTAGTCAAAAGATCATCAAAGAACAAATTCAGTTATGATCTTTGAAGATTTCATGCTTTTCAAATGCTTAATAAATGGGATTTTAGTGATGTTAAGGTAATGGCCTAAAGTTACACAGTAAAAAGGACCATAATCTACATTTGAACCCATATCCTCTGACCACAGTTCCAATATTCTTTCCATTATGTACTGTGGTAAGAAAGTAAATTGATATTCAGTCCATTTACTTTGAGGGTGCTGCTAGTATGGTTATAAAGTGGGTTAAATACTTCTATAAATGAAGAAGTCATTGGTGACCAACTATGTTTTCCAACTGCTTTGTCACCATGAATAAAGCTTGGTGAGACTGGTCAGATATTATGCATACGTTACTACAAACCATTCACTACTTCTAGAGAAAAAAAAATGTTGTTAATCTTCGTTTTGGGGAGGTAAAATCATGATAATGATGATGATGATGATCATGATCATGATGAGGATGATGATGAATAACTCATCTCAGTTAAGATATATTGTTAAGTTGGAAATATGTTAATATGGAAAAAGAAACTAGATAACAATTTGAGCTCCACAATTTTAATAGAGTTCATTGAGATGAAAGGTATATTTGCACAGTTTATATACTTAAAAATGTATAAAGACAACAATAAAAGTAAAAAAAAAACCTTACTCTTGGACATTAGCTTCTTACAGTTCATGTGGTTCTAAGGAATTGTATGAACCAGAATATAATTAACTTCAAGTAGCAATTTCCACCTTTATCCTCAAAGTTTTCCCAGATTAGCAAGGAAAGATATGCATAGAATTGCAATAGCTGTTTTTTCTACTACTTGGAATTTTTTACTTAATGGTACAAAATTATAAAATTGTATAGGTTTGGGATATTGAATATGAAAGGGAGAGAAGTTCTAACATAACATTAAAATGGTAAATTTTACAATATTCCAAATAAGAAAGTGATACAATTTATAAAAAAGTCTGTGCTCCTTATACTCACAGCCAATATCCCTATCACTCATGCCTGGACAAAGCTGATTTAAGAAACACAATTCCTCCATAAAGGTAATCACATTTTTCTTGTGCTTCAGAATACTAGAGAGCCCTTGAGTACTATACCTTGTGGTATTTTAAACAGCAAAAGCATCTTTTGGTTCTTTAAGGATGTGTGTAGAGTGGTGAAAAATGTGAGTTGCCCAACCCACAAGTTGAGGTGAAACAAAATCATGCTCTGTCTTCTCATTTCAGCTCTCATATTGTAAACAATTTTCTTTTTTATCATCTATTTAGTGCCATTTTTTTCCTCTCTAACTTTTGTGGGTTTTGTTGCAATAAGAGAGGAAATTTGTTGATTTGTATATGAGGCTTCTCAGGGAAGTACTAATGTAAATGTTGTAACCAGAAACCCACTTGAACTTAACCCTTCATTTCCCAGCTTAGTTATGGTTCAGCGTTGCTTAATTCTGTGTTCACAGCAACTTTATAGAATATAATTAACATGAATGATGATAAGTGACCCTGCTAATTAGTGTGGTCTGTGACTCAATAGTCAATCTCTGGACTTATACTTCTGAGTTCAATCTTAGGGACAGCCTCCACCTCCTCCCACATTAAATACCTTTGAATTACTTTGTTTTACCCAAAGTTTCTTTTAGGAAAAAATGGGTAAAAGATTACCAGTCTGCTAAGCAGGCACTCAAGGTAGCATTACCTTTTAGGTATAGAATAAGCTTCATTCTATTCCATAATAAATAATTTAAATATATAAAGGACTCAACATAGCACAGTGAATGATACAGTACTTCCTCTTCAATGAGTGCTATCTTTCTTTTAGCGCCCTATTCTCATAGGAGATTTTTGTAGTTTAGGTGCCATTCCTTCAAAGTGGAAATTAGCTAGGGTTTGCTAAAGAGGCATTCCTACCCTCTAATATTAAGGTGAGTCCCACTTTCATCTGCATGATATAGAAAGGCCTCCAACAAGGCCCAGAAAATTTATGAGTGAAAGTAGCATGATCAAAAAAAAGCTTAAATTAAAATGTAGTTATGTAGATCAAACCACGATTCTGGGACAGGACTTTGAAATATCATTTACTTTGAATATTCAAAACTATCCATCACTGTCCTAAAAGCATATTAGGCATCCAAAAATATTCTTTAGAACTCTTTGTAAATTTATATTCATTGCCTTGCAATGAATTGTTTCTCATTTTACCATTATTCTATGTGCCAGGATATTAGGTCTGAAAAGAAGATTGGTTGGTTGTTTTCTGTTGCGCTTGAAGAAGATCAAAAAGACACCAGAATGTCAGGGTCGAGGTTGGTTGGTTGATTGGTTTGTTCTTGTTCTATGTTCTCAAGGAGGACCACTATGACATCTTTATGCTAGAGTCCAGTTTCAATGTGTCCTACTGTGACTGATTAAACAAATTCTGTATGCTCTACCACACGTGGGGCACAAATAGTCCATGTGAAAATTTATGATAGATACTCCAAATTTGTGCATCCTGCATTTCCTTTGAGTTATCTCTATTCTGCTTTGTGCATAGAACCCAGCACCTTCCATGATGTGAGCATGGCTTGCTGAATGGTCCTGTGCCAGTATCTACATGTCATTCAGTCAATTCCAAAGTTGTTGAGAGAACTTGACAATGTCTTTGTATTGTTTCTTCTGACCACCATACAAACATTTTTTCTATGTGAGTTCTCTATAAAATAGACTTCTTGGCAAGTGTACATTTTCCATTCAAACAACATGGCCAGTCCATCAGAATTTTTCTCTGTGGAGCAGAGTTTTAATGCATGGATGTTTGGGCTGAGTAAGGACATCAGTGTCTGGTATCTTTTCATGACATGTGATCTTCAGAATCTGCCTAAAACAAGTCAAATGAAAGCACTTCAGTTTCCGGGCATGATGCTGATAGACTGTCCAGATTTCACAGGCATACAACAATGAGGACAACACAATGGTCCTGTTCACCTTCAATTTAGAAGTCAGTCTAATACCTCTTCCTCCCATATTTTCCTTCAGAGCTTCCCAAACACAACTAGCTCTGGCAATACATGTGTCAACCTCATTATCAATGTGTACATCATTGGAAAGTACACTAAGAAGGTAACTGAAGTAATCCATAATATTCAAAATTTCTCCATTTGCTGTAACTGATGATTCCATGTATGGATGGTGTGGTTGTGACTGATGGAACACCTGAGTTTCCTTTGCATTCATTGTTAGGTCAAATTAGCACAAGCAGCAGAACATTGGCCATAATTTGCGGCATTTCAGCTTCAGAGGCTGAATTGAGTGCACAATCATCTGTAAACAGAAAATCATGCACCAACACTCCCTCCACGTTGGTCTTGGCTCATATCCTTTTCAAGCTAAAGAATTTGCCTTCAGTGGGGGAAGTGCTTAGATGGTAGAGTATAAGCAGGAACCTGCTCTGCTTGAGCTCTTCCCCTTCAAAATAAACACCTGCAAAAGTGACTCTAAACAAATTCTAGAGTAGCAGGAGCAAAAAAAATGACAGAGAGAAACAGATTTACAGCCCAAGATGATCTGGAAGGTCAACAGAAAGGGTGTATTACATGAGGTTTGGGGTGGAGCACAGCCCAATATGGACCATGTCTGCATATATGGGACTGGCACAGACGTTAGGGCAGTGAATCCTTGGTAACTGCAGTGGTTTCCCAACATCTCAATCCACAAATGTTAAAGACAGCTTCAAAAGTCAGTGTGAGAGCTCTATCACCTGGGTGAGAGAGGAGCATGGTGGGGTCCCAGCCACAGCCCCAGTCTGATCCGCTGGGTGGTGGTGGCAGCTTCTGGAGCTCTTGGAGCTCAGATGGTGAGGGAACTGAGTGGCCAAACAGGGTGACAGATGGGTTGTATTTCTGGGATCAGAAGGGGTGCTGTTGTGATGAAACTAGTGAGAGTTGTAGAAAGGTAATCCTTCTAGCAATGTTGAATATAAAAGAGCTCTTGTGTTTTCTCACGGACAAGAGCACAGGCCAGAAGAAGAGTAATCACCTCTCTTTTCATCATACCATTTTGGAGGAATGGAGAATTTACAGATCCCTAGAAATATACATGAAAACAGCTGCACAAACCTCCTGAAACTTGAAGGAGTACACCCTTTAAATACAGAGTTCAAAAGTTAAGTAATTGGATGGCAAGATGAAGAGGAGGAAAATTACAATAGAAGGTTACTTTCTTGGTCAAAAGTTATTTACTTTTAAAAAATTAATTGACTTCTTTATTTGGTTTTAGTTTACAAGATTCAGTTCCAGAATCACTTGAGTTTCAGATTTTCTCCCCTTACTTCCTCCCCTCCCCCCGCCATGGTGGCATACAATCATGTACAGGATCTGCAAACTCTTTTACACTGTACAATAGTCTGGTTGTATAGAAGCATTGTAACCAATGGAGTGAACAACGGGAAAAAAGGAACAAAACCAAACACAGAAAAGAAAGATAACATGTATTGCTTCAATTTCCATTTAAACTCTGGTCTTTCCAGATCTTTCTCTGAATGTAGATGTCTCCTTCCATTCTGAGACTTGTAGAGTTGTCTTTTAAGTGTGCATTGCTGAGAAGAGTCCAGTTTATAAAGATTGGTCATCACACATATGAAGTATCTGTGACTGTGTACCAATTTTTCCTGGTTGTGCTCTTCTCAGCATCAATTTGTATACGCCTCTCCAGGTAATTGTGAAGTCCATCTGCTTCCCTTTTCTTATAGTGCAATAGTATTCCATTACATTCATATACAATAACTTGTTTATCCATTCCCCAATTGATGAGCATCCCCTAAATTTACAGTTTTTGCCACCACAAAGAGAACTGCAACAAATATATTTTTGTAAATAAGGGTTCTTTACCTACTTCTGTGATCTCTTTGCTATACAACCCCAAAAGTGGTATTACTGGGTTAAAGGTATGCAATTATTTATAGCCTTTGGTCATAGTTCCAGATTGCACTCCAGAATGCTTGTATCAGTTCACAGCAACACCAACAATGCATTAGAGTTCCAATTTTTCCATATCCTCTCCAGCAGTTGTCATTTTCCTGCTTTGTCTTCTTAGCCAGTCTGACTGGTAAGATATGATACCAGAAAAGAGTTTTGATTTGCATTTCTCAGATCAATAGTGATTTAGAGCTTCTTTCCATATGCTTAAGAATATCTTTAATTTCTACCTCTGAAATTTGCCTGTCCATGTCCTTTGTCCATTTACCAATTGAGGAATGACTTTGTTCCCTGCATATTTTAGAAATGAGGCCATTATCAGAGACTTTTTTTGTAAATATTCTTTTTTGTTGTTGTTGTTTAAATCTTTTTTAATGTAATAAATTTTATTTCTTTTCTTGTTTACATTGTTCATTTTCATGAGATTTTTGAGTTACAAATTTTCTCCCCGTCTTTCCCCTACCCCACTCCCAAAACAGCGATCCCACTGTGGAGCCCCTCTCCTGGTCTGCTCTCTAACTTTCTGGTAGGGAAGGGAGGGTCTCCTTATCCCAGCCCCTGTATATCTTGATTCCTAGTTGCAGGTATTGCAGAGCTTTAAATTCTAGATTCTTTCGGTTCCTCCCTTATCACCCACACTCACTGGAAGGATGTGTAGGAGTGATTATACAGGACATCTTCATAGTGGATATATAGTGACAGTGATCATATGTCCCTCCTTCCTATTACTCCCCACCTTGTTCTGTCCTCTACCCTGTCCCTGTCCCTTTATTGAAGTGTGAGCTCCTGCTCCATAAATCTGACAGGTAAACAATTCCTTGCTTCCCCAGATTATTTACAATATCAGCCTTTATACTTAGATCAAGCAGCCATTTAGACTTGACTTTGGTATATGGCATTAGATGATGGTCTATGCCCAGTTTCTGCCATACTATATTCCAATTTTCCCAGCACTTTTTGTCGTATACTGAATTCTTAACCCAGAAACTGGGGTCTTTGAGTTTATGAAACAGTATATTACTACAGTCATTGTCTACTGAGTCTTTTGTACCCAAATCTATTCCATTGATCCAATGCTCTATTCCTTAACCAGTACCAGGCAGTTTTGAGGACTGCTGCTTTATAATAGAGATTAAAATCTGGTACAGCTAGGCCACCTTCCCTCACATTTCTTTTCATTAATTGCCTTGGTATTCTGGACTTTTTGTTCTTCCAAATGAATTTTGTCACTTTTTTTCTAGTTCTATAAAGTAATATTTTGGTAGATTGATTGATATGATACTAAATATGTGATTTAATTTAAGTAAAACAGTCATTTTTATTATATTAGCTCTACCAATCCATGAGCAACTGATGTTTTTCCAATTAATGTGATCTGATTTTATTTGTGTGAAAAGCGTTTTGTAGTTCTGTTCATAAAGGTACTGAGTTTGTTTTGGCAGGTAGATTCCTAAATATTTTATAATGTCTGCAGTAACTTTAAACGGGGTTTCTCTTATGATCTCTTGCTGTTGGACTTCATTGGAAATATATAGGAATGCTGAAAATTAATGTGGGCTTATTTTATATAGTGCAACGTTGCTAAATTTATTTATTGTCTCAAGGTTTTTACTTGATTCTCTAGGATTCTCCAAGTATATTATCATGTCATCTGCAAATAGTGATAGCTTAGACTCTTCTTGGTGTAATTTGATTCCTTTGATTTCTTTTTCTTCTCTAATTGCTCCTGCTAACATTTCTAGTACCAGATTGAATAAGAGGGGTGATAGTGGACATCCTTGTTTCACCCCTGATCTTATTGGAAATGCTTCTAGTTTATCCTAACTGCATATAATACTTACTGGTGGCTTTATGTAGATGCTATCTATTATTCTAAGGAAAACTCCATTTATTCCTATACTTTCTGGTGTTTTTAGTAGGAATGGAAGTAGTATTTTGAAAAAGGCTTTTTCTGTATGTATTGAAACAATCATATGGTTTCTTCTAGTTTTATTGTTGATATGATCAATTATACTGATGGTTTTCCTAATATTGAACCATCCTTGTATTCCTGGAATAAATCTAACCTATTCCAACTATATTATTCTAGTTATAAGTTGCTGCAATCTTTTTGCTAATATTATATTTAAGATATTTTTATCTGTATTCATGAGGGAGCTTGGTCTACAATTTTCTTTTTCTGTTTTGTTTCTCCCTGATTTAGAATCGGTGCCACAACTGTGTCAAAAAAAGAATTTGGTAGGACTCCTTCCTCACCAATTTTCCCAAATAGACTATAGAATATTGGGATCAATTGATATTTAAGTGTTTGATAGAATTCATTAGTAAATCCATCTAGCCCTGGGGATTTTTTCCTAGGTAGTTCTCTAATAGCTTGTTCAATTTCTTTTTCTGAGATGGGCTTGTTTAAGTAATTTACTTCCTCTTAAGTTAGTCTGGGCAACTTATATTTTTGTAAATATTCATCTATTTCACAAAGATTGTTAAATTTATGTGCATACAGTTAGGTAAAATAATTCCTAATTATTGCTTTAATTTCCTCTTCATTGCAGGTACTTTCACCCTTTTCATTTTTGAGACTCAGAATATTTTTCTGTTTTTTTTATTGTATTGACTAGGGGTCCATCAATTTTATTGGATTTTTCATAAAACCAACTCTTAATTTTATTTATAAGTTCAATAGTTTTCTTACATTCAATTTTATTACTATCTCCTATGATTTTCATTATTTCTAATTTAGTATTTAAAAGGAGATTTTCAGTTTGGTTTTTTTCTAGCTTTTTTGATTGCATGCCCAATTCCTTGACCTCCAATTTCTCTAATTTTTTCATGTATTCATTCAGGGATACAAAACTTCCCCTCAGTACTGCCTTTGCTGCATCCCACAAGTTTTGATCTGATGTCTCACTATTGTCATTTTACTGAATGCAGTTTCTGATTGTTTCTATAATTTCTTGTTTGACCCACTCATTCTTTAGGATTAAATTATTTAGTGTCCAATTGCTTTATTGCCTACCTTTCCATGGTCCCTTATTGCATATAATTTTTATTACATCATGATCTGAGAATGACGTATTTAGTATTTCTGCCTTACTTCACTGAATTGTGAGGTTTTTATGCCCTAGTAAATGGTCTATTTTGTGTATGTGTCATGTATTGCTGAGAAGAAGGCATATTCCTTTTTATCCCCATTCAGTTTTCTCCAGAGTACTATCATGTCTAGCCTCTCTAAAATTCGATTTTCCTCCTTAACTTCTTTCTTGCTTATTTTGAGGTTAGTTTTATCAAGTTCAGAGAGGGGAAGACTGAGGTCCCCTGCTAGTATTATTTTGCTCTCTATTTCTTCCTCTAATTCCCTTGAGTATTCCTCTAGGTGTTTGGATAGTATACTGCTTCGTGCATATATGTTAAGTAATGATATTTCTTCATTCTCAATGGTGCCTTTTTGCAGGATCTAGTTTCCTTCCTTATCTCTTTTGATTAGATCTATTTAACTTTTGCTTTACTTGAGATAAGGATTACTACCCTTGCTTTTTTTTTTTACTTTAGCTGAGGCATATTATATTCTACTCCAACCTTTTACCTTTTTACCCTGTGCATATCCCATTGTTTCAAATATGTTTCCTGTAGACTGCATATTGTAGGACTGTGATTTTAATCCATTCTGCTATCCCTCTCTGTTTTATGGGAGAGTTCTTCCCATTTACATTCACAGTTATGATTACTATCTGTGACTTTCCCTCCATCGTATTCCCTCCCCTGTTTATATCTTTATGTCTTCCTTTTCCCTTCCTCTCCTTAAGAATTTTCCTTTTGACCACCACCTCCCTCAGTATTCCCTACCCTTGTTCCCCCTTCTTTACCTACCCTTTCCCCTTGCTACTCTTTCCCTCCCTACTGACTACCCTCCCCTTCTTAACCTCCCCCCCCCCCCGCAATCCCTCCTACTGGCTATAGGGCAAAGTAGATTTTTATTCTTTACAGAGTATGTTATTCCCTCCTTGAGCCCAAACCAATGCTAGTAAATTCCATACGTTCCTCCTCTCCCTCCCTCTTTTCCCTTTATTGCTATGAATTTTTCTGTCTTTTCATGTTAGAATCTAAACTTAGCCATTTGTATCGATCCCTCCTTAAATCAGAACCACTGAGAGTAATGATCATAAGATGCTCATCTCCTTCCTTCCCACCCCTCCACTTTAGTATGTTTTTATTCCTCTTCTTGTGGAATAATTCACCATCTTCTGCCTCTACCTTTCCTTTTCTCCTATTACAATCCCTTTCTTCCACTTAATAGTTTTTCTTGTTAATCTTTGATTAGTTCAATTATACCCACACCCTCTTTCTGTGTGCATCCCTTTTAAGTGTCACAGTACCTATACAAATTTCAGTATTGACAGGTATCTGTTTCTCATAAAGGGATATAAACAGTTTGCTCTTATTGAGTCCCAAATTATGTGAATGTGTGAACATCTGTGTATATGTGTATGTGCAAGTGTATATTTTCCTTGTTTACCTTTTTTCCATTGAACTCAGGCTTTTTCATAAGGAAAGTCTGGATGTCCTTTATTTCATTAAATGACCTTCTCCTTGCCTGAAAGAATATGCTCATTCTTGCCAGGTAGTTGATCCTTGGTTGCAGAGCTAGTTCTTTTGCTTTATGAAATATCGCATTCCATTCCCTCTGATCTTTTAATGTAGCAGCTGCTAAATACTGTGTAATCCTGACTGTAGTTCCACAATATTTGAATTGTTTCTTTTTCGCAGCATTGAGTATTTTCTCCTTGACCTTGTAGCTCTGGAATTTGGCAACTACATTTCTTGGAGTTTTCAATTTCAGATCTCTTTCAGGAGAAGATTTGTGAATTCTTTCAATAACTACTTCTCCTTTTGATTCTAAGACCTCAGGACAGTTTTCTTTGACAATCTCTTGGATGGTGCTGTCCAGACTGATTTTTTTCCTCATTGCTTTCTGGTAGTCTGATAATTTTTAGGCTGTCTCTCCTGGATCTGTTTTCCAGGACAGTTGTTTTTCAAGTGAGATATTTTGCACTTTCTTCTAATTTTTCAATTTTTATGTTTTGTTTCACTGACTCTTGTTGCATCATAGAGACCTTAGCTTCAATTTGTCTGATTCTAATTTTTAGTGAATTAATTTCCTCAATTCGTTTCTGCAGTTCCTTTTCCATATGTTCATTTTTCATTTTTAAGGAGGTATTTTCTCTGGTTAGATTTTGATCCTCCTGTCCTAGTTCTCCAATTTTACTTTTCAGAGATTTGTTTTCTTCAGTGAGACTTTTTTTTCCAGTTTGGTCATTGTAGATTAAAAGGTATCTTCTTATATCCATAGTGATGAGGAAGATCAAAGAATACAACAGGAAGAAGATCAAAGCATACAATCAAAAGAAGCCTGCAATATCAAGGCTCCTATATCCAGAGCCTCCAAGAAAAATATGAAGTGGTATTAGGTTAAGGAAGAGCTATAAAAAGGATTTTGAAAATTAAATAAGAGAAGTAAAGGAAAGGTTGGGAAAAGAAATGAGAGTGATGTAAGAAAATCACAAAAGAAATGAGGTAATAGCTTGCTGAAGGAGACTGAAAAATGCTGAATAAAATAACACCATAAAAGACAGAATAACCCAAATGGCAAGAGAGGTCCAAAAATCAAATGAGGAGTAGAATGCTTTAAAATGCAAAATCAACCAAATGGAAAAGGAGGTCCAAAAGCTCACTGAAAAAAAGTAGTTTCTCAAAAATTAGAATGGAGCAAATAGCTCATGGCTTTATGAGAAATCAAGAAAGTACAAAAACAAAACCAAAAGAGTGAAAGAGTAGAAGACAATGTGGAATATCTCATTGGAAATACTTCTGACCTGGAAAATAGATCAAGAGAGGTAATTTAAAAATTAGTGCTCTACCCGGGAACCATTATCAAGAAAAGATCTTAGACATCATTTTTCAAGAAATTATCAAGGAAAACTGTCCTGATATTCTAGAACCAGAGAATAAAATAGAGATGGAAAGAATCCACCAATCGCCTCATGAAAAATGCCAAGGAATATTGTGGCCAAATTCCAGAGTTCCCAGATCAAAGAGAATATATTACAATCAGCCAGAACAGTTCAAATATTGTGGAAACACAATCAGCATAAATCAAGATTTAGCAGCTTCTACACTCAGGGATTAGAGAGCTTGGAATATGATATTCCAGACTTCAAAAGTGGTAGGGTTAAAACCAAGAATCAACTCCCCAACAAAACTGAACATATTCCTACTCCTACAGGTAAAAATGGAATTTCAATGAAATAGAGTACTTCAAGTCTTTCTTGTTGAAAAGAACAGAGCTGGATAGAAAATTTGACTTTCAAATACAAGAATCAAGAGAAATATGAAAAAGTAAGGAGAGAGAAGTCATAATCATTCCTTAAAGTTGAACTGTTTGCATTCCTACATGGAAAGAAGATATTCATAATTCATGAGACCTTTCTCAGAATTAGGATAGTTAGAGTACACTGAGTGCACAGTGTGAGCTGAATATGAAGAAAGGATACCTAAAATAAAATTAAATGTTGAGAGGAATGTATTGGAAGAAAGAGAAAGAAAGAAGTAGAATGTAGTAAATCATTTCACATAAAAGTGTCAAAGAAAAGCTTTTGTAATAGAGGGGAAGAGGAGGGCAGGTGAGAGGCAATAAGCGAAAATCTCACTCTCATGGAATTTTCCTTATGGAGGGAATAACACACACTAAACTGGTTATGAAAATCTGTCTTTCTCTGAAAAAAGTAGAGGGGAAGGAGATAAAGGGGGGAATAATAGAAGCATGGGAAGAAGCAAATACTTTTGTGGGGATACTCATCCAAGTACAGAATGAAATAAATGGATGGTCACACAGGATAGAGGGAAATGTTGTTAATCTTTTGCAACATTACTGTTATGGAAGTCTTTTGCATGGCTGCACATGTATGACCTATATTAAATTGCTTGCTTTCTCAATGAGGGTGGGCAGGGAGGGAGGAAGAAAGAGAATGTTAAACTCAAAGCTTTAAAAAACAATGTTAAAATTGTTTTTGCATACAAGTGGGAAATAACATGTACAGGTAAATGGAGTATAGAAATCTATCTTGCCCTACAGGAAAATAAAGGGGAGGGAGATTGGAGAAGGGAGGTGATAGAAGGGTGGGCAGATTGGGGGAAGAAGTACTCAGGATGCATGGTGTCCTGGAGTATAGAGAGGAAACAGATGGGGAGAAAAATTGGAATTCAAAATCTTGTGCAAATAAATGTTGAAATTTTAAGATAAATAAATTATATAATAATAACAAATGAATTTTCCCTCAGGTACCTGACCTTGAAACTGTGTTCATCCTCATTGAAAACATTCAACAACATGATTAAAAACATCATACTAAAAAGCATGGGATGTACACAGCCTGTTTCACTCCACTTGTGACTGGGAAAGCATGAGAGTACTGTCCATTATCCAGGACCCAGGCAAGCGTGTATATCACCAATGTAATATAAGCAACTGCTATGAATAAACATAAGTATTTTAAAGATTGAATCATATAGTATAATAAGCACTCTTCTCTCAAACCTAAACCAGCACAATATTTATTCTCCACTCTAGGACAAGACAAAACATCATTATAAATATGTTGAAAAATGAAGCTCATCAGAATAACAGAAATATTTGCACACATCACCAAAAAAGGGAGCACAAACATCTGAACAGAGGCCCCTTGATAATGGCTACCCAGCATCCACAATCTGAGAAATCAAAAAATCTCAGAGTGTCCTTGTAAGCAAGCCAACAAGGCAAAATCAATCTTCCAGAATATATATGGTTTTCAAACAAAAACTTAGCACTTGATTGGCTCAGTGCAAAGGAGTTTGAGAGCCTATGTGCCTCAGTTCCTGATTACCTCTGCACCAGGCTCTATGTGATTCAGCATGGAATGTGTCACAGCTATGAACTGTACCAGAGTTCAAAGGAGCAAGATATCCATGATTAATGAGGTGAAACACCTGTATACCTGTACGCTGGAATATGGTCCCCATTCCCAGGAGAAAAGGGGAGTATGAGGAGTCACATAGGCATATTAAAATGCAGGAAAGATGTTATATTCCATAAATCCTTCAGCATATAATCATGAAATTCACATACAATGTTGATGAACTTCTCTGGGCAAATTTTGATATAATTTTCCAAAAGTCCTCACAACTAGCAGTATCAAAGGAATTGGTCAGATGGACATTGTGTGTAGTTCTCTCTTCTGATCCTGCCATTTCTCCTGGAGCTGTTGTAGCAAATACCATATCAACTGTTCTTCAGCCCTTTCTGAAGCCACACTGATTCTCAGGTAGATGACCATCTTCCAGGTGAATGATCAGCCTATTAAAGAAGACTCTGGAAATAATCATGCTACCAATGACTAAGAGAAAGACACTTCTCCCCACCCCCCTGAGATTGTCATGGGACAGTCTATTTCCTTTACCTTTATAGAGATGGACAATGGAGGAATCCTTGAACTCCTGGGGAATAATCTCCTTTTTCCATATAACCTAGAACGTTTTAATGAGATTTTGTATGAGCAATAGACCCCCCACCTTGTAAAACTCAGCTGGAATAGAATTAGCATCATGTGCTTCTCCACATGAAAGGAACCTAATAGAATTCCAAACCTTTTCTTCCATTGGAATTTAAGCCACAGAAGAATTTACTTCAACCTGAAATATCAGTGGCCTCAGCCTTAATTGATGATGATCTATTGAGAACATTATGGAAACATTCAGTCCACCTCTCTAGGATAATATCCTTATAGCTAATCAATGTGTTTCTCTTAGCATTGAGTAGCTGAGATACACCATAGGTCTTTTGCCCATAAATCACCTTCAGGGCATTATAAAAGTGCTTTGGATTGCTGCTATCATGATAAAACTTGATTTCATCTGTCTTCTTGCTGAGGCAAGAATCCTGCATTTCTCTAAGATTTACTTGTACTTTACTTATGACAGCATGAAATGCTCCTGTCTTAGATGAACTATCCTAATGAGAAACCCTATGGAGTTCACATTTTTCATTTAGCAGCTTCTGAATTTCCCCATCATTTTCATCAAACCAGTCTTGGTGTGTGTGAGTGTTCTGGCCCAGATAAGCAAATACAGTGCTGTTCACCAAATCTCTGAAAACTACCCACTCCTTTTCTGCTCCAATGTTGCTAACTATGTGTTAGCTCAACTTTCCCTCCAAGTTAGCAAAATAAAAAAAAAAAACTGTTCCCAGTCAGAGGAGAGCTATAATTTGCTGACATTAATTCTTCTGGTAGTTATTTTGCCTTGGGGGTGCCACTTTTGCTAAATGTGAGTATTTAACTTGGAGAAGACAAGTCTATGATCAGTATACCACTCTACACTACACATCACGTTCATTACTTTCACATCCTTTCTGTCTCTTCTTACACGCATATAGTTTATGAAATGCCAATGTTTGCTGTGAAGGTACATCCATGAAGTTATATTTTGTTTAGGTAAGTGGAAGACAGTGTTGGTGATAAGAAGGTCATGAGATATGCAAGTCTTCAGTAGTAAGTGACCATTACTGTTGTTTCCAACTCCATTCCTCCCAAGTTCTCCCTGAAAAGTCTGGTAATCTGAGCCTACACTAGCGTTAAAGTTACCCAGAATTATAAGCTTGTCATCTTTGGGCACATAAATCATAAGTGTACCCAGTTATTCAAAAAATTTTTCTTTGACCCCATCAGGGTTTATCATGGTTGGAGCATAGGCACTGAAGTTGGTGGCATGATATTTTCTGACAAGTAGCAATCACATTGTCATGAGCCTGTCATTCACTCCTCTAGATTAGTTGTGATTTCAAAACCTATGCCAGCTTCATGGTGCTCCCCTTCACTGTGGTCACTCTGGAAAACAAACAAACATGTATCTAGCCCTAATTTCAGTAAGCTGGACTTCATTTGCCTGGCTTATTACATTCAGAGCTACTATTTGGGTGTGAAACCAACTGAGTTCACTTGCTAAAAGAGGTATCGGTCTTTCAGGTCTAGTGAATTTTCTGCCATCTACAAGTGTGTACACATTTCATATCCCATTGGTGAATGGAATCATCTTTGAAGACATTTTTGGCACATTTTTTTGTGTGCAAAACCACAGAGGGGGATTTCCCACCTGCTATGGTAATCAAACCAGGGCTAGGTAAGCAGACATTTGGGGGCTTCTTTTTCAAGTCCCTTTCTTATACCAGAAGGTAAGCAGTGTGATCCTTAAAACGTTGCTTAGACACCCAGGGGGCTGCAGAACCCTACTGCTATTTCCAGTGAGAAACAGAAACAACCCTATGGTCTGGTCTGCCCATATGGCAGGACTGTGACTACAGTTGCCAGTATATCTGTACCTACTGCTTCATCACTTACCTGTTGCCACAGGACTTTGAGACAGGTAAAATGGTGACATAGTCTGGGTGATATCTTTTGATTCATGCATAAATTAGATTTAAATGAGGCAGAGTTGCAGATATTCATCAGCCTCACTCTCTCATTCAGAATCATCACAGTCCGGAGACAGCATATAATCAAGATGAGTGGTTATGGCTCAAGACGTAGTGGATAACCCTGGCATCTTTGAGGTTTAATGCAGCTTTAAGTGCTTAACAGTTTCTTGGAGCCACAGGCAAGAGCTGGGTGGAACAGGTGGACACCAAAGATGGAAAGAAGGCCTGACAAATTTCAGCAGTCATCACACCAGACATACTAGTCTTTCCTGAACACACCCCAGGATCAAGGTATAGATTATTCGACTGTGAATGATGAGACCAATATGAGTTCAAAAGGCTCTAACAAAAGTCAGGTACAGGTAACCCATATGAACATTTGGGGTAGAGATGTCAAAATCAATTTCAAAGTTCTTTAGACAGGCTTTGAGAGTGTCCTTAGATAATTTCTGACCTCTGTGTGAGAGTTTTTTTTATTGTGTGAGCTCTCCATAAAATAATCTTTAGTCAAACATGTATTTTGCATTCAAACAATGTGACCAATGCATTGGAGTTGTGCTCTTAGCAATAGAGTTTGCATGTTTGGCAATTTAACTCAGTATCTTACTTTGCTCTGTGATATTCAGTATCATCCAAACGCAATTCAAATGTAAGCAATTCAGTTTCCTGGCACAACACTGGTAAGATAATGCTTGATATCCAATGTTAAGCACTGTTCAATTTCAAAGCCACTATAGTTTTCACAATGGAAAGAATTTAATCCAAAAGAAAGTAAGAGACAGGAAAGATGAATGAAAAAATATGTGTGTTCAGGGAGAATGTGGATCTGTAACACAGTGTGCAATGTTTGATATGTTAGTGTAAATTTCCTTCAAATTTTTGGCACAGTGGTAGTATCCATATATTCCATGAGCTCGGGGAATTTCCAAACCAAGATGGCTGAAAAAGACATAGTATAGAAATATCAAGGCTCATAATCAGTTAAAGAAATTTGAAATGTTGCCTCAGATACTAAGTATGTGTATGATCACAGATATTTTACTTAATCTCTCGGCACCTTTGCTTTTGTCAGCAATTACTCATTGAAATAAAACATATATAACAGGTTTACTTTGAGGAAAACATTTTTAAAATCTTTTTGTTAACTACTTTACAATGATAAAAATCTGCATACATAAAAGTAACACTATAAATGTCTCAAAAAGTAAATTCATTGTTTAAGAATGTCATTAATATGTTTAAATCTCATGAAAGAATGTTATTCATCAATTGAACCAGTCTCCTCATTTTATAAGAGAAGAAACTAAGAAAAAAGTATATGTGATGAGGTGTAGGCTCTGGGAGTCCCCCCTCCCCCTTTGAGCTCTCCTTGAATCTGGGAAACCTCTTCAAGTCTGATTCAATCTTCAGGAGGCATTTGCAGAGGCCTTAAGTATTTCATTGTGGCTGGGCCAAACCTGTTACTAACCTGGCCCTCCATTTTCCATCTGCTTCCCATCCTTGAGCCTATCAAAATATCAATCCACTCTTGCATTGACCTCATTAACTCCACCTGAAGTCCCTCCCCAAACTCATTACTGGAGTCTGATCTCATTAACTCCACCTGAAGTTCCTCCCCAAACTCATTACTAGAGTCTGACCTCATTGACTCCTCCTCAAGACCCTCCCCAGGCTCCTCCTCTGAACCACCCCTAGATTCCTCTGTATATAAGATCCCATCTTCCCTCCAGCTCTTCAGTTGATTTAAACACAGGATTTTTCCAATGACGACATGGGTCATAAAACGTGGAATCCATTAGATTTGAATTAGTGGGAGGGATAGGTGAAGACCTTATCTTTGTCCTGAGAGCTACAAGCATAGCTCAACTGTGATTTTTTGCTAGTGAGTTGGTAACATGATAAATTATCTTGCAATTGCTCATAGTCGTACTTTCTATCTCAGTAAATCTTCTAGGTACCTTCAGGAATTTACAATAGCACAATGCTTTGGAAGCATTAGTCTTTTTAAGATTTAAATCTGAATGAAAAAGAAAACAAAAGTATTATAAATGCAAATTCTAATTTCTTCTCCTTGTCCTCAAAGTTAGGAAAAATAAGTGACTTTTTTTGGCTAATATTTGTCTGCTTCTTTTGTACTTATAAAAATTATTTTCTGTGCTTCTTTTGAGGAACAACCAGAACAGAAGAGACTACCAAAAAGTACTATTTGCAAAACTGAGAATGAGAGAGTGAGTGAGAGCAAGAGCGAGAGAGAGCAAGAAAAAGAACGAGAGAGAGAGAGAGAGAGGAAGAGAGAGAGAGAGAGAGAGAGAGAGAGAGAGAGAGAGAGAGAGTGTTAGTTTAAAAATAATCCAGGAGAGCCTTACTATGAATTAGAATACATGCTGCAGTGCTTAATGAAATGCATTTTTCTAACTTTTTGTATCAGGAAGCACCCTAGCATGCCCAGGGTGGCTGCTAGCACAGATTCTTAGATCTGTTTTTCTAAAGGAAAGCAACTCAAAGAGGGTTAACAGTCTTACTTCAATCAATCAAACATATATCATTTACCTAGTTTAGGGGAAAAAGTCAGTACTCTGAACTTCAGAGGATGCAAACAATATAAACAGAAGGTATAAGCAGAACTTGCAAGCCAACAATGAAACAGGTCAGCAAATGGGCTTCCAACCTTCCGACCATTACATTAATACCTATTGAGTTACCAGATAGAGAAGCACCAACATCTGGGTTTTTCAAAGCTGAGAGACTCAAAGACTTCCCTGAGTTTCATCTGGCCAAATCACACAATTCTTCTCAAAGTGAGACCCAAAATAAAACTGCACATCAGCAGTATATGTAGCCTTCTCCTGGATCAGAGAATGTCACAACCCTCTTGATTACACAGAGTAATAAGGTGTGGGTATTCCTGAAGAGCAAGTGTCCTACCACAGGCTCCATGTGACCACATTCAACCTATTTGGAGACAGAGTATATTTTCAAATCAGAGAAGGTTCTCAGAGACACTTAAACCTATCAAAGGGCCTAGGAACAGGGAAGATCTCCAGATTCTCATAACACTTGTTAAGCCTCCATACTAGGCAATCACAAAATGGATTTGATTTCCCATTCTAGATTTTACCTAAATTTTTATAGTCATTGTCAGAGGATTATGTTGACTTTCTGTCCCTACACTTTACGTTAATATGATTTTTAAACATATGAAACAAAAATAATTAGAGAAATGTATTTACTGTGAAGCTCAAGAACAAAAATCATCCTACAAGTCAGGCCTAAAAAATATTGACAGCAGCTGTCCTTGTAGAATATGGGGTTATACAAAGTTTTAATTTAACCTTGAGTCTGTCAATATTTCCTCTCCCCCACTTTGCTAAGTATCACTTTGGCAATATGTGAAGGAGATATAATGAGCTGGAAAGAGGCAGGAAAATTAGAAAATAAAGGGAGGAATGAACTTAAATGATCGTTTCATTTATTTTCCTACCTAACATATATGGGGCATTTAGAAAATGAGCATGCATAAATTAGAACAACTCCCAGTTATTTTTTCCCCATTGCTTAAGTAGCATGTATGCAGCAGCATCCATTGTTCTGGGTAACCTTGGAACGACTGCAGTAGTAATATTTTTCCATGGATGAAACTTCTTTTGAAAAAAGACTATAACTAATTCATTTTAGTTGAAAGGGTTCCTACAGACACCTCTACAGCTGCTTCAGGGGAGGGAATCAGAAAAAAAATCTGTCTCTCCAAATTAAAGGGAAAGTGAATTATTTGGGTTAATCTTGCAGAATATACTGATTTATAGATATGTAATTTCATATATATCTCTTCAAAAAGACTCCCGCAAGTCACTTGATACTTTTAGCACTGCCTTATATATGGGGTAAAACAAACAAAAAGAGGGGTTAAAAAAAGCAGTCAGTTAATTTTGGAAGGGTATGAAGTGCTATATAACCAAATTTGCTCACAATAACAAAAGGCTTGAAAACATGTTGATTAATATTGATACCATTATCAAGAGTGCAAAAGGGGGTGGCTAGGTGGTGCAGTGAATCGAGCACTGAACCTGGAGTAAGGAGGACCTCAGACACTTAACACATGCTAGCTATGTGACATTGGGCAAGTCACTTAACCCCAAGTGTTCTGCCCTTCCCCCCTCCAAAGAGCAAAAAAAAAAGTACAAAAGAAATTAGATGAAGACTCAGAGAAAAGCTCTTTTCAAAAGTGCAAATGTTAATAAAAGTTGAAATTGTGATACACAGAATTAATGATGCAATATGTTTCTGAGGGTATGTCTACATAATAGCCAGTTTAATTGTTTAACTGAATCAACCAGCTAGTTCAATTCACTGGTGGGAAAACATGCAGTAAAAACAATTATTAGAATCATTTTTAAGATTAATGAAATACCTCAGATTTCTAAGCTAGGGAAAAGTTAGGATGCTAGTGTCACTGGATTGTAGAGCATGTGGAGGGAAGTAAGGAACAAGATATTGGAAAATTAGGAATGAAACCGGTTATGAAGGGATTTAAAAGCGAAACAGAGGCTTTTCTATTTGACCCTGGAGGTAACAGAGATATGCTGGAGTTTATTAAACAGGGCCATAACATGGACAAATCTACATTTTAGGAAGATAAATTTTACAGTTGAAAGGATGATATACTAGATTCAGGATAGTCAAGAGGCAGAGCAAACTCATCAAAAGTCTATTGCAATGTAGTTAAGGTGTAATGTGAACCTATACCAGCATGGTGGCAGTGTTAGAGAAGAGGAAAGCATCTATTGTTTTTTTTTTAATTATTTATTTATAAAATTCTTTTTAAAATTTTGAGTTCCAGATTCTCTCCCTTCCTTCAACCCATCTCCCACCCATTGGGGAAGCAAGAAACATGATAAATTGTGGGGAAACATCTCTATATTTCCATAGTTTTGACACAATTAAACAAGAAAATAAAGTGAAAACAGTTGTACCTAAGTTTGCATCTTAATTGATCGCTTACCTCTCTGTAAGTGGTGAGCATGTTTCGTGACAGGCCCTTTAGAGCTGTCTTGGATAACTGAATAGTCAGGTCTCTCACAGCTGATCACCATTACAATGGTGTTAATGTATACAATGATCTCTTGGCTCTGATCATTCCACTTTGCATCAATTCATATAGGTATTCCCAGGAAGAAACTACCCTGCTCATCACTCCTCATAGCATCAGAGTACACCATCACAATCATATGCCTCAACCTGTTCAGACATTCCCCAATTGATACTCATTCCTTCCATTACCAGTTCTTTGTCATATTAAAAAAAAGTGTTATAAATATTTTTGGACAAATAGATTATTTTCCTTTGATTTCTTTAGGGTAGAGTAAGAGTACTGTTACTACTGGGTCAAAGGGCATGCACAGTTTCATAGCCCTTGGGACTTAGCTCCAAATTGTTCTCCAGAATTATTAGAAGAGTTTACTTCTCCTCCAACAGTTTATTAGTGTTTGTATTTTTCATCATGCACTTTGTCATTTGTCATTTCTGTTACTTATGAGGTGGTACTTTAAAGTGGTTTTAATTTGCAATTCTGTAATCAAAGCAATGACTGTAGTTAGCTTTGATTTCTTCATATAAAAACAGCCTAATCATGTCTTTTGACTATTAATCAACTGGGGAATGGCTCTTAATTTTATAAATCTGACTGAGTTTCATATATATATTTGAGAAATGATGTCTTTATCAGAGAAATTTGCTGCAAGCATTTTTTTTGTAATATTACTTCCTTGCTTATGGTAACTTTTAGCCAAATGTAGTTTCCCTGATTATCTCTGTTATTTGGGTCCTTTTTGATTTTTCCTTTGTCTGAGATTATGATTGCTATCCTCGACTTTTTATTTCTGCTGAAGTAAAATAAATTCTTCTACAGTCCTTTATTCTAACTCTGTGTTTGCCTTCATATTTCAAGTGTGTCTCTTACAAACAATATTTCTTTTGGATTCTGGTTTCTAATCCATTCTTCTCTTTTATGAGTGAATTCATTATATTTTCATTCACAATTTTATTATAAACCATTTGTTTTCCTTTGTCACATTTTCTTCTCCTTTTATCATTCCATATTTTAACCATGTCTCCCTTCAAAAGTGTGTTTTATTTTTGATCAGTGCCTTCCTCAACCTGTCTTCCCTTTTATCCCCATTACCATTCTCTCATCCCCTTACCCCTCCTACTTCCTTGTTGTGAAAGATAAATTTCTTTACCCAAGAGTGTGTAATTATATTTTCCCCAATTTGTGTAAAATCTGATGAAAGTGAGACCATCATTCCCACTTTCCCTTGCATTGTAAATGCTCGTCTTGTGTAGTTCTCATGTGTGAGTTAATTTTTCATATTCTTTTTCTCTCAGTGAATCACTTTCTCACCTTTCATTTTTTGCCATCATTTGAACACAATCTACTCATTCCAGTGCCACCATTCTATATGAAATCTTTTAAACATATATATATATATACATATATATATAATATATGTGTGTGCGCGTGCACGTGTGTACATATATATGTATATATGTAGACATACTAATATATGTATACATATGGTCTTTCTATATATGTATATACTCATATATATATTAATATATGTATACATATGTATACATATATGTATATATAGATATAGATTTCTCTATAAGTGTATATATATATATTGTGTACAGTCCTTTGTTCTGCTCTTGCCATTTCTTGCCATTTCTTCTGGAGCTGTCAGGCATCAAACACCATATCAACTATTTCTCAGCCCTTTTTTTTTTTTGCTTTTTTTTTAGAGGGCAGTTGGGGTTAAGTGACTTGCCCAAGGTCACATGGCTAGTTTTTGTGTTAAGTGTCTGAGGCCGGATTTGAACTCAGGTACTCCTGACTCCAGGGCCAGTGCTCTATTCACTGCACCACCTAGCCTCCCCTCTCAGCCCTTTTTGAAGTCACACTGGCTCTCAGGTATAGACCTTCTGGGTGAAGGATCAACCTATTAAAAAGCACTCTGGCAAGAATCTTGCTAGCAATAGCTAAGAGAGAGAACTTCCTGCAATTGTCATAGGATCATTTATTTCCTTTACCTGCATATAGATGGACAATGGAGGAATACTTGAACTCCTAGGGAATGACCTCATTTTACCATACAACCTAAAAATTTTCAGTCAACTTTTGTATGAGCAATCCTTGTAAATCTCAGCTGGAATAGAATCAGCACAAGATACTTTATCACACAAAAGGAACCTAATGCCATTCAAAACCTCACACAAAAGGAACCTAATGCCATTCAAAACCTTTTCCTCCATTGGAACTTAAGGTAGGGAGGGATTGACTTCAACCTGAGGTGAACAGTCAATGTTCACGTCATTGAGTGAGGATGGTTTGTTGTGAACACTATGAAAGTATTCAGTCCATGTCTCTAGGATCATACCCTTATCACTCATCACTTTGATACTCTCAGTTGTGAGAACTTATGGAAAATTCTGTCAAGATTCAGTTGCCTGTAGAAGTTCATCAACATTATATGTCTATTTCATTATGACATTTTTGCTTTCTGGATAATGAACACTGTTCTCATGTTTCCCCAGTCATGAAAGAAGTGAAACAAGGTGTGTGCTTGCTCCCCTGCCTCTTACTTTAGTGTTGTCTCATGCTTTAAATAAAAATGAACATGTCATCAAGGTCAGCTACCACTGATGGTAAATTCTTCAACTTTAAAAGGCTACAAGCCAGGACTAAAGTGGAGGGAGTGTTGGCACATGATTTTCTTTTTTTGCAGATGATTGTACACTCAATTCAGCTTCTGAAACTGAAATGCAAGAAAGTATAAATCAGTTCTCTGCTGCTTCTACTAATTTTGGCCTAAAAATTCACATCAAGGCAACACAGGGCCCTATCACCCACCACCACATCATCCATACTTGGAACCATCAGTTATAGCAAATGGATATGTTGTGAATGTTATGCATAAGTTCATCATTTACCTTGATACTATATTTTCCAAGGATGTACACAATGATAAAGAGGCTGATTTAGGCATTGCCAGAGCTAATTCAGTGTTTGGGAGGCTCCAAAGGAACACCTGGGAGAAAAAAAAAGAATTAGATTGACTATCAAACTGAAGATTTATTGAGCCTTTGAAATGACCTATTTGCTGTATGTCTGTGAAACCCAGATAGTGTACCAGCACCATGCCAGGAAACTGAATCACTTCCATTTGAATTGTCTTAGGAAGATTCTGAAGATCACCTGGCAGAAGGAACAGATGCTGAGGTCATTTCTCAAATTAAACTTCCAAACATTATAAAGCCATGCATGAGCAGCTTTTCAGAGGACTGCTGCTGTGAACAGCTTTCAAAGTTCAAATTACACAGCATAGTGAACACTCTTTTCAGTAACAAATCAGAGCAAACCATTTACAGAAAATCAAGTTACAGCATTCAGAATGTTACAACTTATCACAGAAAAAATACAACATTCATCATGTTACAACTCAGTAACTTATCACTAAAATGGTCACATAGTTTTTACCACAGTAGTCGCATAATTTTGAACAAAGTACTATAAGTTATTCAATCAAATGCTTAGTAACTCATTAGTAACTCATTAGTCATTCAATTATAACGTACAAAAGCTCAAGTCCTCCAGCCATGGGGCAGACTAAGTTATAAATCCATCACTATTCAGTCATCAGTCACTATTCAATCATCTGTCACTACTCAGTCATCAGTCAGTACTCAGTACCCTCTTGAGGGGTAGTGGGAAATACAAAGGCCATCCACCCCTCAGTCATAAGTAAAACACAATTTCATAACCACTCAGTATCCATGTAGAGGTTTTTGGTCCCAGCTGCTACCTGGATTTACCAAACTGTAACCTGGATTCAAAGGCAGACAGCTCCCAGTTCCTTGTCCAGATCTTCATGCAGTTCATGTTACACACTGAATCCCAGTCTCCAGTCCACCTTAAATCCTTCACAGTCTCTATTACTGGGAATTAACAAAGCCACAAAGTAGTGACATCACAGTCATGCTTCCACTGGCAGCTCTGGCTGGCCCTCTGAAGGTATCAGCCGTTTGACTGGCCCTTGGAAGTCATCAGCAGCTTCAGCTGACCCTTGGGAAATCATCAGTAGCCTCAGTAGCTCTAGCTGGCCCTCAGAAGTCTTCAGCAGAGAGGCTTGCCCTCAGAAGAAGCTGTGCAAACATAAGTTCTCAGGACATTCTGACTCTCCCAGCTGGATTTTTTTTCTACTTATATACAGTATTTTTCCTTCCTATTCATCCCATTCCTGTCACATCAGCAACAGGGATTCATACCTTCTGTTTCTTTAACAGAGGCTTAATATGAAAATAGGTGGTAAGTACCTGTCAACTTCAAATTTCATTACCATTACACACATTCAGTCTGTGTTTCAGACAGCACAACTCTGAGAGGCTAACCACCTGGTTTGAATGCCAAATGCATGCTTTCTATAAAAGATTATTTTATAGAGAACTCACACAGGACAAGCATTAGCATGATGATTAGAGGAAGCAATGCATAAGACTGCCAAAGTCTCTCAAGAAACTTGGATGTGATTGTTTGACATGGAACACAGTGACAGAGGACCTGTCAGTATGGCATGACCACATCATAGAAAGTGATTGAAGGAAATGTGGAATGCACTAATTTAGAGAATCCACTCAAATTATTCACACATATTTTTTGCCTGACCTGTGACAGGGCATTCTGAGCACACTGAAACATGACTCTAGCACAGTGGTGTCGTTTTGGTCCTCTTCAAGACAAAGGAGAGCAGGCAATCAACCAACCACCAACTATCAAGAATAGTTGAGAGTTTTCTCAATAAATGTCTATCATTCCTGTGCAAGATTATACTCTGTTTCCGTGATTAGTTTTTCTTTCATATAATCCTAGGTTTTCTTCTAGAATAACATATTGGAAGTGATCTGCTCCTTTAGGGTAGAACCTAATAAATCTTGTGTTATCCTGACTGTAGCTGTATGGTTTCTGCATGTTTCCTTTCTGGCTGCTTATGATATTTTCTCCTTGAACCTTGGAATTTAGCTAAAATATCCCCAGGAGTCTTCATTTTGGGATCTCTTTTAGGATATGATTGGGAGATTTTTTTCAATTTCTAATTCACCCTTTGCATATAAGATATTGGTGACGGTTTTCCTTTTTAACATCTTGAAATGTGAAATCTAGGCTCTTTTAAAAATAGTTTCTTTAATATAGTCCAATAATTCTTAAGTTTTCTCCCCCAGATCTATTTTCAGTGTCACTTGCTTTCCCAATGACATATTTCACATTTTCTCTATTTTTTCCACACGTGTTTTTTTCACTTTTCATTGTTTCTTGATGTCTTGTACAGTCATTAACTTCCATTTGCTCAAACCTAATTTGTGAGGAATTATTTTCTTTGAAAGGCAGCTTATAGTTGTTTTCATGTTGTTATCTGCTAAGTCTGTGTTTTGATTTTTCCTGATATCATAGTATCTTTTGATGGTCAGGTTCTTTTTCTTTTATGGTCAGGCTCATTTCTCCAGCTTTTTTCTTGACTTTGAACTGTATGTTAAAGTTAGTCACTGTTCCCTTGGGGGTTGGAGCCATTGTCTGAAACTTCAGGCTTGTAATTTTGTTTGTTTTGATTTGTTTGTTTATTTTTCTTTTTTCAGAGCTTGTTTTGGAGAGCTGGAAGTTTTTAGTGCTTTTAATGTGATGTTATGCTTGGAGAGGTGTCATCAATGCTCTATTGATCTTCACTCTTGTCTTCACCCAAGAGGATCCCCTGTTCCCCGGCCCCACAAGGTAGAAATGGTTAATGCTCCTCTCTGCTAGAGAATTATGTCTAAGGCCTTGGGGCTCCTGTAGCTGCATTATCTAGTGCTCCCTGGAATTGCAAACAAAGTCCTTTCTCCCTTTTGACTTGCAACAAGCACTCTTCTGTACCCTGGAACTATGAACCAGAATTCTATATGGGGAAGATAGTTGACAGACTCTTGCCAGTCTTTCTCCCTCCTGAATGGGCATGTGGATTACATTTTAAAAATTCTTGCCCTGGAGCAAAAAAAAGATTCCTTTCTATGAGAAATAATGTAATCTTTTCATAATAGGAAAGATAATGATCTTAAATAAACTATCTAATCTCTCTCTCTCTCTCTCTCTCTCTCTCTCTCTCTCTCTTTACTGTGATTGTTGTTCTACTAATTTCTCTCCCAAAGATCAGTGTTCTGATCTTGTGCTTTTATATAAAAATGTTCCATAAATAAATATTTCTTTATTTACATATTAAATTGAAGTAAAATTGTATCATTTAAATTTGTTTACACAATATTTTCATTTCTATGTGTTTAAACATGTATGACAAGTTGAACGATCCCAACACTGACACAGAAAACTTGCTGAATATCTGCCAGTGTATCTGGTAAAACTTTCTATAAGCCTGGCCACCACATTTGACCACTCTGAAACTCACTTTATTTTTCATATAGAAAATAAATGGGTAAATTTTGCTGATCTCTAATTAGATGATGAATACAAAGAACTTTGTATGCCTTAAGAAGACAATATAAATATGTCATTGTTATGATTTCAGCTTCTAATATCACTTCTAGCTCAAGTCTTAAGCAATGTGACACATTCACAAACAGTTTAGATGTCTAAAATTGTTTAATAAGATTTGTAAATAAAAAATAACAATTATTTTTACTCTTAGGGGAAAATAATCTAATTGTCACTCTATGGTCAACAATGCAGAATTACTTTTCCATTTTGTCAGTTAATAACTACATGCGCACACACATATATGAAAATATGTACATATATATTCACTTTTCTGTACAAATGCGCTCATACATATATATATATATATATATATATATGTGTGTAGGTACATACACATCTAAACTAATATACAAAATATATATACCTGCTAACCAGTATATATTTATATGATGTATGTATATAAAATTCACATACATATATACACTCAAGTTTGCAAACCTATTTACATACATATTTCTATGACATTTTAGGTTTGTAAAATATTGTCAACATTGACAATTTTATGAAATACAAAGCTACACAAATGTTATTTTCCCTATTTTACAGATGAAGAAAATTAGGCTTAAGGAAATAAAGTGAAAGGCCAAGATTGTACAGTTCATGTGACACCTACATAGAACCAAGATTACCACTTAGCTTTCCAAACTCACAGGGTCATGTTCTAGATTCTACTGCATCAACCTGTCAGTTTGGAGAGTTTGAGTACAAAAAGAAAAGAAAGGGGAAAAAAACTGGTTTTTCAAATGACCTCAATTCCTTGTACAAAACATTGGCCTTTTTTTTTTCACTGTCATTATAACCTGGATGCCCTTGTTGATGTCATATATAATTGTTTTCAACTGAAACATTTAACCAATATTAAGGGTGTGTATATGTACATGTATGTGTGTGTGTGTTTGTCTGTGCCATTAACATGCCTTGATCATGTAACAAATACTTAGTGTCACAGAAGACAAAATCTCACAAGGAAGAGTAATTGTTAACGATAGCTAAAATATGAGTTGTTATGAGAAATCCAATATAACATCTGTTGTAATGAATAATTAAAAGGGCCATTTGGCCTCAACTGACAGCCGCATGTGTGTATTTACAAATTAGTAGGGTTATCACATGCCTAAAATCCAGTTCTTACTTTTTTATGTTCAAGAAGCTCATTTAATGAGGTCATGTCAGAAAAATTCCTCCTGTAGATGACTGATTCGTGATAAACAAATAAATATGAGGCTGATTGATAAATCAGAATGTCCTTTCCAATCAAATGAAAATGAGAAACTTAATTACTCAGCATGATTTATAGGAAAATTTACTCAGAGAATCAAATCGGTACCTTAGTACCACTTAAATGCAGATATAGAATGAACATTGTTTCAGTCTCCTCATTTTAAATAGAGAAAACTGAGGCTCAGAGTTTAAATGCTTCACACTTATCACACAAAGGTTGTAGATGGATAAATAAGGACCTTTCATGAATTACTGTAATATTCCAGTCAATGTGCTAGATACAGGGAGCAGAACTGGAAAAAAAAGAAACTCCTCTGCCCTCAACTAGCTTAAATTCTTTTGGGAATAATAACAAGTACAGAGAGAAATGCATATGTATAGACATATTTACATATATATAAAGACAAACACATATTTATAATTTTAAATATATCTATAATTTATATCAATTTATTCATTATGTACATGTGTACATATCTGTGAATATAACCTGTGAGAGTGTGCATATATATACACAGATGCACACATATTCACACTGTGTCTAGATATATATGCACACATTATGTGTAAAACTATTTACACATATACATATGAATACATATAGACTTATACATGTGCATAATACATATGTGTGCATATACATATTCACATAATATCTACACACACAGATACATGTATGTTTTTTACATACTTACCACTTACAATTTACATTACATACCACCATGTAGAAGGTGGTACTTAAAACTAAATTTCAATGAATAGCAGAAATTTAATGCATGTCCAGATCACTCAAGATGGAGACACCATGTGGCATAAGCCAGGGAGCTACTTCTGGGAAATGTTCTCCAATTGAGTGGGTAGGAGCACCCTCTTTCCACTAGCTGTATAAATGGAACTATTTGCATATTGACATTTCCTTTATAGAGGAATAATAATTGTCTCTGATTGCACATAGGGGTGAATATCTTATTCTACCACATATCGTGCTTTATGAACTAAACAGGATATGGAAAGGGCTGCTTTTCCTTCTCATCAGATCCTCTAAGAAACTGACTTGTTTTGTTTTGTTTTGCTTTAAATCTTATTTCATTTGCTTTCATTTATACACCATAGTCTAAGCCACATGGACCTAGTATCTTGGATTCCAGGACAGATGTTTACTCTCAACACAGAAGGGCAAAACTGAGAAACTGAGCAAGCTGAGTGGGGAAAATTCCTACACATTTAGAACTTGGTGGGACTTTGCTATATAGGAACTGAATCATAATCCTTTTCTTCCCCCAGAGACCTAGGACATAGAAGAGGGGAATTACGTCCCTTAACTTTTGATTGAATATCTGTATGCTTATTCCTGCTAGACCTTTGAAGTATATATTCTTTCATAAAAGCCAATCTAACTGCTAAGTAGTTATACAGAAAAAGCGTGTTTAAATCAGCTAGTTTGGGTTCAGGCAATTAAGTATGTTTAATTCAAATTAAAAGAACAAAACTAAGTCAAGAAATATGTTGAATAAATTTTGGGGGGGAATTATTGGAAAATAATCGACATGAGTATTACATAAGGAGAAGGAATGATCTGTATCAGTCATGTTATAATAGATACATTGAAGTTTGGATTAAGCATTCAGTGAAAATTAAAAAAAAAGAATAGATGAACTTAATCAATGACATTATCAAGCTAGACTAGTTTAATGTAATCATTTCAGTACCAGAACACACATGGTACTATAATTGAAAGAAATCACAACACCCTTTCCCTGACAGTGCTATGAAGACAGTGACTATTCATTTTTCTTCCTTTTCCCTTTTTCCTGACTCCAACCAGAATATCAGCTTTCTGATCACATTGGTCAAATTACTAGATAACTTACTCTAAATTATAAGGTTAGTGTAATGGAATTGGCACTATACTTGGATTCAGATTCAAATACAGTCTCCAACACTTGCTGTGGGCTACCAAGGGTAATGACTTTACCTATATGAGGGTTCATTCCTTAAATATATGATGTGAGTTAAAATATTTATTAAATTTTCCTAATCTAGTGTTTTAGAATGAAAATACCTCTTGAGTCATACAATAATACACAAATTTATTTTGATATTTCTATTTCATTACTTTCCTGATGAAATATCAATCTCAATCTCATCAACCATCTACAAAACAATTCTTAACATATATCCCTTGTTTGCTATTTTATGTGATTAAAAAAAATTAATCAGTAACACTTTCTAGGAATCACAGCTGGGACAAAGTACATTCTCCCTGGGCATGACCCATGATGGGAGGGATAAAACGAGGGGTGCTTTTAACATTTCACCTTAAGACAAATCCACATGGAGTATTTTTTTGTCCTGAAGGTATCATTTTGGTATCATTCATTTTATCAGTCAATGTTACCACTTTCCATTGTAAGGGAGTTGAGTGGATTTTCTACTCTTTGGCTTCCAGCCATTTTCAATCTTTTATTGGTGGCCAAACTATGGTTCTGACCAATTGGCACCTGAGGCCCATGGTTCAATGTGGAGTAATAAGCAGAAGAACTCATAGTTTCCAGAAAGTATTGAGAATATGTGAAAAATTGTCAAAATGAGAAAAGAAGTACTCACAATATACTTCGTCTACTTTTTGTCCACAAAAAAGGATTCTAGAGTTTTATTGTTTTTATTTTGCTTCCTTTTTCTCATGTTGGCCAGTCAATTAATTGGTTGGTTTTTTTAGCTCTGTGATACTCTGCTTCCAAAGGGGGAAACTCTGTTCCAAATCGCTGGGGTTTTCCCAACTGCTGGAGCTATTGGGGGGGTGTTGCAAGTCCCCCCAGCTTTGGCTTGCTGAAAGTGCACCCCAGGACCACCACCCAAGACCATGATTGGATCCAGGCCACTCAACGCAAGAGCACTTGGCCCTGATCAATCGATTCAGCCCCCCTGCGGAGTCTGCAGCCCAGGGGTTCTGAAGCAGCCTGGTGGGGGTCGCTGGAGGATCCTGTTGCCTTCTCCCACTGCTTCTTTGCCCCAGGGGCAGAATGACTGAACTGCTTTATCACCCACAAATTAATTTTCAAAGTTTCACTTTCACTAACTGAATCTGAAGATTTAAAGATCCCCTTAGGCAGGTGCTTTAGATTTTCTTTGAAGTAGACTCAAGCTGCTGTTTGGAGGCTCCACCGCTCCTCCTGGCCACCCTGGGGTGTTGTCTGGCCATGGAGGCGGTTTTGGGCTCTGCGGTCTCTGCTCCTCTGATTTGTGAGCTGCCTCTCTCCTGTCCCGTTCCTCACGCCTTGGCAGATGTGGAGGTGCTAGAGGCTGTAGAACCTCTTCAGGCTGGCTGCGGGTCTTGGCTCAGCTCCTTCCCACTGCCCCCGGTCTGGCCTCGGTCTTGGCTTCTGGCTGTTCCAGCCTTCACCCCACAGCTGTGCTGAGCCCCTGCTGCCAAGCTGCCTTCAGTGTGAGGTGTGTTCTCTGTATTTTTGTGAGTCTGAGAGTCCTAGACTTTCCCAGACTTTGTCTGGGCTCATAATTTTATGGGTGTTTATGGTGGTGGTGTGAGAGCTGTGGGACCTTGCTGCTTCCACACCGCCATCTTGGCTCCACCCCCCAAAAACCAATGACCTGTTAAATGTACAAATGCTCACAATAAAGGCATATTAAAATGGGTTCCAACATATGTAAAATTCTGTGTAAATAATAATTATTTACATTGACTATCCACCCAAATTCATTTCTCTATCAATTTCTTCTTCTCCAAGAGAGTACCTACAAGTAAAAATAGCACTAAGGTATACAGTATTTATTTAAACAAAGCTATTATTGAGACAATTAGTAATCCTATTTGAGTTCTACAACATACAACCTCTGTTTCCTTAGGAGACATTGGCATACTATGTTTTCGGTCTAAATATGGTAATTTCCAGGTGTTTGATATGAAAAATATACTAATCAGTGGTATGAGTCATACTGCTTCAAAATCAGTACTTATAATTAATAGGAGGAAGAGAGAAAAATGTTTTTAAATTGCTTAATTAACCTTATGTTTTTTTAAATTTTCTTTGTCATTGTTATATCTACCTCTCAAAAACCTTGTAATACTGACAAAAGTAACAAAATAAAAAATTTAAAAAAATGTAACAAATAATTCAAGTCCAGCAAAACAAATCCACATCATGGTAATATTATAAAATATATATATTCCTATATCTTCATTTGATCTCTCCTCTGTCAAGAGATGGATAAAATATTTTCATATCATAGCTTCAGGGCTCATAATGTATTCAAAAGTGGTTTAATACCTCTGGTATGAGGGCTACCAAACCCTTTTCAGGGATGTGCATCTGCCTTTGGTGTCCACTTTCCACATAGCTCTCAAATGTGTCTCTAAAAAACTGGAGCGTACACATGAGGCCACAGCCTGGTAAAGCCTCTTGGCAGAACCAGATTAATATACGTTTATGTAACACTATGCACTAGCAGATTTCCAAAAGAATGCTACTGTGAACAGCTTTTAAAGTTATGATTACACAGTATAGTGAACATTCCATTTATTCCATTACAAATCAAGGCAAACTTCTCCAGAAAATCAAGGTACAGTATAATATTCACAACATTACATCTTATCACAGAAAACCACAATATAGTGCTCACAACAACTTAACATTAGAATGGCCACATAATTTTCACTACAATGGCCACAGTATTTAGAACAAACAACAAAAGAGTAATCATCTGGTTTCCCTAATGGGGGAAACCCTCCTTACTTAATCATTCATTCATTTCACAATACAATAATCAATCTTTCACTCTTGGGGTAATTATAGATTAACTTAATTAGTCACTTATCCAGATTCACAATTACCAAGTATCATTAATCACTAAATACAATCATTAGAAAAATTACACAAACCCTCCATCCCTCAATGTCAAGTAAACTTCAATTTCATCACTCCTTCAATATCTAAGGGGAGGCCTTTTCTTCATCTTGCCTTGTGGTGGTCTTTCAGATTTCCTGGAACCCCTTCCATGGGCCCAGCTTCTCCCTGAATCCACTAAACAGTCACCTGAATTCAGAGGCAGACAGCTCCCAGCTCCTTGTCTAGTCCTCTGGGCAGTTTCTGGTACATACTGGAGTTCATAGGGTCCAGCACATCTCAAACCCCCTTCATAACTTCTGTTGCTAGGAACTCAAGGATCAAACAAGGCACAAACAACTTTTTTTCGTGGTCAGGATTCTTCTGTCCTCCAGCAGTTCAGTTGGTCCAAGGACCCAGAAGATATCTCAGACTTCCAGGCAGCCTTCCAGGCATCCTCCTCAGCAGTAACTTCAGCCTTCACTAGATTCAGGTGCCATAGAAAACTCCACCTCAGTTCTCAGTCCTGTAGCAATCCAGCTCCCAAATGCTGGAAAATTCTGCTCCCTCCACCAGGAGCCAGCCAGGAGGAAAATTCTTGATTCTGCTTCTCTGTCCCTGAAACTCTTCTTACACACACACACACACACACACACACACACACACACACACACACACACACACACAGGCTTCTTGTTTCAACCAATCCCCACCTGCCATGTCAGCAACAGTAGACAGAGTTCACACTTTCTGTATCTTTCACATAGGAGACAGAGTTCACACCCTCTGCCTTTTTCACACTTATTAAGGACCAAGTACCTGCTAAATTAATTGCCCTTACATTTAAGGATAACTGAAGGGCCTCAAATCTGCTGGTGTGTTAGGAGGGTTTCTACACCAACTATGTGAAGATCTTTTTTGGTGGAATCACTGGATGTAAATATTTTGTTTCAATAAACCATGAAGAGGGCCAATGCATGATCTGTGGAGTGTTTAAAACTTGGGCAGGCACTAAAGATGCTAGTGTCATCCACTACATCTTGATTCATTGCCAACCATCTTATCTTTTGTCTTGCCAAAGGGGTCTGAGATTCTGGAAGACAGAGTG
The DNA here is from genome assembly GCA_028646575.1 of Pseudocheirus occidentalis. Taxonomy (NCBI): domain Eukaryota; kingdom Metazoa; phylum Chordata; class Mammalia; order Diprotodontia; family Pseudocheiridae; genus Pseudocheirus; species Pseudocheirus occidentalis. The sequence goes on along the minus strand of CM053593.1, from coordinate 232,055,938 downwards.
GGGCTGATAACTTCTTTCAACTCTGCCTCACTTAAATTCAATTTATGTAAGAGTCAAACAGCTTCAGTTATTCTTTTAGTACTACATTATTTTATTATTTTACTACTCAATAATTTTACAGTTTTATCATTTTATTATTCCACTATTTTTGTATTTTATTATTTATTATTTAATATCTTGCTATTCTGCTACCATAAATCCTATGCTAATGAACTAGTGATAAAGCAAAAGGGGCAGATATAATGAGGGGTGTAGTTCAAACTCTGTACACAGAGAGTCAAGGCCATAGGGTTTTATCACTGGATTGAATCAGCAGTGACATACGGAAGCTTCTTGGGTTTCTGAGTAACCTTCTAAAGAATGTTGCTCACCTCCTGGCATAAGAGGCTAGAAGGTTTATCCTAAAAATTGTCTGCTTCACCTAATCTAACCGTGGTCTGCTTACCAAAAAAGGCAGTCATTCCACTCTGTGCTGGAAACACAAAAGAAAATTTACAAAAAAACTTTTGGGGATATAATTAGGTACATGGAATATGTGCATGTTCGTGAAAAACAAAAAATCTAGTAGACATCAAAGATAAGCTTCTCTCATTGCAAGAGAACTTAGCAGGTTTCACATATAAATAATAGCCCTGAATGAAGAAAAAACCAAGAAAAAAGGTTGACAAATGAAGACAAGCTTACTGAAGTTGGAGCTAGAGACATGTTTTTCTAGAGTTTCAATGGTAATGGTGAGTGTCATGAAGCTGGTTTTGCAATAAAACTAATTTAGTCAACTATTATGTATGATTTCCAAAAGAATAGGACAACAGTTTCAGGACAATGTCATTGTCTTTGCAGGAAAATGCCAGACCACCATCATTAGTGCATATGTTCACAAAATGATGAACCTTGATGAGGCTAAAGAAAATAATTATGAGTATCTGGAGACTTACATCATTGCAGGGAATCCTTGGACGTAATAGAGTTGGAAATCATAACTTAGTATTGAAGACTAGTGTTTTTAATGACCTTCCATTCATCAATATGGTCTAATATTTATCATAATGCAATAAAGCTTAACGGGTATACTCTTGCAAGAAACATTGGCATTTAATAGACTTTGTCATTGTGTGGAAAAGAAACAGACTGAATATGAGAGTAACAAAGGCAATGTTTGGCTCAGTGTGATAGACCAATGCTAAAGTTTTCCTTTAGAAAGCTAAATATTCTCATTCAACAAAAGAACAGGCCTCAAAGCAAGATAACTATCAGAAGACACAATGTCAATAGATTAAAGCTCTTCTCCATATGTGAACAGTTTGTTACTTGCTTAGAGGGAAAGCTGAGACAAAACACTGCTGGAAACAGTGAAGCAAAAAGGATTGCACAGTTTTCAGAGATTTGGTTTGCAGCACCACATTTACTCATCTGGGTCAGAACACTTGCAAACATCAAGATTGGTTTAATGAAAATTATTGGAAAATTCAGAAGCTACTAATGAAAATCAAGAATTTTAACTTCATCAAAAGTAAAGTACAAGCAAATCTTAGAGAGACGCAAAGTTATTGTCTCAAGAATGCAGAGGAGATTCAATTTTACACTGAGTAACTATCTAAAGCATTTTTATGATTCCTTGAAGGCTATTAAAGGTCAAAGACCTTAGTCACATTTCAACTGCTTAGTGCAGCAGGAGTCACGGTGATCAGTAATAAGGACATGATTATAAAGAGATGTACTGAATGGTTCCATAGCATTCTCAAAAGACTATGATCAACCAATGTTGAAACCACTGACTGTAACTCTAAGGTTGATGTCAATCTCTTTCTAACTGAACTTCCAACTGAAGAAGAGCTTTTATATGCCATTAAGCTCCTCTTATGAGCAAGATGCCTCACACTGATTCCCTTCTAGATGAAATATGCAAGGGAGGAGTCCACTGCTCATGCAAAAGCTGACATAAATATTCTAAATTATGCAGCAAGAGGGTGATCAAGGAGATGAAGGATGCATGTATTGTCCATAAATACAAAGGAAAAAGAAATATGTTGTCCTAGGACAAGTGAGGTCAGAAAATCATCTCTCTTTGTCATTGCCAATAAGATTCTTAATGCAATGCTCCTAAGTCAATTGTTTCTTTACCTGGGAATTGGTCATCTACCTGAGAAATAGTATAGCTTTAGAAAAAGCCAAGGAACAGTCCACATGGAGTTTTCTGCACAAAAACTACAGGAGAAATTCTAGAAATAGAATGGAGGTTGATCTTTTTTTTTTATATGAGTTCTTAAAACTTTCAACGTTGATTTTTTCTATTCAGTAAAGAAATTTAGTTTGTCTTAATTTCTATGGAATAACAATATTTTGTTATATTCATGTTGTCCTAATGGAAAATTCACGGCATTTAAAAAAAATTTGAATCTCTACTAAAATTTGTTACGGAGTGATTTTTTTTTATTTTACATTGAATTTTGGAGAGTCTAGGCTCTATTATAATTATTTTTAGTTATTTGTATCTTTTTGTGCTTTACTCATCTTTTCAGCCTCAGTTTTAGAATTGGAATATTGTGACAGAGTCACTTCAATTTAGGTGAGAGGTCAGCTGTGTGTGTGGTTGTCATCTGATTCACCTGGTTTTCTTGACTGATCTTAACCTTCTTGGTTAAGTTTCCTCTGGATCACTAAGGTTCAGAGTACTGGATTTTCCATGGTTCTAGAGACAATATAATAGGACAGACAATGTTGAAATAATGATGTATATGTCATATATAGCATATACAGTATATTTTATATTGTTTTCTTATTTTCATTTATATTACATACATAGCTTATTTTATATCAATTTATTAAGTATTTTATATTGTCTATTTTATTTACATCATATGCTATGTATGGTAGATTCTGTGATTTTCAGAGTGTGAGAGACCATGGGACACATGGGGCTAACATGTTCCATTCTGTGAGCTTCCCCTAGCACAGGTAAACAACACTGGTCATTTACACTCCTACCTCCCATTGCTTCTGAAGTCTGTTCTGTGACTTTCTGGAGTCCAAGGGTTTTCTTGCAAGAATACTCCTTTTTTATTACTTCTGGATACAGAGCTTTGTAGGATACCTGTATCAAATGAGATAATATATGTAAAGCACTTCACATAGTTGCTGGCACATAGAAGGTGATAATAAATACTTATTCTCTCTCATTTCCCCCATCTGTCTCTCATAAACTGATAGAGGGTTGCTTGTCTGAGCATCTATGCTATCTTTTCTGGGTAGAACTTTTTTCTTAATTTCGAACAACCTTTGGATTTTGCGTGCAAGTATGGTATAGAAGAAATCACTTTAGTTGTTAATTAGATATTTTCATCATTATTTTATTTGGTGTTATTTTTACTTTTTTGCTTTTAGAGAAGTATGAATGCTAGATTGCCTGTTTCTGATCAAGAATATCTATCGACCAGAAGTCTCACTCCCTCATTTCCCAAATGAGGACACTGAGGTCCAAGGTGTTAAATGACTTACCATAGGTTACATAGGTTATAGATGTCAAAGCTATGATAAAAACCTAGGACCTCTGATTAAAAATCCAGTTTTCACTTTTTCCCCCTAAAACACAACATTGAGTCTCAGAAGGAAAAGGGGAAAGAGGAATATTTCCCTCTCTATAAAAAAAGTCAAGAAACATGGTATATGGTTGCCCTATTTGAATCTAAACGAGAGCCTAAGTTCAGAATGGTATTGTAACAAAAGAATTTAGGAAATACAGTTCACCCATTTTTGTTATAGTATTATTCTGTTGGTAATGGTTATTTTCAACATTTTTAATTCATATGCATACACACATGACAAATTAATAAATAGGACTGAGATATTAAAATACAAAAATAGGCCATGAAATCTGATCTTTTTATAAGTGAGCACCCATTTTGGGGGGACTGGAATGAGGGTCATTTTCAAACTTCATTTTCTTATGTTCTACTATCTCCTGATAGCAAATCAGTATACCAGTCATGTGACATATGAAGCTGAGGCCAATCAAGATGAATGGGACTATTTTTGTTAAATAGGGCACTGTTTGCTCAATGGAAAGCATATATATTACCAGAATTGAATGATGTATATATTTCTGCAACAACTTGCAACTTTACTCTATTAGAAATGATTACCTTCATACTATAGCATGGTCCAAAGGGGTTGCTGTTTCTTTAGAGCAAGGGTTGAGGATAAGAGCAGCTGCTCGGGCACAGTGATCCAGTTGCTTGTACTATCCGACCCATGTCAAGAGTAATCTCAATCAAACCTGAAAGCACTCTAATATCAGAAGGGGACACTTCTAACATTTGTGACTTGTTACAGTGCAGCATCTAAAAATAAAGGCAGTCCATTAGTTTCATTTCATGAGAAACTGAATTTCATGAGAATTTAAAAGAATCTAGTACTAGACTAATACTGCCTGGGAAAGTTTGCTGGCTGTCATTGGCTCTATATGGCACAGAAGGCTGGCAGCCTGTTCGCCAGATCATTTGTCTTTCTTTACTTGAGGTGACAAATGACAAAAGAATCATTTGGGAAATCTTATTTACTCTGATTTTTAAATGCTGACTGCACACAATAAATTTTCAGGAATATAATGAATTAATATATTGAACACTTGTACTTGCTGAGTTGGTATATTTTTACATTGGGATACAATTAGAGATGGTTATCCAACATTAATATACATTGAAAGGTTAGGTCTAGATTCACAGAAATATTTTCTAATGGGAAAAAAGAAAATAAAAAATAAATAGAAAGATTAAATTAAACTATTATGGAATTTTAATTAAAATTAAATTTAATTTAATTAAACTATTAAGGAATTTGATAAGTAAAATAAATGCGTACTGATGTTATGAATAAAATTCAATTAAACAAATATTTAACATTCCATGAAACATTGCTTCTGGACTCAGAGGACCTGGGTGTAAATCTCACCTCTGATACTTTCTATTCATGATGAGGAGCTAGTCACTTGCAGTACCTGGGTATCAACTTTTTTATTTTATCTATTTAATTTTTTATTGATTTATATTTTTATTTGCTCTATGAACTTTGGATGAGGAAACCAGAATTAGTTTGAAGACAGATCAATTCCCAACACACTTCAATATTTTCATTTGAGGATCTGTTAGAGAAATTGAAGACGAAAAGTTTGAATATATGACTAGTATTCAAAAAGTGCCATGAAGAAAGACTAAATGTGGTCTGTTTGGACCAAATATATGAACTAGAAGGATTATAGAGACTTTTGAAAAGAAGGCTTGATATAAAGAATATTTTCTATTAATTAACATTATCTAAAAGTGGAATGGTCTGTCAAAGGAGCCTGTGGGTTCATCAAAACAAAGTATTTTTACATGTTATAGTTAGTATACTTAATAGCCTTTTTATCTTTGCTTTTGGGCTATCTGGTTATTGATATTCATTAACAATTAAAAATAATGTAGTTCTGTGATCCATTTTCCACATTGATCATTTCACCCAATTTCACCCAATGATGAAGAGCAGAACATACCTATGACAATCAATCCTATGTAAAGTGTTCCCACATTTTCCCCATAATTTCATTATAAAATATGCTCAGAGCCTTCCCTTAGTTCTCTTGACATTACAATGATGTCATTCCTCTCCATAGATTATCTGTCACTATTGCCAGATAACCAAATTATAATATTTTTTAAATAATTCATTTCTTGGTAACTCCTTCTTTGTAACTTATCTTGAATAATTCTTCGTGTGTGATGTGTGCAATCTGTTCATGTCCAACATATGTTTTTCAATTTTCCTATGTGAAAAGGAGAATATTTAAAATTAAAATTTAAAAACAGAAATTGATTTGAAGGGGAGGGGATATGAGCACTTAAGCTAAAGCTTTATTGACTAGCCATTTGCCATTAAAGCTTGATGTTTAAAAAAAGTTTTGTCAAATAAATTAATTAAAAAGTTTAATGATCTAACTATATTCATGTGGAGAGGAAATAACAGTTGTCTATATAGACACTTCCTTTTGCCTCCCAAAATTTTGGAAAAGGAATGGTCTTTTTATCTATCAGTTAATCTATCTATCTAATCTTCTACTTTGTCTTTTTTAAAGCACAGAACTTTGTATATTTTATTAATATTAACTATGATCATACTATATATATGAATTTCATCAAAGTATACTATAATTTCTACTGTGATATTTCATTTCTTATTTCACACTAATAAAGGGCTGTCAGATTAGACATTTCTATTAACTGACTAGATAATTATTCATAACTATTAAACTGTATCAAGGAAGAAGATAGTAATGTGGGAGGAGAGCAGAGCTATTTGTCATTATATCCTTTGTATTGCCAGGAATATTATTGCCAAATTCAAGAGTTCAAAAGTCAAGGAGAAAATATTGCAAGCAGTAAGAAAGAAATATGTCATACATTGTGGAGCCAGAGTCAGGATAACACAGGATTTTGCAAGTTCTACATTAAAAGATCTGAGGGCTTACAATATGATATTCTAGAGGACAAAGGAACTAGGATTACTACCAAGAATCATCTACCCAGCAAAACTGAGGTTAATCCTTCAAGGAAAACTATAGATATTGAATGAGACAGAGGACTTTCAAGTCTTCCTGATGAAAAGGCCAAAACTGAATAGAAAATTTGACTTCAAAACACAAGACTCCAGGGAAGCATAAAAATGCATTCAAAAAAGGTAAAATCATAAGGGCCTAAATAAGGTTAATCTGTTTACATTCCTTCATGGAATGATGACATTTGTAACTCATATGATTTTTCTCATTATTAGGGTAGTTAAAGGGAGGATATATTTTGCATGACTACACATGTATAGTCTATATTGAAATGCTTGCCTTCTTAATGGGTGTTGGGTGGAGAGGGAGAAAGGGAGAGAATTCAGAACACAAAGTTTACAAATTAATGTCAATAACTTTTTACATCTAACCGGGGAAAAATAAAATAGTAATACTTGTAAAATAATTTAAAAATAGAAAAAGTGGGGGAGGAGCCAAGATGGCAACATAGAATCAGGAAAATGTTGCAGCTCACACATAGCCACCTGAAGAACCCATAAAATTTGACTCTAAACAAATTTTAGGGTTCAAAAAGTCACACAAAAATACAGAAAACACATCTCCCACTGAAGGCAGCTCGACAGGAAGAGCTCATCACAGCATGCTGGGAGACAAAACCAGCCCAGCCTGAAGTTGCGACTTTGCCTCTGAGTGGCCAGGACAAGCCACAGCAGGAGACTTAAAGAAAGTGGATCAGCGGCAACTGTGGCAGGTTCCAGATTTATCAAGCCAGAAGAATAAGGATTAAGTGAATGGTCAGTGGAACTCAGCTAAATTTGGGGGAGGAAAGCAGTCTGACCAAACTGCCTCCAGGGTAAGGGAGCAGCAGAAGCAGCAGCCCTGCCACCACCTCCATGTAGCTGCTTCAGAGCTCCTGGCCTGCTGACTGCAGAAGGGACAAGTGATACTTTAGAGGCTAAGTACTCATGTTGAGCAGCCAAGATCCAGATCTTGGTATTGGGTGGTGGTCATGGGGTGTGTTTTCAGTGAACCAAAGCTGGTGGGGGCTGCAGAAACTCCCAATCACTCTGGCAGCTGTGAAAACCCCAGTGATTCAGGACAGAGTTTTCCCCATTGGAAGCAGAACTCCACAGAGCAAAAAAGACAAATAATTCACTGGCAACATGAGCAGAAAAAGGAAGCAAAGTAAGAACAGCAATTGAACTCTAGAATCATTTTTTGGGGACAAAAAGGATCAAAACATGGAAGAGGAGGAAGGCAACACAGTAAGATATCCCACAGCAAAACTTCCACATAAAATGAAGGCAACCTACAAGCCATAGATCAGCTTAAAAAGTATTTTGAAAACTAAATAAGAGAAGTGGAGGAAAAATCAGGGAAGAGAAATGAGAATGATGCAAAACAGTCATGAAAAAAGTCAACAAACTGACTGAAGAAAATAACACCTTAAAAATAGATTAACTCAAATGGCAAAAGAGTCCCAAAAAGTCAATGAGGAGAAGAAAGCCTTAAAAATTAAAATTTGCAAGATGGAAAACAAATCTTGAAAGCTTTCTGAAAAGAATAATTCCTTCAGAATTAGAGTAGAGCAAATGGAAGCAAATGACTTTATGAGAAACCAATATACTATTAAACATATACAAACAAATGAAAAAATAGAAGGCAATGTGAAATATCTCCTTGAAAATAAAACACAGACGTGGAAAATAGATCCAGGAGAGACAATTTAAAAATTATTAAACTACCTGAAAGCCATGACCAAAAAAAGAACTTAGACAGCATCCTTCAATAAATTCTCAAGGAAAGTTGCCCTGATGTTTTACAATCAGAGGGAAAAATAGAACTTGAAAGAATTTACTGACCACCTCTTGAAAAAGGTCCCAAAAAGAAAGCTCCTAGGAATTTTGTAGCCAGGTTCCAGAGTCCCCAGATCAAGGAGAAAATACTATAGGCTGCCAAGAGAAAGCACTGTAAATACTGTGGAAACACAATTAGGATAACCCTGGATCTGCCAGCTTCTACATTGAGGGATTGAAGGGCCTTGAATATGATATTCTGCAGATTAAGGGAGCTGGGAAACATTGGAAAGAAATCATGAGAAACTTATCAGAGTTGAACTATTTACATGCCGTCATGAAAACTGATAATAGTAATTAATGAAACTTTTCTCAGTAGGAGGATAGGTGAAGGGAATACAAATACACATATACATACCTCTACAAATACGTCTATATAGGAGAGTATATTTATGCATTTGAATACATATCTGAGTATGTGTATATATGAGTTTATAGATGGCGCAGGATCAATTGAATAGGAAGGGATGATACTTCAAAAGGTGAAATTCTGAGGTGGAAGAGGATTAGGATGAGAGGAGACAGGGAGAGACAAAATGGGGTCAATAATCTCCTATAGAAAAGGCAAGGGATAACTGTTACAATGGAGGGGAAGAAGAGGAAAGACAAAGGGACAGGGACAACTTTATTCTCATTGAATTTGACTTAGGGAAGGAATGACATAAACTCTAAACTGGATATCTTGCCACACAGGAGAATAGGGGTTATGGGGATGACAGAGGGCAGGGCAGGGTTTGGGGGAGGGTTGTTGGAAGCACACACTTCTGTAAAGGGACAGGAACAGTGTAGAGAATAGAATAAGAGTGGGAGTGGGATAAGAAGGAGGAACATATCAGTCTCTCACAATATGTCCACTGTGGAGATGATCTGCATAATTACACATATACGGCCTGTACTGAATTGCTTGTCCTTCCAGTGGGGGTGGGTGATAAGGGAGGAAGGGAAAGAATCTGGATTTTAAAGTTCTATAATCAAATGTTAAAAATAAAAAATAAGGAAGATGTAAGCATTGTTTAGCCAAAGCCTTATCAAAGCTTTTCTATGTCATTGTATGTGTTGTACAAGCTGCTAACATGGTACTTTTAACTGTGGTTTGATGGAGGTTTAATTAAATGAAAGGAATTACTTCAGTTAATGGAGGATCATCTTCACTTTAGGATGGATGTGGGTTAGATATCAATACATTATGGATTATCTTGTGTATACTTATATCTATATGAAATATATTATGTTACCATGTATAAACTTCCCCTTTTGTGGGTGACAGGGAAGGGGATGTATTTATTAAGAACTTTTTTATGATTTTGGCATTGTGCTAAGAACTTTAGAAATGTTTTATCATTTAAGGTCATTTGTAAATTGACTCCAACCTACCATTCCAGTGTTATTTTACTCTGTTTTTTATTAATGTACATGCCAGCTTCTTCTTCTAGGTCTTGATCACAAATGTGCGAGGCCAGATTAGAACTCATGAAAAATGAGACTTTTTGACTCCAGACCTAACACCTTATTCACTAGCAACCCAAATGCTAACTTAGGCCTTGGATACTTAATACTTTTCTACTTCCTCTGTCTCCTTGCCTTCGATTGGAAGTATGGATAGTAGAATATTATAAACTTTTCCAAAGGCAGAAATTGAACTTTTAGTTGCCTGGTTTCAGCTCCTCGCACTGGTGTTTGTTCTACCTTGGTGCCTTCTTGCTTCCTTTTGTCTTTTGTTTAGATTGTAAATTCTTTGAGAGCAAGAAATTTAGAGTGTTCCTATATTTATAAATTTACTATGATATTTTGATGTGAGTTTAGGTTTTAAAAATGAACTTCACATTCTGCACAATAGAAATACATGATAATCAGTCTGACATTAAAATATGCATGAGGTGTACATCAAGGTGGAAAAATAGCTGTGCTAAAAGTTAAATTTGCTCCTTCAAAACAAAAAGAAACATCATTAAGTAATTGAATGTTGTAATATCATATCTGTTTTGATAAATTCCCAAGTAATATATATATATATATTTGACAAAAGTTCTTTTATTTATTGCATCAAATTTCCTTTTATATTAAGTTGTTAACTCAATCTAATCAGAATAATAGAAAACATATAATTTATTTCTATTTATAGATTTAGCCATATGCATTTTTAATATTCTTCCCAGAAGTGGCAATAATACAAGAAACAATTTGTATATTGGGCAAAACATTTTACTGTTCCAGCCTGTACTGCATTTGAAAACTGCAAAATATTGACTAAAATGCCTTACTTTGAAGTATATGATTATGAAAGGATCCAAGAAACATTTTGAAATATTTATGTGGATGAACTGTATAAAAAGTTCTAGGATTGGGGTGTTTCTCTGAAAATTTTTCAAGCATTTATTCCCCTTTCCAATTTTCAGAAGGAACAGTTGTCTTTCTATTTATTTTTCCTGTTTGGGAGAGGGCCTTTCTGGTGAAATTTCTTTGGGAACTTCGGTGCTCAGAATAATTGGAATTAAAGATTTAAAAAATCACATACGATCATATTTTTTTGAACTAGCTCCGTTTATGACAACGTAAAAAAAAACACAAACCAACAACCCAGAATCATTGTGTGGTAACACAGAATGAGGAGCAGAAGCAGACCCTCAGTGGGAATCATTGCAAACCCCCATTTAAAAGCAACATTGTACAAGTCTCAGTAGTTCTGTCCACTAGTGCCCCAGAGTGTGTGGTCTCTGGAAGACCCCCTTCTTCAACCCTGGAGAAGGATCGAAAAAGGCATGCTACTTGGGATGGAGCTAGCTTGTTGGTGTCATCCAGAGGTACGTGGCTACAGTTGGCAGCATTGAAAAAATAATATTCTCACCTGTAAAAAGAAATCATATTGCCAGCATCTACTAGACTGAACCTTAAGTTAAAGTAAAATAAAAGAAAGGAAAGCAAAAAACTCCCCCCAAATAACATCTAGCTTTCAGACAGAAATCCAGAGTCTTAATGCCTAATTCAGGAACTTGTTCCCTGCCCCCTCTGGGGGTCCTAAGGAAGCATCCAGGAGAGATTTGTTTGTACCACAGGTTTGTCATTCAAAGCACCCTCAGCTGCCAGCCTTGAGCAGAGAAGAGAGCAGGCTGGCAGGGTGGCTCTGGCCAGGCCTTGGGAGGACAGGATCAGAGAATGGACATTGCTGGGCTCACTTGTCTATTTTTCCTGAAAGGTGGGTGGGTGTGTTCTTTCCAGGTGACATCAGTGTGTTCTGTACTCAAGACTTGCTGAACCACCTCCATGAGGTTCTGGCACAGGACTGTTGTGTTGAAGATGCCCTGAAGCACCCACTTGGGCTTGTTCTGCCACCAGACCCCAAAGAAGTAGAGGGGGATTCCTGTGAGGATGATGGCAAAGCCAATCACACTCTTCACGGGGGTCTTCCAGAAAGAGACTATGATCAGGAACAGACAGGCCAGGATGAAGAAGATGGGTAAGGAGAGGTACACCTTTATGGGTCTAGGCAAACCTTGTTTCTTAAAGCTCAGCCACATTATCCCCATGATGGCCAAGGCCACACAAAGCCAGTTGAAGAAACTGAAGAAGTTGATGACACAGAAGATATCATGGGAGAAGGCATAGAGCAGGGTTTTGGCACATGAAAAGAGGAGGGATGGCTTCGGAGTCAGGTTCTTGAGGTGAATCATGGAAAGAATAGAAGGCAGGTGGCGCTCCCTGGAACCTACAAAAAACAACCTGGAGGAGGTGAAAAGGGAGCCGTTTACTGAACCAAAGCACGACAAGCCCACGAAGACAGGGATGATCCAAGACATGATGCCCAGGTGATAATTCCCAAAGTCCACAGACACAGCTTCTGAATTCAGCATCTGCTCAGTGGACGAGGTGATGAAGTAAGCCAGGTTTGTCAGTAAGTACACTAAGGTGACCATAGGAAGGGAAATGTTGATGGCCAGGGGCAAGTTTCTGTAAGGATTTATCGTCTCCTCCGTGACAAAATTCAAATAATTCCAGCCACTGTAGGCAAAGAGGCCACTGTACAACGCCAGCAGTATATTCTCAACATCTAAATTGGTGCGTTGGAATGATGACTGGAGCCTAAGATTGGAGACCTCACCCTTTCCAATTTGAGCGAAGCCATGCAGAATGATCAAGGCCAAAGCCAGCAATTTTGCAGCAGGAAATGCATCCAGGACCCGTGTGGCAGCCTTCACGCTGTAACAATTCACAGCTGTAACAGCACGCAGAGGCAGGCCACGACCTTGGCCTCGACCTCGGGCACCGGGCAGCTGGGGAAGAGAGGCTTGAGCAGGTAGGTGGCGAAGACCATCGCCGCGATGTAGTGCGATGAGGGCTGATGATGAGCAGCTCCACCCAGAGCTTGAGGAAGGCGGGCAGCGGCCCGTAGACCTCCAGCATGCAGGGGTAATCGCCGCCGGACTTGGTGATTGTGGTGCCCAGCTCGGCGTAGCACAGCGAGCCCACGCTGGATAAGATGCCGCAGGCGGTCCACACCACGAGGGAAATGCCGGGCGAACCGGCCTCCTTGAGCACTCCGGTGGGCGCCACGAAGATGCCAGAGCTGATGATGGTGCCCAGGATGATGGCCAGGCCGTTGAGCAGCGTGATGGAGCACTGGAGCGCCACGCTCTGGTCACTGCTCAAGGCGGCCCCGGCGTTGTCCTTCTTTTCACACCGCCCGCAGCCCCTGCCGTTCTGCCGCCACAGCATCTTCACCCAGGAGTCGGCGTCCGCGCCTGGCGCCGGCACCGCCGGGCCGGAGAAGCCGGCGGCGCCCGGGCAGCTGGAGTGACGCTTGTGCGGCGCGATGCTCCACGCCGAGAACGGGTCCTTGACCAGCAGGAGCGGTGGCGGCGGGAGCGCAGCGGTCCGGTGGAGGTGGAAAGGAGGAAGGGAGGGAAGGAAGAGCGCGGGAGGCGCGGCGGCCGTACTCTCATTTTATTTAATCTAGTTGGTAGGCTAGCCAGAAAACAAAAACAAAAACTAGTAAGCTGTGACAAAACACCAGAGGAGGAGAAAACAATATTAAGAATGAAGGGATGTAAAGTCAATCAGCAGTAGATTTCTGAGAGAATGCTACTGTGAGGAGCTTTTAAGATTCGGATTACACAGTATTAGCGAACACTGTTTAATTCCATTACAAATCTTTATTCAGTACAATGTTCACAGTTTCCGCAATTCACAATATTATATACAATCTTCAGAACAAGGAAAGTCTCAATATTATATCTTATTACAGAAAGGAACAAGGAACAAGAGAAGAATTACCTGGTTTCCCTAAGGGGCAAACCATCTTAACACTTAAAGAACAAAAGAAGAATCACCTGGAACCAGATTAACACTTAAAGATTCAGTCAACAATTCACAATGTACTCATCTTCCACTCCTGGGGTAACCATTAACTTTAGTTTCTAAATAAAGTTCTTAGACAACTAAGAACAAAAGAAGAATCACCTGGTTTCCCTAAGGGGGAAACCAGCTTAACACTTAAAGATTCAGTCAACAATTCACAATGTACTGATCTTCCACTCCTGGGGTAACCATTAACTTTAGTTTCCAAATAAAGTTCTTAGACAACTACATAATCCTTCCACCCCTTGATTTCCAACAAACCTAAGTTTAGTCCAAGGGGAGGC
>CM053593.1:232025453-232041399 GCA_028646575.1 Pseudocheirus occidentalis | reverse complement strand
CTTTGTCCTGGAATTTGGAGTGGATATCCAAGTCTGGGGTGCCGGAGTGTTAAGATTGTCAGGTGGGAGTTGGGGACTTGTTAGCTGTAAGCTCTGAGTATGTAGCCTGATGCCAATACCAAGACTCTCAGTAATTCCCCTGAGTTTCCCTGATGCTTACAGAGTAACTTGTTGGGGTCAGGTGGTCTAGCTCTTTCAGGTTTCAGAGTCTGTGTCCCTGAGCTAGGGCTCAAGCAGGTTCAGAGTAGGCTATAGCTGAAGGCCTGAGGCAGAGCTGGTGACTTCTGATTGGGCAAGTGGTGCTAAATTGGCTTTTCTTCATAGGATTTGCTGTCTCCCCCCTACTGGGCTTAGATTCTGTACTGTCTGTTCCCTGCCCTCAACTCCACCCCAGCCTGGGGCTGCTTCCTCTGATTCAAGCCTCCACTCTAATTAGAACATTTAATTCCTGACTTTTCTTGGTCTGGGAGGGATTCAGAGGAGCCACTAACTTTATTCCTCCATCATGGCTTCTGGCAGTATGGGTGTATAAGTTTAAACATCCAGATTGCCCCCACAGAATCAGCTGACCCTGGTATGGCACCCGAGTCTTTTCCTACCCAGTTCGATGCTCCTCTGTCCTCTGATGAGCTGGCTGGAAACCTCTTAGGCTGGGTGAGTCTGCTGGATGTCTGGCTGGAGCTTTTTCTCTTGGTCTGCTCTTCTCTGCTCTCTGCTCCACCCTGGCATGGCTTCCTAGTACTGAGAGTTCTTCTTATCCCAACCTAAGAAGGCACTTACCTGGGCTGGGAATCCACCTTGCTCAGTCTCTCCGTGGGTTCTGTCACTCTTGAATTCGTTCAGATTCACTTTTTAGCCTTTGGCACTAGAATGGCTCTGGCTGCCGCTGCGGCTTCTCCCCACTGCCATGGGGTCAGGCCTTGGTTTTGGGGGCTAGACTGGTCTTGGCTCCAGACCTGTTGAAATGGGTCCCTCGTGCTGAAGTGCCTTCAGCAGGAGACGTGTTTTCTGCAGTTCCATGGATTTTGGAGCCGTAAAATTTGTTGTTTTATGTGAATTTAAGGTGGCCGTGCCAGAGCTGCAGATCCTCGCTTCTTCTACTCCACTATCTTCGAGATCATAGCGGTATGCTATTATTTATAGCCCTTTGTGCATAGTTCCAGATTGCTCTGCAGAATGTTTGTATCAGTTCGCAGCTCCACCAACAATGCATTAGTGTTCCAATTTTTCCACATCCTCTCCAGCATTTGTCATTTTCCTGTTTTGTCATCTTCGCCAGTATGATTGGTGAAATATGATACCTCAAAATTATTTTGATTTGCATTTCTTGAATCAAGAATGATTTACAGCATTTTTTCATATGCTTTTAGATATCTTTAATTTCCACCTCTGATAATTGCTGAACAGGCAGATTACAAGATAAGAAATCAAATTTTTCCCTAACCTGTAAATACTTGAAATCACTATTGATAAGACAAATGCAAATTAAATTAAAACAACCCTGAAGTACTATGTCATGCTCATCATATTGGCTCATATGGCAGAAAAGAAAAATGTCAAATGCTGGTGGGGATGTGGAAACAATTGGGACACTGATGCATTCTTGATAGAGTTGTAAACTGATCCACTATTTTGAAGAATGGTTTATAACCATATTCAAAATGCTATGAGTCTGTACATACTCTTTGAACTAGTAATGCCACTACTAAGTCTATACTACAAAGAGATGAAAGCAAAAGTAAAATACATGTATGTATAAAAATATTCATAGCAGTGCCTTTTTGTTGTGGCAAAGAATAGAAAATTAAGGAGTTGCCCATCAATAGGGAAATATCTGAAAAGTTGTACCATATGATGGTGATGGAATACAATTGTACTAAAAGTGATCATGAGCAGTATTCATTCAGAAAAATCTGGGAAGATTTACATGAACTCATGCAAAGTGAAATGAGGAGAACCAGAAGATTTAAACAGGAACAACTATAATGTATGATGATAAACTGTGAATGATTTAGTTATTCTCAGCAATACGAAGATCCAAGATAATTTTGAAGATTTTAGGATGAAAAAAATGCTGTTGACTTCCAGAGAAAGATTTGATTAAATCTTATAGTGGACTGAAATATATTTTTAAATTTTCCTTGTTATTCTTGTAGCTTCATTTTTTTAAATTTTTTTTAATTTTAAATTTAATTTTTTTATTTTTGTTCTTGTTTTGCAACAGTATCTTGGAGCATCATATTTTGCAACATTAATAATACGGAAACATTAATAATATGGAAATTTTGCATGACTATTTTTCACGTGTATAATCTATATCCAATTCCTTGATGTCTCAGGGCATGAGGAAGGCTGAGAGAGGAGAAGAGGATATGTAAATATATATATATTTCTGTATGTAGGAATATATTGCTATAGATAGCAATATATTCCTATATGTGTGTATACATATATGTGTGTATATATGTAATTGAGAAAAAATAAAATTAAAAGTTTATGTAAAAAAGAGCAGCAAGTAAACTCACAAAGTAATGCGCATAAACATAAGACAAATAAAACAAGTTTATAAAATAAAAAAGATATAATAAAAAAATCCACCTGTACTCTATGACTATGGATGTGAGAATTCTGAATTCAAACCATCCACAACCTGTCACCAACTTTTCTACTCTTTACAATGCAACCCAACCCTTTATAAAGAGTAGGCTGTTCTCTTTCTTACTGAGTAGTGAAGTCCCCAAGGTGAAATCTTTCTTTATCCCCTAAGTTGTTAATACACTCCTTTTCAAAATTCCTTATATTAAACTATTTTATGTTTATTATTTAATTATTTGCAAGTTTTCTCTCTATGTCATGCCATTTAAATTAATGGACAATTTACCTCCAATATAAGATGATCTAGGTCGAAGTACTATTTATGAAACACACTGATTGTTTCTCCCTAGGCAAATCGTTTATGTTCTCAGTGATTTAGGTCACTCTCAGAGAGCATAAGTCATATAAATATATACTGGTAGAGCAAGTTTCTTTATCTAAGAGTTACTTAAATTAGTGAACTAGTAAGCCCATATATATATGTATACACACACACATATACATATGCATATATATACACACACATATATATACACATACATACACACATGAATGTATATATACATGTGTATACACATACACACATATACACACAAATAAAAATGTGTGTATATATGTATGCATATGAATGTGTGTGTGTATGTATGTCTCCTCCCTGACTTCTTATAAGTCCCAATTAATATCCAGCCTTTTATCAAAAATCTTCCCCAATCCCTCTTTTTCTAGTGTCTCCCTTCTCTTAATTATTTCCTACTAATCCTCTATATAGGTTGCTTTGAATTTATTTGTTTACTAGCTGATCTTCCATTATATTTTAAACTGCATGAGGGAATAAGCTATCTTTTGCCTATTTCCATATGCCTAGCTTTTATCCAGGTGCCTGACATATAGTAAAAAGGTGCTTAATAAATGTTTGCAACTGACATCTTCCACATTAGAATGTAAGCCCCTTGTTTAATTTACGGTATTTGTATTAAAAGCATTTACACAAAGTTAATGCCTAAAAATAATTGTTGATTTAATTAATTGGTTTCTGCTAGCTTCTTTTGGTTTCTTCAGAATAACATCACTAATTCAGAAAGCCACAGGAGGTAGCTATTTAAACTGTTCATCTCAGTCAATCAATAACCATTTATTAAGAGCCTACTATATGAAAACAACTTTGAGGTACCAAATCTTACCAGTCAAATGGGCTAAGATGAGAAAACAGGAAAATGACAAGTGCTGGAGAGGATGTGGAAAAACTGGAAGTCTAATGCATTGTTGGTAGAGCTGTTAACTGATACAACCATTGTGGAGGGCAATCTGGAACTATGCCCAAAGGGCTATAAATAATTGCATACCCTTTGACCCAGTAATACCACTTTGCGGGTTGTATCCCAAGGAGATCATAGAAGTGGGAAAAGGTCCCATATATACAAAAATATTTATTGCAGCTCTCTTTGTGGTGGCAAAAAACTGGAAATTTAAGGGATACCCATCAATTGGGGAATGGCTGAACAAATTATGGTATATGAATGTTATGGAGTATTATTGTGCTATTAGAAATGGGAAGGAGATTGACTTCATAATCACCTGGAGAGGCTCATACAAATTGATGCTGAGGGAGAAGAGCAGAACCAAGAAAAATTTGTACACAGTCACAGATCCATCATATGTGTGACAACCAACTTTGAAAAACTGGACTCTTCTCAGCAATGCACAATTAAAAGACAACTCTACAAGTCTCAGGAGAGAAGGAGATGTCTACATTCAGAGAAAGATCCAGAAAGACCAGAGTTTAAAAAAAGACTGAAGCAATGCATGCTATCATTTTTTCTATGTTTGGCTTTTGTTTCTCTTTTCTCATTGTTCACTCCATTGGCTATAACACCTATACAACCAGACTATTGTACAATGTGAAAGAGTTTGCAGATCCTATACATGGTGGGGGTGGGGGTTGGAGAGGACGAGGAGAAAAATCTGAAACTTAAGTGATTCTGGAACTGAATCTTGTAAACTCAAAATAAACAAACAAGTCTGTTACTGGTTTTTTTATTCAGGTGAGGGTTATCTTTTTGGGTCAGGATGTATAGGGCTTACCTATACCCACCTCAACAGGCCTCAGGCGTCCCCGGCTCCTGGTCCACTCCGGGAGGAACAGCTGCACAGAGAAACTCAGGACACAGGACTTGCTTCTAGCTTTTATTGAGTGTTCATCCTCTATCTTAGTGTGGCTGGACTGGACTGGCCTGGCTGGGCTGGACTGGACTGGCCTAAATCCACCAAACTGCCCCTGCCTCCAAGTAGCCTGTATTTAAGTCCTTTCTCCAGGGCCCCTTAGGGCCCCTCCCCTGGCCACGCCCTTGCCACAGTGAGCCAATGTGTCTCACCCTGAAGGTGGAGAGATTATCCTGTTTATTGTAAGCAGGTGCAGCCTTTGCATCCTGCCCCCAGGTGATCTATCACGTGCACTCCTGTTAGCTGAGGATCGGCTCAACCGGTCCATCTCACATAGAGTATCAACGACCCTCTTTAGGAGTCTCCTCCCCATGTGAGGTATCAGTGACCTAACACAAGTCAATAAAATATTTTTTTAAAAGAGCCTACTATATGTTAGACACTGTCTTAAGCACTGGGGATAATAAAGAAAGTTTAATTTACTTCTCTCTCTTTAACAGCCCGACATTTCAAAGTTCAAGAGAACACTAAAGGAAGAAAACAATTCTAATGAGGATTAGAAATTGAAATATTATCTTGTTTCTGATAAAGATAAGGTGATTTTCTTGTTTTGTGATACTGCAATATTAACATTAAAAAATTCAATGATCATCAACATTATAAGACTCATAAGAACCACAAATATTTTAATTTAGAGGGCGAGACATCAAAGATTGTATTACAGAAATTAAAAGATGAAGAGCAAAAGACAATTCTTCTGAGAAGTAACAAGGCCTTGAAATAATGCCACTCAAGTCACTTAGAAAGTAACTTATATACCCAAGAAAAATGTAAAAAATTGTAAAAGAGTGCATTGTTGATACTGTAGGATGCTTAGATCCTTATAACCTTTCAAATTACAAACAAATGCCTTTTTCAAGGAGAACCATAAGCAAGGGGCAACAAGAATTATCTTTCAACTTAACAGAAAAACTTCACACAATATTTCAAAAGGAAAATATATTATTCAATCTCTTTGTATGAGTCAATTGATAATGCTGATTAAGCACAGGGTTTTCTTTTTTACTTCATTTGGGTAATAATAGAAGATTTTGCTACAAAGAGTTATTTGCTTTGGGCACTCTTGTGAGCAGAATATGAGGAATACATATCTTCAACAACTTTCAAGATAAATGCTGTGAAGTTGGAATAAATTTGGTAAATTTAGTGAGTGTATGTACATATAGTGTACCTTCCATGTCCAGAAAACATGAAGGGTCTATTGCACAGATAGAAAAAAGAGTATTAACAGATCCAGACAGTCTCATTTCTTTTCATTGTTATCTTGTATCAGCAAAATCTCTGTGGTAAAGAAACTATTTTAAATGACCCTTTACAACAAGTTATAATATTTGTAACTATATTTGTGCAAATGAAACACAGCATTATCACTTAATAAAGATAAATGATGAAATATTCAATGTGAATTTGCCATATCATTATAAAGTGCATTGACTATTGTGGGGACAATTGTTAGACAAAAGTTTTTCTCTGTGAGAAAAGATGGTTAAATTTTACACAGAACAGAATCAACAATGTAATTCTTGAAGAAAGTTTTCAATAGGAAAGCTGAATTTATGTGTGATATCATGTCAAATCAAAATGATTTCAGTATTTCTTTGAAAGGTAAAGCTAAGTCTATATAGGATATAGGGCAAGTATTTTTTTAAAAACCGATCTTTTTACAAAACACTTGTTTAAAAGAAAATTGTGGATGAACATTGTCTTCAGTTAGCAAGTGATTGATGACCAGGATGATCTGTAACAATCATATGATGAATATGCAGCTGTTCTAGACCCACTAATAGAAGATTACTATGAATGGTTCACTTACTGAGAATCATGATATGATACTCAAATTACCACTTCAGCTAGTTGATATCACCAGGGCACCTAAGGAACTACCGATGGAATTGATTGAGCTCTGAATAGATAATATTTTACAATCATTGTCTAATGCTAAGAAAGATCCAATTTAAATATGAAAAAATGCAGTAGAATACTAATGCTTTGAAAATATGCCCCCAAAATGCTTTCTTGATCATCAAGATTTTCAACTGCTATGAATCTGGATCTCCTACCTTACCAAATCAAGATGCCCTTATGGTCACAAATGACTGGTACCCATCTAGAGTATCAACTGATATTGTGGACTTCCATGCCACAACCAAATATTCATCTGCATTCCAACAAAAAAGCAGACACAACAGTCATTAAAAGGTTAGTTGCCTTTAAAATTAGCAAATGGTTTTCATTTTTCAAAATTATTAAGTACATACTAGTTAGATTTTTTACAAAAATATAATGCATTTTTCTTTATTTTATATGTTCATTTTAATATTTTAATTTTATTTAAATTTTATTTTAGACTCAAAATCCAGGACAAAATACAAAAATAGAAAAAAGAAATAAACATATATCATAAATTTAAATATTGGAACTTAAATCAAAGAAAAGGAAAAAATGTAGTTGATTGAAAGGGGTGATTTGGAAGGGGAACATGGTTTAGTAGATTCTGGGACCTTAAAATGGAATTTTTTTGGTATTACACCAGTCTTCTAAAAGAAGATACTATCATATCAGAAAAGTTGTAATTTCAGTATTTTGGAATGACATTTAAAATGAGTTTCCTCAAATGTGGTAAGAGGATATGATTTGAAGATTACATAATATTAGACTGAATTAAGGAAAAGATTTTAAGATGTGATCAGATGTTACCCATAGATGCTTCTGAACCATAAGCTATCATTAATCATTTTCAATTATGTGACTGAGTGAACCATTGGCAATCTTGCTTCCTTACCTTCTTTTATCAATGAAGGATATTGAGAATCTTTTCTTTTTCCTATTCTCTATAAATTGTAAGAGCATGTGTGAGTTTATAAAAATTTTATTTTAGCCTCAAACATTAGAGCACAAATATAGAATAGAGAAAAAAACAAAAATATATCACAAACATGTATTGGAACTTAAATACAAAGAAGGAACGAGAGAGAGAGAGAGAGAGAGAGAGAGAGAGAGAGAGAGAGAGAGAGAGAGAGAGAGAGGGAGGGACAGAGACAGAGAGACAGAGACAGAGAGACAGAGAGAGACAGAAAGAGATAGAGAGACAGAGACAGAGAGACAGAGACAGAGAGACAGAGAGGGAGAGAGAGGGAGAGAGACATATATATATATATATATAACAAAATATTAGAGGATTCAAAATATCTAACTATAAATTTTCATTTCAAGAAAGCCTGTATGATAAATAATATGTATATTATATTGTGTTAGTAACTGTCCATCTTTTCTTTGCTTCCTTGTAAGTTTTTGTTGTTGTTGTTGGTCTCTGCTGTATACTTTTTTACTTTGTTCTCACCGTCCCTTACCCCTTGAAGGCTCCAACTAAGTATGGATGTGTTTCTCTGTCTCTCTCTCTCTATCTTTCTCTGTCTCTCTCTCTCTTTCTCTTTCTCTCTGTCTCTCTGTTTCTGTCTCTGTCTGTCTCTCTCTCTCTCCACACACATGCACACATACATACACACATACATAGACATGTACATATATAGACATGTATTTTCTCAAATAAATTCTACTTTTGATTTTTATTTTTGTGCATATCTCTTCTTCCTTATCTTTCCAGCCTCTTCTACTTTACTTCTACTCTCATTTTCCACCACCTTGTTCCTCTAAGGTTTCCTGCCCTATCCTCCTGTTTCTGTAAATTTAAAGACCCTTCTATACCCCTGCACCTATTCCCTCATCCACCCCTCTAAAGATCCCTCCTTTGTCCTCTCAAGCTACAATTTTATTTCTTCTGAGTTTTATACTCATAAACACACATGTATTGTTCCCTCTTACACTCATTCTCAATGAAAACAGGTTACCAGAACTGCCAACCCTCTTTCCCCATTTAATTCCTCTATATTGATCCTTCTTTTGTACAGTCATATAAAATAATTACTCTTAGTAGGTGTTCCTAAATGGTTTTACTTTATAAATCAATTGCATACACAGTTTTACCTCCAATGTTTCTTGTGAGCTATGCAATTATTAATATGAACCTTATACATACTTGTAATGATAATGTAAATGAGAAGATGTTTCCCAGCCATTAGTAGGTCCATGTGACCCACTTAAATCACATGGAAGGCTAAATCATATGAATTTTGTGGTGGGAGGAGCTTACCAAGCAGGTAGAGCAGGAAGGGTCCTGGAGCATCACTAAGAGGAAGTTGGACAGAGCATTTAGAACTGAGGGAGAGAGGAAGCAGGCAGTGAGAGTTGTGAGTGTTACTTTGTGGGAAAGCCCTAGCAAAGGGAAGGGATGGTTGTGCCCTCTGAATGGTTATTTTGCATAGATTTCTTTGTTGTTGTGATGGATTTGACTTCCTGGTCTTGCTATTCATTTCTGGCATTTGAATAAATGTTTTGGTTGTGTCTTCAATGTGGTGAGTGCCTTTAGCAGTTCAGAATTATGCTGATGTGTTCATAGCCACTGTAGGCTATACATATACATACACATATGCATATACACACATATGTGCATATGCAATACACACACACACATATATATATATATATATACACATATACATATACACACACAGAAACAGAGTGAGAGATTTTTATTTTCCATATAGATCAAAACATTTATGTGGTAATTAATTAATTAATGTGGGTATGTGGCAAAGATAATTAAAGTCATTTTAATTTGATATTTTATGCATTAATTTTAGATCATATACTTGGGAAATATTACCATAATATGGGGACAACCTGCTTCTGTGTTTGTTTGTTTTTGTACTAAGGGGAAAGATGGTTGGATCCAATTAAACAGCTGAGGCTTTGAGTATTATATAGTGCCTAGAGAAGATCCTACAAATTTTTGGAGTGTGCAATGCCATTTACCAGCAGATTCCCAAGAGAATACTACTGTGAAGAGCTTTTAAGATTCAGATTACACAGTAATGAGTAGAGAGTGAACACTCTGTTTATTCCATCACAAATCAAGGCAAACATTCACTATATATCCCAAAATAATATTCACAACATTACAACTTATCAGAGAAAATCACAATATAGTGTCCATAACAGCTTAACATTGGAATGGTCACACAGTTTTTAGTACATTGGCCGCAATATTTAGAACAAAGAACAAAAGAATAATCATGTGCTTTCCCTAAGGGGGAAACATTCTTTACTTAATCATTCAGTGAATTCACAACACAATAATTAAACTTCCACTCATTGGGCAACCATTAACTTACTCAGTAACTAATCTAGATTCCCAATTACTAAATATTATTAATCACAAATACAGTCATTAGAAAACTACACAAACACTCTACCCCTCGTTGTCCAGCAAACCTCTTTTTCAGTTAATGTATAGCTTCTAGGCATTCTTCAATTGTCTTGGAAGCATTTGGTGTGTGAGTTCTGAGTTCTGGGCTGTCTTCCTCCCATTCCATGCTTTGACCCTTTTTATCTGCAAAAAATGGATTCTAGAGTTTTATTGGTGTTTTTATTTTGCTTCCTTTTCCTCATGTTGGCCAGTCAATTAATTGGTTGGTTTTTTTAGGTCTGTGAAACTCTGCTTCCAAGGAGAGAAGCTCTGTCCCAAATTGCTGGGGTATTCCCAACTGCTGGAGCTATTAGGGGGTGTTGCAAGTCCCCCCAGGTTTGGCTTGCTGAAAGTGCACCCCAGGACGTCCACCCAAGACCACAATCCAGATCCAGGTCACTCAACGTAAGAGCACTTAGCCCTGGTCAATTGATTCAGCCCTGCTGCTGAGTCCACAGGCAAGGGGCTCTGAAACAGCCTGGTGGGGGCCGCCGCTGCCAGTTCCAGCAGTTCCCTTCCCCCACTGCTTCCTTGCCCTGGGGGCATATTGGCCGAACTGCTTTACCACCCCCAAATTAATTTTCAAAGTTTCACTTTCAGTAACTGTCTCTGATGATTTTAAGATCCCCTCAGGCAAGTGCTTTAGATTTTCTTTGAAGTAGAGTCAAGCTGCAGTTTGGGAGGATCCACTCTGTGAGGCCGCCTTGGGGCCTTGCCTGGCTGCAGCTGCAGTTTTGGGCTGGCCTGGTTTCTGCTCCACTGTGGTGCGTGCTGCCCCTCTCCTGTCCCCTTTCCTCATGCCTTGGCAGATGTGGAGGTGCTGGAGGCTGTAGAACGTCTGAAGACTGGCTGCGGCATGGAGGGGTTCAGCTCAGCTCAGCTCAGCTCCTTCCCACCAGCCCGGGCCTGGCCACGGTCTTGGCTTCAGGCTGTTCCAGTCTACACTCCCAGCCATAAGCCCCTGCTGCCAAGCTGCCTTCAGCGAGAGATGTGTTCTCTGTATGTGTGTCTGAGAGTCCTAGACTTTATCTGGGCTCATAATTTTATGGGCTTTTAGGGTGGCAGTGTGGGAGCTGCGGTACCTTGCTGCTTTTACACTGCCATATTGGCTCTGCCCCCCTAGGTCTCCCCCAGCAAACCTCAATATCATCCAAAGGGAAGTCTTTTCTTCATCTTGACTCTGGGTGATCTCTCTGATTCCCTGGATCCTCTTTCCAGCTGCCAGCTGGGAATGGTCCCACTCCCTCCTGAATCCACCAAATAGTCACATGGATTCAGAAGCAGTCAGCTCCCAGGTCCTTGTCCAGTCTTCAAGGCTGTCCCTGGAACACACTGAAGTTCACAGGGTCCAGCACATCTCAAACTCTTCACCACTACCCTTGCCTGGAACTCAAGGATCAGCCTGGCCATAAACAAACAAAGTGGTATGCCTGTCTTGCTTCATCAGTCCTCAAGCAGTTCAGCTGGCCCTAGGACCCAGAAGGAATATTAACCTTCTGGTCTGAGGAAAACTCCATCTCAGTTCTCAGTCAGCTTCCAGATGTTGGGAGAGAAACTCTCTTTCTCTCTCTGTCTGTCTGTCTGTCTGTCTGTCTCTCTCTCTCTTTCCCTCTCTGTCAAGAAAACTCCAACTCACTTCTTTAGTCCAGCTGTCCAGCTCCCAGATGCTCAGACAATCATGCTTCTTCCAACAGGAAAATTCTAATTCTATCCCTCTCTCTCTGAAATTCTTGCTTATATACACACACTGGCCTCCTGTCTCATCCAGTCCCCTTCTTCCAAATCAACAGGGGAGTTCACACCCTCTCAACAGTGGTACAGGGCACATACCTTGCATACTTAGCCCTAAGTTACTAAGTGCTAAGTATCTGCTAAACTGATTGTTGTTACAGAATGTTAAAGGTACCAAATGGTCCTAGAAAGGGTGAGAAGAGTTAAAACATATAATCCTTTGGTTGTGACTCAGTTATTGCACATTGTAAAACTTCAAATCTCTTGCCTGAATTTTAACCTCAGTGAAATTTATTTCCATGTTTGTGATTAGGAAGCAAAATGGGAACAAGCCAGAACACAAACAAAAACAACAAATTTGAAAGACAAAATTAACGTAAATGCACTATTTTGCAAGGGACTATTGTAATTTCTTAGGATATTTATCAAGTGCAGAATACTCTAAAATATAGCCTTTGAAGCATATACTAAAATATGAGTTCTTAATATGGGGTCTATTAACTTAAAATATTTTATTAATTATATTTCAACATAATCAGCTTATTTTTAACTCATTTTAAAATATGCATTTTTAAGTGTTTTCTCATAAAGACTCAATAATCCTCCTCAGATTGTCAAAAGAGTCAATTGGAAAAACCCAAAGCAAAACAAAGCACCTTGGTAACTACTTCAGTAGATAAAAAAAGATAAATGTAGAATGTAGAATGTATTATTAGAAAGGCAAAAAGAGGTGTTTTTAAAATGTTTTTTATCGTGATTTTTTCACAATATTGTCAACACAATTTTAATATTAATTCTTACAAAATTTTGAGTTCCAAATTTTTCTCTCTCCTTTCTCAGCTTCCTAAAATGGTAAGCAATTGATGCATATTGTATATGTGCAATTATGTAAAACATATTTCCATATTAGTCACATTTGTAAAAAAAGAAATATATCAAAAGGAAAAAAAACACTAAAAATAAAGTGGAAAAAAGCTAGATTGAGCTAGATTGAGAATCCATCAGTTCTTTATCTTGATGTGGATAGCATTTCCCACAATGAACCCTTTTACCCTGTCTTGGATCACTGTGTTGCTGAGAAAAGTTATAGATTCATATCTGATCATCATAAAACATGGCTGATATGGTGTACAATGTTTTCTTGGTTCTGCTCATTTCACTTTGTATCAGTTAGTACAAATCTTTCCAGGTTTTTATGAATTCTGCTTCTTCAGCATTTCTTCTTTTTTCTTTTTTCTTTTTGGAGGGCAATTGGGGTTAAACAACTTGCTGAAGTTCGCAAGGCTTGTGTGTGTTAAGTGTCTGAGGTCATATTTCAACTCAGGTACTCCTGACTCCAGGGCTGGTGCTTTATTCACTGTGCCACCTAGCCACCCCCCTGTTCATCATTTTTTATAGCTCAATAGTGTTCCATTACATTCATATACTGCAACTTTACAAATATTAATTTATTAGATCCTTTTAGCAACCCTGTTAGGTAAGTGCTCCTAGTATATTTCTTTTATTGTTGAGGAAACTGAGACAGATGGAAGTTATGTAACTTAACCACAGTAATACCATTAATAAATATCTAATCTTTTTTTTTTGGAGGGCAGTTGGGGTTAAGTGACTTGCCCAAGGTCACATGGCTAGTTTTCGTGTTAAGTGTCTGAGGCCAGATTTGAACTCAGGTACTCCTGACTCCAGGGCTGGTGCTCTATTCACTGCGCCACCTAGCTGCCCCAATAAATATCTAATCTGATATTTGAAATTAGGTCTTCCTGACACCATGCCCCTTGCTTCAGTCTACTGTATCACTTATCTGCCATGAAGAATGGGGAGATTAAAGATTCCGCTCTCAACTAAATAAGACTTTTCCTTAAAAAAAATTCCCTCTAGAAATGAGGCTCGGGGTAAACCACAAGGCAATTCATATCTCTTTCCAAATAAGTTCATTTATACCGTGTAGTAACTTGTGTGATTGAGTAAAAATTATTGATCTGAAGAGAAACAGGAGAGTACTTATCCAAAGGTTTTACACAGAAGAAAACTTATTGAATGATTCATCTTTACTCCAGTGTCTTTTTCATCAAAATAACCATTCAAAGCTATTATAGAATGGAAAATTTCCTTAAATTGGGGAAAGAGACAGGGAATTGATCTGTGATTTAAAACTCATAAGTTAAAACCTACCACCTATGAAGTCAGGTGGTGCATCTTCACTACAATTATAATCTTAGAGAGTTTCACAGAGCCCTTAGGGATTGGAGGGGTTTATTGTGTACTCTGTTATCAAGCTCTTTCAACTGGGGCAAAGGCTCTAAGTTTTTAGGAAAATTCTTTGTCATTCAAAAATTCCTTCTCTCCTTAAGCCACTCCGTGTTGTCATAAGGGTATTAGTTTTCAGTTCAGTCATTTTCACCTCCTTACTGTTTCGGGAATTGTATACAGAAGAATGGCTAGGGATAAGGGTATATTACACACACACACACACACACACACACACACACACACACATACACACACATACACACACACACAAGCAGTTTACGTCTTGGAATCATATATTTATGAACTTAGTGTCTTCTTTCCTCCAAGAAAACAAGGAAGAAACTTGCAAAGAACACACAAAATTCCCATACTGTAAGTGTTTACCTCCTAATATTTTTGTTTGTTTGTTTCTTTATCTCTTTCTAGGAAAATAAGCTACACAGATTCTCTATTTTCCCGCAATTAATCTTTATATTGATATTTATAATAATAATATAAGTCACATTTCATGCAATGCTAAAAAAAGATAACTATCTCTTCTTCTAATTTGTAATGGTTAACTATATATAAAAGAATCTTTGTGGTTTCAGTAATAAAACAACATAAAAGATCACACATTGAAAAATAAAACTAAGAAGGTTTTTTTATCAAATATTTAAAGTAATTTCATCATATGGGGACATTAATGATCAGCGCACTTCTAAATAAAAATAAAGACATGTTTATACAAAATTTATTTTATACCTTTGGGTGTAGAAATCTAAATAAAAATAAAGACATGTTTATACAAAATTTATTTTATATCTTTGGGTGTAGAAAGGAAGAGTTTCCTAATACACTCCTTACCACTCATCCAAAAATTTAAAACTCATATTTAAATATTGAACTGGACATCAAATTAAGAATTTCAGGGAAAAAAAAACAGTTAAGAAGTTGTTTATAGCTTGTTGACAAAGCATGGTTATTATACTTAAAATCACTGTCTATTACAAGTTATTGTGCCCTTACTATTTCCTTTACATTCTAGAGCTTAATTAATATAATATTTATGTTGAAAGGGACATCAGAGATTATATATCATCAAAGCTTTTCATTTTGATTTAGATATAAAAGCTGATACTATAAGTAATCCAGGAGAGCAAGGAATAGTTTACCTGCCAGATTTATGGAGAAGGGAAGAGTTTATGACCAAACAAGAGATAGAGAGCATTATGAAATCCAAAGTGAATCATTTTGATTATGTTAAATTGAAAAGTTTTTGTACAAACAACAAAGTCAATGCAACCAACATTAGGAGGGAAGCAGAAAATTGGGAATGAATTTTGATAAGCGGTGTCTCTGATGAACTCTCATTTCTAAAACATACATAGAAGTGAGTCAAATTTTTAAGAATACAAGTCTTTCCCCAATTGATATAAATTGGCAAAAGATAGGAACAGGCAGTATTCAGAGGAAGAAATGAAAGTTATCTATAATATGAAAAAAATCTCTCTAAATAATTACTGGTTAAAGAAATGCCAATTGTATCAACTCTTAGGTATCATATATCACCTGTTGGATTGGCTAATATGATAAAGCCGGAAAATGATAAATGCTGGAGAAGATGTGGGGAAATTTGAACACTGATGCTTTGTTGTTCGAGTTGTGAACTTATACAACCATTCTGGAGTACAATTTTGAACTATGCTCAAAGGGTTATAAAAATGTGCAGGAAGCATTCATTCATCTCAGTAAAGGGACAGGGACAGGGTAGAGAACAAAACAAGGTGGGGGTGCAGGATAGGAAGGAGGGACATACAATTAACCTCTCACAATTTACCCACCATGGAGATGTCCTGTGTAATT
>CM053593.1:231990035-232025353 GCA_028646575.1 Pseudocheirus occidentalis | reverse complement strand
ATGGGGGCTGGGAGGAGCTCCCTGCCCTGCTAGAAAGCTAGAGAGGTGTTGGAGGAGGGCATAAAAGGGAACAGATTGTGGGAGGGGTTTTACAGTGGGATCAATATTCTGGGCTGGGGGGCAGGGACAAAAAGGGGAGAAAATTTGTAACTCAAAACCTTGTGGAAATGAATGATATAACCAAGAAATAAATTAAAATTTACATTAAAAATGTAAAAAAAAGAAATTATCAGAATAAAATACATTTATCTTAATTACTTCCCAGAATTATAAAATATTTGAGGTGAAAAGAATCTTGCAAGATATGGAGTACAGTTTCTATTGAGTATTAAGAATATTTCCTACATCATTTCTGACAGATAGACATCATTTTGAAATTTCTTAAATAACTGGTGGCTTACTGTTTCTTGAGATATTCTATCTCATTATTAGGCTTCCTTATTGCAAAACTATGCACTCACCTGTTTTTGTTTTTAATTTCTAGTATGGAACAGAGAAAATCTAATGTTTCTTACATGTAATTGACATTAAGATTTTTCAAGATAACCTTAGTACCCCCTTCTCTGTGTTACCTCAAGTCCTTCATCTTTTCACTTGAATGATTTTCAGAGAATACCCCATTGCCTTCCATGCATCTCTTGTACAATATCTTGCCTAGACTCAATAACAGCTACATCTAATATGCCAGAGGTGTCTGCATAAATCCTATGGGATGATTACTTGATGTGATTTCAAAATTAATTATTTCTTTGAAGCAACATTTGTGAAACACCCACCATTTACAAAGCACAATTTTAGAGAATGAGAGACATAAAAGCAAATAAAGGGGCAAAATGATCCGTTACCTTTAAAGACTTTTAGTATAATGGAGAAAGAAGATATGTACAAAAGTAAGTATAAAACAAAACAGGACATGATTAATTGCATTAGAATTACAAAGTCTCAGAACAATTCCAGAGGAAGAAAAAAAAAACTTCATTTGAACTAAATGAAACTTTCAATGGAGAAATGGCATTTTAAGTGGGCTCAGTGTGAATGTAAATAATAGCTACTTCTCTTTTGGTCAGCAACCCTGTGGTTCCCCTCCCAGTCTGATTTTTTTTAATTAAAGGAGACATGCCTAGACTCACTTCATAAAGAGGTCTATTAGTTGAATGCCTCATTCAAAATGAGTAAATGAAATGTCCTTAGCTTCAAAGGGCCAAGGTCTGCCACTGCATCCTGGGCAATCTCCAGTTGTCCTGATTGCTTTTTGGCCACCACATCCAGATGGCTTTGGAGGAGAAAGTGAGTCTAGTGACCTTGCACAGCCCTCCCTCACTCAAATCAAAGTCAATTGCAAGTAATGCCATTATATAACTGATGTCATTCATGGTCTTCTTTGAGTATGAAGGACAAGGCACACCACAATCATAAGAAGAAGAAACGTAATTTCCAAAAACAGGGACAGAGTCTGGACAATTCCTGGACATCCCAGGCCTTTTGATTGTCACAGAGGAAAAAGTAAAGGCCATAAGAAGAGCAATGGTAAATAATCAAATCTGGACAGAAAAGAGAATAATTTGAAACATGAAACTTAAATTGTAAAGAACTTTTAATGCTGAACTAGGAAGTTTATATTTTATGCTATAGAAATTGATACCAAAAGTTTTTGAAAGGGAGATAGATAGGTGATTCCTGGTGCCAAAAACATTAATTTGGCAGTACAAAGGATAGATTAGAGAATAGATAGGAGGCAATTACATGGAGATATAATTTAGGATCCTATTGCATTAGGCCAACGAAAAGTTAATAATGACTTGAAGGGAAGAGGGGAACAGAGTAGTAGAAAGAAGGAAAAAGATACTGGAAGTACTGCACAGCTTTTGGTGACTGTTTAGGTAGGCCTCCAGTCAGAGTGAGGGAGAATCTGGAGTTACTGCTGATAGTGACAGAGACAAAAGGGAAAGAAGCAGTTTTTTGTTTGTTTGGGGGGAATAAGTTTATTTTGGTAAATGATAGACTAAGTGCTGGTGGAAGACCCGAAAATGGAAGCTGAAGATGAACATATAGATGTTAGAAACAAAATATACAAAATGTTGCTTGTTTAGCCAAATCTGTTACTAATTTTAATTAATTTATGAACATTCTTCCTGGAGAGACACATTTCTGACTGAGAGAATTCATCTTGTCAAGCAAAAAGAGTCTTCCCTCTTCACATGATTTACAACTCAAATTTTAGAGTAATGAAGAAAGATAAGATAGAACACTATGGAAGTCAGAGGCAGGTAGAGGGGAAGAAGTACAATTGCAGCTATAGAAGCATACAAAGAAATCCATGTCAGTGCCAGAACATATTCTTTAGATGAAAAACTATGTTCCAAGACAATTAAGGAGATGCTTTTTTATGCTACTCAAAAATGAACAAAAGAGACAGCCCCTCAATTTGTTCCTTGGCAAAATTAAAGGCATTCCTCTTTTTTTCCTTTTAAATAAAAAAAGAACATTTCCTGTATGGATCTTAGAACTTGATGTTCTATAAGTCACTAGACACATACATAATTTTAGGAATATATAGAAATTAAGGCCACCTGAACAACTATTACAACTTTTATTCTTATAAATTTAAAACAGAAGCTTTAGTGCTATGGGTTTTTACAGCACTGTAGCTGAGGAGTTCCAATTTAAAAATGCATAAATGATTCTCCATGAAGTCATGATTGAAGATATAGATGGGAAGAGATAACCAAGAAGTGCCAACAAAAAAAAAGACAATCAAGAGGACTGAGAAATGTGCATTGGTTTTACGGATTAGTAGTTTGCCATTACTGTTTCTAATTATGCTTGGTTCAAATGTATTGGGTGGATACTGGGGACATGTAGGTGAAACTAAAGAAATGAATCAATAATGGCCTATTAAAAGCAATGAGAAGACATTGACAGAAAAGCTATCTAAACATTACCCAACAATAAATTAGACTATTATTTTAGCACTTCCGAAAGAATAGATTTATTATCAGTCAGTCACTCTGCAAGTATTTAAGTCCTTCATCTTCCCTACATACAATGCTAAGGAGTGTGGATAAAATGTATGACAAAAAATGTTCTTGAGAAGCCAACTTTTTAATAGGGGATACAGAAAAATAATTATGTACATCAAATATATGTATAGACACATATATTATTGTACATAAAAAGAGAAAATAAAATGAGAAATTACAACTTGTTCCATAATAAAGTGTTAACCATATATCTACTTTTTAGGATTTAAAAAATTCTTATTTACTTATTTATTTGTTGTTGCTTTTTGGTGGATTTTTTGTTTGTTTTTGTTCTTTGGTTGTTTCTTTTTAAGGTAGTTTGGAATTGACATGATTTATGGAAACTCACTCATGCTAATTTTTCCCAGATCTTGTCATAGTGAATTCAACCTGAAACAGCCCATCACCCTCACGTTTGTAGTGAATTAACAGACATAGACAAATATTAGTAAGGCAAATTGTGTTATTGAACTGGTGGTTTACAGACAATATTAGCTATAATGATAGCCCACAAACTAGATTTGTCGGTAACAGTAATAGACAAACTCCAATGAAATTAGATTCAGTGTCTCACAGTAAAATGTAGAAAGTGTCCACATGAGATTCAGCTTTTTTCATATTCTTTTTTAGTAAATATTAGGAAGCAGTAGAAGAACAAGAAAGCAAGGTAGGTTTTTCAGATCCTATTTCTTCAAAATAATCAGGCTTAATTATTAATATTGGAATCATTTTCAACAGCTCTGTTGTCATTTAAGTTGTATACTAAATGTCAGCCTCCTTTTAACAACTTTAGTCATGTATTTAAAATATATTCAGTTACAGTAAAAACAAACAAAATGCTCTTATAGCTCTTCATTTGTTTCTTTAATTGACTCCACTTCATGTTCTCCTAATTTTTTTATAGACACAAGAGTTTCTTGAGTTAGTAATCAAATCATATAGAGATTATAACAAAAATATCAACAAAGACTATATGGCCATCTTTTTTTCTTTTTAGACAGAGTGAAAACATATAGAAAACACCCTTAGATACCATGAAATCTTGTGGCGGAAAATGTAAAGTTTGAAGTCACAGAAATTTGACCTATTTCTGAATCACTTGCAGAATTTTATTCTTTCAATTCTCTAATTTTTTATTAGTTTACATAGTTTGATTCTTCTCTGACTAGAGAGTCTGTTTTTTTTTTGTTTTGTTTTGTTTTTTTGCTTTTTGGAGGGCAGTTGGGGTTAAATGACTTGCCCAAGGTCACACGGCTAGTTTTTTTTTTTTTGTGTGTGTGTGTGTGTGTTAAGTGTCTGAGGCCAGATTTGAACTCAGGTACTCCTGACTCCAGGGCTGGTGCTCTATTCACTGTGCCATCTAGCCACCCCTGACTAGAGCGTCTGTAGCACTACTTGACTATAACACAAATTTGCCTATGCTTGTAAAGGCAATGTTTCTGAATTAAACTTTTTTAAACCAGCATTTTAAACTTACACCAGGGGACACAGGAGGGATGCTTGAAACCTTTTGATCATAAATTCTGTCTGTTTCACATCTCAAATGAACACCTTAAGGAGTATTACAGATTCACATCAAAATGAAAGTTTTCTAGCTGGGAAGAGTATATCCTTATTTATTCAGGCATCTATTATGCATTGGCTATCTCTATTTATTTTTTTTAGACTCTGCTCAAATTCACATTATTTCTTATCATTGGCAATGACCATTGAACATTAAATGAGATGTATATCCCTAAATGTGGTCTTTGAAGAGACTTCAAATGGAATTGTTTGTTTTTTAAGTCATAGAACTTTAGAGTTATGCGGGACTTTAGTGATCATCTCATCCAATAGCTCCATTTTTAGAAGAGGAGACAAGGGCCTAAGGGATTAAATTCACTCACCAAATACCACCCAGATACTTATTTGCACAACTTCTGAGTCCAGTGAGTCTCTATTGTCCTATGTCATCATCTATACTCTATTTTACTATTTCATAGTGTGGAAAAAATAATTATTTTAATTATGCAAAATCAAGAAAAGTTTACATATCACTATGATATAATTAAACATTTCTTCATTTTGCATTCCAAGTTGCCTTTTTATACTTTTATAGTCCATCTGAACCAAAATAAATTGTTTCTCATTAAGAGGTGACACCTTCTAAGATTAGATGTATATTAGATAAGTGGCATAAAAAGGATATAAGTGTTTATGTGTAAAGTTAGTATCTCAGCATGCAGGGTTAGTTTTATGATCTATGCTTACCAGATGTGAGTGCTTTAAAATCTTTTAAAATCTTGGCATGTTTAATACTGAAACATTGATTTATGGAAGGTAAGGCTGAAAATGTTAGTTATCTTTGAGTAGAAACTTGATTGCAAGCTGTGTCTAACAGGCAGCTATTAAGCATTCAGAATGAATGACTTTGAATCAGGAATAAAAATAATAACTACCTAGTGAAGGTTATTGCATCTTTCCCTTTTTCCGTTAGATTAACTCATCATCATTATACAACTTTCAGAACCTGTTGAGGACCCCTTCAGAAAGTAATAATGAGACACTGAATTAGTGACTTTGATCTTGCCAGATATTCTTTTCTTCCAGGTACCCATTTTAAGGATGCACACTAAACTTTGGCTTCCTTATGCTATTATTTTTAAGAGAATGAAATCAGGTAGAAATTGAGACCTCTTGAAAGAGATTCATAAATATAAGGATTAGCAGGATATCCTTAGGAAGTTAATCAATAAGCACTTAGTAAACTCTTATTAAGTACAAGGCCTATAATACAAAGACGAGGCAAATAATACAAGGAAAGAACACACGCCCACATACCCACTCACACAGATTTTGCCTTCAAGACCCTTTTGTTCTGGTGGTGGAGACATTGAAGATAGACTGTTTGATTTGCTTGTAAGATATGACAAAAGCTTAGAAAACCACATTAGACCAAAACCCAGGGTATTTACAAAGAATTTTTCTTATCCATTTGATTCCTTTCAATAAAGTACACATTTAAAATCCTAATGAGTGTGAAGCATAATACCAAGACTTGGCAGTGTTGTAGCAACAACAATAACAACAACAATGTCCTTGCTCTATAGGTGTTCATATTCTATTGGAGGGATATACACAATGCAATAGATAAATAAATGCATGATAATTAGAGGACTGAAAGAGCACTAACTACTCTAAGGACCCAGGAGGACTTCCTGGATTAGTTGGCAGTTGTAATGAGCCTTGAAGAAAGTCAAGTATGCCAAGAGAAGGATTTAAGGGGGAAGAACATTCTAGGACTGTGGGGTAATTTGTAAAAAGGCAGTATGACTGTTTTGGGGGCAGGAGAGAATCTTATTTGGCTGGGATAGAAAGTAGAAAGGAAAATTATCTGAAAAAAGGAAAAGTGTTCTTGAAATGCTGTGAAGAACTTTAGCTAGCATAGCAAGTCTATTTTTTACTCTAGCTAGTGAGTCTATATTTTACTCTAGAAGAAATAGAGAAGTATTTTTTCCTGTTTCTATTACAAAAATAACAATAATAATAACTACTATTTATATAGTGTTTATTGTTTTATATAGTCTATAAATGTGTATGTGTGTATACAACACACAAACACATGCAAATAAATACATATATGTACTTTCAAATGTAATTTCATTAAACTATTTTTTTTTATTTAGGGCCTGTTACCCTCACTTAAATTTTCTACTGGTCCATATTTATTGAGGACTTTGCAGTAGACTATGAATTCTAAACAACTTTTTTATTTGCTATCTGTGACATCCTTATGAAGGACATAACTTTCATTATGATCATATGCATGAGAAAACCGAAGTCCAGAAAATCAAAGGAATTGCATAAAGTCACACATTCGGCAAATAGGAAGCTCTCAATGACAGTTACTTTGTCATTACTCATGTCACTTAAACAGGATGAGCTAAATCCCTTTATTGACACAGTCCTTGTAAGGGATAGGCTCTTCCTTTGTGGGAGATTCAAGGGAGCTCTTCTATATAGATCAATTTTTATAGATTCAGTCCTCCTCAATATCTCCTCTCATAAAAGTCCCATGTGCCCAATAGGCAATTTTTGAGTACATTGATTCACTTTAATCACACCAATTAAAATGAAGAGGTTGTGATGCAGTTTGGTGTTCTAAGAACCCCAAAATGCAAGAGTTCAGGGTAGGTCTGCCTCAAAAGAATTTGACTGCTCAGTCCTTTCAGAGAAGTGAGTTTTTATTATACACCAACTGAATGAGCAAGTTTGTAGTAAATCTGTACTGTACTGAGATGCAAATAGAAGCAAGTCAGATTTTAAGAATGTGGACAATTTAATGGGGACAAGTTTGGTACTTTTATAGAGAAAAAAGACAGTGATAAAAACTGAATGGGATTAAGCAGTGGCAAGTAGTCAGGGGTCAACAGATGCAGACAATGGAAAGAGTTAAGTGATATAATCACAAGGAAAGGATAGTTAAAATGATTATACTGTGATGGACAAGATATCTCAGGGAAATATCAGGGATTGGTTTGTGAAATATGTGAGAAAGTTTGAGAACTGAGAGTCTTTGCTTTTGGGGATTTGGTTGGGATAGATTCTGAGGTTCCTACTGATGAGGTCAGGGAAACATAAAATGATGAGGTATACAGTTTAGGGGTGCTCAAGACCCCAAAATACCAATATGCTGGATCCTGCCAAATGAATTTAACTCAAGCCTTCTTTCAGCCAAAAAAAGTGAAGTTTATTAAAAGTTCACTATAATGGGTAGACTGTTAAGGAGCCTCAGTATCTGTGATGCTTACAGTGGATAAGTGGGCCAGAATCATGTGACACAGAGTGTGTCTGTGCTAGAAATTCTCTGGCACTCTGGGGCCTCATGGAGGCAAGATGGGGTTTTATATACAGAAGATTGTGGGAGAAATCTAGGGGTGGTCTAGGGAAGGAATTTGGGGAGGGTCTTCAGGAGGAGTCAAATGAGGTCAGACTCCAATGATGAGAGATTAAGGGTGGGAGGTAGCTGGAAGCTACTTGGAGATGCTACAATGGAAGGTTTGGGAGGATCTAGGGTGGGAGTTAGCTGGACAAAGGGGGGCTAAGCTATTAACAGAACTTTGGGCTGAGCCACAATGAAAGGCTTATGGCCTCAGGCAAATGCCTCATCAAATGGAAAGATTCAATCAGGGTTCAAGGAGGTTCCCAGAGCCTGCACCTCATCACCTACCAGAACTGAAGCTATGATCTCATAACCATGCTTAAATAAAGTTATGCCAGAAAAAAAATTGCTATTTATACCTCTGCAAATGAAGTCACAGACCTGGACAACTTTCTTAACCTTTCCTACAATGTGATAGTTGCAACTTTAATGGATTTCAGTTATTTTTGATATTGTGATTTAAATAGAAGTTCATAGGATATATTAATGATGTCTAAAAGCATTTCATATTTTATTATATTAGTTTTTGTCTGCTGCTTTCAACTAAATTCAATAAATGTTAAGTGCCAGACACTCTACCGGACTCCAGCGATGAAGGGGAAAAAAAACATGAAATAGTTACTATACTTACATTTATATTATATTGGATGGATGACTATGACCAGTGACTATAATAAATTATACACATGAACACACATAAATGCATATGTATATATATATATGCATATATACATATATACATACACAATACATTTAAATGTCCATATATGTATATGCTTATGGTGTACAACATATAATATATAACATACAAATAGAAATATAATTAATTTTGATGTTTAGACAATGGCATTTGCTAAATGCATTTCTTTTGTTATCTAAAGATATTTGTATTTTTTGTTATATGTCAGATTATTTCCAGCTGATAGTGTAGTTTGAGGAACTTAAAACCTCTATCCTAAAAAAAGAAATACGAAGTAATATAACTGAATTATATCTAATTGTGAAAGTTGAAATTGTATTTATCCTGTAGATATAATTCTATTGATATATCAATCCTCTAACACAGTCCAGTGTCAGGAAAGGATAGAAATGATTGATAATGACTCATAAGGCAATGGATTACCTTGGCATCTTCAATGTCTAACCAATCTCTACACACTCCATAGCACCTGCTTCAGCTGTTTTCACTGCCATTGGAATAAATTGTTCTCATGCTCCCATCTGATCAGAGGAAGTCTTCATATGCTTTGGATAGACACTACCAGCCCCCAATTCATCACAAAGTTTGAGATGCCTTAGTTAACCTTCAATCTGTCTGCTAAAAGTTTTACCAGGGTGTGATTCCTATACATGCTGAAGCTGCTTGGAGTGATAGAGGAGAGTTAGATGGAACAGATAGACAACAAAGGTGTAAAGTAGGTCTGAAAAGGTATTGGCAGCCATCACAATAGATGTATTAGTGTTCAGTGAAAACACCCTAGACTTATGTGTGTGTGTGTGTGTGTGTGTGTGTGTGTACACACACACACATGTATGTATGCATGCATGTTTTATGTATGCATAGATAGATACTACAAGAAGATAAATGAGGTAAAGAGAGTTGGCCCTGAAGTAAAAAAGAGACTTTGCTTCAAATTTTTCCTCTAACACCAACTATATGACAATGGACAGGTAACATGAATTATTTTGACCTTCAGTGTTATTTTCTACAAAGTGGGAAATAGCATATTTAGTACCTACCTTTAAGGCCAGTATATGTTGTAAAACTTAAAGCATTATAAAAGTATTAAAGCATTATACGTATGAACACACAAATTCATGTGTGTATATAATCCTAATACATTAATTCTATCAATTATCACTAATTCTATGTTATGTTGGTCAAGTTACTTAACCTCTCCGGCCCCAAATGTTTCTTCCTCAGTTAAGAAAAGCAGCCCAGACTATATAATTTTTAGGCTCCTTCCAATTTTGTGGTTCTTTGACTTCTGGCCTTAGGATTCCCAAGAATATTTCTCCCACTGCCCTGGTTCTCTGTAGTTACCTACACCCTCAAATTATGCATCAAACTAATTGTTTAAAGACATTTTTACCCTTCATATTATTACTTGGCCTCAAAAAAGTTACCATTGATTTCTATTATTGTTACTCTGCTTCTATTTCCAAAATTTTCCCTTTTCCTTTCCCTACTCAGAGATTCATATCTTGCGATAAAAACAAACAAAAAATTTTCTTTGTTTCCTTTGCCTGCTCATGTCTCCAGTCAGTTACTTGAATTTGGGCTCAGTAAAATTCTGCTTTCAGAGGGGAGGGCTCTGTCCCAAATTTTGGGGGGTTTTGCAGCTGCTGGAGCTTTTAGGAGGCCTCTGTCTCTGCAGCCCCCTCCAGCTTTGGCTCACTGAAAACATATCTCAGGACCACCATCCAAGACCATGATCCTGATACAGGCAGCTCAGGGCAAGAGTACTTAACCTCTGAATGATCGCTTACCCCCCCATTCCCCCCACCCCCCGTAGTCTTCATGCCGGGAGTTTCTGATGCAGCCACATGGAGGTGGGTGCAGGGCCACTGCTTAAGACTGCTTATAGATCTGGATGTAGTTGGCAGGACCCTCTCCCCAAAATTTAGCCAAGTTCCACTGACCTTTTACCTTTGTCCTGGGCTCTTATGGATTGGTAATTATGGAAACCACCACAGCTGCAGGTGATTAACTTTTTTGAAAGCTCCAGCTGGGACTTCTCCTGTAGGGCCTGGGGCTAAAACCATATGTGTCTGGACTCTGCTCCCAGCACTCTGCAAAAACCCCTTTCCGTCATTCTTCTGGGCTGCCTTCAGTGGCAGCCTTGCTACTCTGTCATTTTATGATTTCTGGAGCTCTAAAATTCGTTCAGAATCTTATTTTCAAAGTATTTGGGTTGGCTATGGTGGGAGCCATGGAATTCTGCTTGTACACTGCCATCTTGACTCCATTTAATATTTCTGCCTTTCTGCACTAAATATTGAGGTTTTTATGCCCTAGTATGGGGTTAATTTTTGTATATGTGCCATGTACCACTGAGAAGAAGGTATATTCCTTTTTACCCCAATTCAGGTTTCTCCAGAGGTCTACAATATCTATCTTCTCTAAGATTCTATTTACCTCCTTTAATTCTTTCTTGTTTATTTTGAGGTTAGATTTATCAAGCTCAGAGAAGAGGATTTTAAGTCACCCACTAGTATAATTTTGCTATCTATTTCTTCCTCTAATATCTTTTATTTCTCCTTTAGGAACATGTTTGCTGTACCACTTGGTGCATAAGTGTTTAGTAATGGTGTTGCTTCATTTTTGATGGTGCCATTTACCAGGATATAGTTTTGTCCCTTTTCTCTTAATTAGATCTCTTTGCTTTTCCTTTCTCTGAGGTAAGGATTGCTACCACTGCTTTTATTTTGTTTTACTCTAGCTGAGGCATGATATATTTTGCTCCATTCTTTTACCTTTACCCTGTGTTTATCCCCCCATTTCGGATGTTTCTTTTTTTTTGGTGTTTAATTATTTTTTATTTCTTTTCTTGTTTACATCATTCATTTCCATGAGGTTTTTGAGTTACAAATTTTCTCCCCATCTTATCCCAACCCCAAACCAGTGATCCCACTGCAAAGCCCCTCCCACAATCTGCTCTCTGTTGTGCCCTCCTCCAACACTCCTCTAACTTTTTGGTAGAGCAGGGAGGGTCTCTCTTCCCCACTCCCTGTATATCTTAATTCCTAGTTGCATGTATTACAGAGCTTTAAATTCTAGATTATTTTGGTTCCTCCCTTGTCACTCACCCCCACTGGAAGGACAAGCAATTAAATACAGGCTGTGCATGTGTAATTACGTAGGAC
The DNA here is from genome assembly GCA_028646575.1 of Pseudocheirus occidentalis. NCBI lineage: Eukaryota > Metazoa > Chordata > Mammalia > Diprotodontia > Pseudocheiridae > Pseudocheirus > Pseudocheirus occidentalis. The sequence continues at coordinate 232,013,545 of CM053593.1, read as the reverse complement.
ATCTTCACAGTGGACATATTGTAACAGTCGGATCATATGTCCCTCCTTCCTATCCCATCCCCCCCTTGTTCCATTCTCTACCCTGTCCCTGTCCCTTTACTGAACTGTGTGCTTCCAGCATCCCTCCCTGATACCCTGCCCTCCCCTCTATCATCCTGCTTCTTGTCCCTGTGCCCCCTATTTTCCTGTGTCATGATACCCATTTTAGAGTTTATGTCATTCCATAAGTCAAATTCAATGAGAGTAAATGAAAGTAAAGTTGTAGCAGTTATCCCTTGCCTCTTCTATATGGGATGATTAACCCCATTTGGTCTCTCCCTGTATCCTCTCATTCTAGTCCTCTCTAATCTCAGAATTTCACACTTTAAAGTGTCATCCCTTCATATTCAATTGATCCCATACCCTCTATGTACACATATACACACATACTTGGATATGTATTCATATGTATATATAGACATATGTGGATATACACACACATTTGTATTCCTTTCACCAATCTTCATACTATGAAAAGTTTCGTAAGTTACTATTATCATTGTTCAATATTGGCATGTAAATAGTTCAATTTTGATAAGTTCCTTATGATTTCTTTCCCAGGTTTACCTTCTCATGCTCCTTGTGTTTGATAGTTACATTTTCTATTCAGTTCAGGTTTTTTCTCCTCCACCTCATTGAATGACCCTATTTTCCCCTGGAACATTATACTCAATTTTGCTTGGTAGGTGATTCTTGGTTTTAATCCTAGCTCCCTTGATCTTTGAAATATCATATTCCAGGCCCTTTGATTCCTCAGTGTAGAAGCTCCCAGATTCTGGGTTATCCTAATTGTATTTCCACAGTATTCAAATTGTTTTCTCTTGGCAGCCTGTAATGCATTCTCCTTTAACTGGGGCTTCTGGAACCTGGCAATAACATTTCTAGGAGTTTTCTTTTGGGGATCTTTTTCAAGAGGTGATCAGTGAATTCTTTCAAGTTCTATTTTGCCCTCTAAATCCAAAACATTGGGGCAATTTTCCTTGAGAATTTCCTGAAGGATGCTTTCCAAGTTCTTTTTTTGATCATGGCTTTCAGGAAGACCAATATTTTTTACATTTTCTCTCCTGGATCTATTTTCCAGGTCAGTGTTTTTTTCAAGGAGGTATTTCACATTGCTTTCTATTTGTTCATTTCTTTGTAACTGTTTAATAGTATCTTGGTTTCTCATAAAGTCATTAGCTTCTATTTACTCCACTCTAATTCTGAACGAATTATTCTCTTCAGAATGCTCTTGAGATTATTTTTCCACCTGGAAAATTCAACTTTTTAAGGCATTCTTCTCCTCATTGGCTTTCTGGGCCTCTTTTGCCATTTGAGTTTGTCCATTTTTTTGAAGTGTTGTTTTCTTCAGTCAGGTTGTTGGCTCTCCTTTCATGATTTTCTTGCATCATTCTAATTTCTCTTCCCAATTTTTCCTCCACTTCTCTTATTTGATTTTCAAAGTCCTTTTTCAGTTGATTTATAGCTTGTAGGCAATCTTCAAGTGTCTTGGAAGCATTTGGTGTGGGAGTCCTGATTGTGCTGTCTTCCTCCTGTTCCATGCTTTTTTCCTTTCTGTCCACAAAAACGGATTCTAGTGTTTGATTGCTGTTCTTATTTTGCTTTCTTTTCCTCATGTTGGCCAGTCAATTCATTGGTTGATTTATTTAGGTCTGTAGTGCTCTGCTTCCAGGTGGGAAAGCTCTGTCCCAAATTGCTGGGGTTTTCACAGCTGCCGGAGCTATTGGGGGGGGGTGCTGCAGCCCCCACCAGCTTTGGCTTGCTGAAAATGCAGCCCAGGACCACCACTAATGACCACGATCCAGATCCAGGCCACTCAATACAAGAGCCCATGGCCCTGATCAGTTGTCTCAGCCCCCCTGAGTTGTCCACAGGCCAGGAGCTCTGAAGCAGCCCAGTGGAGACCATTGCTTCTTTCAGCTATTGTTGCTTTTAGCTGTTCCTGCTGCCACAGCCACCTCCCAGTTGCTTCCTTGCCCTGGGGGCAGATCAGCTGAACTACTTTTCCTCTCCCAGATTTAGTGTGTAAGCTTTCAATCTTTTTGACTTTCACTGACCTTCCTCTAATCCTTATTTTTCCCACTTTGATTGATGTGGAGATTGCTCCAGGTGCTGTAGATCTGTTTTCCCTGAGGTAGACTCATGATGTGTCTCGGCTCCTCCCATCCACCCTGGGGCTTGCCCCCGGTTTAGGTTTCGGCCTGGGCTGCACTCCTCATTGATCCCCTCCTGCCAAACTGCCTTCAGCGAGAGATGTGTTTTCTGTGTTTTTGTGAGTTTGGGAGCCCTAAAATTTGTTTTGAGTCATATTTTATGGGTATTTAGGGTGGCTCTGTGGGAGCTGCAAGACTTTGCTCCTTCTATGCCACCATCTTGGCTCCACCCCCAGATGTGTTTCCTATAAACAGCATATTATAGTATTATGACTTTTAATCCATTCTAATATCTTCCTCCATTTTATGGGAGGCTTTGTCTCATTCATATTTACAGTATTGATTTCTATCTGTGTTTTTCCCACCATCTTATTCCCTCCCCATTTACAATTTTTTTCCTTTCTCCATTCTCCCTTCCCCTTCTTAAAAATTTTCCTTTTGACTGCCACCTCCTTCTGTATTCCCTTCTTATCAAAGCCCCCTTTTCCTACTCTTCCCCCTTGCTTCTTCTTTCCTCCCTTCTAAACCCCACCCTTTCTTTGCCCTTCCCCTTCCTACTGCCTGTTGGATATTATGTATTTGTATACTTAGTGTAGTATACTATTTCTTTCTCAATCCAAGATTGATGAGAAGAGATCTCATGCATAGCTCCTCTACCTCCCCTTTTTCCCTCTATTATAATACATTTTATGTCTCTTCTCAATATAGTTCTATACTTAACTGATTGTGTTATTCCCTCCTTGTACCAGAACTAACAAGGGCAAAGTTCATATAATGTTCATCTCCCTCTCTTCTTCCCCTCTACTATGATGTTTTATGCCTCTTTCTGTAGCATAATTTCCCCCTTTCTGCTTCACTCTTTCTTCTTCTTCCATTACATTCGTTTTGCAGCCCTTACTAAGGTTTTTTAACCATAATTGTATGTAATTTATACCCACATCCTCTATTTATCTATATCCATTTCATATGTCACCATTGGTATAGAATTCATGATATTAGCAGGTATCAGCTTCCTGTATTGGGATGTAAACAATTTGCTCTTATTAAATAACAAGTTGTGTGTCTGTGTGTGTGTGTGAGTTTCTCTCTTTACCTTTCTATGTCTCTCTTGAGTCTCGTAATTTTAGGTTGACTTTTCATTGAAGTCTAGCTTTTTCATCAGGGAGGTCTGGAACTCTGTTATATCACTGAATGCCCATCGCCTTGCCTGGTCAATTATGCTCAGTTTTACTGGATAGGTGATCCTTCATTGTAACTTGAGCTCTTTTGCCTTGTGAAAAAGTAATATTCCAGTTCCTCTGGTCTTTCAATGTGGAAGCTGCCAGATCCTGTATGATTCTCATTGTGATTCTGTGGTATCTGAATTGTTTCTTTCTGGCTACTTGTAGTATTTTCTCCTTTACCTCATAGTTCTTGAATTTGGTCAAAATGTTTCACAGACTTTTCAATTTGTGATCTCTTTCAGGAGGTGTCTGGTAGATTCTCTTGGTTTCTATTTTACCCTCTGGTTCTAGGATCTCAGGGCAGTTTTCCTTGATGAGCCCTTAGAAGATATTGTACAGACTCATTTTTTCATCATGATTTTCTGGTAGACCAATAATTCTCAGATTATCTCTCCAGGATCTGTATTCCAGGTCATTTATTTTTCCACTGAAATATTTTACCTCTTTTTTTCTAATTTTTCAGTCTTGATGTTTTATTTGACTGATTCTAGGTTCCTCATAGATTCATGAGCTTCAAATTGGTTGATCCTAATTTCTAGTCAGTTATTTTCCTCAATTAATTTTTGAAGGTCCTTTTCCATATGTTCAGATTTCATTTTTAGGTCACACATTTTTTCTTTTTAAGGAACTATTTTCTTCATTGTAATGTTTTTCTAATTTTGCAATTTTGGTTTTAAAAGAAGTGTTGACTTTATCTTCTACCTCTATCATCTAAATTTCAAAGTTCTTTTTGAGCTCATCTAAGAATGCTTTCTGTGCCTGAGACCAGTTCATAATCCCTGTTAAGGCTTCAGCTGTGGGTGTGGAGTCAATACTGTCACCTTCTGAATTTGGTTCCTCCCTCTTATAGTAATAGGATTCCAAAGTCTTTGTCTTTGTAGCCTACTTTTTTTGCCCCATTTTGAGGCAGGACCTTTGCCATGTCCTTCTTCTGTGTTTCCTAAATTTCCAGGCTATGGATTGGTAGTTTGAGGAGTAGCTGCTGCCCCTGCCATGGGCCCTGCCTTTGTCTCTTATCCAGCTCAGGTTGATCCCCACCTTCTGTAATAGGCTTGGGAATGGCCCTTGTTGTTTGTTGATCAACTTGATACCACATTGACCAGGCCTCCTCTGGGCCTCTTGGTGTACCACCCGAGTTGTCATCTGGACCTTTCATCAAGTCTTTATCAGAAAAAAGAACCAGTGAAGGTCATAGTGGGAGGAACTTGACAAAGACTAAAATAGGAAGGACATAAAAAGAAGGATGGGAACAGAAATTGCAGATGTAAAAGCTAGATTGTGTAAAAGCTGTGACTATGCTGAAATGGGAGGAAGAAGATCTGTAGTGTTGGCTCTCTGTGTCTCTGTTCTGTGTGTGTTAAAGTTACTTTGACCTGTCTGCAGACAAAGGATGTTGCCGTTGTTACAGAAACCCTAGGATCTTCCTGCTATTTCAGGAGCTCTGAAAGAGGAATTTACTACTGTGTGTTTACTGAAGTCCTAAAGTAGGGTTTTCCTGATGTTTTCAGAGGTCCTAGGACTTTACTGATGATTTGTGTTTGGTTTTTCAGACAGAAGCCTTGTCTGTTGGTCTGTGTTGATTTCACTGGCAGAAAGTGAATTGACAATAGTGCCAGCAATGTGTGTGAATATCATAGTAACTGCTAAATTTGATGTGTGTGTATATTCTTATGGCCCTATGAAGCTTTGTCTTCCCAGAAACAGGAACTATGAAGGATTTGATGTGGACTGGTCACTGTGAGCTTCCAGCTGGAGCAGGAACTAGAAGAGGAGCTGGGAGCTGCCTACCTATGAAACCAGGTTACAGTTATGCGAATTCAGTCAAGACCTGGGAACTTGAAAGAAGAACCATGATTTGGAAGTCAACCATGAGTCAAGATGAAAGGATCTTTACTTGGGTACTTAGTGCTGGCTGAGAGATTAAGACAATATGGCCTAGGGGTGGGAGACCTTTGTGCTTTGTACTTTGTGCCCTTTAAGGATTATTGTGCCTAAACATTAAAATTATTCAAAGCAGCAGTCTTCCGGAGAGCTTCTAGTTCTTGGTTTTATACTACCTTGGTTGTGATAACCAGACAATATTCAGCTAATACTGTTAGAGGACAAACTCGCCTTCTTACAATATACTTTTCACTTTTTATATTCAGTTCATTCCTTTCTATTGTGGTTCTTTAGGAACATGAGAAAGGCCTGGGAGAATCCACCAATGGAGTGGCAGGACTGAGAGAGAAGACACTACATAATCAGCTAGTTTGTTATATAATCAGCTGCTTTGCTCTATGAGGAAAGTAAACTGGACTTAGCTCAAAATAAACTCAAGTTGCTAAAATTTAAGGAATCTACCCCAAATGTTCACATGGACTATTTGTACCTGACCCAGGATAGAATATTCTGAGCTCACCTTGGTCTGATCAGTCACAGTCAGACACATTTAACCTTGACTTTAACATCGTGATGTCATTTTGGTCCTCTCAAGAATGAGGGACAACAACTAACCAAGCAACTGTACGTGGACACTTAAACACACACACACACACACACACACACTATTATGTATTAAGATCAGTAGGTGTATAAATAGAACATTCTGTCAGGAAATAATTTTCAGCTAGTTCATCAAGAAGAGATAGGAGGGGGAAAAGAACAAGTGTTGATTAAGCAATTATTATTTGTTGATCACTGAGTCAAGCATTTTACAAATAGTATCTTATTTGATTCTTATAGCAATTCTATAAATTAAGTTCTCTTGTCACAATTTTACAATTGGCAAAATTGAAACATGAAGCAGTTAAAAAATTTGCTCAGGGTCACAACATTACTAGTAAATGTCTGACACCAAATTTGTACTAGTTTTCCTGAGTCCTGGCCCAGTTTTCTATCCACTGTAACATCTTGCTGTCTCAAGAAAGGATTTGTGTAGGAGGTAGCATTTGAACTGGTCTTTCAAGTAAATGTATGCATATACGTATATGTATAAGTACATGTATATGTGTAAGTGTTTATGTATATGTATATGTGTATATGCATATGTATGTGCATGCATGTATATATCACATGAATATGTATTTATATATACACATTTTATATATGTGTGTGTACATATATATGTATATATACATACATATATGCATATACATATACATATACATATATATTTTTGTATATGTTTTTTACCCACAATACAATTAAAGTTCATTGCAGGCAGAACTACTTTATTTGTATTTTTGTATTCCTAAGTGCTTAATAAATACCTTTTGGGATCAGCTGAAATGAGGATAAACCAGTAAGTTGTTAGAATTCATTTTTGTCAGGGCCTTAATAACCTTACTCTTTCTGGTTTCTATCTGCACATACTCCCTATTCTTCCTGGGAAAAGGAACCAGATCTAGTCAGCCTTTAATATGTTAGCTGCTGGAGTAGTTATTGAAAGGTTTTCATCATAGGACTGACATTATTTAGCCTATGAATAACAGGGAAGAACAAATTTAGTATTCTAGTAAAAGATATATAAGACAGGGGTTAAAAAAAGCGTATTAATCAGAAGACTCTCAGGACATTATTGCAACAATATGGATATTATTAATGAGACCCTAACCTAGAGAGTTGACGAAAGGGTTAGAAAGGTGTTTCCTTGGAAAAGTAGGAAAATTTGGGTACTTGAGACTGCGTATGTTTTCAGATATGGTGATGCATCTATAGGTTTCACTTGTTTTCTTTTGTTTTCTTTTCTTTCCTTTTCTTTCTTCCTCTCTCTCTCTCTCTCACTCTCTCTCTCTCTCTTTCTCTCTCTTCTCTTTCTCTCTCCCTCCAAGTTAGAACCCCTTGAGATTCGGGAGTACAGAGAAATACATCTAGAAGTGACTGCAACATAAAAAAGAAGGGATAAGTGAGAGAGATGGCAGAGTTGGGAGAATCAATGAGATATGAAAACTTATTGAATATGAGAGATTAAGAAAAATCAAAGAAAATATCACCTGATCTTTTTGCCCTTTTAAACAAATTATTGAGCAAGGCTAAAACTTTCAGAAGAATGGTTTTGTTTATATCTTGGAGTCTATTATTTTATATAAAATTATTTCCACTTTCATAATGAAAAATAGTAATGCTGAATAATTAAATTCATAGAAATTCACTTTTGAAGGGTTTTTCTATTTTTTAAGGATTCTATGCATCTTTGCATACATCAAAAGGTGGAATGCAATTGTTTTACATTTAGATATAGTATTTAAACTCTTGATAATTTATCTTTATTTGCAAATAGTCTTTTAAGTAAAGGTAGTATTATTATCTCCACTTTACAAATGAGAACCTTGAAGCAAAAAGAATAAATGTCTTAGACAGACCATGTAGTCATTCAATGGCAGAACTGGGATCAGAATACAATCAGTCTGATTCAGCTAGCCCATATCTCATCATCCACCCTGGTGTGTCTCTACACAATTGGAGCAATGGAATGAATCACAGGGGAGGATTTAGTTCAAGAAATGAGTGTTATAATATATATTGAAATCCCTAGGTCATTATAACCATGCCTACAAACATTAGAGGAAGTAATTAACTAGTGCAAATATGTGTGAGACTTTGTTCTACCCTACAAAATATTTAATTACTTTTTTTCCTCCATTAAAACTTCCCTGACCACTACAGCTTAAAGTGATCTTCCCTCATTGTGAAATTCCAAAATACATAATCTTTTTCTATAAAATCTGTTAGTTAATTAATCATGGATATTTTCTTATTATCTTGAATTATTACTTATTAAATATTTAATAGTCAATGTTTTTACCTCTACAATGAGATTTTAAATTTCTGAAAGGAAGAGACCCATATTTTATAATTCTTTTTACGTAGATATCTGAATATATTTGGCCAACGGAAAATCTTTTGATTTTATTAATTAATAACAATAAATATTTAGGTAGTTCATTCTTATTTTCAAAAAAAAATAAATAAGAATGTAGTCATTGCCTGATTTGTTTCACACAGCCATCCTGCAAAATAGAAAGTAGTGGTTTTACTCTCTTTTTTTACAGATGAGAAAATAAGATCACAGAGGGATCCAGATAGTAAGTGATAGAAGAATGATAGAAGTAACATTCAAATTCAAATACTTTTATACAAAATCCAGTGCCCTGTGTATATAAATAATTTACATTTGTATATGTGCATGTGTATATGTATGTGTATGCTTATGCATATGCACATGTGTATGTATATATACATACATATGGGGGGTATTCTGTATAAGCTACCCCTAAATTAGGTATGGTTTGAGTTCCAAAGGCCCATTTGTAAATTGGTCATTTGGATGCTGAAAGTAATTTCTGATGGCAAATCATGCCATGAATGCTGGTTATTTCCCAATCAAGTCCTATGACGCTATTTCATTTATTTCAATTGGATAATCATTTATCACATCATTTCTGTATTTAGAGGATTGTGCTCTGCACTTGGAATATAAAAGATTAGATAAGACAGAGCACCTACACTCATTGAATTTGAAGTAAAGTAGAGAAACTCTTTTTGGTTATAAATTTTATACTAGCTTCCTGTACAGTGCTTTTTCCTGCTTGTAAGTTTCTTATGCTAATGAATTAATCCAAGATCCAAGAAGAAAAAGTAGTGGGAGCTACACAATATGTGCATGTATACATGTATGTATTCACATATGCACACATACGTATATGTGCAAACATATATGAACATATGTGTACATGCACAGATATATGTAATTTGTCTGTCAATTTGCTTATATCAGTATATATACATACATAGTTATATATGTATACACACATATACACATGTATATAATCACATACTTGCCAATATACATAGTTAAGTAACATAATACTACATTAAAAGCACATTAAAAAGATGAAAAAACTGAGAATGATAAATAAGTCTGAGACTTCTAGATCCCCCAAGAGACGGATCTTTAAGAATTCATGGAGAAGATAGAACTTCAGTAAAAGAAGAGCAAGAATTTGTGGCTAAGAGATGGAGGGGAGGCTATTTCTAGCATGAAGAACATCAGAGAAAAGGCATAAAGGCAAGGAATCAGAAGGTGGAATTTGTTTAGCTCATCTGTAGTGACATGCACTCGGAGGGGAGCAATATGATAAGAAATGAGAAAGGTATTATAGCATGAGATTGTCAGGAAATAGTAGGCCAGGCAGAGACAGGCAAGTTTGGTAAATGTAAAAAGTGATACGCTTATGTAAGATATGCAAGTTAACAGAAAAAATTTTAATTAGTCATAACAGGTCAAAGATGCTTAGAATAGGTAATGGATACTCAACAAGGACAGGGAATGTAATTATTTGAGTGTACAATGTACATAATGTAATATACTTGAGTCAGTGTCCATGATGTCTTCCTAAGCAGAGAGAACTGTTGGACTTCCTCATACCCTGACTTTTTTTTTGCATTGAGGAACTAGGAAGCTGTGTCATCGGCTTTTGAGCATTTAGTCACATTGACCAATAATATCGAGAGTACAATTCCAACATCTTTTAAAGAAAAAGAACTAGTCTACATGGTAGAGGACATTTCTACATATCTTTCTACCAGTGTGACATTTAAAATGTTGTATGCACTTTAATCATTAAGCAAAATAATCATTGGAAATGTTTTGAGTAGAGAAACAAATGAAATGTCAATATCTATGGATAGGAAAGATTACTCATGCAATAGACAGAAAGAAAATTGGAATGAATATACTAAAAGGCTATTGCAGTTGTCCCACATAATGTTAATAAACATAAAGTGGTGGAAGTTGGAATAAGATTTTATTAAGTGATGAATTAGAAAAGTCATGCAAAGGTAGAATTGACAAGACTTTGCCAGTGGTTGAATAGTAAACTTGGAAAAGGCATACCAGCCACGTTTTGAAAATGCGAAATGGGGCAAATTTTTATACCAGTGATGAGAGTGGTGGAATCAGATAGAAGAACTGATTCAGGGACTAGAAAACTTAGCTTTGGAAGTGGTGAGTTTGAAGTTCTGGAGAGAAAGATCTCGATTTGAGAATCAATTCTGTAGATGAAGTCATTCAAGTTGTGCTATTGCATAAGGTTTCTATGTGAGAATATATAGAAAGAAGATCCAGGGTAAAATGAGCAGGTATGCTTTGGGTTTCATAGACACAATGGACCCTTGCTGATTTGTGGGAAGTGGTAAGAACACCTATGGTCTATTAATTTTATTTGCTGCTTTCTTACTAGTTTGGAGTATAAAGCTGATTATAATCCTGCCAATGGAAAAAGGAAGAAGTGGGGTTGAACATGAGATTTCATCAGTGTAAGAATTCTTAGATGAGGAAACTCCTATCTAATAAGGCAGATCAACATTATGACTGAAATTTATGGTTTTGGAAACTTGCCTATAACATTGAAAAGTTAAGTAACTTGCCTAGGGTTATCAAGTCAATATGCCTTAGAGGAAGAACTGAGAAACCCTTATCTTTCTGACTTTCAGACCAGCTTGTTACCATCTTCATCCACTCTGTTTCTCATCAATGCATTAAACTTAGTCAAATGAAAGCTGGACAGAACAATATCTACAGAAAGCTACTTAGGAGCCAAAGATATCATTACAGTTGAAATGACATGAAATAGGAAACAAACCTGGGTTTATTTATTCCTGATTAGAACAGAGAAAAAAGACTCATGAAAATGAGATCTTCAGATGTGGCTGTGGTGAGGGGGAAAACTAACTTAGACTCATGATTCCTCGGGTCATACGGTCTATTAGCACTTTGATTTTTCTGATACTCCATAGTCATATTGTAAACTTTAAGCGAACTTTATCTTTTCCTGTAAACAACTTTTAAATCCTCAAGATGTGCTTGTGTTTTAAATGGGAAAGAGGGGCAGATATTTAAGGCAAATATAAAATCAAAGAGATAGGAAATGTAATGGGGGAGAGGGTAGCTCACAATGCAGGGTGGGGCTCGAAGCCTAAATGTAATGGTTTTCTACCTATGGGCTAAATATCTCAATAGACCGTCTGCTACCAGGTACCGGCAAGGATTTTTATTTAAATAACAGGTCTCATGAAAATGTAGCAAGACTAGATATGTCAAGTGAGCTAATGTGCATCCTATAAACTGAACATCTTTTTGGGTATATAACTGCTTTGTGGCATTTTTATTTTGAATTCAACAATTATCAACCAACACTTAAATTTCATTATTAAAACAAAAACGACTAAAAGGCTCATGTAAGAAGTTGCAAACTTCTGCTATATACATTACTATTTTCAAACAAATGATAATTGATCTGTAATGCAACATCTGACATTATGAGCAAATTCATAATATATTCTTGTTATCATACATTTACTAAATGAGTACCTAGATTAGCGTTTTTATTTCAAGAGTGGGAGTAGCTGGTTGAATTTTTTTGCTATTATACTAAAAAAAAGGGAATTCTCATCCTCAAAAAAAGTTTGAGAACCACTGTCCCATATGAGACATTTAAATTGCAATGATCAAAGGGATCTGAAAATTATTGAAACAGCTATAACTGGGTAAAAAGAAATACAGGAATAAAAGAAGGATCCTTCCTCAAAGTAAGGATTTGAACTGACATGGATAGAAGATGAGGATTCAGAAAAAATGTGGCTAGAACATAGGGATTGAAGAAAGACATGATTTGAATCTTGAGAATGCCCAGTAAAAGTGAGTACATATGAGGATAATTCAAAGCATTGTATCTTTAAAGATAGAAGCTAGGAACAAGTCAGATAAGGAAGAATCAGAGAAATGGATGAACTTGAAGGCAAATAATTCTGAGAGTAGAAATAAGGCTAGTGTAACTTTTTATAGTTACTACAACATCCAAAAGACCATGAAGATCATTTCCCTCACATTTTTATTTTCTACTAGCAATTGAAGATGATTTATTCAACCTAATATCACTTCAAACTTTATTCCTAGGTTTAGGCATTTTATTTGAGTCTGCTCCATTTTTATAGGGATAAAACTCTAGACTTGGAGGTAAGCAGACAGGCAATGAAAGTTTTAAAAGTTTGCACAATGAATGCAAAATCAGAACTTTTAACAAACTGATGAACCCATGCCTCAACCTAGGATTGGCACTTCATGGAATATCTACAAAAAATATTCAAAAGGGTATACTGAACTCCCTTTTCCATTGCAGGTCATGAATAGTTATGCAGTGTATAGTCTTAGAACAGAGAGGTTTTATGATGCATATATCATAGGATAACTCACTAAAGACAGAACAAAACAGATATCTTTTAGTCCAGTTCCTTCCTTTTCTAGATGAGGAAAGCGAGACTCAAGAAAATTGACCCAAGGTCACAAAGGTAATAATAATCAAAGGTAGAATTCAAACCCAGATTTTTTTTCGTAAGTTATTGACCTATCTACTTCACACCAAAACTTCTCATAGCCCATTTGTGTTGGATGTAGGACCTGAGCCCAGATGTTCTTGACTCTATGGTTCACGTAGTCCATAGTTGAAAGATGTGTGAGTTGAACTCGTGTCTTCTGGCTTTGAGGCTAATTCTCTACCTGCTACACTCTGAAGCCACTCTTAAAATGAGTACTTAATGTGTATGTATATGTTGTTTTCTTGGACTGAATAACCCCTGACACTAGAAAGGAATTTATAATAACAAGTGATCATTAGTTAGAATGCATGAATGGATGATTATTCTTGTGAGTTTAATATTAGAGAGACATCTTCTTTCATGACTTTCTATCCTTATATATCTGCTATACAAATGAAAAGTGTTGTGTTGATCTTTGATATATAATAAAACATTATAAAGTTAATTTGCCCCTTAATTGGCACTGAGGGAAAGTTCCATCATCTGGAAATAAAGCGTTTCCTCAGCTAGTGCTAGTTATAGTAGGAAGACAAAGGTTGAATCAAGATTGATGTTGATATCAAGAAGTAAAGAGAAAATTATGAATTTCTCTTTTTCTTTTGGAGTTGGATATATGCAGCAGTCAGTAGACAGTGATCATCTAATCAAAACACATTTATTAAGTGTTTACCATGTATATAAAACTCTGCTTGCTCTGAGAATACAAAGACCAAAATGAAATAAAAGCTGCCCTGGGGAAGTTTGCATCCTGTTAAAAGATTTTTGTTGTTCTTGTTGACTCATATTCAACTCTTTTTGATGCCATATGGGATTTTCCTAGCAAAAATACTGGCATGATTTGCCATTTGTTTCTCTACCTCTTTTTATAAATGAGAAAATTGAGGCAAATGGGGTTAAGCGACATGCACAGAGACATAGAGTTACTGAAGGTCTGGATTTGAACTCATGTATTCCTGACTCTAGGCCCCATGGTCTATCCATGCTACCACATAGCTTCCACCATTATAGGGAGCAGGAGAGTCAAAATAATATGCACAGCATGTATCAGTATATATAAAATAAATGAAAAATGAATACACGGGAGTGGGAGAGGAATGATCAGTTCATATCATCAATTTTACCATGAAGAACTGACTTCATTAGGAAGAACAATTTGAACCATACTTTGAAGAAAACTAGAGATTCTAATAGAGATGGTGATAGCATATACTCCAGGAACAGAGGGAAAGTCTGTGTGAAGGCAGAGAGGAAGGAGATAGGATGTTGAATACAAGGATCAGTGAGTGGAGTAGATTGGCTATAATTTAGGGTATTGTAATGATAATCAATTTGTTTGGTATTTAGGGCTAAGTAGATCAGACTCTTAGATCTAAGTAGATCAGATACTTAGGGCTAAGTATAGAACTCTGTCCATTGGTGAAAAGCTGTGAACTCCCCTGTTGACTTGGGAGAAGGCCAGTACTTATAAGCAGGAGAATTTTAGGGAGAGAAAGACAGATTTTGGAGTTGGCTCCTCAGTGAAGGAGGATTCGTGGAGACTGAAGTCAGCTGAGAGGAAGAGAGAGTGTTCCTCTTCCAGTATCTGAAAGCTGACTGAATACATGAACAGGATGGGACTTTGTTTGCTGGTGGCCTGGCTGATCCTTGAGTTCCAGGCAAGAGAAGTCCTTAAGGGTTTGAGGTGTGCTGAACCTGGTGAACTTCAGTGTGTTCCGGCGATTGCCTTGAGGACTGGACAAGAACCCGGGAACTGTTCACCTCTGAGGACTGGACAAGAACCTGTAAGCTTTCTGCTCCTGACTCTAGGTGATTGTTTGACAGACTCAGGAGGGAGCTGGGACCAGGGAAGAGGATCCAGGGAATCAGAGAGACTACCCAGAGTCAAAATGAAGAAAAGGCCTCCCCTTGGACTAAACTGAGGTTTGTTGGAAATCAAGGGGTGGAAGGTTTGTGTGGTTGTCTAAGAACTTTGTTTGGAAACTAAAGTTAATGGTTGCCCCATGAGTGGAAGATCAGTAGATTGTGAATTGTTGATTGAATCAACTCCCTCTTAGGGAAACTAGGTCATTCCTTTTGTTAATTGATTGATTGGATCTTTAACTTGACTGAATCTAAAAATGTGAAGCTAGTTTCTCCCTTAGGGAAACGAGCTGATTCTTCTCTTGTTCCTTTCTGTAATAAGATATAATATTGAGACTTTCCTTGTTCTGAAGATTGTATGTAATATTGTGAATTGTTGAAAACTCTGAATATTGTACTGAATCTAGATTTGTAATGGAATAAACAGAGTGTTCCCTAATACTGTGTAATCCAAATCTTAAGAGCTGTTCACGGTAGCATTCTCTCAGGAATCTACTGCTGATTGGCTTTACACACACACACACACACACACACATTCCATAGATAGATGGATTATTATCTGTTTACTACTCTAAACTGTTTCTTGAGGTGAAATAGATAATGAACAATCTTCAAGATGCCTTGCTATCCAAGAACACTCCAAGTTCTAAATATTGTATATTCCATAGTCTGGGATTCATATTAAAAAGTGTCTTTCATTGAATAGACACTCAGTATTTGTTGAATGAATGAATAACTTAATACTAAAATGTTATTAAACATCAATAATGGACCATGAATTATTCCACGTTATAGGGATGTAAAGAAATAAAAGAACTTGAAACAAATTTCTTCCCTCAAGAATTTTATCATGCATTTGATATTCATCAGTGAATGCTTTTATTCTTATATCTTGATCAGACTAAACTTCTTTCCCATAAAATAGAGACTAAATTATAAATATTTGCTGGATTATGGAGAAAGCAAAGGAGTTTCATAAGAAAACAAAGCAAAACAAACAAAATCTATTTCTCCTTCATTGGCTTACTGATACAAAATCTTAAGCAATTCCTTAATATCTTCCAAATGAAGTTCATATTTCTCTGTCTCCTATTTTTTCAAGATCCTCTACAATTTGACATCACCCTTCTTTTCCAAACATATCCAAGATTCTTCCCAAGAAAGACCAAGGACACCCTGTGCATCCTGAGTTATCACTAGTCAAATTGACCTTTCCTTTTCACTGGACTTCAATGACTCTGGAGAAGAGAACAAGACTGAGGGCTTTGCACAGTTTTGTCTCACTCATATCAAGTTCACATGCAAATCAAGACATCACCTTCATGATTGCATTTTTCCTCTTCAAGAATGAAGGAGGAACAACAAAAACAGCCTTTAATTCTGTATAAAAACCTCACATTAAATACAAATGATAAGAAAGTAATTGAACAAATGAATCTTAGCATAAAGCAAATTCCATGGTATTTGATTTAATGACTTAAAATATTTTGCCCATGGCTTAAATAAAGTCATTGTATTTACCTGTTGCTTCACCAATATAAAACCAAATTCTCTAGTTGGTGAAATATCAAACAAAAAAAAACCCTATTTTGCTATTGATTTTTTTCCATACAATACTGTAAGCTAATCTTTCACATTGCATATACTCAGTGCACATAAAATGCATATCATTTGTTGCCTGAAAAGTTGCTTTTTTTCTTCCAGAAACTTTTGCTGTTGTCATAGTATCACGAAGTTACCTTTCATCCAGGGGACCTCTATTTATGGGTTCATATAATTTAGCATTGGAAGAGAATTGATGGATCATCAAGCTATAGAAAAGGAAGATGAGATCCAGGGTGCTAAAGTGAATTGTCTCAGGTCCCATAGACAATGAGAGAGAGGAAGAGCCAGACTTTGAACTCAGGTTTCCAGACTCCAAAATCAGTGGGCTGTCTACATACTAAATTGCCTTTCCTTTATGTTTTCTTTCCCATTAAATTGAGGAAGAGCTAAGTGGCATAGAGTGTAGAAGACTGTATTAGGAATCAGAAATTCCTACGTTCAAATCCTGCCTTGGAGACATACAAGCTCTCTGACTCTGGCAAATTTTCTCAATTTCTCTAACTTCCAGTTTCCCCATCTATAAAATGGGGATGTTAATAGTGCCTACCTCACATAATTGAAATAAGGATCAAATTAAATATCATGTAAAACACTTTTAAAATGTAAATTCAATATATACACAAGAAGACACATTTATGTATTACTTATTTCACAGGATTATCATAAGAGTTTAGTAAGATAAAATATGTGAATTGAATTGTAGTTAGATGATTTCTATAATTGCACCTTGAGAAAGTAATTTAAGGACAGATGAGAACTAGTTGGGGAATGTAATAAAATTAGCTATGTATTATATTAGTATGATAATATAATTATATTATATCAATATTTAATAGAATTCTATGTGAATATGTAATATAGTATAATTGCATGTTATAACTTAACAATAGTATAAATATATAATTGCATATACATATGTCTAGCATTATATCTAATAATACATAATTATTAAAAAAATTTCTTAACGTCACCAATGGTCATGATAATGTGGTTACTGATCTAGAGCCACATATGCTGGAGCATGAATTACAGTGTACCTTAGGAAGTATTCCTAACAAAGGCAATGAATGTGACAGAACTCAAGCTGAGATATTTAAAATTCTTTAAAAAAATGATACTATTAAAGTTCTGCACACAAGATATATAATGCCATTGCAATATACACAGAGTCTAGGGCTGCTATAAATATGCTGGCATAGTTCTAAATTACAAAATGTAACAAACTCTCCATATGGATGGCAGAACCAAAACATGTATTCAAACACTAGAAAGCTGAATTTCAACACCAGAAAACCAAATCCACCATAGGAATGCAGAAGTTGGTACACATTACTAATGCAGTGAGTAACAATATCCCCGAGTCTTCCCTCCTTCAGACCTTCAAAATAATATAGGATCTCTTAAGCAGAAATGCTGCTCTCATTCATGCTAACTGTTCTACCTCAACTCTACCTGCTCTCAGCTCTACTTGTGTTCTTCTTTCCTTTCTGTTCCACCTTTTCAGTAAGTTCCTCCCACTATGGTCTCCATGTGATTACATCATATGGGCAGGGAAAGATTTCAAGTTTCTTTAAGATTCTTAAGGAGCAAGGAAGATCTTCAAATTACCATTACCATTACATCTGACCACAAGATGTTTCATGTTCCTTACATAGTTCAATGGGGGGGGGGGGTTAAAGGTAACTGGTGTCAACAGAACTTTATAACAATGTAATGAGAATAGAACACAATAAACACAGAAAACAATACCTTGGGGTGGTACTTGTGCACAAGAACCTTATCATTCCATACCCCTCAGAAATCATGGAGTAATGTGCTAACGTCACTTCTTCCATGCTTACTTCCTGCTGAAATTGGGCATAGAACTGTCCCTGTTCCAAGAGGTCCCATTCAAGGGGTCAATTATTTAGCCAGCATCCAGAGTATGATTGATGCCAGGACCAGGAGTGCAATATCACACTCATGGACATGGTATGACATCCTGCTCAAGCCACCAGGCATCTCTGCAGGTAGAGTGCAGGAAAACTGCAAGAAACAAATCTAGCAAACAAGGTGAATAGACAAGAAGCCAAAAAGAAACAAGGCAACAATAACCAGAAGCAGTGTGGACATAGGCTCAACTATTCTTCTGGAGTTCATGAACCCACTATCATAACCTCACTCACAGTAGAATATATGAGTTAAAGGTAGAATTTGGTAATCATCTTCTCCTAAATGAACAATAGTTACTTTATCATCCTTTCCATGTGCTATAATTCCCGCAGTCTTTGGAACATCATCTGGCTTCTGTTTTACTCATACTTTAGCTTCCATTTGTATTCTATCAGTAGAACCAAACCCTTCAGCTCCTCTGATAGTTATTTCAGAAGGAAGGTCACTTTTTATAAGTTGTATTGTTTTATAAGAAATGATAATCACTTGAACTATTCTATCATTAAAGAAAACTATGGGTTTTTCACCTAAATTTTGGCATGTCACAATAATTTCTGCCAGATAATTAGAATCTATTCCTCCAGCCAATACATGCAATCCTTAAGCTGCTCAGCCTGATTTAGGTAATATCCATCCAAAATGATTTTTAGGGATTCTCATACATATTCCAGTAGAAAACTTACTTATTTCTTTTCTATCCAACCAAAAGTCTTCTAAACAATGTAAATCAGATACTGTCAGACCAGGTGTTCCTGGATACAATGATGGGACATGTTGCCTCATAGGTGAATACTCAATATTTGGTATATTAGGAGTTTGCTGTTTTCTAATTTTCAGACTTGTGGGCATATTTCTGAATAGAGGTATACTTTGTCCCAACAGTCTATTTTTCAAATTATGTAAAGTAGTGAAAAAAATATCTTTCTAATATTAATAAAAATATTAGAACTTAATTTCCTTAATTGTTCTTTCAACAATCCATTCATCCTTTCAAATAATCCAGATGCTCATGGATAATCTGCAATATGATGTATTCATTTCATATTGTTTAATATACAATATCTCTTCATTTAATTACCTTTGAAATGTGACCCATTATCAGTTTTTATCTGCATTGTGGTTCCATAATAAAGACTTAAAATATCTAGAATTTTACAGGTGTTTCCTGGGTTATATTCTTATCAGGATAAGCCACTAGTATACTTGAATAGGTGTCAACACATGTACATATAAATTCACATCCTTAATCTAAGGGTAAGGGTTCAATTTAATCTATTTGCCAAATTTGAGCTGGGACTTTCCCCCTTTCTACCTCTCCAGTTACTACACAAGGAACAGTTACTTCCTTTTTCAGTTGACATGTATGACATTCCTCAGCTTCTTGTTTTAACAATGAATGTGAGATACTAATATCTCAACCTTGTGCCCAGCCATGTGTGGCCTTGACTGCTAAATGGCTGGACATTTGATGGACCCATTTTGCTAGTACCAGATCTTCAGTTGGTATTAGAATAGGGACAATATGTTGAGTAATTGTCTTTGCTAGTTGAACAACATTTCCATTTCTCTGAGAAGCTGGGGTACTCCCTACCCAGGTCATAAGTAGAATTCTGGGACTTAATGCCACATCAAGGTCAATTTTTCAGTCTCTACCAAAATACAATCTGCAGCTAACAACTGCTTTTTGAAAGGTATGTATTGAACTCCAGATGAAGTGAGTTTCCTAGACCAAAATCCCAAGGGTACGTTTCAGATTTGTTGATTTTTGTCATCAACTTCAGTTTACATATTCATTCACTATAGTCACTAGTAATTCCACTGGGCCACTTTGCATAGGCTATTAACATTTAACATAGTGACAACTGTATCGTATCCTTTGTTTCTTCTAAAGCTTTACTCTGCTCAAGTCCCCAATCTAATTGATTTTTTCCCTAGTAACCTTATCTAAAGGTTTCAAAATCTGTCTTGGATTCAGAATGTTATGTCTCCAATATCCAAATAATCCTGTAAAATTTTGGGTCTCTTTCTTATTGCTTGGTATTGGAAAATCCTGAATCTTTTGTTGACTTTGCAGGAGAATGTCTTACAGCTCCTTATTCCATTGCATACCCCAATATTTTACCTTTTGAGCTGGTTCTTGAATCTTTGAAGTATTTATTTCCCAGACTTTACTTTTTGAATGCTCAATTCAAAGTATCAAAGTCATTTCCACATCTTTTACATCTTTTCCCTGTATCATATTATCATCTATGTAGTGGGCAAACTCTACACCAGGTAACTAATTCTGTCAAGCCCAACAAAAGATTCAGGATTGTCCTCATAATTGGGGAAATAGGGGCACACTCTTTAAAAGGTACTAGATAAGATTTCATAGTTAAGAGATTTAGAAGAGTAGGGAATTCTTATCTAGCACCCTGTGCTTTTAACCCATTTTCTTGCTGGGGGAGGTAAGGAAAAGGTAAATACTCCTATTGTGGGATGTTCATTTCTCTCTCTTAAGCATTCCTGCCTCCAAATAGATATCTAATACTCTGTGATCTCAATCTCATTGCCAAATATAACATCAATGCCATATTCACAGCACATCACCCCCTCCCCCGTGTCTAATGAATATACTGATATAGTTATGAATTTCAAAAAGTAACAGAATCTCTGCATGGAAGACAGAACCAAAACATTCATTAAATCACCAGAAAGTCAAATACATCATATCAACCAAGAAGATGGTACATGTTACCCATGCAACAAGGTTCAACATTGTTAGGCTTGCTTCTCTGCCTCAGCTCTGCCTACTCCCAGCTCTACCTGTGCTTTTCTCTGCTCTGTCCTGTTCAACCCTTTCTGTTCCTCTCTTTAAGCAAGCTCCTCCCACCATGGGCTCCATGTGATTATATTTAGCCTGTTAGTTGCAGGAAAGGTCTTCAAATCCCCTTAGACCTATTAAGAGGCATGGAAGGTATTCAAATTTCCATTACCATACAATATGCCAGCAAATTTGGAAGCACTACACTGGTCACCAGATCAAAAAAGATCAACTTATGACCCAATAGTAAAGTAGGATGACAGCAAAAATGTTCCAATTATTGAACAATTGCTCTCATTTCAAATGCCAGCAAGCTTAGGATTCTGCAATCAACATTCAGCAATATGTAAAATGAAAATTACCAGAAGTGTAGGTTGATTTTCAAAATTACCAAAGTGCAGCAGAATTAGAGACCAAATTTTCAACCTTCTCTGGATTATGGAAAAAGCAAAGGTGTTCCTGAAAAAACATCTATTTTGCTTCACTGACTTATACAAAAGACTTTATGTGAATCATAACAAAATGTGGCAGATCTTCAAAGAGAAGAAAGTATGAGATTACTTATGTGTCTCTTGAAGAACGAGTATGTGGGTCAAGAAGCAATAGATTTATATGTCAGAGAAATACATATATACATCATGAGAAATTCCAGGTTGAATAAATCAAAAGCAAGAATTAAGGATGTTGAGAGAAATATTGACAATCTCACATACGCAAATGGTAACATTCACACCACAGAAAATGGAAAATTAAGAAAAGTGTTGAATAGAGTGAAAGAGGAGAGATTTTAAACTGTCTTGAAGCTTATCATTAAAAATTAAAACAACTAAAATCATAGTAAATGATTCTATAGCTTCCTGACAATAAGAGGGACAATAACTGGAAGCAGTGTCAGATTTTAACTTCTTGGGCTCAAAGATCACTGCAAAGACTGCAGTCATGAAATTAAAAGACACTTCTTGGAACAAACTTGTGAAAGATTTGGACTTCATAATAAAAAGTGGAGACATCACCTTATAAAAAGAGTCTATAGAAGCACAGTTTTGTTTTTTGTTTCTGTTTTTTTTCTGGTAACAATGTATGGCCATGAGAGCTTGGTGATAAGGAAAGTTGACCTCTTGAAACATTGTGCTAGAGATGAATTTTTAGAGTCTCTTGGAAAACAAGAAAACCATATTTATTAGTCAACCTATGAAGACATAATTAAAATTATTCATTGGAAGGACAAAAACTGAAGCTGAAACTAAAATATTTTGGACACATAACAAACAATAAGATGAGACTCATTGGAAAAGATCCCAATTTTGGGGAAGAATGGAGGAAGAAGTAGAAGGGGTGGCAGAAAACAAGATAAGTAGATAGCGTCATGGAATCAATGAACATGAGCTTGGACAGACTTTGGAAAATGGCAGGGTATGGAAGGGCCTGGTGTGCTATGGTCAATGGGATATTTGAGAATCAAACACAATTGAACAATAAAAATTATAAGTATTTATAATACACCATTTTAGAATTGTACATCAAACATATATGTATATATGCACATGCACACATATGTGTATATGTATAGGCTTATATTTGTATATTCAATTCCCTAACACAAATATTTCTAGCTATCCTTAAAAGACTTGTTGAAGAAACACATATAAAAAAATAACATCATCTTACCACAAAAAATGATTGTGTGAATACATTATATATACATATGTGTGTACACACATGTACACATATGTGCATATCTATATTGTGCATGCACTTACAACATGTGTGTGAAAACACAACCATACACAAGGACATGTCTCTCTTTTCATTAAAATGTACACCAATAGAGATTGCTTAGGGAGTTCTCAAAGATGTGTCCTCAGCCAAATCAGAAGAAAGACACACTTAGGAATATAAATTTCTGCCTGGCGTTTTTTGGCTCCAACATTCTAGAACACAAAGAAGAGGCGTTATTTTAAAATCATTTGGAGTGAATGGTGGGGAGTGTTTGGGTGAGTTCCTGCTTCTGCTCTCATCTTGGTTCTGCCTTAGAGTTAATTTCTTCAACAACTTACCCTGTTCACATATTCCTTTTTACTTATCTTTTTGTTTTATTTCACTAGCTGTAAGAAAGTGATATTAATAACTACTACAATTTGTTAACCACAGGGTCTTTTGTCCCCAGTCCAGTCATTGCTATTATTTGTTGAATTTAGATGTATTGCCATTTGCTGCTGAAAAATTTGTATTGATAGCAGATCATCATATATATTTCTTTTAAACATATGATAATTTCCTTACATCAGTGACTTAAAATCTTCTGTATTTTTAATTTTTATCTTGTCTAATATTATGAATGAGAATCTTGCTTTTTTTGGATTTGCTTGAAGTTTCATAAGTTTTGCCTCTTATTTTTCTTTGGTATGTGTATTAATATGTGTTTTATTCATTAGACTTCAGGGTTTTATTTTTATATTCATCTTACCATTGTTTTATTAATTATTGTTTAGTTCTCTACCCTGTACCTGTCCCTTTACTGAGATGAATGCTTCCCGC
>CM053593.1:231936973-231989535 GCA_028646575.1 Pseudocheirus occidentalis | reverse complement strand
ATTTGAAAATTATTGGTCTACCTGAAACACATGACCAAAAAAGAACTTGGAAAGCATCCTTCAAGAAATCCTCAAATAAAATTGCCCTGATATTTTAGAATCAGAGGGCAAAATAGAACTTGAAAGAATTCACTTATCACCTCTTCAAAAAGATCCCTAAAAGAAAACTCCTAGAAATGTTATTGCCAGGTTCCAGAATACCCAGTTAAAGGAGAAAATATTACAGGCTTCCAAGAGAAAACCAGTTGAATACTGTGGAGGCACTATCAGGATAATCCAGGATCTGGCAGCTTCTACACTGAGGGATCGCAAGGCCTGGAATATGGTATCTTGAAGATTAAGGGAGTTGGGATTAAAACCAAGAATCAACTATGCATATTATTCCAGGGGAAAATATGGTCATTCAGTCAAGTGGAGGACTTTCAAGCATTCATGCTGAAAAAAACAGAACTGAACAGAAAATTTGACAATCAAACACAAGAAGCATGAGAAGGTAAACATGGGAAAGAAATCATAAGGAACTTGTCAAATTTGAATAATTTACATGCCAATATGGAAAAATGATAATAGTAACTTATGAAACTTTTCTTAGAATGAGATTAAGTGAAGGGAATACAAATATATATATATTTGTGTGTGTGTCCTTATATATATATATATATATGTGTGTGTGTGTGTGTGTGTATGTGTGTGTGTGTATGTATACTTACACATATGTCCATACCAAAAGCTATATATGTGTATGAATACATATCTGAGCATGTGTGTATATGTGTATAGAGAGGGTATAGGATGAATTGAATACAAACGGATGATACTTTAAAAGACGAAATTCTGAGGTGGGAGGGGACTAGAATGAGAGGAGAGAGGGAGAGACAAAATGGGGTTAATCATCCCATATAGCATAGGCAAGGGATAACTGTTACAACTTTACTTACAATTACTGTCATTGAATATGGCTTAAACTATAAACTGGGCATCATGCCACACAGGAGTGTACAGTGCATGGGGATGAGAGGGGGGATGATGAAGGGGAGGGCAGGGTCTGGAGGAGGGATGCTGGAAGCACAACCTTCAGTAAAGGGACAGGGACAGAGTAGAGAATAGAACAAGGAGGGGGGAGAGATGGGAAGGAGAGACAGATGATCACCGTCACAATGTGCCCACTATGAAGATGTCCTGTATAATCACACATCCACAGCCTGTACTGAATTGATTGTCTTTCCAGTGGGGGTAGGGGCCAAGGGAGGAATCGAAAAAATCTGGAATTTAAAGTTCTGCAAGACCTGCAACTAGGAATTAAGATATAAGGGGGCCGGAATAGGGAGATCCCCCCTGTCCCACCAGAAAGTAAGAGAGCAGAGTAGGGGAGGGGCTTTACAGTGAGATTGTTGTTTTAGGGTTGGGGCAGGCGAAAGATGGGGAGAATATTTGTAATTCAAAAATGTCATGAAAATGAATTATGTAAACAAGAAAACAAATTTTAAAAATTTTTAAGAAAGTGACAAGGATATGAATACAAGTTGGAACAAACAGAACCTTGCTGCTTTTATTTTTTTACATACATTTTACATACATTAACAAATTTACCTAAGCAGTAGAAAATGTACCCCAAATTAGAATGTGAAAGGCAGTTAAAAAGAAAATATTGATAAGAAGGCAAAAGTCAGTTACAAGGTATGAGGATGAGATAATCTGATGGGAATGGAAGATGAAGAACAAGGTGTGTTTTGTGTCTGTGTGTGTGTCTTTCATTTTGTTTTTTTATTACTTAATTGGTTAACTTTTAGTTTCCATCATTTACATCCATAAGATTTTGAGTTCCAAATTTTCTCCCAAAATCTCTCTTCCCCCCACCCAAGAACAGTATATTCCTCTCTCCTTAATTTTATTTTAGCTATCATCTCTTCATATTCAATTCACCCTGTTCCATCTATCTATCTATCTATCTATCTATCTATCTATCTATCTATCTATCTATCTATCTATGTCCACTATGAAGATGTCCTGTATAATCATACATCCACAGCCTCTACTGAATTGATTGTCCTTCCAGTGGGGGTGGGGGACAAGGGAAGAATTGAAAGAATCTAGAATTTAAAGTTCTGCAAGAACTGCAACTAGGAATTAAGATATACAGATCTATTTATCTATCTATCTATCTATCTATCTATCTACCTATCTACCTATCTATCTTTTGTCCAACTGCCCTAATACTGAGAAAGTCTCATAAGTTATAAATGTCATCTTTTCATGTAAGAATACAAATAGTTCAACTTCAATAAGTCCCTTATTATTTCTCTTTCCTGTTTACCTTTTCATGCTTCTCTTGAGTCTTGTATTTTAAAACCTAATTTTCTGTTCAACTCTGGTATTTTCATCAAGAATGCTTGAAAGAATCCACCAATTGCCTCTTCCAAAAAGAGCCTAAAAAGAAAACCCCTTTAGATAGTTTAGCCAAATTCCAGAGTCCCCAGGTCAAGGAGAAAATATTGCCACCAGCCAGAAAGTAACATTTATGTATTCTGGAAATGCAATCAGTATAACACGAGACCTAGCAGCTTCTGCAATTAGGGAGTGAAGGGCTTGGAATATTATATACCAGAGGCAGTTGGTGAATTCTTTCCATTTCTATTTTACCCACTGGGTCTAGAATATCAGGACATTTTTCTTTGATAATTTCTTGAAAGATGAAGTTTAGGTCCTTTTTTATCAGGGCTCTCAAGTAGTCCAATAATTAATTAAATTACCTCTCTTGGATCTATTTTCCATGTCAGTTATTTCTCAAAAGAGATATTTCACATTATCTCCTGTTTTTTCATTCTTTTGGTTCTGTTTGATAATTAACAAATATTTACTAATTGCTCTTTGCGTGAACCTGGAACTGTGCTAAATTGTTTCCAATTGTTTTCCTATTTGATTGTCACAACTATACCAGGACATATGTGCTAATATTATCTCCATTTTTCAGTTGAGGAAACAGAGGCAAACAGAAGTTAGATAACTTTCCCAAAGTCACATACCTAGTTTTAGAAGGAGGCTAGGTTTGAATGTAAGTTTTTCTGACTTTAGGCCTAATGAAACATCTACTGTGGCACTTAGCTGACTGAAAAAGATGTAGAGAAACTGGAGGATAAAACTAAGGAAGTAAGACAGAAAGTAAACATGGGAAATTTTATAGATATCAGAAAACTGTTAAACCCTTAGTTTCACCAATATTATTATACTGTTTTAAGAGATAATAATCTCCTTAAGGTAAAGGGCTATTTATTTGTTTTTTATCTTGATGCTTAAAGAACTATAATGAGTCAGATATTTTCATATACTAGGTTCTTTTTAAAAATAAAGTGATTTGTTTATTTACTTTTAGTTTACAAGCTTCAGTTCCACAATCCCATGAGTTTCACATTTTCTCCCCTCTCTCCACTAACACCTCCCCCAGCCATGATAGCTTGCAATCAAATATATGATCTTTAAATACTTTCACACTGGATATTAGTCTGGTTGTATAGAAGGGTTGTATCAATGTAATGAACAATGAGAAAGAAGAAAGAAAACCAAAACCAAATGGAAAAGAAAGAAAGAATGTAATTTGCTTTGGTCTCCATTTAAACTCTGTTCTTTCTAGATCCTTCTCTGAATGTAGACACTTCCTACCATCCTGAGACATTTAGAGTTATGTTATAACCTTGCATTGCTGCGAAGAGTACAGGTTATCAAAGTTCTTTGTTACATGTATGTTGAGTATGTCATTGTATACAAATTTCTCCTGGTTTTGCTCTTCTCACTTAGCATTAGTTTGTATAAGCCTCTCCAGATAAATATGATGTCCATCTACTCTGCATTTCTTGTAGCACAATAGTATTCCATTACATTCATATACCACGACTTGTTTAGCCATTACCGAATTGATGGGCATCCTTTAATTTCCATTTTTTGCCACCACAAGGAGAGCTGGAATAAATATATTTGTGTATATGGGTCTTCCTCCCACTTCTATGATCTCTTTGGGATACAACTCCAAAAGTGGCATTACTGGGTCAAAGAGTATGTAATTATTGAGAGCCATTGGGCATAGCTCCAGATTGCTCTCCACAATGATTGAATCAGTTCACAGTTACACCAACAATGCATTAGTGTCTATTTTTTCCACATCCTCTCCAGCATTTGTCATTTTCCTGTTTTCTCATTTTAGCCAATCTGACCGGTGAGATGTAGTACCTTACATTTTTTTTGATTTGCATTTCTCAAAGCAATAATGATTTAGAACATTTTTCATGTGCATAGAGATGTCTTTAATTTCTATCTCTGAAAATTACCTGTCCATATTTTTTGAACATTTGTCAATATGGGAATGACTTGTTTTCTTATAAATTTGACTCAATTCCCTGCATATTTTAAAAATGATGCCTTTATCAGAGACACTGTTTGTAAAAATTCTTTCCCAATTTCCCACTTCCCTCTTAATATTGGTTACACTGGCTTTGTTTGCACAGAAACTTTTTAATTTAATGTAATCAAGATTATCCATTTTGCATTTCATAATGCTCTCTAACTCTTCTTTGGTAATAAGGTCTTCTCTATTCCATAAGTCTGATAGGTAAACTATTGCTTGCTTCCCTAGATCATTTACAGTATGAGCCTTTATACCGGGATCATGCAACCATTTAGACTTGATTTGGGTATATGGCATGAGATGATGGTCTATGCCCAGTTTCTGCCAAACTTTATCTTAGTTTTCCCAGCAGTTTTCATCAAATAGTGAGTTGTTTTCCCCAAAACTGGGGTCTTACAATTTATCAAACAGTATATTACTAAAAATCATTGACTACTGAGTCTTTTGTACCCAATCTGTTCCACTACTCTATTCTTCAGTTAAAACCAAGTAATTTTGATGACTGCTCCTTTATAATACAGATTAAAATCTGGTACAGAAAGGTGAAATTCCATAGCATTTCTTTTTATTAATTGCCATGATATTCTGCACCTTTGGTTCTTCCAAATGAACTGTTTCACTATATATTTTTTTTCTTTTTTTTGTGGTGAACAGGAATATCTTTATTGACAATTCCCCAGAATTGGGGCCCTCCTCCTAGCCGGATAGAGATTGTTTTTCTAGCTCTATAAAATAATTTGTGGTAGATTGAATGGTATGGCAGTAAATATGAAATTTAATTTAGGTAAAATTGCATTTTCATTATATTAGCTTGACCCAGAAATGAGCAACTGATTTTTTTCCAATTATTTAGATCAGATTTTATTTGTGTGAAAAGTGTTTTGTAGTCATTTTCATAGATGTACTGGGTTTGTTTTGGCAGGTAGATTCCCAAATATTTTATAATGTCTACAGTAACTTTAAATGGGGTTTCTCTTACTATCTCTTGCTGTAGGGCTTCGTTAGAAATATAAAGGAATGCTGAGGATTTATGTGTTTTTATTTTATATGGTGCAACTTGGCTAATTTATTTTATTTTCTCAAGGTGATTTTTACTTGATTCTCTAGGATTCTCCAAGTATATCATCATATCATCTGCAAAGAGTGATAGCTTAGTCTCTTCTTTGCCTAATTTGATTCCTTTGATTTATTTTTCTTCTCTAATTGCTACAGCTAATATTTCTTGCAGCAAATAGAAAAAAAAGGTGTGATAGAGGGCCTCCTTGTTTCACAGCTAATCTTGTTGGATATGCTTCTAGTTTATCCCCATTACATAAAATCTTGCTGGTGGCTTTACATAGATGCTACCTATTATTTGAAGGAAAACGCTGTATGTTCTTATACTTTCTAGTGTTCTAATAAGAATGGAAGTTGTATTTTGTGAAAAGCTTTTTCTGCATCTATTGAGAAAAACATATGGTTTCTGCTAGTTTTGTTGTTAATATGATCAATGATACTGATAGTTTTCCTAATATAGAACCATCCTTGCATTTCTGGAATAAGTCCAAACTAATCAATATGTATTATTCTTGTGATAAATTGCTATAGTCTATTTGATAATATTTTATTTAAAATTTTTGCATCTATATTCATGAGGGAGATTGGTCTATAATTTTTTTTCTCCATTTTGTATCTCCCTGATCTAGGTATCAGTATCATATTTCTGTCATTAAAAAAATTTGATAGTATTCCTTCTTCACCAATTTTCCCAATTACAATTGGATTCACTTGATCATTAAATGTTTGATAGAACTCACTAGTAAATCCATCTGGTCTTGGAGATTTTTTCCTAGGGAGTTCTCTGATAACTTTTTCAATTTCTTTTTTTTTTTTGAGATGCGGTTGTATAAGTAACTTACTTCCTCCTCAATTAATCTGGGTAACTTATATTTTTGTATATATTCTTCCATTTCACTAAGATTGTCAAATTTATGTGCATACAATTGGTCAGAATAATTCCTATTTTTTGTTTTAATTTCCTCTTCATTGGAGGTAGATTCATCCTTTTCATTTTTGATGCTCTAAATTTGGTTATCTTCTTTCTTTTTTTTATCACATTGACCAAGGGTCTATCAAATTTATTGTGTTTTCTTTTCATTATACCAGTTCTCAGTTTTATGTATAAGTTCAACAGTTTTCTTAATTTCAGTTTTGTTAATCTCTCCTTTGGTTTTCATTATTTTTAAATTAGTATTTATTTGGATATTTTCAATTTGTTCTTTTACTAGCTTTTTTAATTGCATGCTCAATCAATTGACATCCATTTTCACTAATTTATTCTCATATGCAGTCACGGATATAAAATCTCCCCTAAGAACTGCTTTTGCTGCATCCCACAAAGCTTTGATATGATGTCTCATTATTGTCATTAATGAAGTTAATGATTGTTTCTATAATTACTTCTTTGACCCACTCATTCTTTAGAATTAAATTATTTAGTTTCCAATGAGTTTTTTGTCTATCTTTCCATGGCCCTTTATTGCATATGATTTTATTGCATCATGATCTAAGAATAATGCATTTAATTTTTCTGCCTTTCTGCACTGAATTTCAAGGGTTTTATGCCCTCATACATGGTGAATTTTTGTGTATGCACCATGTACCACTGAGAAGAATGTATATTCCTTTTTATCCCCATTCAGTTTCCTCCAGAGATCCATCATGTCTAGCCTCTCTAAAATTCTATTTGCCTCCTTAACTTCTTGCATGTTTATTTTGAGGTTAGATTTATCAAGTTCAGAGAGGGGGAGATTGACGTCCCCACTAGTATTGTTTTGCTATCTATTTCTTCGTCTAATTCCCTTGAGTTTTACTCTAGAAATTTGGATTCTATACCACTTGGTGCATATATGTTAAGTAATGTTATTGCTTCATTCTTGATGGTGCCTTTTAGTGGGATGTATTTTACTTCCTTATATCTTTTAATTAGATCTATTTTTACTTTTTCTGTATCTGAAATAAGGATTGCTACATTTGTTTTTTTTTTACTTTAGCTGAAACATAATATATTCTACTCCAACCTTTTACCTTTACTCTCTGTGTATCCCCTTGTTTCAGATATGTTTCTTGTAGACAGCATTTTGTAGTTTAATGTTTTTTAATCCATTCTGCTATCCACATCTGTTTTATGGGAGAGTTCATCCCATTCACATTCAGAGTTATGATTACTGTCTATGACTTTCCCTCCATCCTATACCCTCCCCTGTTTATATCTTTGTTTCTTCCTTTTCCCTTTCCCTCCTTAAGTTTTCCTATTGACCACCACCTCCTTCAGTATTCCCTTCTTGTGTTGCCCCTCTTTATCTATGCTTTCCCCTTACTGCTCTTTCCCTCCCTTCTAACTCTCCTCCTCCTCATTATATCCCCTCACCTTATCCTTCCTACTGTCTGTAGGGCACAATGGATTTTTATTCTAAACAGAGTATGTTAATTCCTCTTTGATCCCAAAAAAATTCTAGTAAATTTCATACAGTGCTCCTCTCTCTGCCTCTTTTCCCTGTATTGTTATGAATTTTTGTGTCTTTTCATATTAGGATCTAAACTTAACTGTTTATATTGATCCCTCTTAAAATCAAAACCAAAGAGAATAATGTTCATAATATGCTCATCCCTTTCCTTCCTTCCTCTCCACTTTACTATGATTTTATGCCTCTTCATGGGGCATAATTTACTATTTTCTGCCTCATCCTTTCTTTTTTCTCCCATTACAATCCCTTTATTCTCCTTAATAGGTTTTTTTAAATCTTTCTATTAGTTCATTATACCCATACCTTCTATCTATGTCTATCCCTTTTAAATGTCTCAATGCTGAAACAAATGTCAACATTGACATATATCAGCTTCTCAAGTAAGTATGTAAACAGTTTGCTCTTAGTGAGTCCCAAGTTATGTGCATGTACATGCATCTGTGCTTCTATGTGTGTATGTGTGAGTGTGTGTTTTCCTTTTTAATTTTTTATGTCTTTTTTGGATCTTGCAAGTAGATATTGAATTTCGCTTTGAAGCCTGGCTTTTTCATCCGTAAATTCTGCAAGTCCTTTATCTCATTAAATGACCATCTCCTTGCCTGAAAGTTTATGCTCAGTCTTTCTGGGTAATTGATCCTTGGTTGCAGTTCTAGATCTTTTGCTTTACAAAATATCAAATTCCAATCCCTCTGATCATTTAATGTTAGAATTTGATAGGTCCTGTGTGATCGTGGCTGTAATTCCACAGTATTTGAATTGTTTATTTGTGGCTGAATTCAGCATTTTCTCCTTGACTTTGTAGCTCTGAAATTCTTGAAGCTCCTTTTCCATATGTTCAGTTTTCATTTTACCGAGGTATTTTCTCCAGTTAGATTTTGGATATCCCATCCTAGTTTTCTTATTTTAATTTTTAAGGATTTCTTTTATTCAGTGAGATTTTTTTTCCAATTTGATAACTGTAGATTTAAATGCTGTTCTCCAAATTTGGTTCTTCTTACTCACTATAAAAAAAAGATTTTACAGTCCTAGACTTCATAGGTTCCTTCTTCCCCATTGTGATTGCCTATGTCCTGTTTTTTTTTGACTTGTTTGGTTACTTTTAGTTTACAATATTCAGTTCCAGAATCACTTGAGTTTCAGATTTTTCTCCCCTTCCTCCCCACCCCCCACCCCTGCCATAGTGGTGTGCAATCATGTATAGGATCTGCAAACACTGTCACATTATAAAATATTCTGGTTGAATAGGTGTTAAATGGAGTGAACAATGAGAAAAGAGAAATAAAAACCAAATATTGAAAAGAGTGATAGCATGCATTGCTTCAGTCTCCATTTAACTTCTGGTCCTTCTGGATCTTTCTCTGAATGTAGAAATCTCCTTTCATCCTGAGACTTGTAGAGTTATCTTTTAACTGTGCATTGTTGAAAGGAGTCCAGTTTTTCAAAGTTGGTAGTCACAGATATGATACATCTGTGACTGTGCAGAAATTTTTCCTGGTTCTGCTCCAATCACTTAGCGTCAATTTGTATAAGCCTCTCCAGGTAATTATGAAGTCCATCTCCTTCCCATTTCTTATTGCACAATAATATTCCATCACATTCAAATACCATAACTTGTTAGCCATTCCCCAATTGATGGGCATCCCTTAAATTTCCAGTGTTTGCCACCACAAAGAGAGCTGCAACAAATATTTTTGTACATGTGGGACCTTTTCCCATTTCTGTGATCTCTTTGGGATACAACCGCAAATGTGTTATTACTGTGTCAAAGGGTATGAAGTTGTTTATAGCCCTTTGGGCATATTTCCAGATTGCCCTCCAGAATGGTTGCATCATTTCATAGTATGTCCTGGTTTTTTTTAGAGTGGATATGTGCTTCTGGAGTGCAGAATTATTTAGCTTCTCAGGCTAGGTGGTAGGGGTTTGCTCATTTGCTTTGTAAACTGCAGCCTTTGAGTATCTAGATTGTGGCCAAAGCCAAGACTCTCAGTGTTTCCCCTGAGTTACCCTGAGGCTCACAGAGTGACATGTGGGGAGGGGTGGTCTGGCTACTTTGGGTTTCCACCTCTGTGTCTCTGGGCTCCTGCTCAGCCAGGGTCAGTAGCTGGAGGTCAGTGGCAGGGTTGCAGTCTGCTGATTCCCCAGGTGCTGCTAAGGCACACCTGGGCTTGTTTCCCCTTTCTAGACCTATGTGAGCACTTTCCTGGGCTGGGAGTCCACCATGATCCATCTCCCAGTGGATTCAGGAAGACTTAAATTCAAATCCTGTCTCTGACATATAATTTTAATTTTGACACACTCAAATAGCACATTCAGTCTTGCTGATGGGGGTGGGGTGAATGTGGTTAATGATATGGTGAAATAACTGTGCAAACACAAAAGAAAATTCTTATATATTTCCTGAGAGAGGAGAGTTTAGCTTGACTATCGGACAACTGCTGTACACTTAACTGTGTGTATCTCATCATTGAGAAAGCAGAAGAAAATTGGGGAGTTTCTTAATGAAGGAAAAATTTATTCTGAAATAAAAGGAGAAACCTATTCAATAGCTATAGTGAAGAAGAGCAAGGTGTAAACTTTGGCATTTTTAAACATAACATAGCCAATAATTCAGAGAAACAAAAAGAGTGAATTTATACTTTAACAACAGCCCAATTTGAGAAGAAGGATTTTTAAGATGTTGAAGAAATTAGGGGACTTAAAACAAAGCAGAGATGCCATGTCAAATATCTTACATAACAAAGCCCTATTTGTGTGAAGGATTATATGTTTTTGTATACATATATACCATATATAAGTATGTGTGTGTGTGTGTATATACCATGACATTTACATAAACACATGCATGCTTACATACAAACCCACACATATATTATTATGATAGGTAGAAGCGAGTACCCATTAAAATGAAATAATAGACCCATTGGAGTACTAATACAAATTCAGAAAAGAGGGTGGGTCTTAATGACATCTAATTTACTTCATTCTGAGACTGCACTCTCTCAGAGTGACCTTGTTATCAACATAGTTTTCCATACTTTAGAAACCATATGTGGAACTGCTGATTTGAGTTTCTAGCAGAATCTGGATAACAGAGCAAATGGTATCCTGGGTTTAGAGTCAGAAAGATCAGAATGAAAATTCTAACTCATGTACTAACTTACTTGTGTGATCCTGGGAGAGTCACATAATGCATGCCAATCTAATTTTCTCCATCTGCTATTATTAATATTATTATTATTATTATCATTATTACTTATTATCCAGTAGAAATATATTTTAAATCAGAAAATAGTTGGATTTGATACTTCTTATATTTGTCTATAAGGAAATCATTTAATCTCTGAGAATAAATTTAATCACATGTATAATAACTCTGGCAGAAGAGCATGTGAACTTTTCTTATGTTTTTTTTCAACTTCTCTGCCTGTCCCCTTACAAATGGTGGGTAACCTAAGAAAGGAGAATGCATGTTGAAGCTGAGATAAGCCAGCAGTATCAGAAAATTAACTTCTTCTGAATTCTGAGGGACAAAAATAAATATCAAGCAAAGGGGGAGAAAGAATAGAAAGGTATGAATGAAAATAAACATGAAAATTGGAGACAAGAATTGGTAAGGAGTTTTGTACATGATCACAGCAATGAGAAACCATCCCTATTGCCAAGTGACTGCCAAAAGAACAGATATCAAGTGAAAATGTCTGGGAATCTGTTCAAAGATGATGGATGTGTATTAATTAGTGCCTCTTAGTCCTTAAACCAAGTCCATAAAGAATTTTTTTCCAGTCTTTCTGTACTGGTCATGAGCATTTAAATAGAACAAGATCCAAATGACTATGGGGAGAAGGTCACTGCCACTAAACTCACCAGGATTGGAAGTTGTAATTATTTTCTGATAAATTACTTTTTGGATCTATTAACAATTTAATTTTTATTCTTTAGTGCCATAAAGAATTATGTCTTGCTAAACTAGACATTCTGCCTAGAGCTCTGAAGTCTTGATTGGGGCAAAATAAGAAAAAGAAAGAATTGTTTTTAGAATTTCAGTGTTAGCCATCCAATTCAGTTGTCAGAGTTTAAAGTCTGACAACCATGTTACTCTGACCTGGAGAACCTGTTAATCCCAGAAGTCATATCTTTTCTCTATTGATTCCTCTAGATTGTGAGGTATCAGAGAGAAACATGTGGCTAGGGAACTTCCAAGACACATCTACACTTTGTGCTTTTCACCACATTATTCAACTTCATTGAATTCATTCCTTCTGGAAATGTCATATGATTATCATGCTACTTAGCTCCCCAAAGGCAATACTTGATTTATTTTAATTTCCTTTTCTAAAACAAAGGCATCATCCCATCCAGGAATACTTTTATTATTTTTCTGTACCAGTCCCACAGTTTCTTACCCTAAGACTCCTACTACAACACTGGGGTAATCACCCTTTTCCTCTAATTACAGAGGTATATTTAAATGTAAGAATGCTATAGTTCATTTTCATTCCAGGGCAAGGAAGCAGCAGAAGCACTTCTACATGGATGCTTCAGAAGTTCCCATGCTGCAGACTTCAGGGGGATCAAGTGATCATTCAGAGGCTGTGATCTTGTGTTGAGCAGCCTGGATCCAGAACACGGTTTTGGTTGATGGTCTTGGGGTGCATTTTCAGTGAGCCAAA
Source organism: Pseudocheirus occidentalis (assembly GCA_028646575.1). Classification (NCBI taxonomy): domain Eukaryota; kingdom Metazoa; phylum Chordata; class Mammalia; order Diprotodontia; family Pseudocheiridae; genus Pseudocheirus; species Pseudocheirus occidentalis. The sequence goes on along the minus strand of CM053593.1, from coordinate 231,976,963 downwards.
GCTGGTGGGGGCTGCAGCAGCCTCCTAATCACTCCAGCAACTGTGAAATCCACAGAGATTTGGGACGGAGCTTTCCCCTCTGGAAGCAGAGCTCCACAGGGCTAAAAAGTAAAGTAATTGACTGCCAACATGGCCAGGCAAAGGAAGCAAAGTAAGAACAGCAATCTAACTGTAGAATCCTTTTTTGGGGACAAAATGGATGAAAGCATGGAATGGGAGGAAGACAATACAGTCAGAACTCCCACAGCAGAGGCTTCCAAGAAACATGTAGACTGCCTACAAAGCCATAGAGAAGCTTAAGAAGGATTTTGAAAACCAAATAAGAGAATTGGAGGAAAAATTGGGAAGAGAAATCAGAGTGATGTAAGAAAATCATGAAAAGAGAGTCAACAACCTGACTGAAGAAAATAACATGTTAAAAATAGATTAACTCAAATGGCAAAAGAGGCCAAAAAAGCCAGTGAGGAGAAGAATGCCTTAAAAAGTCAAAGTTGCCAGATGGAAAAGGAATCTCAAAAGCTTTCTGAAGAGAATAATTCCTTCAGAATTAGAGTGGAGCAAATGGAAGCAAATTACTTTATGAGAAATCGAGATACTATTAAACAGATCCAAGCAAATTAAAATATAGAAGGCAATGTGAAATATCTCCTTGAAAAAACACTGAAGTGGAAAATAGATCCAGGAGAGACAATTTAAAAATTATTGTAATACGTAAAATCCATGACCACAAAAAGAACTTAGAAAGCACCCTTAAAGAAATTCTCAAGGAAAATTGCCCTGATATTGTAGAACCAGAGGGCAAAATAGAACTTGAAGGAATTCACCCATCACCTCTTGAAAAAAGATCCCCAAAAGAAAATCCCCATCACACTTGTTTAAAGAACCTACCACTATTGTGGTATTGTTGTATTTGTTATACCATCCAGATGGGCACTGTCATCAGGTCTAGCGATGTACACTAAAGAGCAAAGGGTATTTCAAATTCAACCTTTAGGTGAATGTGTGTGTGTGTGTGTGTGTGTGTGTATACACACACACACATATATATATAATACATAGGTATATAATTACACATGCATACATATGCATAGTCTCCTTCAATTAGAGATTGAATCCAAGTATCATTGATTGTTCTAGAAATTACTTGATTTTCCAGCTCTCTCATTTTATGTATAACAAACTGAGACATAGTGAAATAAAATGATTTTCCAAGTTCACATAACTAGTTCAGATCTAAGTTAAGAGACTGTACCATTTGTCTATTTTTATTCCCAGAACAGTGTTTGGGACATAATAAGGATGTGATAAATGTTCTTTCTTTCTTTCTTTCCTTCTTTCCTTCTTTCTTTCTTTCTTTCTTTCTTTCTTCCTTCCTTTCTTTCTTTCTTTCCTTCTTTCTTTCTTTCTTTCTTTCTTTCTTTCTTTCTTTCTTTCTTTCTTTCTTTCTTTCTTTCTTTCTTTCTTTCTTTCTTCCTTCCTTCCTTTCTTCTTTCTTTCTTTCTTTCTTTCTTTCTTTCTTTCTTTCTTTCTTTCTTTCTTTCTTTCTTTCTTTCTTTCTTTCACAGTCCTGTGTTTCTTGGCTTATAATGTTTTTTTCCCTGCTCTGCTCCAATTCAGTATAATCTAAGGAACATTTCTTTAACATATGTTAAGTGTAAAGCACTGTAGTTAACACAAGGGATAGAGAGACAAAGGGAAAAAATATTCTCTAAGCTCTGAAATATAATTGTAAATTAGTTAAGGTCAGCACCACCCCTACTTATCTTAATTGAAAGCGATCAGTAGAGTGTCATAGTTTTTGTAGGGATTTATATAAGTATTTTTGAAAAAAAAAAGTGAAGTTGCACTTTAAAACCATCAAAAATAATATTACTGTCAAGACAATTAACTTGAACATTGTCCAAAACAAGGAAAAACAGGGTTCTCTTTCCTAAAGAGACTTTTATCTTTGATCATTCAAATAGACAAGTAGAGGAAGCAGAGATATAGATGTACTTGACATTTTATGCTCTATGTCATCTGGACCCAACCTTTCTTTCAAAGTTGATTATATATTATAATATGTCATGGAGTTTGCTCTCTAGCCAAACTGGCCTTCTTACTCTTTTCCCACACTCAAGATTTTTCCCCAACCAATAATTTTCATGTCAGTTGTAATACATAACAATAATAATCTCTTTTTTTCTTTTACTTTCACCTCTTGAGGTTTCCCAGTTGTTAGTGTAGGTCCACCACATATGCCTCCCAGGGTCATTGTGAAAAGGAATTGAGCTAAAATTTGTAAAGCACTTTTTACACCTTAAAGTACATTGTTAGCTATTATTATTACTTAACCTCTATTTACTTTAGTTTTCTCTTTTATAAAATAAGATAATGATAGTACTTATCTCTCAGGATTACTGTGAAAAAAAGTAAGACAATATTTATGTGCTTTGCAAACCTTAAAATGGAATAAAAATGCTAGATATGATTATACCATTATGTCAATGTATGGTTGTTATTATTATTACTAATGTATGTATTCTACATATACTGATACATATATTATGTATTTTATATTCTGTTTATACTAAACTATACATTGTTTATTTATCTCTAAATTATAAACATGCTGACCCCTAAGATCTTTGAGGTATAGAGACTGTTTTATTTTTTCTATTTATACTTAAATATATATATATATATATATGTATATATATATATATATATATAGATATAGATATAGATATATATAGTATTTATAACTCCTAAATTAGCACAGTGCCTGACATATTGTAGGCACTCAAGAAATGTGTTAAAAATGTTAAAAACCACACTTTACAAAAGCCTAAAACAAAGTACTATAAATTTAGAAAACAAATCATAAAAGGTAAAATTTTAAATAGTGGAAAGTAAATAAACAATATAGGTATGAAGTGCCCAGACACAACTACCCAGCAACATTTGCAACTGAGGGTAGTAAAGAAGGGAGTTAAAGGACTACAGCATAAAGAATCCTGAATGAGGAGGCAGGGGACCTGAGTTCAAATTCTGTTCTTGACAGTTACCTCCTGAGTGGTCTTAGGGAAGTCATTTAAGCTCTCTAGGATTTGTTTAATTAACTTCCCAGTAAAAGGAAAGATGAGAGTGAATGAGATGACCCTAAAGTGCTTTAAAGCTTAAAAAGTCTATAATTCCGTAAAGTTATAAACTTAATGGAAGAAATAGAACTTCAGGAACTCAGTGTCTTTGATATAATTTCTTCCCTAGAATGCAATGAAATACATATTACGCAATTACACTTTTGTGAGGTGTCAAAAAACTATAGCTTCCATCTTTTAAAGAACAGTTACATTCCACTACAATGTTCCAATATAAAATATACGATTCTCAGCAAGAATTTGACATAAAAGTTCCTGCACAGCTGATCACCCATGTCCCTGGAAATCAATTATTTAAAATTTTTCAATCTGGGCTTGGGCATACTCATAGCTCCAAAGGGATTTTCAGTAGGGCTTGTAATGACTTCTTACTGGTGCTTTGACTGTTCAGGCAACTTTGATTTCAGTCTGATCTATTGTTGCATTTGATTTTATAGATCACCAAGGACCCAGGAACCATTTCTTTTACCATCAGGAACTCTTGTATTCTAATGTCACTTCCCTTTTCACAACAATTACATTTGGGCATTAGCTTTCACAGGATAATTTTTCCCCCCTTAGGGCCCAGGATGCCTAGCACATACAATGAAAGTTACCTCTGCTAAACAAATATATTCAGGATAAATTGGGTTGGTATTGTTCAGAGGATAAAAGTGTTGCTCCTTGGTCATAAACTGCTTACCAGCTGTTTGATACTGCCCACTGTTTCCTTTGTTGGTAAATAAATTGCTGCTGTTTTCATAGTTAAAAACCTGGAGGTTCCATTAGATCACACTTTTATGAAGCACAGTAATGCAGAACATCTGCTTTGTAATCTTTTCCCTATCACCAAAGGTATAAGTAATATGAGGTAAGTTTGTGTTCTTTCTGACTCATTAGTTCATTGATGTTGGTGTCATGTCAGTGTTGTATATAAGACTGTATAGTGCCAAAATGATAGTTTAGAAAGCATTTAAGGGGTGGCTAGGTGGCGCCAGTGAATAGAGCACTGGCCCTGGAGTCAGAAGGACCTGAGTTCAAATCCAGCCTCAGACACTTAACCAAAAAACAAACAAAAAAAAAAAACTAGCCATGTGACCTTGGGCAAGTCACTTAACCCCAACTGCCCTACCAAAAAAAAAGCAAAATAAAAAGAAAGCATTTAAGTTAGTGACTGACTAGGATTATCTGGCTTCAATACAGACCCTACACATTGGTAGTGTGTAGTTTAAAAACTTAGTCTCCCTGCTAGCTACCACTAACTCTGAACTGCAATCACCCTCTTCCCTGGATCAGTGATCTGTGCCACCATGTAGTAAGTGAAATGGTGAGAGCCTCTGAAGCTTTCCTTCCTCATCTTTAGAGGTCACAATCCAAGCAAATACTAGCCAAAGTTTGAAGTAGAAGATCAGAAAAACAGGTACTCCTAAACTTTCTCTGTACATCTAATTCCAGGGAAGAGTTAGCAGGCTAATTTAAATTGAATGGCAATTGTGTGAATCAAAGAGCCATGAGCTAACTACAAAGTTAAGTGGAGAAATTTAACTGTTAAGCTGAAAATCTCTTGATTGTACACTCCTTTTCTCTTCTTTCCTTTCCAAACTCCACTCAATATTCACCACAGATGTCCAATATAATTTTTATATTTAGCTATTTTGCTCAATTAAAATCTGTGATCAAGCTCTTAACTCTACAGTGAGTAAGAATTGCTCAGTTGATATGTTATTTTCCAGACTTTCTAGTACAATTACTTACTTTTATAGTCAAGAAAACCAATAAGGAAAATTTTACTGAACGATAGACAAACAAGAAGCTTACATCAGAGCAAAGAGAAGCATCCTGATCCAATTCTCCTAACTAGAATCTTGTAAACAGCCAGGTGTGGTAGATAGAAAGAGCAGAGCCCAGAATGTGGAATCAGAGCTCTTATGTTTGAACATACACACACACACACACACACACACACACACACACACACACAAACACACATTTCTTGTTTGCAAGACCTCAGTGAAATAAACAAGAATCAGATTTGGAAGAAAAATATCAGAAGTCATCTAAAGTCTAAGTGGACTTCTTTTCCCAACTTGAAAACTTCAAGAAATAGAGAAACTATTATCCCCTGAAAACCTCCTGTTTCATGTTTAAATAACCCTCATGATTTGTTTGTGTCTCTGTTTTAGTTTTCTTTGAGCACCTAACTTTCCTCCTCTAAAAGTAGTGCTCACAGCTTGCTCTCTGGACCAAATCTAATGCATCTTCTACTATGTATGGACCCTAACAAGAATTTAAAATAGGATTAGGAACTGGATCAATGATTGCATTGACATATGGATTTCCTGGGGAGGGAATTCCAATTATCATATGTGTATTGGTTCCTTCTCTGTAATTTTTGTGCCTATAGAATTGCATACAGGACCAAGAGATTAAGTGATTTGACCTGGTTTTCACATGAAGTATGCATCAATGGCTAGATCAAAGCAAAGGTCTTAGCTCCAAGTCTAGGTATCTATATACCATGTGATTCTATCTCTCAAGATTTTTAAAAAATGAATTTCCCTTCTTCTCCCCGAACTTTGATAGTGGTAGGAAATACTAAGAATTTATCTTAGAGCTCATATTAGCAATACTTTAACTTTACTTCCATACACTGGCGCTCAGTTTCTACTTTTAGAAAATTAAAAGGGTGGTGGGAAGAGGCAAGATGGTGGCATAGACGTAGCAAAGTTTTACAGCTCCCAAACAGCCACCTTAAATACCCATAAAACATGACTCCAAAATATTTTTAGGGATCCAAACTCACAAAAATACAGAAAACACATCTCTTTTTGAAGGCCGTTCAGCAGGTGGGGCTCATCAAAGCAGGCTGGGAGCTCAGGGCAGCCTAGCCTGAACCTGTGGACTGGCCCTAGGGAACTGGGAAGGAGCCGCAGCTGGCATCGACAGGAGAGTGGGTCAGCAGCACCTGGGGCAGTTTCCACATTTATCAAGCCAGGAGAAATAAGGCTGAGAGAAAGGTCAGTGGAATTCAAGCTAAATTTGGGGGGAAAAAGCCGTCCAGCCAAACTGCACCCAGGGCAAGGAAGCAGGCCAACCTAGCTGTTTAGAGCTCCTGGCCTGCAGAGCACAGGGGGGCCAAAGCAATTGATCAAAGACCAAAGGCTCTTGCCTTGAGCAGCCTGGATCCAGATTTTGGTCTTGGGTCTTGGTCCTGGGGTGCACTTTCAGCAAGCCAAAGCTGGTGGGGGCTGCAGCACTCCCCTAGCTCTGGCAGCTGTGAAAACCCCAGCAATTTGAGACAGCACTTTATCCCCTGAAAGCACAGTTCCACAGAGCTAAAAAAAAATCAATCAATTAATTGACTGGCAAACATGAGGAAAAGGAAGCAAATTAAAAACAGTAATTAAACTCTAGAATCCTTTTTTGGGGGGACAAAAAGGATCAAACATGGAGCTGGAGGAAGACAACGCACAACTCCCACATCAAATGCTTCCAAGAAACATGAAGATTGCCTACAACTCATAGATTGACTTAAAAAGGACTTTGAAAATCATATAAGAGAAGTGAAGGAAAATTGAGAAGAGAAATGAGAATGATGCAAGAAAGAATCAACAACCGAACTGAAGAAAATAACACCTTAAAGAACAAATTAACTCAAAAGGCAAAAGAGGCCCAAAAATCCAATGAGAAGAATGCCTTAAAGAACCAAATTTGCCAGATGGAAAAATAATCTCAAAATTAGAGTGGAGCAAATGGAAGCCAATGACTTCACGAGAAATCAAGATACTATTAAACAGACAATTTAAAAATTATTGGACTACCTGAAAGCCATGAGCAAAAAAAAAAGAAAGAAAGAACTTAGAAAGCATCATTCAAGAAATTCTCAAGGAAAATTGTCCAGATATTTTAGAATCAGAGGGCAAAACAGAACTTGAAAGAATTCACCAATCACCTCTTGGAGAAGATCCCCAAAAGAAAACTCCTACAAATGTTATAGTCAGGTTCCAGAGTCCCCACGCCAAAGATATAGTATTACAGGCTGCCAAGAGGAAACAATTTGAATACTGTGGTAACACAATTAGGATAACCCAGGATCTGGCAGCTTCTACATTGAGGAATCAAAGGGCCTGGAATATGATAGTCCAGAGATCAAAGGAGCTAGGATTAAAACCCAGAATCACCTACCCAGCAAAATTGAGTATAATGGTCATTCAGTGAGGTGGAGGACTTTTAAGCATTCTTGCTGAGAAAAACAGAACAGAACAGAAAATTTCACACTCAAATACAAGAAGCATGAGAAGGGAAACACGGGAAAGAAATTGTAAGGAACTTATCAAATTTGAACTATTTATATGCCAATATGGAAAAACGATAATAGTAACTAAATGATGGTCCAAGTTGGTTTAACATGCCTAGTACAGAAGTAACAAACAGTCTCATTGACCTGCTAATTTTGAAACTTATTTAAGTTTACTGGATGCTTAATTTTGCCCAAATCTACTGTCACAATATTGTCAGTTCATCTCCATTTCTTTAAAGTTACTTTATGTAAATATGTTACTTTCCTTTACGTGTCAATTATATGCTAATATTGTATAATAATACTATATATACTTTATTAGATATCATTTATTACATAGTAATTATATACATACACACACATATATATATATATATATATGTACATATTAAAAAGGGATGACTCTGATCCATTATATGTTGTATTGCTCAAATGGTCCCTATTCTGTGACTGTGACTTAATCACTCATAGAAATGGATTGTCAATATATCAGTAAGAAATCAGAACCAGTGTATTTTCTACCTCTAATTAGATTTCTCCCTACGTTTTTTCCTCTTATGTACTTCATTGGCACTAACTTCTTCCCAGAATACAAACTTCAGTGTCAACCTTGCCTCCCTAAACACATACAGTCAGTTGCCAAATCTTGTAACATCTATGTCTTGTGGCAACATAATATGCTTTACATGTGTGAAAGTCAGCCTTCTGCATTGCCCATATTTGTGAAGCATCATCATACTCAAAAATCTCTGTTTAATGTTACTGAAAGCTGAATACCAAAAATCATTTATCCCTAAATGTTATGCAAGTATACAGTAACTGGGGGTAAATATAACAGATGATAAAAAAAATATTTTATCAAAAAGAATCCATGGTTACTACTGTGGAGCAAGAGTGAAAGCTGACCAGTCTATTCACCCACAACAGGAGTAATTTGCATACCTCTCACCAAACTACAGATGATCTGTCAGGGCTGGGAAAGAGAAAGAGCAAGACCTGCAGCAGCTACAGCAGCTTCTCCTGGGGCTATCAGCCCACAGTCTGGATGTTTAAAAATCTCCTACTTGAACTCCTGGGAGCCAAGTCGGTGAGGTAAGCCATAGCTACCCTAATTCCCCTCTCTGATCCTGAAAACTCAGGGATTATTGCTCCAGTGTCAAATCCTAATGTAGTAGAATCAATGGCAGGCATGGGAGTGCTAGAGGAAGGATGTCACTGAGGTTGTGCCAAGCCTGAAGGAAAGGGCAGGAGGTGTCCCAGAAAACTCCATCTCAGCTAACAAAAAGGAGATCCCAAAACCCAGGGGGGAGTGAGGGGGTAGCCATCAAGCACTAACACCAGAAGCCCATGTGTGCCTTAGCCTAATCAAGGAAATCTGCACACACCATTGTGGCAAGCCACAAGATGCTGAGCCTGCCTGAGCTCTGGCCCAGGGACACAAAGAAGGAAACCTGAAGTGGTCAGACCACCATTCCCCCATACCTTATTCTGTGAGCCTCAAGGTAACCCATGAGGAACACTGAGAGTCCTGGCCTTGGCCTGGCCTGGCCTTGGCCTACACACCCAGAGGCTATAGAACTCAAAATCAACAACCAGGCCCTTAGCTCCCAGATGGAGAAGTCTATACCCAGGAAGCAGAAATTTACTTTAAAAGCTAGGAAATAGGCAATCACAATGCGATAGAAGTAGTTTGGAAAGGGAAGACCAACAATGATTGAGTCCCATTACTGTGAATGAGAAGAATCACTTATAGAAGTCACCATCAACTCTATTTCCAAACCTGAGACCACAGAAGGAAATATGAATTGGTTTCAAGCCCAAAAAGGATTTTTGGAAAAGCTCAAGAAATATTTTAAAAGCAAAAGTTGAGATGCAGAAGATAAATTGACTAATACTTTGGAAATTGCATTAGATAAGATGGGAAAAAAATACACTTAAGAAAAGAAATCCTGAAAAAGTAAAATTTATGGACTGGGAAGGGAGGTTCAAAATCTAAATGGAGAAAATATCTCCTAAAAATGAAATCTGAACATATGGAAAAGGAGCTTCAAAAATTAATCAGACAACTTAATTAAATGAAAATTAGAATCAGTCAAGTCAAAGCTAATGACTCTTCAACTCATCAAGAGTCAGTCAAACAAAACATTAAGATTGAAAAATTAGAAGAAAAAGTAAACTATCTCCTTGGAAAAACAGCTGACATGAAGAACAGATACAGAAGAGATAATCTAAGAATTATTGGTCTATCATAAAACCAGAATAAAAAACAACAACAAAATGCATGGACAACATCCTCCAAGAAATTATCAGGGAAAATGGTCCTGAGGACCTATAATCAGAGGGTAAAATAGTTATCAAAAGAATTCACCAGACACATCCTGAAAGAGATCAAAAATTGAACACTCCAAGAAATATTTTAGATAAATTCTAGAATTTTCAACTCAAGGAGATGTATCAGCAAGCACCCTAGCATACTTAGGGAAGCTGCTCACACAGGTTCTTAGATCTGCTTTTCTAAAGGAAAGCAAATGAAGATGAATTAACAATCTTTCTTTAATCAGTCAAACATATCATTTCCCTAGTCAAGGGGAAAAAGTGAGCACTCTGAACTCCAGAGAATACAAACACAAGTTACAAGCACAAGTTACTAGCACAAGTTACAAGCCGACCAAGAAACAGCAGATGGGCTTCCAACCATCTGACCGTCACATCCATTACCTATTCAAGTTACCAGAGATGGAAGCATCAGCATCTGGGTTTTTCAAAGCTGGGGGGCTCAATGGCTTCCCAGAGTCTCATCTGTTCAAATCACACAACTCTTCTCAATGTGAGCCCCAAAGGAAACCTCACATCAGGGTATATATATAGGCTTCTCCTGGGTCAGCAAATGTCACAGCCCTCTTGACCTGCTGTCCAATTACAAAGTAGCAAGGTGTGGCCATTCCCCAGAAACAAGCCTCCTGCCACAGGCTCCACATGTCTACATTCAGCCTATTAGGGGGAAGGGTATACTTCCAAATCAGGGAACATTCTCAGAGCCACTTAAACCTATCAAAGGACCTAGGGGAGGAAAGATCTTCAGATTCTCATTACAGCAGAAAATACTGCAAGCAGACAAAAAGGAAAAATTTTAATATTGTGGAACTACAGTCAGGATCACACAGCTTCTACGTTAAAAGATCAGAGGAATATGAATATGATATTTTCAAAAGCAAAAGAGCTTGGACTGCAGCCAAGGATCAACTATCCAGCAAAACTGAGAATAAACTTTCAGGCAAAGAGATGGTCATTCAATCAAATAAGAGACTTCCAGTCCTTCCTGATGAAAAAGCCAGAGCTCAATGGAAAATTTGATATCCAAAAATAAGACTCAAGAGAGACATAAAAAGACCAACAAGGAAACACACACACACAACATACAACTTGTGATTCAATTAGAGACAATATTTGCATCCCTATATGGGAAGCTCATACCTGTCATTATTGAAAATTGTATAATTATTGTGATATTTTAAAGGGATATACATATTATCTATTAAAAGATGCAAAAGGATTGTAATGGGAGAAAAGGAAAGGAGGAGGCATAAAAGAGTAAAGTAAACAACAGGAAAAGGTATAAAAACATAGTATTGTAGAGGGAAAGTAATGAGGGAGATGAAGATTATATGAAATTTACTATCATTGCTTTTGGTTCAAGGAGGGATTAACATAATCAGTTAAGTTTAGGATTCTAATATGAAAAGGACAAAAATTCATTACAATAGAGGGAAGGTATGGAGGGAGAAGAGCACTATATGAATTTTGTTCTCATCTATTTGGGTTCCAGGAGGAATAACATGCAACAATAAGTAAAAAAATCTATTGTGCCCTACAAGTAGGAAGGGAAAGGGGGGGGGGGGGAAAGAGGCTAGAAGGGAGGAGAGAAGTAGTAAAAGTGAAGGTTAGGTAAAAGGAAGGGGTGCATAGGGAGAGAATACTGATGGAGGCAGTGGTCAAAAGGAAAACTCTTAAGGAGGGGAAGGGAGAAGGGAGAAATAAAATAATAAAAGGGGGAGGGAATAGGATAGAGAGAAAGACATAGATAGAAATCATAACTGTGAATGTGAATGAGATAAACTCCCCCATAAAATGGAGGTAAATTTCAGAATGAATTAAAAAAAAACAATAATCCTACAACATGCTGTCTACAAGAAATACATTTAAAACAAGGTTATATGCACAAGCTAAAGATACATTGCTAGAGTAGAATATATTATGCTTTGGATAAAGTAAAAAAGGTAGCAATACTTATCTCAGATAAAGCAAGAGCAAAAAGAGATCTCATTAAAAGAGATAAGGAAGGAAAGTATATCCTGCTAAAAGGCATCATCAAGAATGAAGAAACAGCATTATTAAATATACATACACAAAGAAGTATAGCTTCCAATTTCCTTGAAGAGAACTTAAGGGAATCAGAGGAAGAAATTGATAGCAAAACTATGCCAGTGTGGGTATTCAATCTCCCCCTCTATTAACTTGATAAGTCAAACCTCAAAATAAACAAGAAAGAAGTTAAGGAGGTAAATAGAATGTTAAAGAGGGCACACAGGATAGACCTCTGGAGAAAACTGAATGGGGATAAAAAGGAATCTATCTTCTTCTCAGCAGTACATGGCACATACACAAAAATTAGCAAAATTAGTACTATGGCATAAAAACCTCATAATTCATTGTAGCAATGCAGAAATATTGAATGCATCCTTCTCAGATCATGATTTAATAAAAATATGTAACAAAGGACCATGGAAAGATAGACTAAGAACTAGTTAGAAACTAAATAATTTAATCCTAAAGAATAAGTGGATCATAAAAGAAATTATAGAAAAAAATCAGTAACTTCATTCAAGAGAGGAACAATAATGAGACAGCATACCAGATTTGTGGGATGCAGCAAAAGTAGTTCTTGGGTGAAGTTGTATATCTCAGAATGCTTACATGAATAAAATAGAGAAAACAGAGGTAAAAAAAATTGGGCATACAACTGAAAAAACTACACAAAAGAAAAAAAATCCACAATTAAATATTAAATTAGAAATACTGAAAACCAAAGGAGAAATTAATAGAATCAAAATTAAGTAAACTATTAAATTAACAAACAAAAGTAAAAGCTGGTTCTATTTTTTTAAATGATAGATTTTTAAACAATATGGAAAAAGGAAAGAAGACAAATTAAAAGTATCAGAAATGAAAAGGATGAATCTACCTCGAGTGGAGAGGAAATTACAACAAAAGTAGGAATTATTTTGCCCATTTGTATGTCAATAAATTTTACAATCTTAGTGAAATGGAGTAATATTTACAATAATACAAGTTGCCTAGATTAAATGAAGAGGAAATAAATACTAACATCACACTATCTCAGAAAAAAAATAAACAAATCCATCAATGAACACTCTAGGAAAAAAATCTCAATGGCCAGGTGGTTTTACTAGCAAATTGTATCAGACATTTAAAGAATAATTGCTTCCAATACTCTACAATCTATTGAAGAAAATTGGAGGAATCCTCCCAAATTCTTTTTATGACCCAAATATGGTACTGATACCAAAATCAGGAAGAGTCGAAATGGAGAAACAAAATTATAGACCAATTATTCTCATGAATATATATGCAAAATTTTAAAATAAAATATTGTCAAAAATACTACAGCAACTTATAATGGGAATAATAAACTTTGATCACATAAGATTTATTTCAGGAATGCAAGGATGGTTCAGTATTAGAAATACTGTCAGTATAATTGATCATATCAACAACAAAATTAGCAGCAATCATATGATTATGGCAATAGTTGTAGGAAAGGCTTTTGTCAAAATACAGCACCCATTCCTTTTAAAAAATACTAGAAAATATAGGAATAAATGGAATCTTCCTTAAAATAATAAGTAGCGTCTATGTAGAATCATCAGCAACTATCATATGTAATGGAGATAAGCTAGACCCATTTCCAAAAAGATCAGGGGCAAAATAAGGATGTCTACTATCACCCCTCTTATTCAATTTGGTGCTTATACATGTTAGTAGTAGCAAAAAGAGAAGAAAAAGAAACTGAAGGAATGAAATTAGGCTAAGAAGACACTCAGTTATCACTCTTAACATATGATATGATGGTATACTTAGGAAATCCTAGAGAATCAAGAAAAAAACTACTTGAAATAATAAATAACTTTGGCAAATTGGCAGGATACAAAATAAACCCACATAAATCCTTGGCATTCCAATATTTTCTTAGTGAAATCCAACAGCAAGAGATAAAAAGAGAATCCAATTTAAAGTTACTGCAGACATTATTAAAAAATAGGGAATCTACCTGCCAAAACTAACGCTGGACCTATATGAACACAACTACAAAACACTTTTCACAGAAATAAAGTCATTTCTCCCTGATTGGAAAAACATCAGTTACTCATGTCTAGGTCAACTTAATATAATAAAAATGACAATTTTACCTAAATTAAATTACATATTTAGTGCCATATCAAGCAGTCTATGAAAAATTATTTTATGGAGCTAAAAATAGTTTAAAAATTCATTTGAAAGAACAAAAAGTTCAGAATATCAGGGGAATTAATTAAAATAAATGCTAGTGAAGGTGGCCTAGTCATACCACATTTTAATCTGTATTATAAAGCAGCAGTCATCAAAACTTCTTGGTACTGGCTGAGGAATAGAGTAGTGGATCAATGGAATAGATTAGATACAAGAGAAACGACAGTTAATGACTACTGTAATCTAATGTTTGATAAGCCAAAAGACCCCAGTTTGAGGGATAAAAACTCACTATTTGACAAAAACTACTGGGAAAACTGAAATACAGTACTGCAGAAAACTGGACAAAAACCAATAGATTGGGGCAGCTAGGTGGCGCAGTAAATAGAGCACCAGCCCTGGAGTCAGGAGTACCTGAGTTCAAATCCGGCCTCAGACACTTAACACAAAAAACTAGCCATGTGACCTTGGGCAAGTCACTTAAATCTAACTGCCCTCCAAAAAGCAAAAAAAAAAAAAAAACCCAAAAAAACAATAGCTTACATCATAAACCAAAATGCATTGAGCATACTTCCACCTTGCTGCACTGATTTGTGAGCTTTTTATGCCCTAATACATGGCTAATTTTTGCATGTGTTTCACATTCTGCTGAGAAGAAGATATGTTCCTTTTTATCCTCATTTAGTTTTCTCCAGAGCAAGAAATGGTTTACCTGTCAAATTTGTGGAGAATGGAAGATTTTATGATCAAATAAGTGTTAGCGAATGTTATTAAACACAAAATAGATCATTTTAATTGCATTAAATGGAAAAATTTCTGTACAAAGAAAGCCAATATGACAAAGATTAAGAGACAAGTGGAAAGTTGGGAAAGAATTTTTACAACCGGTATCTCTGATAAAGGCCTCAGTTATAAAACAAAAATAGAATTGAGTCAAATCTATAAGAATACAAGTCATTTCCCAATTGATAAATGATCAAAGTATATGAACAGGCAGTTTTCAGAGGAAGAAATTAAAGATATCTATAATCATATGAAAAGAATCCTCTGTCACTATTAGAGAAATGCAAATCAAAACAACTCTGAGGTACCACATCTCACCAGTTACATTGGCTAAGATTACAAACAGAAAAACTATAAATGCTGGAGAGGATGTGGAAAAATTGTAACACCAATGCATTGTTGGTGGAGTTGTGAACTGATTCAAGCATTCTGAATAGCAATTGAGAACTATGCCCAAAGGCTATAAAAATGTGCATTCCCTTTGACCCAGCAATATCACTCCTAGGGCTGTATCCCAAAAATATTGTAGAAGTGGAACAAATATTCATATGTTCAAAAATATTTATAGCAGCTCTTTTTTGTGTTGGCAAAGAACTGAAAATCAAGGGGATGCCCACCAGTTGGGGAATTCCTAAACAAGTTGTTGTACATGAATGTAAAACGAGGAGCAGATGGACTTTGTAACAACCTGAAGAGACTTATATAAATTGATGTCGAAGGAGAAGAACAGAAGCAAGAGAAACTTGTACCCAGTTGCAGACACAATATATGTGTGACAGCTAACTTTGACAGACTGGGCTTTTCTCAACAACGCAAGGCTATAAGAAAACTCTGAAAGACTCATGATGGAAGGGGCTATCCACAGCCAAAGAAAGAACTACAGAGTTTGAATACAGATTGAAAGCAAAGCTACTTGTTCTCTCTCTCTTTTTCTCATTTTGTTTTGTTTCCTCTCTCTCTCACTATTTACCACATTGTTTATAATCCCTTTCTTTAAAACATGACTAATGTTTAATGTGAAGGTATTTTCCAGTCCTATGCTTGATTACATGCCACCATGGGGGGGGGGAGGAGTAGAAGGGGAAGGAAGTTTGAAACTCAAGGGATTATAGAACTTAATGTTGTAAACTAAAAGTAAATAAATAAATTTTTAAAGAAATATAAAAAAATAGCCATATTCATTTTCTCTTTTCCATGTTCAGTTACATGAAATGACATTCTATTATGAGGCACTCATTTGTCATCAAACCAGAACCAATAAGCAACTGGAGTTCTATCTTTAAAATTCTATAGAAATATTATCATTCAGCCTAATCATCACAAAAATGATCATTCTTCCCAAGTTACTTAGGGAACAAGGCAAAAATTGCCATACTGAAGGAATATCACATGCCAACAGTGAGAAATGTAACTTTTAGGAAAATACGATATTCTCCCAAAGACAAGCATATTTTAAATTACAACTACCCTTATTTGACAAATGCAGTGTGAACTTTGTGGGTGATTATAGCAATTTAATATTTTATACATTAATGAATGAATATAAATGTGTTAAGTACTCTGATTGAAATTATTTGAATTTTATGCTTTTATAGTTACAACACTTCAGTGGCAAATGCTTATCAGTTGTCTACCATTTTTCAAAGAATTATGAATGATCTCTTGACCAAAGCTACTGAAATGACCTTAATCCATTTTAAATGAATGAATCTTGTCTGCCTGTTCTGGGACAAGAAAATCAGCCATAGTACTGAAGAAATGCAAAATGAGATATCCATTAACTTTCATGAACATGATTAGAAGGAAAATGAAGAGCAACAAAAGGAAAGAAAATCTACTCCTTGGTCAGTCTCTATAATCAGGTCAAATTGTATAATTGAGTCAATTAGTCAGGATAAAAATAGACCAGGTGTTTATAATCATTCAGTTTGAGGTATGTTTTTACTTGAACTTTACTCAGTTCCTTACTCTGACTTTATGAGAAGTTATTACAATCCTTTATTAGCCAAATATTTATGTGCTAGAAGAGGAAATACAATGGAAAGAGAACTATGCTGGTTATCCACAGATATGATCCTTATCAGTCTTTATCTGACCAGCCTGAACCAATCATTTAATGTCTTAGGGTCTCAATTCTTTCTGAAATCTGTAAATGATTCAACTAGATTATCTCTAAGTTCTTTCAATGATTTCTGATTCTCTTGCATTTCTAACTTTACATGTGCCTAGTTATGACTGGTGTATAAATGTAACATTGATCAATTCATTGGAAGTGGTACAGATGATCTGATATCTTCAGGCCCCAGGATACCATTTGAAATACTCTGAGACTTAAATTTGGAAAACACATACAAAGTTCAAACCTCAATTTGAGATAAAAATATTTTTTAGAAAGTCTATAATCTCACTATTTACTGGAAAAATGAAAACAAAAATCCCATAGGATGAGAAACAATAGAAAAAAGATCAAACTTCATCAAAATAAGAATTGCCCACAGTAATGAAATCACAGTCCACCAAACTGCCAAAGAAATCTCAATGAATTAACCAGTCCAGTATTTAATATCATCATGCCAGGGATTATTACTATTTAACTCTATTATTGAAGATGGAATATCATCCTGTATATATTTTTGTTGGAACAGGTGACTTCTTTTCTTTGAGATCTGTAATGAGTGCTTCAGCTAAGCCGAATTTCATTTTCTTCTGGAAGGCAAGGTACCTTAAATTTTGTTTTCAAGAATAGCAGATTGCACCTTACCTGGTAATCTACACAGTTTGAAATATTTTGATGTAGCCATTTAACTATTAATTCTCTTAAGTTCCCATACCACACATAAGTCAAACGTCACTTAAAACCTATGAAACAAATAGGATAGGAAGCAACCCAAGCATAATATGGAGGAAAGCCTGGTGCAATTGGAATCAGAAAATCTGGGTTCAAATCCCAGCTTTTCTACTTGATTTGTTTCTGATTTTGGATAATTGACTTAAACATTTCTGGGCTTCAATTGCCTCACATACAAAATGGGGATGGGGGGGGATTAAATGACATCTCAGCTCTCTTAAATTCTAGTCAATATTAATCTATAGTCAAATATTGTTAAGACACAATGCATTGCTTTGAGGTGCTATTGAGAGCATCTGATTTATAAGAAACATCTTTAAGTATTAATAGTGAATTACTGGTTATAAATACTTTGTGAATGATAGGAAGGACTTTCAGTCTCAAAAAAGAAACATGAAGCAGGAAAATGGATAGTACAAGGTAAAGAGCTTGTTGGGGAGTGGATATACTAGTATCTATTAGAAAAAAGGAAACTGATATTGTCATGGAAGGGTGGGGATGAACAGAATAAGGGCCCTATACATTTATAGATAATAGAAAATCAAACCATATATAATAAAAAAAATGTCTCCTTATCTCAAAGGTGCTACCATAACATGTAATACTTACTTGCTGCCATATTTGGTCACTGTGCAAATAAAGGAGATAGAGTGTTAGTTGTAATGCATCCAATAAGTCAATGACAAAGGAATATAAAAAACTTTGTTCCTTTTTGGTTTTGTAGTGTTCTTTCCCTTTAAATTATCACTTTAACAAGATAAATTCAGCATTTATTATGCATATATTTGTATGTATGCATGTGTGTGTGTATATATATTCACATAGATATATACACATGTATATAAGTTAATATATACATTTATATATGTGAATATATACATGCATTCAATAAATGTTATAATTTTTCCCTTGTATGTAATACAAATTAAGAGAGAATTCTATAATTTAGGATTGGGAAAATTTGCGTGAAAAGTTATGGAGTGAACCAAAAGAATCAAGAGAACAACCATGATTTCCAAGCACTGATGGTGAAACGTAATGTCTGCCTCCAGGCAGAGAGTTGAAAGCATGAAGGTGTAGATACAAAATATCTCTTTGGATAAGACAAAGGTGAAAATTTAGTCTGATTGAACATGCATATTTGTGATAAGAATTTTTTTTCTTTTTAGGGATGAGAGGAGTAACTGAAGGAAATATATGAAACAGTGATAGGGCTGCTGAAAGAAAGAAAATAAAAAAGAAAAGGAAAAGAAAAGGGAGAGCAAAGGAAATGGGAAAAGAAAGATTAGGACAAAGGAGAGGAGAGAAGAGAAGAAAGAGGAGAGGAATCCATAAAAGAGGAAAGGAGAAGAGATAAGAAAGGAGAGGAGAGGAGAGGAAAGAAAAAGGAAAGAAAAGAAAAGGAGTTATTAAAGCAATTTTAATGTAAAAAAAATAAGTAGGCCAGAAGGAAGCATATACAAGCATGAGTTTAGAAAGTTGTCTTTATTTTATACTGATGGAATAGAATAAACATATTAATCATTCAATATCTTCTAAAAGTTTTATATACATTATATCATTTGTTTCTCACAACCTTGTGTAACAGCAATGTTACTTGCAGCTGCTATAGAGTTGCAAGAACAATAACACCAGCACACAAGAAGGCTGCTAGCACAGGTTCTTTGTTCTGATTTTCAAAAGGGAAACAACTCAAAAGGGGTTAACACTCTTATTTAATCAAGCATATATATGATTTACTTAGTTTAGGGGGGAAAGTCATCACTCTGAACTTCAGAGACAATAGAAATAGAAATCACAAGAAGAAATAATAACATAAAGACCAGTAGAGAAGGCTTCTAACCATTTGAAAAAATAATCATGAATGAACAGACAGATCTACCTGTTTGATCATTACATACATACATAGTTACCAGAGAGAGACATACTCACATCCGGGTTTTCAAAGCCATGGGGCTTCTTAACAGCTACCCAGAAACTCACCTGGCTGCATCACTGGAACACTCTTCGCATGAGAAAGCCCCAAAGCTAAAGGCTAATCACAGAGAATATACACACTTCTTTAGAGTCAAAGGGCACAACAACCATCATGACCCACTGCCTAATTACAAAGTAATAATAGGTGTGGGCCTTTCTGAAAGACAAAACAAAGAAACAACTAAAAAACTATTCAAACTTCTCTTGTTGTGCTCCATGTGAGGCTTATTTGGGGGGGGGGGTTAGAGATCTTTCACTCCCATTAACATTACACCCTGTTAGGTAAGTCCTATTATTATCTCCATTTTCTAGTTGAAAAAACTACGGCATACTTAATTATATGACTTGCCGTTGGTCATTTACCTAGTAAGTGACTGAGGCTGGATTTGAACGTTAGTCTTCTGTGCAGATTCTAGTTCAATAACTCTATCCACTTCACTATTATAGGTACTTTAAAGAAAAGCTAACTTATAAACCATATTCTCACAGTTAACTATCCAATCTTGGCTTTTTCTATTCTACCAAAAATGTAGTTTTTATTAAAAAAAAGATTATGCTTTATGATATTGCTTAGATATAGCCATGTAATAGTCATAACCTATCCTCTCTGCCATAAATAAATGAATACTTTAATAATGGTGAGATTTGAAGTAATGTCATACTTTGGGAGTATGAGGGAGACTATCCTGTTTGGCAGGTTTGATATTCCGTGTCACATAAAAATTTCATACAATCAAAGTGGTAAACACTCAATCAGTACTTTTATTATTAGCTTGAATACAATTCAAGTGCAATACCTCTCCAACACAACTTAGTGTCTATTCCTGTCTCTTCCATCTGACATTCCTGTTGTACCCTGGCCTTCTTCATGTGTGCACATGTTTTGAATAATAATAAAAAATAATCCCATAAAAATAACCATGAAACAGCAGCACATGTGAAATGGAATCTTTAATAAGTTACACGTAATTTTTACTCCCCTATCAAATGAAAAAACGAAACAACTAATTAGGAAAATATTTTTAGGAATCAAAACTATGTGAGTTGTTCCTAAATTATTTGCTGCTTATTTTTAAAACGTTGGGGATATTGTAAGAGCCACATTTTAGCAACCCATATCTGTTGTGTGATTAAATCTGTCTGCTGGGAACTCCAGCATGGATAGAATAAAGAGTCCTTCAACCTTTGGTAAGGAACAAGTTATCTTTATTAAAGTATTTATCATTTTTACAGCTGAAATTGGTATTAATATTTCAACAAACAGTACCAGTCAGCCTTATCTTCTTTCTGTTGACTTTAGTTAAGCACTGTCAGCAGTAGTCTGGTTAGGACAGCTTGCCATTGTTTAAGGAGGATAATTCACTTTTTTTTTGTAAGCCCTCATTTAATATGTCAAAGCTATGCTCAGAATTTGAAACACAAGTGAACATCGAAGGGGCTAAAATTCTCCAAATGAAATTGATGCCTTATTTCTAGACTTTAGCAAATAATTTAAAAGAGGACTAGTTACTCTTTCCTCTCTGACAAAGCTTGGATAAATACAACCTTTAAAGCTCTTCACCTCCCTTTCATTCACCTTAACTATATAGTGAACTTGATTGTATCCATTAAGAAAGTCCTGGAAACTGTTAGCAAAGAGAAGAGACAAAATAAACTGGTCCAAGCTTTGAACTGAAGATTTGTCTATAGTACCTTGTCATTGGGTTCTGAAATGTCATTTAAAAATGTGAAGTAACCTAGGATTCAGATGGATGTACAAATATTTTATGGATGTATTATAGTGAGGGTATCATATAAATATTCTACAAGGATACAAAATAATAGATTCTTTTTGTTTTTATGGATGAACAGATATGTATATTTCACTAAAATATTTCATTATTTGTAATAATAATAATAATATTTATAATGATACTAATAACAACAACATTAACAGCCAGAACAATCAAGTAATTAGAATATTTATTAGGTCCAAGTTTCTGAGGTTCTGACTTTTGAGTGAAAAGACAGAGACTCTGAAACCTACATCTTATGTGCCCTTGGCGAAATTTTTAATCCTCTCTGAGTCTCAGTTTCCTTATCTATAAAACGGACTGATTAGCCTGAGTGACAAATAAGATTTTGTCCAACACTAAATCTCTGATTTTAGGTCTCATCCCCATTTCCATGCAACAAAACTTCAAATATTTAAAGAGAGTTATCGTGTTCCCTCTCAGTCTTCTATTCTGTAGACTAAACATACTAAGTTCCTTAAAATCATCATCATCTAGTATGAATATGAGCCCATTCACCTGGTGTATATCAGTGGAAGCACTCTAACTTATAAATGTTCCTTTTTAAATGGGATACTCAGAACTCGACACAATATTCCAGAAATAGTTTGATGTTGTCAGAGTACTGTGGAACTATCATCTGCTTATTCCTGGAATCTAAATCTCTCTCAACACAGACTAGCATCATATTAGTGTTTTTGACTGTCAGATCATTCTGTTGATACATATTATGCCTGCAGTCCATTTAAATTCTGACATCTTTTTTTTCAGAGAAACTTATTTCTAACTATTATTCTCTCTCTTATATTTTTGACACTAAGTGTAAGACTTTACATTTGCCATTATTAATTATAATGGATAAGTTTACAGAGTGTTTGAAAATTCACATAAATTATTTCATTCAATCCTCATGAGAATACTGGGAGATAGGTACCATTATATCCCCATTTTATGGATAAGGAAGCTGAGACAGAGGTTAAGTAACTTGGCCAGGATCACACACTTAGTAAGTGCCTACAGTGAGATTTGAACTCAGGTCTCCATGATTCCAGATTCATCCCATTATCCATTGGACCACCTAGCTATTACATCATAGTAGCTTTAGCTAAATGCTCTAACCTATCAAGATTATCTTCAATCCTAATTGACACCCAGTGTATTAATAATGCCTCAATTTTTTTGTCATTTGAAAATGTAAGTATGCTTTGGGAGGCAAGGCTCTAAGGCAGCACTTTGTAGTTCATGCAAGTCATGAACACCAATCCTGGATCTCCAGTGAAACTTTATCATGGTATTTCATCTCTTCTTATTCTCTCCAGAGGTTCCCAAAATTATGTGACCACCTTTTCAAAAGTACTAGATGTAGTTCACTGTTGGGAAGAAAGGACACTTCCTAGTCATTGAACATTTGATAAAAGGAGGTTTAATTTTCCCCTAAGACAGAAAGGTTATGCAGTGAGATTACAGAGGTACTTCTTTTCTCAATATTTGTCCTTCATCTTCATAGAGAAATGTTTCTGGTCAATAGGTCAGAGTAGGGTTACTTAAGTACATTTAACAAATCTACTAATCTATCTCACAACCAGGTTTAAAGGACAGGTTAACATATGATAAAAATTAGAGAAGCACAAGATACACAAAACTGAGAATCTCTGAAAATTCTTATTTCCAAAAAGCCAAAGTTTTTCCTCTCTGAGATGGCTCACATAGTACCTAAATAGAGAGCAGAACACTGCAATCTAGCACCAGTTCTCATCACTTGACTGAAATTTCTCTAGTCAAAGTCACAAATGATCTTTGAATAGACAAATATAATGTTTTGTTTTGTTTTGTTTTGTTTTCCTCCACTGAAACCTTCTTAACTGTGGAAATGTCAAATACTGTTGATCCCTGTCCTTATCCTGGATGCTCATCCCTAGGTTGTCAGGGCACTGTTCTTTCTTGGTTTTCCTCCTTCTTCTCTGACCACTATTTCTCAGTCTCCTTTGTTAAATCTTTATGCAAGTCATGAACACCAATCTTGGATCTCCACTGAAACTTTGTCATGGTATTTCACCTCTTCTTATTCTCTCCAGAGGTTCCCAAAATTATTTGACCACCTTTGCAAAAAAATAACTCAGTAGCTCTCTGGGCTAAGGTTAGGTTAACCCTTTTATTCAAAGCCCCCCAATTGTCAGATTAGTCTCAGATACATTATAGAACCCCAATATCTCTGAATCTCATTCTCCTATCATGAACTTCCCTTAGAACATCTCCAACTGTCTATCTCATATGCATTTCAAATTGAATATGTCTAAAAGAGAACTCATTATCTCCCCAACACCACACGTATAGCCCTTCCCTCTTTCAAACATCCCTATTCCTTTTGAGGTCACTAATATCCTCCCAATAACCCAAGTCCACAACCTTAGTGTCATGTTTAACTCTTCTTTTTCACTCACTCTGTAAAACCAATCTTTTGCCAAATTTTGTTATTACTAGTTTCATCAGATTTCTTGTATACTTTCCCTTCTCTTCACTCACATAGCCATCACTCTATCTTAGGCATTTATTACCTTATGCCTGGACTATCACAAAAGCCTTCTACTGGCTCTCCCTGACTCAAATTTCTCTACATACCAAATCATCTTACTTTCAGTAGCCCAAGTGATTTTCCAAAAATGTAGGTCTGAATGCATCATTCTGCTACCTACTTACCCCTAATAGATCACTATTACATTCAAAATACATTGAAGTCTTTTCTTTCTGGCATTTAAAACCATTTGTAAGCTTATCCATTTTTATGATCCCAATCTTCTTATATTTTGTTCCCATAGTAATAATTTTTTGGTCCTGTAGCTCTGATCTTCTGGCTTTTCCTTACACATGAAGCTCTACCCCTTAATCCTTTAGCCTTTTCCTAAAAATGTTCTTCTCCCTCATCTCTGATTCCTGGGTTTCCTGCCTTCCTTTAAGACTATTAAACTTCAGATTTCACTAAGAGGCCTTCCTTGGTCTTCACCACTAGTAATGATTTCCCTGAATCATTAACTTCCATTCACGCTGCCTAAAAACTATAAATACACATTTAGGCCTCTTTTAATCTTCCTTTTCCTAGTCCTTAAAATTGTTCCTGGGATATAGTAATGAACACATAAATATTTGAATACTTACTGACTTACTGTTAGTAATTTCCTGCTTGATCATGAAAAAATGGACAGCAATGGATCATACAACTAGACTGAGGATAAGACTTTCTGTTGTTACTCAAAAAATTTCAAACTAAATTCTTGTCCATTTGTAAAGCACCTCTTCTTTCCAATGAAATATATTTTGCATCAGAGTCAAGATAGCAGCTTAGAAACAGGAGAACTCCTCAGCTCCCCCTGCACCCCACAACTGCCTCAAAGAACTATAAAAGAGGACTGTAAACAAATTTTAGAGCTCGAGAACCCACAAAATTACAGAGAAACAAAGCTCCCATTGAACACAGCATGGCAGGTTGATGGGAAGGGTTTATCGCAAGGAGCTGACAGCTGAAACGAGCCTAGCCTGAAACTGTGACAGTATCCCCAGGGCAGCCAGGACAAGCTTCAGGTGGAGCACTCAGGAGACTGTATCACCAACATCTTTGGCAGTTTCCAGGATTATCAAACCATAAGAGCCAAGGACAAACTGAAAGGTCAGTAGAACTTGGCTAAATTTGGAGGAAAGGAGTGGGCACAACCATGTGCCCCCAGGGCAAGCAAGCAGCAGAAGGGGCTGCTGCCACCTAATACCTGCTTCAGAGCTCCTGGCCTGCAGATTGCAGCATTAGCCAAATCATCATTCTGAGGCTGAGTGCTATTGCCTTAAACTGACTAGATTGGGAACATGGTCTTGAGTGGTAGTTCTGAGGTGTGTGACCAGTGAGCCAAAGCTGGAGGGGCTTGCAGAAACAGAGGCCTCCTAATAGCTCTAGCAGGTGTGAAAAACTCAGGGATTTGGAACAAAGTGCTCCTTTTTGAAAACATAGTTCTACTGAGCCCAAAAATCAAGTAATTGACTGGCAAAATGAGCAGGCAAAGGAAGCACAGCACTACAATTTTAGATTCCTTTATGGGGCACAAAATGGATCAAAGTATGGAACAGAAGTAAAACAACAGAATCAGAACTCATACACCAAAAGCATCCAAGAAAAATGTAAATTGGTTACAAGCCATAGAGTAGCTGAAGAAATATTTTGAAAACCAAATAAGAGAAGAGGAGGAAAAATTGTGAAGAAAAATGAGAATGATGCAAGAAGATCATGAAAGGAGAATCAACAAATGGACTGAAGAAAATATCACCTTAAAAATACATTAACTCAAATGGCAAAAGAGGCTAAAAAAGACAACGGAGAGAAGAATGCCTTTAAAAAGTTGAATTTGTCAGATGGAAAAACAATCTCAAAAGCTGACTGAAGAGAATAATTCCTTCAGAATTAGAGTGGAACAAATAGAAGCAAATGACTTTATAAGAAATGAAGATACTATTAAACAGATAAAAAAAATGAAAAAGTAGAAGGCAATATGAAATTTCTTCTTGAAAAAAACACTGATGTGGAAAAGAGATAAAAGAAAGAAGATTTAAAAATTATTGGACTACCTGAAATCAATAATCATGAAAAGAACATAGAAAGCATCCTTCAAGAAATTCTCAAGGAAAATTGCCTCAATGTTCTAGAACCAGATGGCAAAATAGAACTTGAAAAATTCACCAATCACCTCTTGAAAGAGATCCCTAAAAGAAAACTCCTAGGAATTTTATAGCCAGGTTCTAGAGTCCCCAGATCAAGAAGGAAAATATTATAAGCGGCCAAGTAGAAACAATTTGAATACTGTGGAAACACAATCAGGATAACCCAAGATCCAGCAGCTTCTAAATTAAGTGATCACAGGGCCTGGAATATGATATTCTGTAGATCAAGGAAGCTAGGACTAAAACCAAGAATCATCTACCCAGCAAAATTGAGTATAACGTTCCAGGAGAAAATATGGTCATTTAATGAAGTGGAGGACTTCCAAACATTCTTGATGAAAAATCCAGAACTGAATATAAAATTTGACATTCAAATATGAGAAGCAATGATAAGGTAAACATGGAAAAGAAATCATAAGTAACTTATCAAAGTTGATCTATTTATATGCCAACATGGAAAATGCTAATTGTAACTTATGAAACTTTTCTCAGTATAAGTATAGTTGAAGGGAATACAAATTTATATGTATATATACAAACATACATACATATATTATATATATTAACGTGTGTGTCTATATGTGTATATATATATATATATATTTGTATATTTACACTTATATGTATGCAAACACGTATGTCTGCATAGGAGAGTATATGTGCATATGAATACATACGTGAGTGCCTATGTGTGTGTGTGTGTGTGTGTGTGTGTGTGTGTACATAGACAGAGGGCACAGTATCAATTGAATAGGATGGAAAATATCTTAAAAGGTGGGAGAGGGATAGAATGAGAAGAGACATGGAGAGACAGAATGGGGTTAATCTTCTCATATAGATGAGGCAAGGGAAAGTTGTTACAATGGAGCGAAAGAACAAGAAGGCAAAATGGAATGGGTCAACCTTACTCTTATTGAATTTGGCTTAGGGAAGGAATGACATACACTCTAAATTGGGTATCTTGCTCTACAGGAGAGCAGAGAAGAAGGGGATGAGAGAGGGGATGACGGAGGGGAGGTCAGGTCGGGGGTGGGGGAACAGTTGTTAGAAACTTCTGTATAGGGACAGGGATAAAGTAGAGAACAGAACAAGTGGGAGGCAGAATAGGAAGGAAGGAAATACAGTCGGTCTTTCACAATATGTCCATTGTTGAAATGTTCTTCATAACTACACTAGTACGACCTCTATTGTATTGCTTGTCTTTCCAGTGGGGGTGGGTGATGAGGTAAGGATAGAATCTATAAATTAAAGTTACACACACACACACACATACACACACACATTGTATCATTATTAATGTTATCATCTTATTATCTCTTATTATTGTTTACATTTACCTGAGAAATAATATATATAGGCACTGGGGTACGGAGATCCATATTGCCCTACCAGAAAGTCAGCGAAGTGATGGGGGAGGATATAAGAGAGAGTAAATTGGGGGAAGGTGTATGCAGTGGGATCACTGTTTTGGGTTTGTAGGTAGGGGAAAGATGGGAGGAAATTTGTTACTCAAAATCTCATGTTAATGAGTGATGTAAACTAAAAATAAAAGTTAAAAAATAAAATATATTTGAAAAGTGACAACTACAATAGTGAATTTTTAAATTATATTCATCATATAGATTTCATTGATTCCTGGAATATTTGCAATATTGACTTTTAGTGACACACACATTTATACACACATACATATATGTCTTTATATACATGCATATATATATATGTGTGTGTATATGTAGATATAAATAAATGTAGCAATAGACATAGATATATTTACAGTTATAAAAATGAATATAGATGTAGATGTTGATGCAGACATGTAGATTTAGATTTAGATACAGATATATCATGGGCTTGAATTCACATAGCATATATAATTCTTATTTTGTACTTTGAAAAGTATGGCCTGTTGACTTTTCCCACTATATACATTAAGTCACTATTTATATTTCTCACTATATTTATTAACAGTAAAACAAGAATGAGTAGTAGTTTTTATTAATCAATCATTTTTTGCATTCTCTCTATGGCATGAATGTTTCTTAATTAACTATGTTTGTTTGTTTCTTAATTAACCATGCACTTATTATACACCTAATATGTGTAAAGCTCTGTGCAAAGTATTCAATAAAAAAAGATAAAATACTCGTCTTTGACATTAAGGAGCTTATATTCTAATGTAGGAAACAATGGGAAAAATTCATAAATATGTGAAAAATAAACACTAAATTAATACCAAGTCATTTAAGACAGAATGACTATGATGTTTGGGATCCACAAAGCTTGAATTATTCATGATACCTTCACCTATTTAAAGCATTGAGATTTAATGAATACAGTTATTAGGATGCCCTTCTAAGTGTGAGCTTCATGAAAAGTAAGACTGTGCTTCTTGTGTTATTTGTATTCCTTTTGCCTATCATCATACCTTAATAAATATTTATTGAATTATTAGGAATAATCTAAAAATAATTTTATCTATCTGAACCAGTGCTAATATTTAGTCACCAAGACTCATGATGTAGTTCTTTTCTTTTTTTTAATTGCTGTAGTTTTCTCCCACTCTAAGTCACTTGCTGCTTCCTTACTCTTCTTACAATAGACAGCTCAGTGTCACAGTGGGCCTGTAGTCAGGAAGGTTAAATTCAAATTCAGTCTCACTAGTTGTATAAAACTGGAGGAGTTATTTAACCTTTGTTTGTTACAGTTCCCTCATCTGTAGAAAGGGGATAAGGATAGCACCTTCCTCCCTGGAATCTAATGAGAATCAGGTGCTATAATAATTGCAACATGCTTAAGCACATAATTTGGCACATACTAAGTACTATATAAATGCTAGCTATTATTTTTCCATTTTATTGAACTTGCCTTAGGACAACAGATTTTAAATTCCACCTTACTATTTAGCCATAATCTGCTCTAAATATTTATAACATCTTTAGTCTCTTTTTATCACCAGTAGTTTGAAGATGTGTAAGACAAACTACTACATAGAACCCAAGCTGTTTTGTTACCTTTATTTTTAGAACTCAGGCATATATACCTATAATATATATTTTATTAGGTATTAAATTTTTTAACACTACTTCATTATAAAGGTTAAAATTATACTCACAAAAATTTTAATAAAAAAAAAGGTGGACTATGAGACAACATGATGATTTGACCACAGAATGCCTAATCTAGCCATCTGAGCATTCACCATGAGGGTTACAATTAAAATGCAGTAAAGAGGAAGGAGGGAAGAGAAGCAGGGTAAAAAGAAGAGAAAAAAGAAGAGAGAAAAGAATGAGGATTTTAAACCTGAGGAAAAGAAGACTCAAGTCACACCATTGTTTTTAAGTATTTGAAGAATTATGGTATGAAAAACAGTTCACGGGGGGCGGAGCCAAGATGGTGGTGTAGAAGCAGCCAAGATCTGCAGCTCCCACACAAACACCCAAAATACCCATAAAATACGACCCCAGACAAATTATAGGACTGTCAGACTCACAAAAATAAAGAAAACACATCTCTTGCAGAAGGCAGCTTGGCAGCAGGGGCTCATTGCGGGAGGCTGGGAGCCCCGGCCAGCCCAGCCTGAAAACTGAAACTGTGGACAGGCCTTAGGGAGGTCTGGGAGGAGCCGACTGTCCCAAGCCACAGTGTGACTCTACTTCAGAGAAGATCTATAGCACCTGGAGGGTTCTTCACATCTACCATGCCAGAATTACAGAAAGTGAAACTTTGAAACTTAATTTGGGGGAGAAAAAGCACTTCGGCCAATCTTCTCCCAGGGAAAGGAAGCAATGGGGGAAGGGCAGGAATTGCTGTAACCCGCACCTGCCCCCAGTGGGCTGCTTCAGAGTACCTGGCATGCAGACCCCACAGAGGGGCTGAATCGTTTGATCAGGGCCAAGTGCTCTTGCTTTGAGCAGCCTGGATCTGGATCTTGGTCTTTGGTGGTGGTCCTGGGGTGTGCTTTCAGCAAGCCAAAACTGGGGGGGGGCTGCAACATATCCCTAATAGGTCTTGCAGCTGGGAAAACCCCAGCGATTTGGAACAGACCTTTCCCCCCTGAAGCAAAGTTCCACAAAGATGAAAAAAAATTAACCAATTTATTGACTGGCCAACATGAGGAAAAGGAAGCAAAATAAGAACAGCAATAAAACTTTAGAATCTTTTTTGTGGACAAAAAGGATCAAAGCATGGAATGGGAGGAAGACAACACAGTCAGAACTCACACACCAACTGCTTTGAAGACACTTGAAGAATGCCTAGAAGCTATACATCAACTGGAAAAGGACTTTGAAAAACAAATAAGTGGAGGAAAAACTGGGAAGGGAAATGAGAAAGAGGCGAGAAAATCATGAAAAGAGAGTCAATAACCTGACTGAAGAAAACAACATTTTAAAAAATAAATTTACTCAGATGGCAAAAGAAGCCCAGAAAGCAAATGAGGAGAAGAATGCCTTAAAAAGTCAAATTTCCAAGATGGAAAAAGAATCTCAAAAGCATTCTGAAGAGAATAATTCCTTCAGAATTAGAGTGGAGCAAGTAGAAGCTAATGACTTTATAAGAAACCAAGATACTATTAAACAGTTAAAAAGAAAAGAAAAAAAGGAAATCAATGTGAAATATCTCCTTGAAAAAACCACTGACATAGAAAATAGATCCAGGAGAGACAATTTGAAAATTATTGGTCTACCTCAAACCCATGACCAAAAAAAAAAAAAGAACTTGGAAAGCATCCTTCAAGAAATTCTCAAAGAAAATTGCCCCGATGTTTTAGAATCAGAGGGCAAAATAGAACTTGAAAGCATTCACTGATCATCTGTTCAAAAAGATCTGCAAAAGAAAACTCCTAGAAATGTAATTGACAGGTTCCAGAATACCCAGTTAAAGGAGAAAATATTACAGGCTGCCAAGAGAAAACCATTTGAATACTGCGGAAGCACTATCAGAATAACCCAGTATCTGGCAGCTTCTAAATTGAGGGATCACAGGTCCTGCAATATGATATTTCAAAGATTAAGGGAGCTGGAATTAAAACCAAGATTCAACTGCCTAGCAAAATTGAGCATATTATTCCAGGGGAAAATATGGTCATTCAATGAGGTGGAGGACTTTCAAGCATTCTTGCTGAAAAAAACAGAACTGAATGGAAAATTTGACAATCAAACACAAGAAGCATGAGAAGGTAAAAATGGGATACAAATCATAAGGAACTTGTCAAATTTGAATTATTTACATGCCAATATGGAAAAACGATAATAGTAACTTATGAAACTTTTCTTACTATGGCTATAGTTGAAGGGAATACAAATGTATACATACATACATATATACACACATTCATACATATATGTGTGTATATATGCTTACACATATGTCTATATAGGAGGCTATATATGTGTATGAATACATATCTGAACATGTGTGTATATAGAGGGTATAGGATTAAGTGAATATGAAGGAATGATACTTTAAAAGGCGAAAATCTGAGGTGGAAGAGGACTAGAATGAGAGGAGACAGGGAGAGACAAAATGGGGTTAACCATCCCATATAGAAGAGGCAAGGGATAACTGTTGCAACTTTACTTTCAATTACTCTCACTGAATTTGGCTTAGGGAAGAAATGGCATAAACTCTAAACTGGGCATCATGCCACACAGGAGAGTACGGGCCATGGGGATGAGAAGGGTGATGATAGAGGGGAGGGCAAGGTCTGGTGGAGGGATGCTGGAAGCACACACTTCAGTAAAAGGACAGGGACAGGGTAGAGAACACAACAAGGGGGGAGTGATAGGAAGGAGAGACAGATGATCACTGTCACAATATGTCAACTATGAAGATATCCTGTGTAATCACACATCCACAACCTGTACTGAATTGATTGTCCTTCCAGTGGGGGTGGGTGACAAGGGAGGAATCGAAAGAATCTAGAATTTGAAGTTCTGCAATACCTGCAACTAGGAATTAAGATATACAGGGGCTGGGGTAGGGAGACCCTCACAGTCCTACCAGAAAGTAAGAGAGCAGAGCAGGGGAGGGGCTTTACCATTGGATTGCATTTCTAGGGTTGGGACAGGGGAAAGACAGGGAGAAAATTTGTAATTCGAAAATATCATGAAAATTAATGATGTAAACAAGAAAACAAATAAAAAGTATATCATGAGAAAAAAAAGAAAAACAGGACTATAGTTGTTCTGGCTCAAAAGTGTAGAGTTAGGTGCAAAGATGATCTAATATGATGTAATTCTGAGAGTCCAAGTTTGACTTGATGTCAAGAAAATAAAAGATTACTTATGATTAAAGTTGTTTAGTACTAAAATAGGCCACTTCAGATATAAATGGGTCCCCTCTTCAGAGATATTCAGGCAGGTGACAGATGATGACATGTTGATTATATTATACTGAGGATTCCCTTCATATATGGATTAGACAACTACCAACTCTAAAGCTTTAATTTTATGGGAGATAATAGAAGACACTCCAAATACATGTGGCAATCCCTAGGCACTAAGTAGTTGGTTCTTATGTCACTTTTAACCTGAAAGGTTACATACACAAGTCAAGTCTTGTGTTTGTTTAGTTAGGTTCTATTCACATCAAATAAATATATGGTAATCATGATTAAAAAACTATTTCTCTCATTCCTATTTGAGTATTTGCTAGTAGCTAAAATTCACGTCATTATATGAAATACGTCACTCAAGAGCATCCTCTGCTCCAATTCTTTCTTGTCACTAAAGCTCCAAAGTTCCTGATATCAATTCAACTAGTAGAAAAAAGATACCTTCACCTGGATAAGAAATAAGTGATATCTATGATAGCCCAGTCTAGTGGATCAAAGGTATTTTATCAGACATACAGGCATCCTTTTGTATCTGCCCAATACCAACGTCTATCTTTTCTCACAAGTAAGCTTTCTATGATTTCACTTTGGGTTGGAAGATTTGATTGTTCTTTCTGATGCCTTCTGTCTTCTCTGACAGTATAAAAAAATTCATCAATGAAATAATATGAAATGGAAAATTTGTATTCTGTTGTATCAAGAATGTAGTATTCACAATGCCTATGGCAACTATAAATATGCTGATATGGTTATTAATCACAAAATGTAACAGGCCCTCTGCATTAAGGACATAGCTAGAACATTTATTCAAATACCAGAAAACTGAATCCCCAAACCAGAAAGTCAAAGCCATCACAGTGGCTATGGAATTGGCACATGAGGTTAATGCAGTAAATACCCACATTCTCAAGCCTTCAAAAAAGATCAGGCTAGCTCAGGTAAGGATCTTCCTCTCCTCACTTAATGCAAGTGCTCAAGTTCCACACAGCTCCTTCCCAGCAGCTCTCGCCCCCCACAGTTCCCATCCCTGGAAGTTCTTACCAGGAGTCCTTAGCAGAAAGTCTGGCTGGCTCAAAAAAAGGAGCTTGCACCACTGCCACAGCTGCTTTCAGTCACTGTGCTGGCTCCAGTCTTGACTCTGGTTTCTTCCTGCCCCACACCATCCTGCCACATCATCAAGTTCAAGGGTCATAGAAGATGTTCTAATCACATAAACATTACATTCAGCCCTAAAATCTTTCACATCCCTTACTTACTAATACATTAACAACATATTTCATTACATAGGTTAACAGGAATTTGAGGAGTACCTGGTGTCAATAGAATTTTACAATAATATCATAAGGATAGAATACAATAAACACATAAAATAATATTTTAGGGTGTGACTTGAGCACCAGCTCCCCATAATTGCCCCCCAACATAGGTCCCCAAAATCTTGCCATAAGGTGAGAAGTTCTTTTCTTCCACAGCTACTTACTGCTGAAATTGGACATAGAGCTGTCCCTGTCCCAAAGGTTCTTTATCCAGAATTTGTAATGTGCGTGATGCCAGGATCAGGGGTGACACATCTCTGTTTTGGACAGGGGGTGAGATCCAGCTTAAGCTATCAAGCATCTACAAGCGGAGTTTACCAAGCCTTAGGAAACAAATATAACAAATGATGAGAATAGACAAAAAAGGCAAGAAGAAACAGGGAGACAATAACCAGAAACAAGGTAGAAAGAGGATCACCTATGATACTGGAGTCCATTAGCCCACTATTGTAGCCTCAGTCACAGTAGAAAATATGAGTTAAGGGTACAATTTTGTAATCATTTTCTCTCAAATAAAAATAGTTACAGTGTTATACTTCCCATGTGCTATAATCTCTGCAGCCTTTGGAACATCATCTGGCTCTCTTTTACCCATACTTTAGCCCCCAATTTTATTCTATTGGTAAAACCAAATCCTTCATTTCCTCTGATTGTTATTTTGGAAGAAAGGTCAGTTTTTACAAGTGGTATTGTTTTAAAAGGGGCGATAATCCCTTGCACTATCCTATCATTTTTAGGAATCTGTTTGGGCCTTTCACATAAATTAGGGAATGTCACAACAATTTGTCCTGATAATTAGAATCTATTACTCCAGCCAGTACATGTATTCCTTGAGCTGCTAATCCTAGTTTGTGTAAAATCTCGCCAAAGTGATTTTTAGGGATTCTTTATTTCAAACTTTTGTTTATTTTTAGTTTACATAATTCATTTCCATGAGATTTTGATTTACAAATTTTCTCCCCTCTTTCCCCCACCCACCATCCCAAAACAGCAATCACACTGTATACCCCCTTACCCAATCAGCTGTCTCCTATATCCTCCCCTATCACCTCTCTGACTTTATGGTAGGGCAAAATGTATCTCCCTACCCCAGTATATTTCTCTCTTTCCTATACCACCCCCAACTTGTTCTATTCTCTATTTTGTCCCTGTCCCTTTACAAAAGTGTGTGCCTTTAACAACCCTCCCCGCTAAAACCTGCCCTCTCCTCAATCCTCACCTTTCTCATCCCCTTCACCCTATTCTGTGGTAGGCCAAGATACCCAATTTAAAGTGTAGTCAATCCTTCCCTAATCCAAATTCAATGAGAGTAAGTTTGACCCATTCCCTTTTGCCTTCCTGTTCTTCCCCTCCATTGTAATAATTATCCTTTGCGTCTTCTATATGAGGATTAATCCCATTCTATCTCTCCCTGTCTCCTCTCATACTATTCTCCTCCCACCTCTCAATTTCACTTTTTATAATATTATCCCACTCTATTCAATTGATGCTGTGCACTCTATGAACCAATATATATATATACACACACACTCACATATGGATTCATATGCACATATACCCTCCTATTCAGACATATGTGTATGTATATATACACATATATAAATATATATATATACACACATATATACATATATACATATATACACACATTTATATCACCTTCAACTATCCTCATACTGAGAAAAGTTTCATAAGTTACAATAATTATATTTCAATATTGGCATGTAAAAAGTTCAACTTTGATAAGTTCCTTATGATTTCTTTTCCAAGTTTACTTTCTCATGATTCTTATATTTGAATGCCAATTTTCTATTCAGTTCTAGTTTTTTTAAGCAAGAATGCTTGAAAGTCCTCCACCCAATTGAATGACCATATTTTCCCCTGGAAAATTATATTCACTTTTGCTGGGTAGGTGATTCTTGGTTTTAATCCTAGCTCCCTTGATCTCCAGAATATCATATTTCAGGGCCTTCAGTCCCTTAATGAGAAGCTGCTACATCCTGGGTTCTCCTGATTGTGTCTCCACAGTATTCAAATTGTTTCTTCTTGACAGCCTGTAATATTTTCTTCTTGATCTGGGAACTCCAGAACTTGGCTATAATATTCCTAGGAGTTTTCTTTTTAGGATCTTTTTCAAGAGGTGATTGGTGAATTCTTTCAAGTTCTATTTTGCCTTCTGGTTCTAAAATATTAGGTCAATTTTCCTTGATAATCTTTTGAAAGTTGCTTTCTAGGTTATTTTTTTGATCATGGCTTTCAGGTAGTCCAATAATTTCTAAGTTTTCTCTGTTGGACCTATTTTCCAGGTCAGTGTTTTTATCAAGGAGATATTTCACATTGCCTTCTATTTTTCATTTGTTTGAATCTATTTGATATTATCTTGATTTCTCATAAAGTTATTTGCTTCCATTTGCTCCACTCTAATTCTGAAGGAATTATTATGTTCAGTCAGCTTTTGAGAGTGTTTTTCCATCCGGCAAATTCGACTTTTTAAGGCATTCTTCTCCTCATTGGCTTTTTGGGCCTCTTTCGCCATTTGAGTTAATCTATTTTTAAGGTGTTATTTTCTTCAGTCAGGTTGTTGACTCTTTTTTCATGATTTTCTTGCATCATTCTCATTTCTCTTCCCAATTTTTCCTCCACTACTCTTATTTCTTATTTTTTTTTCAGAATCCCTCTTAAGCTGCTCTATGGCTTTTAACCAGTCTACATTTTCCTTGGAGGCTTTTGGTCGGGAAGTTCTGACTGTGTTGTCTTCCTCCCATTCCATGCTTTGATCCTTTTTTTATCTCCAAAAAGGAATTTAAAGTTACATTGCTGGGTTTGCTTTGCTTTTTTGCCTGCTCATGCTGTCAGTCAATTACTTGACCTTTAGGTTCAGTAGAACTCTACTTTCAGAGGGGACAGTTCTGCCCCAAATTGCTGGGGTTTTCGCAACTCTTAGGAGTCCACCATTTCTGCAGCAGACGCTAGCTTTGCCTCACTGAAAACACACCTCAGAATCACAACTCAATACCGTGATCCCAATCCAGGAAGCTCAAGACAAGAGCACTAAGTCTCTCAATGTACACTTGGCCCTCCTGCAATCTGCAGGCTGGGAGCTTCTGAAGCAGCCACAAGGAGTTGGCTGCAGAGTCTCCAGCTCCTCCTCTTCTACCCCTGGGGCAGTAGGACAGACTCTCTTCCCCAACCCTCTTCCCCAAATTTATTTGAGTTCCACTGACCTTTCACTTAGTTCTTGTTTCTTATGGGCTGGTAATTCTGGAAAATGCCAAAGTTGCTGGTAACTCAAACTCTTTTCGCAGCTTATTCTACTGGTCCTAGGGCTCCAGTTGCTGATTTATGTAGTGTTGCTCTGCATGCTGTGATTAACCCCTTCCTGTCTTCCTGTCTGACTGCCTTCAGCAGGAGCTTTGTTTCTCTGTTATTTTGTTAGTTCTAGAGCTTTAAAATTTGTTTAGAGTCATATTTTATAGGTATTTGAGGTGTTTATAGGGATAGCTGCATGTTTTGCTGTTTCTTCACCTCTATCTTGACTCTGCCGGAAATTTTTAGGGATTTTTATGCAAATTCCAGTAGAGATTTTTCTTATTTCTTTTCTGTCCAACCAAAAGTCCTCTAAACAATGGAAATCATACCACACCAAACAAGGTGTTCCTGGATATGGTGCTGGGACATCTGCCCTCAAAGTCTAGTATAAAATATTTGCAATCTTACGTATTTGTTGTTTTCTAATTTGCATATTTGGGCTCATCATCCTGGCCAGGGTGCACTTCCTTCCAATGGTCTATTATATTTATGTAAACATATGAACAAATTATCCTTCCAATGTTGATATGAATTATTGGAACTTAACTTCCTTAACTGTTCTTTCAATACTCCATTCATTCTTTTAATTATCCCAGATGCTTGTGGATAATATGGAATATGAAGTGGCCATTCTGTATTATTTGGTATAGAATACCTCTTTATTTCATTATCTTTGAAATGTGACCCATTGTCACTTTGAATCTGCACTGGAGTTCCGTAATATAGACTTAGGAAATCTAGAGTTTACAAGTGCTTTTCTGGGTTACATTCTTTTAAGGACAAAGCACTAGTACACCTGAAGAGGTGTCAACACAAGTACATATAAATTTGCATTCTTTATCTTGTGGTAGTGGACCAATATAATATATTTGCCAGATTTGAGCTGGAAGCTTTCCTTTTGCTGTTTTTCAGTTACTACCCGAGGAATAGTTTACTCCTTTTCCAATTGACATATATGACATCCTTCTGCTATCTGTTTTAACAGTGAATGAGAGATACGAATACCTCAATCTTGATCCCACCAGTGTGTGGCCTGGACCCCTAAATGGCCAGACATTTTGTGGACCCATTTTGCTAATACTAGATCATTGGTTGTTGTGAAAGTAAGTACAATATCTTCACTAGCAATCTTTGCCAAGGGATCAGCATGAGCATTGTACTCACATTCTGGCATGGTGAGGGCCACATGAGCATCTACATGGAAGACCAATACATCAGTAACGAAAGACATGTTCCAGATATCTTCCCATAATTCTTTGCCCCAGACTTGTTTGCCATGAATTTCCCAATTTTGACTTTTCTACGTGGGCATCCATGTAGCTAACGTATTAGCTACTGCCCATGAATCAGTGAATTTATGACACTGTCCTCCTTGTTCTGTTTTGATGGCTTGATGCACTGCCATAATTTCAGCATATTGACTACCTCCATCTATCCCAGTACTCTCCAAAGTCCTTCTAGTATATGGGTTATAGACTACTGCTTTCCAGTGTCTTTTGTGGCCCAAATATTTTGCTGTTCCATCAGTAAACCATGCATGTCTCTTCGGTTCTTCAGTTAATCCATCATATCCCTCACTCCATTTTACAGATAACCATACCAACTTTTACTTTGACTCAGTGGGCGTGATATTCTCCTAAGTTTCTATGTTTGCTACAGATTTATGTAGAGCAGAGACTCCACTTTTGCCTGTTTTAATTCTATTTTGTGTATACCACTTCCATTTGTTTATACTAGCTTCTTGGGCATGTCCAATTCTCTGAGAAGCAGGGGTACTCATTACCAAGGTCATAATTGGGATTCCAGGTCTTTATATTACTTCATGACCCAGACAGAAGCAGTTGTTCACTCTGCACCAAAGCCCAATATGAAGTTAACAAATGCTTTTCAAAAGATGATTACTGGATTCCAAATGAAGGGAATTTCCTACACCAAAATCTCCAGGGTACATTTCAAACTCCAATTTTTGAAGACATCTTGTACAGTCACTTGTAATTGCACTGGACCATTTTTCATGGGCCATAAATCTAGGGCCAAATGTATGGCAGCCTTAGCTTCTTCAAGAGCTTTACTTTCCTCAAATATCTAATAGAATTCATATTTCTTCCAAGGGACTTTATATAAAGGTTTCAAAATCTGTACTAAATGTGGAATGCGGTGCCTCCAGTATCCAAACAATCGTTTAAACTTTGGGGCCTCCTTCTTATTGGTAGAAGTGGGAAAATCCTGAATCTTTTGTCAGGCTTACAGAAGACACTCTTGTTGTTCCTTGTTCCACTGGATACTTCAAAAGTTTACATTTTGAGTTGGTCCTTGAATCTTTGCAGGGTTAAGTTCCCACCTCTTATTTTTCATATGAACAATTAGAAGGGTCAAACTCTTCTCCAGTTCTTTTGCATCGTTTCCCTGTCCATTGGTGAAAAGGTGTGAATTCCCCTGTTGACGTGGAAGGATACTATTGGCTGAGACACTCCCCTGTTGACTTGGGAGAAGGCCAGTGCATCTAAGCAGGAGAATTTTAGAGACAGACAGATTTTGGATTTGGCTCCTCAGTGACACTGACTGAAGACATGAACAGGATGGGACTTTGTTTGTTGGTGGCCTGGCTCATCCTTGAGTTCCAGGAAAGAGAAGTCTTGAAGGGTTTGAGGTGTGCTGAACCTTGTGAACTTCAGTGTGTGCTGCGGATTGCCCTGAGGACTGGACAATGACCTGGGAACTGTTCATCTCTGAGGCCTGGACAAGAGCCTGGTGGCTTTCAGCTCCTGAATCTAGGTGGTTGTCTGGCAGATTCAGGAGGGAGCTGGGACCAGGGAAGAGGATCCAGGGAATCAGAGAGACCACCAAGAGTCAAAATGAAGAAAAGGCCTCCCCTTGGACTAAACTGAGGTTTGTTGGAAATCAAGGGGTGGAAGGATTGTGTTGTTTTTCTAAGTACTTTATTTGGAAACTAAAGTTAATGGTTGCCCCAGGAGTGGAAGATCAGTATATTGTGAATTGTTA
>CM053593.1:231914136-231936473 GCA_028646575.1 Pseudocheirus occidentalis | reverse complement strand
AATCAACTCCCTCTTAGGGAAACTAGGTCATTCCTTTTGTTAATTGATTGATTGAATCCTTAGCTGGATTGATTGAATCTTTAAAATGTGAAGCTGCTTTCTCCCTTAGGGAAACCAGCTGATTCTTCTCATGTTCCTTGTTCCTTTCTGTAATAAGATACAATATTGAGACTCTCCTTGTTCTGAAGATTGTACATAATATTGTCAATTGTTGATACTATGAACATTGTACTGAATCTGATTTTGTAATGGAATAAACAGAGTGTTCACTAATACTGTGTAATCCAAATCTTAAAAGCTGTTCACAGTAGCATTCTCTCAGGAATCTACTGCCGATTGGCTTTACAATTATCTACCCTGAAAAGGGAAAAGTGAACTGGTCCCATTGTTTACAGCTTATTGGGACAGTTAAGAAGGCATCCAGTAAGTAAATAACTGCATACCAAGGCCCAGCATATTTCTGGATCCTTTCTATTTAGGGTTTGGTATCTGGAACAGTAGCATACAAAGGAGGAGTCAACTTATTCAATTGCCTATAATCCACATTCATTCTTCATGTCCCATCTGATTTTCATACTGGCCAGACAGGATTATTCCATTTGTGGTTGTAGGGTCTAACACTCCTGCTTCAACATATTACTTTATAATAGTGTTAATTGCATCTTCCCACCTGGCACACACTACTGCTTTAAATTAATTACTTCAGATGGTTCAGGTAAAGTGATTGGGTCCATTTTTATTTTTCCCACTAAAACTGTATTAATTCCTATCTTCCTTACAGAGAATTGGTATCTTCCTTCAGGTAAATTCAAAGTCATGCCTCTCAATATATCTATTCCAATGATGTATTCAGGAATGGATACAACAACCACAGTATATACTTTCTTAGGTAACTGCCCAAATTTCATTGTTAATTTAACTTGTTTGGCTGATATTTCACCCCCCCCTCCCAGTCCTGTGATGGTAATAGAAGTTACATATTTAAACTTATCAGCGTGTCCATAGATAAGTGTGGCCTCAGCCCCTCAGCCCTCATATCCAGCAAAGCCATACTTACAGTAGTTTATCCATTCTTCCAATAAACTGTTAAACCAGTATGGGGTCTGCAGTCTCCTCCATATACTTCTTTAATCTGGGCTGGGGCTCAGCCAATTTCCTTTTCTCCCTGTAGGTATGGCACAGTTAGATATAATGTTTCAGGATTACCTGTAGGGTGGTTCCTGCTTCCCTATTCATTCTAATGTTAAGTACCTTTTTGTGGTACATCTTATAGAGCTCTTCAGTTGTAATGCCATCTGTTCTTCTAAAATCCACTCCTGCTCTCAATAGAGCAATAAACAATTCCCTTCTTGTCAATCCCTTTTCTCTTTGAATCCTCTATTTACTCTCTTCGTTCTAGGAAATTCACCTTTTCCCGTTTCCCCTAGGTCACTTAACTGTGAAATCTTATCCAGCCCCTCCAAAAAAGAGGGTGCTCCATTTCCTCTATTAATATAGTCAGAATTAGGTGATTATAAGCAGGAAGAGCTGTCTTCACTATAACATTTCTATGAGAAACTCCTATGGATGTATCGTGATATGCATTTGCTTGTCCAACCATGATAACAGTTTTCATTATCTCCTCCCTTAGCGTTCTCATACAGTGTCTAACTGAGTACCAGAGTCTATCTCCACCAGGCCACAGAGAGTCAGTAGTATATTGCTTTTTGCATCCCTCTGAAGCTAAAATTAACAGATTAGTTCTGTTGATGCGTCCTCGCATACGGTGATCCCTAAAAGCTTGATGTACAAAAGGATTCTGACTTGTGATATTGATTTTAAGCAATCCACACTATCCTGTGTTATTCCTCTGGTGCCTTCATCAGTCATTCTTACTATCTAATACACTAAAAACTCTCCCATTCTTTGGGTAAATCTACTCAAAATATCAGTAACCTCATGTTGAGCAAAATCCTCAGTTATCTCCCTGGACTCTCTCTGGCAGTTCTCCTGCCTTCTTCTTCATGTGGGGAGAACTTCTGCTTTATAAGATTCCTCATCTAATCTTGTTCCATTCTCCTCACACATTTTCCTGGCATCTTTCAGGACAACTCTGCCCAGCCTGTACAAAAGCTGCATGCACATTTCTTCTGATAGTTTTTTTGCTTCATTTTAGCTACATTTCGCTTGTTCTTCTACTACCTGAGACCTCCAGCTTGCTCTTCTGAATGCTGTGGCATAGAAGAAGCCTCACTCACACCAGTCAATTCCTTAGCCATCTGAGCTTTTTCCTACAGCAGCTTATCTCTACCTTTAATAAGACAATAATTTGTTAGCAGAACCCAGTATCTTGTGCTCACTCCTGTCATTCTTTTTCTGGTTCTACTGGTATTCCTTGCAAACATCTTTCCAAATCTCTGTGTTCTCCCTGTAGCCTTGTTTCCCAGTTTCCACAGGTTCCTTTGTTTTGACCCATTCTCTAGCTAGAGAGGAATAAGGCAAATCCTCCCATCTTGGGATAGTCATTTCTCCCTCTACAGCTCCCCTGCTTCCAAGTAGAGGCCTGACATTTTGTGATCCAACATCTGTCACCAAATGTTTCAAAAATGCAGTGTTCACAATGCCTTTGGTAACTATAAATATACTGATATGGTTATTAATCACAAAATGTAACAGGCCCTCCACATGGGGGACTTAGCTAGAACATTTATTCAAATACCAGAAAACTGAGTCCCCAAACCAGAAAGTCAAAGCCATCACAGAAGCTATGGTGTTTGCTTATGTAGTTAATGCAATAAACACCCAAATTCTCAAGCCTACAAATTAGAACAGGCTACCTCAGGCAAAGATTGTCTTCTCCTCACTCAGCAACTGCTCCAGGTCCACACAGCTTGCCCCCAACAGTTCCCTTCCTGGGCAGTCCTCAGCAGAAGTCCTTAGCAGAAATTCTGGCTGTTTAAAAAAAAAGTAGTTTTTGCCACCACCACTGCCGCTTTCAGTCACCATACTGGTTCCAGTCTTGGCTCTGGCTTCTTCCACCCTTCCACACCCTTCCTGCTGTGTCAGCAAGTTTAAGGTGCATGGAAGATCTTGATATCACATAAGCATTACATCTATCCATCCTCATAGGTTATAGTTATGTTACTCTTAGTGAAACTGGGGAAATAAGGAGAAAATTGGGGATTTTTTATAGATAATTTGAACATGAATTTAAGTGGTGGTCTACATCTATGCATCTGAATCTAGAACAGATGCAATGCACTATAATAAACTTAGGACAGAAATTGGGAAAAAAACTGCCTTTCAAGTCAGGGCACATGGATTCAAAGCTTGAATCAAGTGCTATTTATGCCACTTAGACAAATCTTTTCATTTGACTGCTTCTCAGATTCATAGTCTTTAAAAATAGGTGTTTGAACAAAATTACCTCCAAAGTAGACTTTGCCTTTATATTATATCATACCATATCATATCATATTATATTACATTACATTACATTACATTGTACTGTATTGTATTGTATATTACATGACATCACATCACATCACATCACATCATATCATATTACATTACAGTACATCACATCACATCACATTATATTGTATTATATCATATTATATCATATCATATCATATCATATTACATTACATTATATTACATTATATTATGGCTGAAAAGTGATTAAGACTTCTATCATTTAAACTTATTGGAGTACGTAAGTTTAGACATGAAATTCAGACATGAAACTTGCTTAGGTTGTTTTTTGTGGGGGGAGGGGTATGGGGAGGTTGTGAAGTCAAACCAGTCTGCATAAGAGTTTAATCATTTCCAAACTTCAGCAACTGAGCAATGACAAGATTTATAAAGCAGCTTTAGAAAGTAAGCCAAACAACAGCTATTGGTAGAATACAATATCTTTAGTGTCTTACTCCTATTGATGATATTCAATAATATTCTCAAGGGTGTTCTGCTATTGTCTGGTTCCCTTTTTCATTTTGTTTTTGATAGCAACTAGAAGACACAAATGTAAATTCTTTATAGACCCAATGAGAAAAATGAAAAGAAAAAGCTCAATCATCTGGGGTTATTTTCTGGAATGGCCTTGCTATAACCTAAACAGGTCATGATAAGAATATCTAGATGTTTATAATAACAATGAATTAGGAACTGAAACTGAGGTCACCAATTTGACCTCAAAAAAGAAGACAGATGGGTAGAACTACTCATTAGTGAACTGGAAAACAGTTCCATCCTCCACATGTTTTTTTTTTTTCTGAAAAAAACCTTCTGAAGCATCAGACTGCATTCTTTTTGTCAGTAACTTGCACTTATATCCAAACCACTGATGTCTTCTGCCCTACTCTTTCCACTTAAAGAATTAGAGGTATCATAGGAATGTATAATTCTTGGATATAGAGCCTGAAGAGACGTTAAACACCATTTAGTCTAATATCTTCATTTTAAAGGGAGGAAATGAAGTTGAGAGATGAAATGACTTTCTCCAAGGATACAAGAGTTCTCAACTTTTCACTTAGTTCTTATTCTCTCTCTCTCTCTCTCTCTCTCTCTCTCTCTCTCTCTCTCTCTCTCTCTCTCTTTCTCTCTCTCTCTCTCTCTCTCTCTCTTTTTCTCTCTCTTTTACTATTACTTTCTCTCTCTCTCAATTTCTCTCTCTGTT
Organism: Pseudocheirus occidentalis; assembly: GCA_028646575.1. Classification (NCBI taxonomy): domain Eukaryota; kingdom Metazoa; phylum Chordata; class Mammalia; order Diprotodontia; family Pseudocheiridae; genus Pseudocheirus; species Pseudocheirus occidentalis. Next base: position 231,931,816 of record CM053593.1, on the reverse strand, counting down.
TCTGTGTGTGTGTGTGTGTTGTGTGGATTGTAATCCCTTTGTTGTGGAGAACTCAAATTATGAATACATTTTCCACAAACTAATACTTTGTTGTCTTAGAATTTCCTTGGTATTGAGTAGTTAAGAAATGTGTCACACATCTAGTATATGTAAGAGACAAGATTTAAACCCATGACTTCTTGATTCTAAGGCTAGTTCTCTATTCATTATATCATTCTCATTCTTTTCAGTCATTAGAATTCAACATCATATTCAGTTCAAATAATTACAACCATGGTTTATTACATAATTATGCTTCCATAAGTCATATGAGGGATGGAAATAGGTGCTACATTTGTGAATTCTTCACTGGAGGCATCTCTCACATGAGTAAACTCTTCCTGCCAATTCAAATCAATCCCAGAGAGTTGCAGAGAGTCTTGTGAGGTAAAGTAACTTGTGGACTCAGGGTAACTCAGGGGAATCATTGAGAGTCGTGGTCTTGGCCTCAGGCAACAAACTCAGAGCTTACAGCTACCAAACTCCAAAAAAAGGGTAGTAAAGAGAGGAACACAGGGAGAGAATACTGAGGGAGGTGGTGGTCAAAAAGAAAACTCTTAAAGAGGGAAAGGGAAAAGGAAGACATAAAGATAAAAACAGAGGAGGGAATAAGATGGAGGCAAAGTCACAGATAGTAATCATAACTGTGAATGGGATGAGCTCTCGCATAAAACAGAGGCAGATAGCAGAGTGGATTAAAATCCACAATCCTACAATATGTTGTCTACAAGAAACAAATCTGAAACAAAGGGATACACACAGGGTAAAGGTGAAAGGATGGAGTAGAATATATTATGATTTGGCAAAATTTAAAAAAAGCAGGGGTAGCAATTCTTATCTCAGATAAAACAAAAGCTAAAATAGATCTAATTAAAAGAGATAAGGAAGGAAACTACATACTGCTAAAAGGCACCATCAAGAATGAAGCAAAATCATTACTTAACATATATGCAACAAGTGGTATAGCATCCAAGTTCCTAGAGGAAGAGTCAAGGGAACTAGAGGAGGAAAGATACGGCAAAACAATACTAGTGGGGGACCTCAATCTCCCCCTCTATGAACTTGATAAATCTAACTGCAAAATAAACAAGAAGGAAGTTAAGGAGGCAAATAGAATTTAAGAGAGGCTAGACATGATAGATCTTTGGAGAAAACTGAGTGGGTATAAAAGGAATATACCTTCTTCTCAGCAGTACATGGCACAGTCATAAAAATAGACGATGTACTAGGGCATAAAACATCACAATTCAGTGCAGAAAGGCAGAAATATTAAATGCATCATTCTCAGACAATGATGCAATAAAAATTATGTGTAATAAAGGGCCATGGAAAGGTAGGCAAAAAACTAATTGGAAACTAAAAAATTTACTCCTAAAGAATGTGTGGGTTAAACAAGAAATTATAGAAACAATCAGTAACTTCATTCAGGAAAATGACAATAATAAGACATCATATCAAACTTGTGGATTGCAGCAAAGGCAGTACTTAGGGGAAGTTTTACGTCCCTGAATGCATATTTGAAAAAATTAGAGAAAATGGAGGTCAATAAATTGGGCATGCAACTGAAAAACCTAGAAAAAGAACAAATTTAAAACCTCAATTAACAACTAAATTAGAAATAATGAAAACCAAAGGAGAGAGTAATAAAATTGAAAGTAAGAAAACTATTGAACTTATAAATAAAACTGAGTTGGTTTTGTGAACAAACCAATAAAATTTATAGACTCAGTCAATATGATTAAAAAAAAGAAAGAAAACCAAATTATGAGTCTCAAATATGAAAAGGGTGAATGTACCTCCAGTGAAGATGAAATTAAAACAATAATTAGGAATTATTTTGCCCAACTGTATGCACATAAATTTGACAACCTTAGTGAAATGGATGAATATTTACAAAAACACAAGTTGCCCAAACTAACTGAAGGGGAAGTAAATTACTTAAACAACCCCATCTCAGAAAAAGAAATTGAACAAGTTATTAGAGAACTCCCTAGGAAAAAATCTCCAGGGCCAGATGGATTTACTAGTGAATTCTATCAAACATTTAAAGATAAATTGATTCCAATACTCTACAAAGTATTTGGGAAAATTTGTGAGGAAGGAGTCCTTCGTATTTCTTTCTATGATACAAATATGGTACTGATACCTAAGTTAGGGTGAGACAAAAGGGAGAAAGGAATTATAGACCAGTCTCCCTCATGAATATAGATGCAAAAATCTTAAATAAAATATTAGCAAAAAGACTACAGCAACTTATAACTATAACAATACATTTTGACCAGGTTGGATTTATTCCAGGAATACAAGGATGATTCAATATTAGGAAAATCATCATTATTACTGGTCATATCAACAATAAAACTAGCAGAAAACATATGATTGTTTCAATAGATGCAGAAAAAGCCTTTGACAAAGTACAATATCCATTCCTATGAAAAACACTAGAAAGTATAGGAATAAATGAAGTTTTCCTTAGGATAATAGGTAGCATCTACTTAAAGCCATCAGCAAGCATTATATGCAATGGGTATAAACCAGAAACATTTCTAATACGATCAGGGGTAAAACAAGGATGCCCACTATCACCCCTATTATTCAGTCTAGTACCAGAAATGTTAGCAGTAACAATTAGAGAAGAAAAAGAAATCAAAGGAATGAAATTAGGCAAAGAAGAGACTAAATTATCACTCTTCTCAGATGACAAGATAATATACTTGGAGAATCTTAGAGAATCAAGTAAAAAGCTTGTTGAGACAATAAATAAATTTAGCAAAGTTGCAGGATATAAAATAAACACACATAAATCCTGAGCATTCCTGTATATTTCCAATGAAGTCCAACAGCAAGAGATAGTAAGAAAAACCCCATTTAAAGTTACTGTAGACAGTATAAAATATTTGGGAATCTATCTGCCAAAATAAATCCAGTACCTTTTTGAACACAACTACAAAATACTTTTCACATAAATATAATGAAATCTCACTAATTGGAAAAAATATCAATTGCTCATGGCTGGGTAGAGGTAATATAATAAAAATGACAACTTTACCCTAATTAAATTACATATTTAGTGCCATACCAATCAATCTACCAAAAAATACTTTATAGAAGTAGAAAAAATAGTGACAAAATTCATTTTGAAGAACAAAAAGTCCAGAATATCAAGGCAATTAATGAAAAGAAATGTAAGGGAAGGTGACCTAGCCACACCAGATTTTAATCTCCATTATAAAGCAGCAGTCCTCAAAACTGCCTGGTACTGGCTGAGGAATAGAGTAGTGGATCAATGGAATAGATTGGGTACAAAAGACTCAGTAGTCAATGACTATAGTAATATACTGTTTGATAAGCCCAAAGACACCAGTTTCTGGGTTAAGAATTCACTATTTGACAAAAACTACTGGGAAAATTGGATTATATTATGGCAGGAATTGGGCATAGACCATTATCTAATGCCATTCACCAAAGTCATGTCTAAATGGTTGCCTGATCTAGGTATAAAGGCTGATATTATACATAATCTGGAGAAGTAAGGAATAGTTTACCTGTCAGACTTTATGGAGTAGGAAAGACTTTATGACCAAGGAAGAGTTGCAGGGCATTATAAAATGCAAAACAGATAATCTTGATTACATCAAATTGAAAAGTTTCTGTACTAAGAAAAGCCAATGTAACGAAGATTAAGAGGGAAGTGGGAAATTGGGAAAGAATATTTACAAATGGTGTCTCTGATAAAGGTCTCATTTCTAAAATATACAGGGAATTAAATAAAGTTTACAAGAATGCCAGTCATTCCCCAATTGATAAGTGGTCAAAGGATATGAACAGGATATTTACATAGATAAAAATTAAAGATACCTTTAAGCATATGGAAAAATGCTCTAAATCACTACTGATTCATGAAATGCAAATCAAAACAACATTGAAGTACCACATCTTACCAGTCAGATGGGCTAAGATGACAAAAAAGGAAAATGATAAGTGCTGGAGAAGATGTGGAAAAATTGGAACTCTAATGCCTTGTTGTTGGATCTGTGATCTGATACAACCATTGCGGAGGGCCATCTGGAACTATGCCCAAAGGGCTATAAATAATTGCATACCCTTTCACCCAGTAATACCACTTTTGGGGTTGTATCCCAAAGAGATCATAGAAGTGGGAAGAGGTCCCATATGTACAAAAGTATTTATTGCTGCTCTCTTTGTCGTGGCAAAAAACTGGAAATTTAAGGGATGCCCATCAATTGGGGAATGGCTGAACATGTTATGGTATATGTATGTGATGGAATACTATTGTGCTATAAGAAATGCGAAGGAGATGTACTTCATAATTACCTGGAGAGGCTTATATGAATTGATGCTGAGTGAGAAGAGCATAACCAGGAAAAATTTGTACACAATCACAGATACATCATATGTGTGACGACCAACTTTGAAAAACTGGACTCTTCTTATCAACGCACAATTAAAGGACAACTCTACAAGTCTCAGGATGGAAGGAGATGTCTACATTCAGAGAAAGATCCAGAAAGACCAGAGTTTAAATGGAGACTGAAGCAATTATGATATCATTCTTTTCTAAGTTCAGTTTTTGGTTTCTCTTTTCTCATTCTTCACTCCGTTGGCTACAACTCCTATACAACCAAAGTATTGTACAATGTGAAGGAGTTTGCAGATCCTATACATGATTGCCTGCCACCATGGTGGGGGTTGGGGGTGAGGAGGAAGGGGAGAAAAATCTGAAACTCAAGTGATTCTGGAACTGAATCTTGTAAAATAAAAGTAAACAAACAAGTCAATAAAATAAAAAGAAAACAGTAACTTGTGGAGAGTCACACAGCCAATCAGAAGGAGAACTTGAACCTAGCTCTTCCCAGCTTTACAATTATTAATTCATTTGAACCTCCCAACCCTGGGGAAAAGAAGCTATTATTATCCTTCATTTTGCAGATGAGGAAACCCAGGCAAACAGAAGTTAACTGATTTACCTTAGGTCAGACAGCTACTAAATGTATAAGGCCTAATTTGACTTCAGCACTGGCACTTTGCCCGCTGTGTCTCCTAGCTGCCTTATGTAAAATATTATGAAACAAAGAAAATGCAGAATGAAGAAAACACTAAAATCTCTGTTCCAGTTCCAATATTAATAGACAGTACAATATATTAATTTTTATGATTATCAAATTGAACCCTTTTATAAAGGTTATATTGGATAGCATAGTGATAGGACTAAATTATTCTTTGATGTTGTAGTATGCATTTCTTATGTACAGCAAAATGAGGACATGGACTAAAGAATATCATTTACTTTAGCAATACATTATTTCACTGGTGGAATGATTTCTTCACAAACAGAGATCGTAATCCTCTACTTTAAAAATAATTCTTTTTGATTAATATTGTGTTTCAGCAACCAAATGACAAGCTTCTCTGAATTCAGCTTAGCAGAGATCCAAACCATTCCAAGACCTGTATGTAAAACCTTTCCAACTTATTGAAGATGCGAGGATATCCTCCACACTCAGTGGAGACAACAGAGTAGAATTTAAAAGGAATATAACAAAAATAGTAAAATAATGAACTGTTTTATAAACCAGCTCTACAAATTGTTTTTAAAACAGTTTGTAAAACTATTTTATAAATTTTTAACATGTTGTAGAGGACTAAATATCATGGCCTCTGTTTGGCTTATTTAGTCATATGTATTTATATGAGGCAATCACTAATAAACTGGTAGGGAATTATTGTATATGTTTGTGTCAAACTAAACCTCTATTTTCTGTATCTGTGTCACTATAGTGATAACTATTTTTTGCAATTTGGAGGGGTGAAGGGAGGACAATTGGGGTAAATGACTTGTCCAAGGTCATATGGCTAGTAAGTTTGTCAAGAGTCTGAAGACAGATTTGAACTCAGGTCCTTCTGACCCCACGGCTGATGCTCTATTCACTAAGCCACCTAGCCTCTTTGTGATGCCTTTTTTTTGGTGGAGGGACCAGAACCAGTGTCTTTGGTGGGAAAATTTCTGGTGAGTGTTGTACTCTATCAAGGCATATAGGTATCTTTCCTTCAATTTATAATTTAAGAGGGTGGGCTGGAGTTAGCTAAGTTGCCAATGGTCATACAACCATTACGTATCAAAAGCAGAACTTGAATGGAGATCTTGACTCAGACATCAGCACTTTATCCAGCACATGGCACTGCATAGTATTATATAGTATAATATTAAACAGATACATTATGTAACATGCACAAATAATGTTTATAATGTTTATATACATATATATGTACAATATTTGCAATACGAGATAGATCCCTTACATACTTATACATGTATGCATGTATAAAGAGTTGGGTAAAAGCACAATGTTTTGTTTTGTTCATGTAGTATCCTATTTTTCTGTTAGATTGACATCCCATGGGTTGGTTGAGATGTGACTTGAAGGCAGCACAACAAATGAAGTTTCCAGTAGTTTGGAGTCAGGAAGAACTGAATCCAAAATCAGCCTCAGACATTTATTCTCTGTGTGACCCTGGGTAAGTTACTTAGCTTTTACTTGCTTCAGTGTTTTCATATATAAAACTGTCATCATAATTGCACCTAGCTCCTAGGGTTACTATAAGTATCAAAGTGCTTGACATAGTGGCTGGCACATAATAAGTCCTATAAATGTTAGTTATTATTAAATTTAAATAAATATATTAAATGAAAAATAATTGTAATAATAATAATAATATTTCTAGAGTCTCCTCCCTCCTATCTACTCCAAGAGAGATTTTAATTCCTAATAGGGAATAAAGAAGGAAGTGGGAGCCAGAAGATGACTGTTTCATTCTCCTCAGAATTATATCTGTATACTTGTAATGGTAATGGAATTTAAAGTTTTCCCCAAATCGGCTTGGTTTTCAGGTTGAGCGTTAAAATCCAGAGCTTGTGAATCCCACTTCTGGGATGGACTTGTTGACGTGAAGAGAGAGGGCTGAACTCAGAGGAGATGCTGTGGATTTAGAGAGAAGATGAAGCAGAGAGAAGCCCCAAGCAGAGGAGGTAAGACGGACTTTTGTGGAGCAGAATCATGGAGGCAGAGAGGAGAATTGCTGGTGCCCAGAGCTACTGAGAATAAGAATGCTGAGGGCCAATTGGAGCTGCCCAGGACTTTTGACAACTGCCACCCAGAGCTGCTGAGAACTGAGGAGGCATAGTTGTGATGCCAGTATTTTCTCTGTCTGTTTTAATGTTGTTTTGCCATATCCCTTTGCTGGTGAAGGACAGTGCTGCTCTTGTAGAGATCCTGGAACCTTGCTGTTGGTTCAGAAGCCCTGAAGGAGAATTTTCTTGTTGTCTGTTTACAGAAATCCTGGAAGACAGTCTTTTGCTGATGTGTTCAGGGGTCCTGCACCTGTTCTGCAGGCAGAGAATGAATTAATGAGGGCACTATAGATGTATATTGTGGCTTTGTTAAGCTTTGTCTTCCCAGGAACAGATTGCTGAGAAGGTGCCTCCTGTCAAGATGGAGGAAGGATCTTTCCTCTGGTTTTCATGATGATATCTTAAGCTTGTTGTAGCTTAAGGTTAGGTGGTCTTTTGTGCTCTCCTGCCCCTTTTGAGGAAATACTTAGCACTAATGGATGGTAATGTAATTCAGTTGTGATCCAGGGGTGGGAAATGTTTGACTTTTTGTGCTCTTTGTCTGACCCAATGAATGTACTTTATGATTGGAAACTAAACTCCCTTTGAGAAGAGAGACTTTGACAGACTAAATGAATGTACTGTCCAGAGGTGGAGTAGTACTTGGATTGAATTGAAAATTTACTTGCTGAGTGAGTGAGTTACATTGTATTTTGATTTTCTCTGTTCTATGAAGGTTTTTGCCTTAATCTTTCACTGACTAAATGGAGTTTGATATTCTGGCATCCCAAACCTTGGAAGTTGCCTTTTCTTGGCACTACAATACTGCTTTAAATATTATTCATTTAGGGGAAGTAATTTTTTAGGTTCAAGATGCACTGTTAATCTGTATACTTTAACATGAAAGGACAAATTGGCAATTCCACAATGAACACACATAGCAAATCACAAAATGGAGACGTTGGATTAAATAATTTCAATAGACCCTTCAACCTATACATCTACAACCTTATTAAATGCCAATATTACTTAAAGATATTTTAATCATGAAATACTTTTGAGAAAAGTACTTAATAAATCTTAATATAATTTATAGTTCTGAATTATGTCCATATATAACTTGAAGAAAGAATCTATTATTTCATATTCTTATTTTCTCTTTTGAAGAGATCTTGTTTTAAATATGTGATTTATACTCTGCAATTCCTTGTATTCAGACTGTATATCACATCTACTAGAACAGAATCACAGAATCTGATAGTTAGAAGAGACCTTAGAAGACAACTACTTCAAATGAAATTAATTCCTACTATAATGTAACCAAAAATTTGTAATCTAGTTTCTGAATACCTCCAGTGGGGAGAATTGTTCCTGATACTTTTGGACAACTCTAATTATTAAAAAAGTTTTGTCTTGTTTGTTTTCCCAGTCATTGATATTAATCATGTTTCTCTGATACTTTTACCTGTTGCTCCAAATTCTGCCTTCTGGAGTCAACTGAAAGAAGTCTTATAACCCTTTTGCATACTATTGCAGCAAACATTTGAAGACCTCTATACACTAATGTTCAACGATTTCTAGGCTCTCCCAAACCACCAACTCTATCTTATTTTTCCCAAGGTAAATTTATCTAGTTCCTTCATTCAGTCCTCATATATTATGGTTTAAACCTTTCTTTATCATTTTTACCCTCTTATCACTGTCTTCTTTAAACCACGTGATTCAGGACTTAATTTTTTTTTCAGTTAAGTGTGACTTTTATTACTTTAGTACATGAACCAAAATTTATCCAACCAGAGCTGAGGCTGCAGATGATTCATATTTCCAACTGGGTTGGAGCACTCTCTTGGTCTTGTAGTACAGTGCCAGCTGGTGAATTCGGCTCTCATTCAGAATCAGATGGAATTTAGGGTCCTTATCCTTTCTGTTTCTCTCAAGATGCTTTCTAACAGCAACAGCTTTCTTGATCAAGTGATAAAGATCTTCAGTGAGACCAGGGGCAAGTCCCTTGCACTTTAGAATTCTCAAAATTTTGTTGCCAGTTACAAAGCAGACTTATGCCACGCCATGAGAATCCCTCAGGATCACAACGATCTGGGAGGGTGTCAAGCCCTTCTTGGCCAGCTTTTAGATCTGCTCCTTCACGTCGTCTGAGGTGAGCCTCAGCCACGTGGGCACACTGCAGTGGTACGGCAGAGCCGACTGGCACAGGCCCTTCCTGGGAGCGTGCATGCAACCCATGATGGTGACGAGCAGGTAAGCAAAAGAGAGTGGGACACAGGGAGCGGGGCAGGAAATCACTGAATCTGCCGGAAGCGTTCCTCCCTGAACAAATGAGTTCTGATGAGATCAGAGTATATAGTATAAGACTATAATCTCCTTATTACTAGAATTTTGACCCCCCCCCACCATGCAATCTATGACTGCATTAGCTATTTTCACTATCACATCATACTAAAAATCTCCCTTTTTAAAATTTCTTTAAAAACAGCTGTTCTGTATACATGCCTTTGTCATCTTATTCTTGTGAAGTTAAATAGTTTTAGTTTCCAGGTCAAGTGATTTGTGTTTATCCCCACTGAATTTCATCAATAAATAAATCAATTTGGCCTAATGCTTTAGCCCATTAATATACTTTTGGATGCTAACACTGATCTGAACCAGCTAGGTAGTGTAATATGTAGTGTTTTCATCTTGGAGTCAGAAAGATCTGAAGTCAAATCTTGCCTCATAAGCTTACTAACTACATGGCCCTCTACAAGTCAGTTAACCTCTGTTTCTTCATGTATAATAGTTGGATAATAACAGCATCTATTTAATAGGGTTGTTTAAAGATTAGTTGAGGTATTATGTGTAAAGTACTTTGCAAACTGTAAAGTACTATATAAATGCTAGCTATTATCACTGTTATTATTTCCCATTATGCTTGTTTTCTCCATAAGCATTTTATTATCTGCAGTTTTGTAAGCATCAGTTTATCCAAATCATTGATAAAAGTATTAAATAGCATAAGAGAAAGTACAGAAACCTAGAGTATCGACTATACTAGGGATATTTTGCCATTTTGATAGTTAACTGTTAAATAACTTTTCTTTGAGTTTGGCCCATCAGCCAGCTCTGTAGAGATCAGATTGAATTATTATCTCTTCTATGTCCCTCCCTTTCCTTCTCAAGAACAATATGTTCTTCAGGCACTTCACACTTACTAGCCATGTGACACTAGAAAAGTCACTTAATCTCAATTGTCCTCTCCTCCCCCTCCAAAAAAAAGCAAAAAAAAAAAGAACAATATGTGATACAACAATATATTGAACAAACATTGTCCTAAAATCTAAGGAAACATAGAGTATTTCTCTCATTTACCAGACTATTAATCCTGTCAAAAAAAAGGAAATGAAGTTAGACTGGCATGACTTGTTCTTGATGATACCATCTTTTTAATCACTATTTTCTTTTCCAAATGCTCATGACCTTTGATATTTTTTAAGATCCTCTCCTCCTATCCTGCCCAGAAATTTCTGTTAAACATATTGATCACTAATTTGTGCTCTTCTTCTTAGTTCTTTAAAAAAAATATGAGCCACTTTTCCTTCTCATTTTTATGATTGCTGTCCTGTTTTCCGTTAGTTTTTAGATGTCACTGACAGTAACAAGAGTACCATCTGCAGACCCTTTCATAGACTTAGTTAACTTCCCAACAGGTTTGAATTCTTTGAGAGCAGCTAGGTAATATTGTACTATCTCTGTATTTGTCTTGGCCATAAGCTTCCTTTTAGTCAAAGTTGTTCTGTCATTTTCAGTGTTGCAGTGTAAAGGTTATATTTCTTAGTAGATAAAATAGATACAAAATAATCTTTGCTATCTCTCTGTTGTCTATTATTATCATCCTATCAACCTCAAGCAATACAATAGTCCTATTCTTTCATCTTTTTTTACATCAGTAATTTCCTTCACCATCTTCTACTCTTTCTATTCTCTGTATATTTCTTTTTTTCTTTAAATCTATAGCCATTGCTGAATTATCTGTGCATTCACCTTGTGGGAAAAGTGTTGGACTTGGAAAACAACAACTAGGTTCTACTGCAGCCTGTTATGTAATGACTAAGTGACCAATCTATTTACTTTTCTAAGCCTCTGCTTCCAAATTTATAATTGATAGTTGTTGCTCTACCTATTATACAGGTTTATTGTAAGAAAACACTTCGTATAGATTAAGTTTTTTAGCAATATAAATGCTACGTTTTGCAGAACTATGGGCTAAAGGAGAGACTAACAATCAATTCTCTTTCTTTCTTTCTAGCACAGTGTTTTCCTACAATATTCTAGACAATGTTTCAATGAAAAAAGAATATATTCTTAGCAACTCTTGGATTTCCTACCTTCAAGGCAAGGTCAGTGTCTCTGCATAGAATCTCATATATACCCTTTCTGGTGTAACTACCTTACTCTAATTTCCCCTCCTCTTGGGGCTAATAATCTGAGGGCACCCTTCTGAATCTAATAAAAGTTTTGCTAGAAATATGACTTTATTATTATTTCCAAAACCAGAAGAGCTTAAGGAAAAATAATTTAATGACAGCCACACTTTACTTTTAATTAAAATCATTTAAAAAATATTGTGCTCCATTTAGATACTAAATGTCATTATATGCCAGATCTCATTAAGCATTCAAATTTCTTTTTTTTTCCTGACTTCCAAACATGATGTGCAGAAAAGGTCATAAAAACTAAATGATCAGCATTACTGAAGTCCAATTTAATTATTTTCTTTCAGTGAAAGGAAGCTATAAAGGAATTAATAGTATTGAAATTCTCAATCTCTCATGCATTTTGACTATTCTAGAAGAATCACTGATATCTTTAGTAAACTAAGAAGTTTTAGGAATGACTTTGAACAAAATCATTAGTTCAGTAACATTAATATTATCATAAATAAGAATGTAAATCCAATGAAAACTAAATGACAACTCCCATATGCATTATAGCCCATAGTTTCTTGAATAATGAGCAGAGATGAGATACTTAATTTGCCTTCCTTCATAAATCTCAGCATCATGCACAAGTCTAGAGTGGCAAGAACAGGTGATATTTTTATTAACTTACTGAAACTTTCTATAGAATAAAACTGTAAAGAACAAAACAATTCTTACTTCAACTCCTTTTTTTCTCTTACAACTGGGAAAATATAATAGTTAAAGGAAGCTATAGCCTTTTAAAAAATTGTAAAGTATCAAATAATTAAATATTTCCTCTCACAAATATGTATATTTCTACTAAATTTAAACAGTGATAGAACATTTGTACTTGTATATACATATGTATGTACATACATAAAATATATTAGCATAGATAGATAGATAGAAAGATAGATAGATAGATAGATAGATAGATAGATAGATAGATAGATAGATAGACATATATACACATCTAAAAATAAACGAGTATCTCAGGAGAATTTGAATATATTGCGAGAAGGAGTTTAGAGATCATAAGAGTCCCAGATCTTAAATTTAAAGGTGAAGAAACTGAGGCCTCAAGAGTTTAGAAACAAGCAGACAAGGAAGTTGAGGGGGGATTTTTTAAAAAAAATGAAAGACCTTCTAGTTGTGTGCTTTACAAAAACTATCCCATTTGTTCCTCCAAACTATACTGGAACAGGTGAATAAGGTACTATTAGTATCTATTTCACCATTGAGGAAATTGAGGTATACAGAGGTTAAATGATTTGTCTAGACTCATAGAGCTAGTTAATGTCTGAGGCCAGTTCTGAATTCAATCATTCTTGACTCCAGTTTCAGTAATCTATCTACCAATATTCTAATTTGCATAATAAAGGAATTGGAACTGGATTTGCAACTTATGTTCTCTTAGTTGGCTTCATGTGTTTCCCCGTGTGTTAAGAAAAACAGGTGAAAATATACTATATTAAGATTATGTATGTTGGGCAACTAGGTGGCACAGTGAATAGAGCACTGGCCCTGAAATCAGGAGAACCTGAGTTCAAATCCAGTCTCAGACACTTAATACTTACTAGCTGTGTGACTTTGGAAAGTCACCTTAACCCACATTCTGCCCTCCAAAAAAAAAGAAAAAGAAAAGTATAGGTTATGCATGTGTAATAGGAGTGACACTGTATGGGAGAAGTTCCTTGAGGTCAAGGACTGTATTTTGACCTCTTTGTTTTTTGTTATCTACATTACTTAGCATTATGCCTTTCACAGACTAGGAGTTTAATAAATACTTAATGAGTAATTGATTGGTAACTCCTCAGAGTCAGAGAGATTTGTCTTTCACATGATCTCAGCACATATCATTAAAATGAGCTGGAATCAAGTTAAGTCATGACTATATATATATATATATATATATATATATATATATATATATATATATATATATAAGAATTTGATTTGATGAAAGAAAACTTGTAATCCCAGAGACCACATAAACAACAGTGCAAGGGAAACAGTGCCCTCCACAAATTGAACATAATCTGAGTTTAAAAGGGGAAAGAGCTTTCTCATCTTTCAAGAAGCTAATTGGTAATAGATAGAACCCTAGGTCTGTATTAAGAAAGATCTAATTTCAAAAAGGGTCTCAGATCCTTACTAGCTGCTTTTTTTTACCTTTTTTCCATTTACCTGCTTTCCACCTCATCTTCCTAGGTTTAAAATAGATAGTAAAAGAACCTTCTTTCTGGTGGTGTTGTGAGGAATAAAAGAGATAATAATTGAATGTGCTTAACAAAGTTGTTGCCACATAGTGGGCACATAATAAATTGCATATTTCTTTCTATCTATTTAAAAATATAACTTAAGAAATGTTGAAATGGAAAGTACACAGGATTTAGAATCAAAAGTCCTTGGTTAGAATCCTGGCTTTCCCACTTAATTATATATTTGACTTTTGGAAAATTGTTTATCCTATAATCTTTAAAACCTCATCTAACTTTAAATTGTTTATTGAATGTTCATTGTTTGTGTTCTTTCTAATATGGAGGACCAAAACAGTTGGGGAAAGGAAGAAAAGTAAAACCCTGCTATAATGGAATGTTAAGGTTTGACAAGAAATCACTTTTGGTTGGTGAAAAGTAAATTAATTCACCACCTGCTATGGGAATCTTTTATTTAAATAATTGATGTTGACATAATTTGGTATAACATAATTATGAATTATCATTAATATTGATTATTGATAAACAGTTGGCACATTTATGCAGTATGAGTTACTCCTGAAAATTTACACATGTGAAATTATTTGGTCTTGAGTGAAAATTTAGATGAGATAACCAGTCACACAATTCCATTGTGTGTGTTTGTGCATTTGTGTGTATTTCTGAACTTAAAAATCTAGAGAACGTATACAGACTTGACTGATAAAAGACTGAAAAATTTGACCTGGTAGAAACTAAGCTTCTGGCTATTCCTATTATCTTTTCTGATGTGAACATTTGAACAATTTGATGTATTCTGAATGGCCAAGAGAGCCTAGCCATAAGTGTTCCTTTCTCCTCATCTATGCTTTGTACTATCTGCTGGCTTCCAAACTCCTTGGCTCCTCTTCCATCAGCTGACCACTCACAGTTCTGGCCTGCATTCATACATAGGCAGCTCTTTGCTCCAGTTCCATACCTTGGCTCACAGGGACTGCTACACTCTAATCTCTTCACAGTTTCTGTTTCTAGAAAAACAAAGCTTAACAGGGCTACAACAATATTTACACATATTACAAGCACTATCATCTCAATCCACTTTCTGTCTGAGAAAACAATACAAAACAACAGACAGGGCTTCTGACTCAGAAATCAACACAAAACAAGGGACAAGTCTTCTGTCTAAGAAAGTAACACAGATCAACAGACACAATGCCAGCATCACAATATTCTCTCTCTCAGTTCTGTCTGTTCCTAGCTCTGCCCATTCTCTTATCTGCCCTTTCCTGTTCCACCCTTTTTGTTAACTTCTACTACCATGGGCTCCCATGTGATTACATTTGGCTTATTAAAAGGCAAGGAAGTTCTTCAAATTCCCTTGAGCCTAAAAAGGGCAGATAAGATGTTCAAACTCTCTTTGCCATATTAAGGCAAATGTATACTGTTTCATCAAAGACTCTTGATACAATTAAAGGCAAAAGACTCAAAGGCACTAGATTAGCTAAAACTCAATCCAGAAAAATTGAAGAAAATCCTGTTTTCTTGCCATTACCCTTGATGTTCTTTCATCCAGAAACAACTTTCTTATATTTTCTAGGGGTTTTTTGTTTAATCATTTATTCAAAGTCAATAACAACAATAGTTTCATGTGCTATCATTTTGTGAATGTCTGCTAACAAAACAACATACACTTTCAGAACTTTATCATAATGTTTGTTCAAAGTCCACCTCCCCGCATTGATCCCCTTATTCTAATTGAGGTAGCACTGGTATGCATATACATATGTATATGTAATCCCCATCCTAAAGCTCATAGAAATAGCACTCTCTCCTTATAGGTGGAAATGAAGGTCCAGCCCTACCCTGATCTTCAAGAAGGATGGGCTGTTTTGGCAAATGAACAAAGAGCTTCAAGTCTTCATGGTTCCTCCTTCAGGAGTCTTCAGTTCTGATCTCCTCTGGAAACTCACATAGTATCAAGTCACTTTGAGAACTTCTGATTTCTGTCTTCTAGGTTCAAGAGAGAAGATGAAAGAGGCCAAGCCCACTTTAGATTGATGAAATAAAAGACTATGGGAAGACATAAAAGGAACTGGCTATCTTCATCATGTCCCTGTCTCCAGTTTGCCGCTTTAGAGAGAGAAGGGAGTTTTTCCCTTGGGTGATATCTAGGACACTGTATTGGTTGACCTGAACTATCTTGCTCCCAATTGGAGAACTCCTTCACTCTGAAATTTCTGCTACACATGTATCTGTGTATACCTACTCTGATTTTTCTGTTGCCGATATTTTGATTAGCAGACTTCTTTGCTATTTACCATGTGTGTTCATTGTGAAAATAGTTTTGAATTGGAGAAGGATGAAACCTTGCATATAGATCTTGGGGACCCCCTTCTCTCAAAATGGCAGAGGACTCAGAAGTTAGATGGAAGCTGATCGTAGTTCCTAGATGAGCAGGATATAAGAGAGCAGACAAGTATACTTTGAGATTAGTGGCTCCTCTCATGAAATTAACTATAGTTTAATAAATGCTTACTAATGAGTTTCCCTATTCATAAAAAGGAAAGTAGTATTGAAGCAAAGAACAAGTTTCAAAAAAAATAACTTGAGGAGAGACTCAGTTAAACCACACTAGTCTAAGAGCAATTAAAAATAAAACCAGAAGAAAGAAAAAAGAAAACAGAAATCAAATTGATGGGATATGTTAAAAATTCAATGAAAAATTATTTTTCTACTATTGAGTACGGTAACACCAGATTCCGGCTTTCAAACCACAACCTCAATGCAATGAACAAGAATAAGGAGATGGACAGGACCTGGGATTTCATTCTTCTAAGGAACTTTCAGGTGAAAAAGCTACTTCTACCAATGAAAGTTGGCATTTTATAAGGAATTTACAGTCTTACGGTTACCTACGCAGAATGTTTTAGAGAACTTGATTGAACTAAATTTTCTAGGCTTTGATGGACAGATTTTTATCAACTACATCAGTTTTGTCAAAGTCAAATAGGAACAAATTCCTATGGGACACATATTGACTTAGAAAACCACACATTAGGGGGGCGGAGCCAAGATGGCAGCATAGAAGCGGCAAAGCACCACAGCTCCCACACAAACACGCTAAAAAACTCATAAAATGGGACTCTAAACAGATTTTCAAGCTCCAAAACTCTCCACAAGACTGAAAGCACATCTGTTGCTGCAGGCAGTGCAGCAGGCGGGGCTCTTCTCAGCAGTCTGGGACCTGCGGCTGAAACACAGACGGCTCAGGCCCTGGGGCATCGGGCGGGGAGCCACAGCTATAGGAGAGCAGATCAGCTGCACTGGAGGCACAGTTACCACATTTATCAGGCCAGAAGCCAAAAAGGCTAAGAGAAAGGTCAGTGGATTTTGCTAACTGGGGAGGAGAAGAGTGGGTCCGGCCAAACTGCTCCCGGGGCAAGGAGGCAGCAGGAGGCGGCTGTTGTGGCCGGATGCAGCTGTTGCAGCAGGAACAGCTGAGAGCTGCGGCAGCACCCACTGGGCTGCTTCAGAACCCTCGGCCTGCAGATAGCAGGGGGGCTGACGCGACCCATTGAGGCCAAGGGCTCTAGCTTGAGTGGCCTGGATCTGGATTGGGGTCTTGAGTGGTGGTCCTGGGGTGCGCTTTCAGTGAGCCAAAGCTGGGGGGGGAGCTGCAGCACCCCACTAAGGGCTCCGGCAGCTGAGAGGGCCCCAGCGATTTGGGACAGAGCTTTCCCCCTCCAGGAAGCAGAGTTCCACAGAGCTAAAAAACCAAGCAATTAATAGACTGGCCAACATGAGAAAAAGGAAGCAGGCTAGGAACAGCAGTAAAACTCTAGAATCCTTTTTTATGGACA
>CM053593.1:231897290-231913636 GCA_028646575.1 Pseudocheirus occidentalis | reverse complement strand
CTTACAGGTTCTCCTCCAGTCCTCAGGGATGAACAGCTCCCAGGTCCTTGTCCAGTCCTAAAGGCAATTCCCGGCACACACTGAAGTTCACAAGGTTCAGCACACCTCAGACCCTTCAGGACTTCTCTTGCCTAGAACTCAAAGATCAGCCAGGCCACCAACAAACAAAGTCCCATCCTGTTCATATCTTCAGTCAGCCACTAAAGAACCATATCCAAGACCTGTCTTGTCTCTGAAATTCTCCTGCTTATAAAAACTGGCTTTCTCCCAAGTCAACATGGTTCAGGGGAGTGTCTCAGCCAATGGCATTCTTCCAAGTCAACAGGGAAAATCACACCTTTTCACCAGGGGGGGAATTCACACCTTGTCACCAATGCACATAGTTCTATACTTAACACTAGGTTACTAAGATCTACTTAACATCTGATCAAACAAATTAATTACCATTACATCATCTCATATAGAAGAGTGGAGGGATAATTGTTACAATGGAGGGGAAGAACAAGAAGGCAACCATACTTTCATCTAATTTGGCTTGGGGAAAGAATGACATTAACTCTAAACAGGGTATCTTGTCACATAAGAGAGTAGGGGGGATGGGGATGAGAGTTGGGGTGACAAGAGGGGAGGGGAGGGTGGGAAAGAGGTTCCTGGAAGTGCACACTTCTGTAAAGGGACATGGACAGCATAGAGAATAGAACAAGGGTGGGGGGGTGAGATAGGGAGGAGGGACAGTATATCAGTTTCTCACAATATTTCCACTGTGGAGATGTTCTGTGTAATTACACATGTATAGCCTGTATTGAATTGCTTGTCCTTCCAGTGGGGGTGGGTGATGAGGGAGGAAGGGAAAGAATTTAGAATTTTAAGTTCTATAATCAAATGTTAAAAATATATATGTATAAATATTATTATTATTATTAACTACATGCAACAGGGAATTGAGATATACAGGAACTGGGGCAGGGAGACCCATCCTGCCCTACTGGAAAGTTAGAGGAGCTATTGGGGAGGACATAGGAGGGAACAGATTAGGCAAGGTGTTTTACATTGGGTTTGCTGTTTTGGGGTGGGTTTAGGGGAAAGATGGTGAGAAAAATTGTAACTATATCTGGTGGAAATGATTGATGTAAAGAAGAAAATGAATAAATAAATTCAGAGTGAAAAAAATGGAAATCCTGGGTTCAAGTCCTTACTCTTGTTTAGTTCTTTGACTTTCTGCATATCTTCTTGAGACTCATAACATATTATTCATTTGTATGTAAAAGGGTTACATGTACAGAGCCAGTTTGATGGCATCTTCCCACATAGAGAAATGGGAAGCTTCTGAGAGAATTATAATATCATGTAATACAAGTGCATTGAAAAGACATTGAAGGGGGTGGCTACATGGTGCAGTAAATAGAGAACTGGCCATGGAGTTAGGAGGACATGATTTCAAATCTAGCCTCAGACACTTAACACTTACTAGCCGTGTGACCTTGAGCAAGTCACTTAACCCCCAATTGCCTTGCCCTCCCCCCTCCAAAAATGAAAAGACATTGAAGCACACAAAGTTATTTTATAATGAATTCTAGTCTGCTAATCACATGGTGAAAGGCAGCCCTTTAGATTTGTTACAGTCATAACTGGGAGTGACTTAACAAACAAAAACCAAAAATAATCAAACAATAAAAACCCAAGACACACACACACACATACACACACACACACAAGAGACCAGAGTCAGTTGTTTTGTTTTGGTTTGTCTCCTTTCCTTGTGGTATCTGAGAAGGGAGAATGCCATAGGTACAAGCCTTTGGGTTTCCTCTCCTCTCAGGTACCCATGTAAATAACTAAGGAGGATTTTGTTATCCTTTTGCACTTCACTTTCTCATGATCCAGTGCCCTGGAACTGTCAGGTTTCCAGGTATTAGATTATAAGTCCCAGAATAATCCCAAGGATCCTAGATAGTAATTCTTAGAATTATAGTGATAGAAAATCTTATTGATACTATATTGTGAGATATGGGGGTGACCTAAGTGATATTAACTACACTTCCACAGAACGACAATATTGCTAAAGTTAACCTGTGAGCTTAATGTTGGCAAGATGTCTTTTTTTGTCTGTTGCCCCGATAAAATCAGTGAGCACTGGTCAGTAAGTGTGGAAAAACATGGGGAGTCCATAGGGGAATCAATAGGGAAAGCACAGGGAACCCATAGAGGAATTTGTGTGTACCTTCAGTACTAAAGGCTTAAGGGGAACCCTCAGGGGTATCCATAGAGGAATACATAGGAGAATATGACAGTGCAATGCTGTGTGTTTCTCAACCTGGCCCCCATTGAGACTTGAAGGGATTTATTGGGGTGCACAAGCAGTGCCTGTCTCAATCGACCCCATCAAGACTTAGGTGTAGTTTGCCCCCCTTCATGACAGCCCCTGTGAGAAGTGTTATTAGGGAAGGCCGTAGGAGTTGGTACTCCCATTATCAGTGACTTCCTTTCAGAACACTGGGCTAGAATAAAGTAAAATTATTAACCTCTCTAAAGGTGTCTGCCTCTCTGAACATATCAAGAGTGAGTCTGTTGGAGGCTGGAATCACAAAACTCCAGAGCCTCCTGTGTGTTATATGTGAAACACTATGTAAAGCGGTATTGGCACTTTTGCATCACCATTTGTTCTTTGGAATTTTAGGTGAAAGAGAATAATCTGGATTACTAGAGACTTCACTCTTCTGGGTTTTGAAAGGTCAGTAGACATTTTAAGTTAAAGTTAATGTCTCATTTTACAGGTAGTATAGGAACAAAGAGGGAAGAGTCACAGTCTGGACTCTGAACAACAAATCTCATTCATTGATCACATAGCATCTGATCTTATCAGGACCGATATTATGTAGAAACTGCCAAATCTATTATCTACTAAGACTGAAGTGGCATAGGAAAGTCTTTGTCCCTAAGAGGTTGGAAAAAATTTTATATTTTTATATTTTTAATTTTCAGAGGACTGAGGAAGGGTGGTAAAATTACACACAGATATCAGAGATAAATTTTTACCCAGGTCCTTCTATTCCGGTTTATACATATTGCATTTTACACACACACACACACACACACACACACACACACACACACACACACACCTTCCTGTTGCTTTTTCCCTTAGAAAAAGGGTTTGAACTTCTAAATCTTTACATAAGTATAAGCTTCTATTATAACTATTTAAAAAATATTTCTCTTGCGTGTTCTCAATATAAATGGCTCTTTGTGTGGTTTATACATGTGTGATTTCTATTCCATAATCTAATGTTTGAGATACTAAATTCTATTCTCCAAATTGAGAAGGGGTTGTCAAGTATCTTGTCAATCAGGTCTACCATTAACAATCATACAAGTGATGTAAAGCATCTAGTTAAAGTATGAAAGATAGTTTTCATTAAGTTGTCAGTTACTTGCCCTGTCTTCCACTGAGTCAACATACTTGCCTATAAATAATGACTCTATTTCTACAAAACTTTATACTTTATTTGAAGATCATGTTTCCTTTTACATTGATGCAAAAGGAATCATTTGTACATTATTTGTTCATTTATTGTACAATTATTTGTAAATTATTGTATAAATTACTTTATTCTAAAAGTTATGTAATATAATCTGAAAAAATCATCTTCTTAATCCATGGCATTAGATCATAGTGATGTCTTCTGTTTATTGACCTACAAAGCAATACTCAAGTCTATTTCAACCCTTCAAGACAAGTGGATTTAATAAGAGTACTGTAGCTTGTTCTTGAGACTTGCAACTCTAAGTCTGTGCCTCTTTAAGACCTTTGTGGATTGCTTTATTTCTCTGATTTAACATTATTCAGATTTGCTTGTAATTCATTTAAAATCATTCTGTTTCCTTCTTTACTTTCTATCTAAAATCCTCCCTGTCTTTCCACTCGTTATCCAAGCAAGGAAGAGAAGGGAGTCGGAGGGTATCTTTATGACAGTTTTCCAAGATTGATTTTGGAAACTTGGACTCAAATTCTTACATCAGAGAATTCAGTATTACTTTATTACTACAGAGTTGACACACTGATTAAACTTTTTTATTAGTGTTTTAATCATAAAGCCTGGTAGTCCATGGGCAAAGTGAATTGGAAAGGGTAAGTAGTAATCATGCAAATTTGCATTGGCTGTGAAAACAAAAAGTGGAAGATTTTTACCGACCTTCTCCTTTCCCTCTCCCCTCTTCCCTTCTTCCTCAGCAGAGATCCTTCTTTAGCAATATCAGACTGTTTCCTCAGCTGCATCTTTTGCCCCCATCACCCTCCTTTACTTTGGTAGTACAGAAAAGTCTTTAAATTTTGTCAGTAGATGGTAAAATAAATAATTTAATTCTGAGTTAATACACAAATATGTGGAATATGTGTCATGAAGACCTCACATTTTCTTAGGTTTATTTACACCTGGTTAACTACAAACACAAACTAGGTTTACTTCTACTTAGGAAAAATAATCTATATTTTCCCTAGACCTTAAGCAATTGTCTTAAAACATTTGTCACTTTCACATATGAATTCCATTTTTAATCAATGATCTTTTAACTTCTAAAGTCATTGGGCATTTGTTTTTTGGTCCTTACTTGAGTTGACTTCTCTTTGATATTGTGGATCACTCTGTCTTCTGAATTTCCTTGGCACCCATGACTTTTCCATCCCTTTGTCACTTCTTTCTTGTATAAGCATTTCTTTACAGTCTGCATTTCTGATACACCATCTTTCTGTTTTTTCTAAATGAGAGGGTTCAACGACCATTTTCTCTTCCTTTTCTGCACTTTTTCCACTGGTAATTTCATAAACTTTCTGTCATTTCATTATCATTTTTATGCATGTGACTCTAAAATCTATAAATCAATCCATCATCTTATTCCAGTCTTCAGTCACATAATTCTGCTACATGGATCTCTCTATTTTTAATGATCTTGTGACATATCACAAGGCAAAATGTGCTAAAGAAATATAATTACACCTCCCTATAAACCCATCATTACTTAAACTTCACTATTTCTAGTTTGAGATTCATTATACTAGCAGTAGCCCACATTCATAATTTTAAAAATATTCTTGATTTTTACTTTTTTTCATCCAGAAATTCCAATCATTTCTAAAATCGTATTGAATATGCATTCACATGACAGCTTATTTTATTATCTATTATATAATATATGATGAATATGTAATTAGATTATTTTATTTTGTTTAAAAATTCTCTTTAATCTAAGAATATAAGGGATATGACATTTACATTCATTTGTCCCATCATAAACTACAGTGTTCAAATTCCTATTTTCTGTTCATAATATTCCATTTCCTGCTTCTGTTTCTTTGCCTTTGAGTATATTAACTCCACAACCTGAAATGCATGCTTTTTCTCATTTTGACTTCTTTGAATACTTAACCTACTTTAAAGGACAGGGCAGCAGTTACTTCCCACTCTATACATTTCCTCATTCTTATATTTGCAGAATTGTTTGAATTATTTTAGTAGAAGGTAACCTTCTTGAGGGCAGAACTTTTTATCCTTGTATTCCAAATGCTTACTTAGCACAATGCCTTGTATATAATGGATATTAATATTTTTGTTAAAGGTTATGTTTTATTTTCTCTTGAAGTTAAATAGAATTGAACATAAAATTATAAGGTTATTTATATAAATCTATTATATATTATCTATATGTTATATAAATATATATTGTATTATAGTGTATATAGTATGTATAGTATATACATATAGTGTATCTATATATTATATATAGTATATATAGTATGTAAATATATACAGTAGAACTACAAGGTTATTTATCATGGCATAAATTTATTAATTTTATCTTTAGAATAGAGGTATTCTCTTTCTACACATAAATGATATATTTGTTCTAAAACTTGTATATTGCTTTGTGTAAATCATGTAATTTTTCAAAAGCATATGGTAAAGATTATAAGGTTCAGCAAACATCTCAAAAGTAACTTCATTACTAATTAAATTTTCTATTGAGAGAATTTTGGTTCTTTGAATAGTAACTTACAGTATAGAATAAATACGTTTCTTTTACCTAATATGGGATGATATAATTGAACTTACCCTTTTACTAGAGATCTGAATTAACATAGAAATCATCCTACATCTAAATTCAAAGTGACACCAATGGATAACATTTAATCAATAGAGGGTGATATTGACTGCTTCCTTGATACTCTGTAATAATGAAAACCAAGGGTTATCACCTCCATGGTCAGTCCCCACAGTTATTTCATTCTACCAGGCATCAAACGGTGTTCTGGGAGGTCATTAGAATTGATCTGACATTAGGAGAGTTTTAACCAAAAACAGTTTCTCTGCTACTTGTTCCACCCATGTTTTTTTCTCTCACAGTTTCAAAACATAGCTACATTATTTAACATAAATTTATCCAGAATCTTAATATTTGCCCTCATCTACTTACTAAAACAACACCCCATTCTTGTTTCTATTGATACTTCAATTGAAGTTTCATGTACAGGTATGAAGAATTTATCTGTAATCATAACATTATGAAGGAAGGAAATAAAAGGTATGGCTAAAATGATTGAGGACTGAGACTTTTCTAAAGCATGACAAATTCAAGTTCACTTTGATTGCATGGAAGTCACAACCCAAATCCCCAAAAATTTTACTTCAGTTGATCATGGTCCAAATGCCTTGCTTCTTTGGTAGGAAGTTGGAAAAGGAGTTACTCCATCATAGAGCACATTGAATACTGTAATTACTTACTCACTTAGAAAGCTGCAATTTTTCCTCACTACCTCAACTTGGTCTCTGCTGTCCTCATAGCTATGACTTGGTGAGTTAATACTGTAAGGCTCAAATTGGTTTCTAATTAAAATTCAATTGATGCCTGTTCCAATAAGAATAATCATATAGTTCATTCCTGATTGCCCATCTGTTTTTTGCCTTTGTTTTTGCCTTCAAATAAGGTAACCATAGGCATCCTTCTAATATGAAAGGAAAAGAACATGCATTTGCTAAGTACCTGATATATAACAGACACTGTGCCAAGCACTTTACAAATATTATCTCACTTAATTCTTACAACAACCCTAGAAGGTAAGCAAAATTATTATTCTCATTTTACAGATCATGAAACCAAGGCAGGGCTTAAATAATTTAGCCATGATTAAACAGCTAGGATCTATTTGGTAGATAAGAAATCAGGTCTTCCTGACTCTAGAACTTGTACTCTATGCAATGAGCTGTCTAGTTACCTATATGAAATGGTTCTGCCTTTATTTTTATTTATATCATGAAGACACCAAAGGAATACATATGTGACTCAAAACTTCTCTAACTCTGCCTATCCCTTCCTTTAAAATAAAATCGACATTTCTCCTGAAAACCTCGAAATTATTACCCCAGAGTAAAATGCTAATATAGTGAAACCAACCAAACAATTCCCTCCTTAATCTGAATTCAATGAGAGTAAGATTGACCCATTCTCTTTCAACTTCCTGTTCTTCCCCTCCATTGTAACAGTTTTCTCTAGACTGTTTTATATAAGATAATTTACCCTATTATATATCTCCTTTTCTCCTCTCATAATAATCCTTTCTCACTTTTTAATTTTAATTTTTAGATAACATCCCTTCCAATTCAAGTAATTCTGTGCTTTATGTATGCATGTACACATATATACACACACTTACATGACATTAACAAGAAGGAGAGGTGAATGAAGTTGTGCTGAAATTACTTTGGGGGGTTTGTGCAGAAAGACCAACCTGAAATTACAAAATCTCTTCACTTTTTTGTCCTCAAAGATGATGATGTTGATTTTGATGAAGTGCAATATTCAATAAAATAAAGATTTTATTAAGAATCTGATTCATCATGGGTACTACCTAAGCTCTTGTGAAAGAAAAGCAAAAGGCAGGCGCTGTATTCAAAGCAATCATTGCAATGAGAGAGACAAGATACTAACAGCTATGGATGAAAAAAGAGATGTTAGATGGTGAGAGAAATTAAAGATTGACCTCTTTATCTCTATGTCTTGCCTGTTCATAGCCATTAGGATATATGGCATATTAAAAATAGGAGGGAAACATTAATATTCAGAGGTATCAAAAGGGGCATATTTTTTGTTTGTTTTTTAAGTGCTTTGCAATCCTTTTTTATTGACGTTTATTTACTTTTAGTTTACCAGATTCAATTCCAGAATCACTTGAGTTTCAGATTTTCTCCCCTCCTACCCCCTTCCCCCACAATGGTGGTGTACAATCATGTTTAAGATCTGCAAATACTTTCACATTGTACAATAATCTGGATGTATAGAAGGGTTGTAATCAATGGAGTGAGCAATGGGGAAAAAAGAAACAAAACCAAACATGGAATAGAACAAGAGCATCTATTACTTCAGTCTCCATTTAAACTCTGGTCTTTCCAGATCTTTCTCTGAATGTACCTATCTCCCTCCATTCTGAGACTTGTAGAGTTGTCTTCTAACTGTGAGTTGCTGAGAAGAGTCCATTTCATCAATATTGGTTGTCACATAAATGTTGTGTCTGTGACTGTATACAAATTTTTCCTGGTTCTGCTCTTCTCACTTATCATCAATTTGTATAAGCCTCTCCAGGTAATTATGAATTCCATATCCTTCCTATTTTTTATAGCACAGTAGTATCCAATTACATTCATAAACCCCAACTTGTTCAGCCATTCCCCAATTGATGGGCATCCCCTTAGTTTCCAGTTTTTTGCCACTGCACAGAGAGCTGCAATAAATATTGTAGTTCATATGGGACCTTTTACCTCTTCTATGACCTCTTTGGGATACAAACCCAAAAGTGGTACTACTGGATCAAAGGGTATGCAATTATTTTTAGCCCTTTCAGCATAATTCTAGATTCCTCTCCAGAATGGTTGTATCAGTTCACAGCTCGGCCAACAACGCATTAGAGTTCCAATTTTTCCACATTCTGTCATTTTCCTGTTTTGTCATCTTAGCCAATCCGACTGGTGAGTTGTGGTACCTCAACATTATTTTGATTTACATTTCTCAAATCAATAGTGATTTAGAGCATTTTTCCATATCCTTAAAGATATCTTTAATTTCTACCTCTGAAATTTGCCTGTTCATATCTTTGCCCATTTCTCAATTTGGGAATGACTTGTATTCCTATAAATTTTACTTAATTCCCTATATATTTTAAAATGAGGCCTTTATATGAGATGCTGGTTGTAAATATTCTTTCCCAACTTCCCACTTCCCTCTTAATCTTGGTTACATTGGCTTTGTTTGCACAGAAACTTTTCAATTCAATGTAATAAAGCATATCCACTTTGCCTTTTACAATGTCCTCCAACTTTTCTTTGGTCATAAAGTCTTCTGTACTCTGTAAATCTGACAGGTAAACTATTCCTTCCTCCTGCAGATTATTTACAGTATCATCCTTTATACCTAGTTCATGCACTCATTTAGACTTGACTTTGGTGTACGGTATTAGATTATGATCTATTCCCAGATGCTGCCATACTATATTCCAATTTTCCCAGCAGGTTTGTCAAATAGTGAATTCTTAACCCAGAAATTGGGGTCTTTGGTCTTATCAAATAGTACATTAATATAATCGTTGCCTACTGAGTCTTTTGTACCCAATCTATTCCATATATCCACTACTGTATTCATTAGCCAGTAGTAGGCAGTTTTGATGACTGCTGGTTTATAATAGAGATTAAAATCTGATATGGCTAGCCCACCCTCCCTAAAATTTATTTTCATTAATTGAGTTGATATTCTGGACTTTCTGTTCTTCCAAATGATTTTGTCACTATATTTTATAGTTCTATAAAGTAATTTTTGGTAGATTGATTGGTATGGCATTAAATATGTAATTTAATTTAGGTAAAATTGTCATTTTTACTGTATTAGCTCTACCCAGGCAAGAACAACTGAGATTTTTCCAATCAGTGAGATTTGATTTTATTTGTGTGAAAACAGTTTTGTAGTTGTGTTCATAAAGGTAGTGGGCTTGTTTTGGCAGGTAGATTCCCAAATAATGTCTATAGAAACTTTAAATGGAATTTCACTTTCTCTTGCTGTTGGACTTCATTGGAAATAAACAGGAATGCTGAGGATTTATTTGCATTTATTTTATATCCTGCAACTTTCCTAAATTTATTTATTGTCTCCACAAGCTTTTTACTTGATTCTCTAGGATTCTTCAATTATATCATCATGTTATCTGCAAAGAGTGATATGATAACTTAGTATCTTCTTTGCCTCATTTGATTGCTTTGATTTCTTTTTCTTCTCTAATTGCTACTGCTAACATTTCTAGTACCAGATTGAATAAGAGGGGTGATAGTGGATATCCTTGTTTTGTCCCAGATATTATTGGAAATGCTTCTAGTTTATACCCATTGTATATAATACTTGCTGATGGCTTTAAGTATATGCTACCTATTATTCTAAGGAAAACTCCATTTATTCCTATACTTTCTAGACTTTTTAATAGGAATGGATGTTGTATTTTTGTCAAAGGCTTTTTCTGCATCTATTGAAATAATCATATATTTTCTGCTAGTTTTTATTGTTGATATTATCAATGATACTGATGGTTTCCCTAATACTGAACCATCCTTGTGTTCCTCATATAACTCAAACCTGATCAAAATGTCTTACTCTTTTTTCAGTTGCTGTAGTCTTTTTGCTAATATTTTATTTATGATTTTTCATATATTCATGAGGGATATTCGTCTATAATTTTATTTCTTCATGTTTTCTCTCTCTGATTTAGGTATTAGTACCATATTTGTGTCATAAAAAGAATTGGGTAGGACTCCTTCCTCACCAGTTTTCCCACATAGTTTGCAAAGTTTTTAAATGTTTGATAGAATTCACTAGTAAATCCATCTGGCTCCAGGGATTTTTTCCTAGATAGTTTTCTGATAGATTGTTCAATTTCTTTATCTGTGACTGGGTTGTTTAAGTAATTTACTTCCTCTTCAGCTAGTCTGGGCAAATTATATTTTTGTATATATTTATCCATTTCACTAAGATTGTCAAATATACGTGCATACAATTAAGCAAAATAATTCCTACTTTTTGTTTTAATATCCTCTTCATTGGAGGTACATTCACCCTTTTCATTTTAGACACTTGAAATTTGGTTTTCTTCTTTCTTTTTTTAAATCATATAAACTCAGGGTCTATCAATTTTATTGGTTTTTTAATAAAACCAACTCTTGGTGTTCTTTATATGTTCAATAGTTTTCTTACACTCCATTTTACTAATCTCTTCTTTGGTTTTCATTATTTCTAATTTAGTATTTAATTGTGGATTTTCAATTTGTTCTTTTTCTAGCTTTTTAAATTGCATGCCCAATTCATTGACCTCCATTTTCTCTAATTTTTTCATGTATGCATTCACGGATATAAAACTTCCCATCAGTACTGCCTTTGCTGTATCCTACAAGTATTGGTATGATGTCTCATCTTGTCAGTCTCTTGAATGAAGTTACTGATTGTTTCTATAATTTAATTATTGACTTACTCACTCTTTTGGATTAAATTATTTAGTTTCCAATTAGTTTTTTTACTATCTTTCCATGGCCCATTATTGCATATTATTTTTATTGCATTATGATCTGAGAATGATGCATTTAATATTTCTGCCTTTCTTCACTGGATTGTGAGGTTTTTATGCCCTAGTACATGATCTACTTTTGTGTATATACCATGTACTACTGAGAAGAATGTATGTCGCTTTTTATGCCCAGTCAGTTTTCTCCAGAGATCTTTCATGTCTAGCCACTCTAAAATTCTATTTGCCTCTTTAATTCTTCCTTGCTTATTTTGAAGTTATATTTATCAACTTCAGAAAGGGGGAGACTGAGGTGCCCTATCTATTTCCTTTTCTAATTCCCTTGACTTTTCTTCTAGGAATTTGGATGCTGTACCACTTGGGGCATATATGTTAAGTAATGATATTGCTTCATTATGGATGGTGTCTTTTAGCAGGATGTAGTTTCCTTCCTTATCTCTTTTAAAGCTTTTGTTTTATCTGAGATAAGGATTGATATCTCTGCTTTTTTACTTTAGCTGAGGCATAACATATTCTACTCTATCCTTTTACCTTAACACTGT
Source organism: Pseudocheirus occidentalis (assembly GCA_028646575.1). Lineage (NCBI taxonomy): Eukaryota > Metazoa > Chordata > Mammalia > Diprotodontia > Pseudocheiridae > Pseudocheirus > Pseudocheirus occidentalis. Next base: position 231,901,492 of record CM053593.1, on the reverse strand, counting down.
GCATGTCCCCTTGTTTCAAATGTGTTTCTTGTAGTCAGCATATTGTAGGATTGTAGTTTTTAATCCATTCTGCTATCAGCTTCTGTTTTATTGGAGAGTTCATGCCATTCACATTCACAGTTATGATTACTATCTGTGACTTTCCCCCCATCTTACTCCCTCCCCTGTTTATAACTTTGTGTCTTCCTTTTCCCTTCCCCTCCTTAAGAACTGTCCTTTTTACCACCATCTCCCTCAGTATTCCCTCCCTGTCTTCCACCCTCTTTACTTACCCTCTCTAGATGCTATTCTTTCCCTCACTACTTCCCCTACTAACATATACCCGATACTGCCTGTAGGGTACAATAGATTTTTATTCTTAACAGAATATGTTATTTCCTCCTTGAACCCAAACCAATGCTAATAAATTTCAAACATTGCTCCTTTCCTTTCCTCTTTCCTTTCTGTTATTAGTTTTCTCCCTTTTTATGTTAGAATCTAAACAGTCATTTGTATTGATCCCTCTTCAAATCAGAACCAATGAGAGTGATGATCATGTGATGCTCACCCCCTTCCTTCCCACCCTTCCACTTTGGTAAATTGTTATGCCTCTTCTTGTGGCATAATTTACCATCTTCTCCCTCTACATTTACTTTTCTCCCATTACAATCCCTGTCTTCCACTTAATAGATTTTTTTAATCTTCAAATTAGTTCACTTATACCCACACCACCTTTTTGTGTACATCCCTTTTACATGTCACAATACTTATACAAATTTCAGTATTTACAGGTATCTGCTTCTTATAAAGGAATGAAAACAGTTTGTTCTTATTGACTCCCAAGTTATGTGCATGTGTGAGCATCTGTGTGTTTTTGCATATGTTTGAGTGTATGTTTTCCTTGTTTACCTTTCTTTGTCTTTCTTGCATCTTGTAAGTGGAGATCGGATTTTCCATTGAGCTCAGGCTTTTTCATAAAGAAAGTCTGGAAGTCCTTTATTTAATTAAAAGACCATCTCCTTGCCCAAAAGAATATGCTCAGTCTTGCCGTGTAGTTGATCTTTGGAGGTAGGTCTAGCTCTTTTGATTTACGGAATATCATATTCCATTCCCTCTGATCTTTTAATATAGCAGCTGCTAAATCCTGTGTAATCCTGACTGTAGTTCCACGATATTTGAATGCTTCCTTTTTGGCTGCATTCAATGTTTTCTTCTTGTCCTTGTAGCTCTGGAATTTGGCTCTTGGGGTTTTCAGTTTGGGATCTCTTTCAGGAGGAGATTGGTGAATTCTTTCAATAACCATTTCCATTTCTGATTCTACGATCTCAGGACAGTTTTCTTTGACAATCTCTTGGAGGATGCTGTCCAGGCTGATTTTTTTAATCAAGCCTTTCTGGTAGGTCAATATTTCGTAGATTATCCCTCCTGGATCTATTTTCCAGGTCAGTTGTTTTTGAGTGAGATATTTTGCACTTTTGTCTAATTTTCAATCTTTATATTTTTTTGACTGACTCTTGTAGCATCATAGAGTCCTTAGCTTCAATTTGAATGATTCCAATTTTTAGTGAATTATTTTCCCCAGTTAGTTTCTGGAATCCTTTTCCATATATTCAGCTTTCATTTTTAGGGAGGCATTTTCTCTGGCTAAGTTTTGGACCTCCTGTCCTAGTTCTCCAATTTTACTTCTTAAAGATTTGTTTTCTTCAGTGAGTTTTTTTTCCAGTTTGGTCAGTGTAGATTTAAATTTATATCCTATATCTCTAATTTCATTTTAAAATTTCTTTTGATATACTGCAAGAATGCCTTTTGGGCTTGAGACCAATTCACATTTCCTTCTGTAGTCCCCAGTGTGAGTATAGAGTCCATGTTGCCTTCTGAATTTTGTTCTTCTTGCTCACTATAAAAAGATTTAATCGTCCTAGCCTTTGCTGTTTCCTTCTTCCCCATTGTGAGCACCTCTGTCCTGGATTTTTAGAGTGGATATCTGCTTCTGGTGTGCTGAAATATTGAGCTTCTAAGGCTGGGAGTTACGGGTTTTGTGAACTGTAGCTTCTGAGTGTGTAGGCTGATGCCAAAGCCAGGACTCTCAGTGATTTCCCTGAGTTACCTTGAGGCTTACAGAGTAACCTGTGGTAGCAGGGTTATCTGGTTCCTTCAGTTTTCCACCTCTGTGTCTCTGGAATACAGCTCAGGCAGACTCAGTAGCTGGAGGTCAGAGGTGGGGCTACCGTTTGCTGATTGGCCAGGTGGTGCTAACGCACACTTGGGCTTTTGTTGTTAGGGCTAGCTGGCTCCATCCTCCTGGGCTTAGATTCCTTAATGTCTCCTTCACTTTTTCCTCAGTGATGCCCAAGCCTTAGGCTGTTTCCACTAATTCAAGATTTTACTCATTTTGGGGCATTTAACTGCAGACTTTTCTGGGTCAGGAGGAGGGATTAGAGCAACTAAATTTTATCCCTCCATTTTGGCTTCTGGAACTTTGGGTATGTAATTTTAAACATCCAGGTTGCCCTGGGAAAAGCTTCTTACTCTACTGTGGGCCCAGAGTTTTTTCCTACCCAGTTTGAAGATTCTCTCTCCTGTGGTAAGATGGATACAAACCCCTCTGGCTGTCTGGGTCTGCTTGCTGGCTGAGGCTTCTTTTCAGTCTGCCTTACTCTGCTCTCAGATCCACACTGGTGTAGCTCCTATGTGCTCTGTGTTCTCCTTGTCCAGACCTGACTAGACACTTTCCTGGGCTGGGAATCTGCCATCCTCTGCCTCCCAATGGATTCTGTCACTCTTGAATCTGTTCAAATTCACTTTTTAGCTTTTGGTGAGAGAATTCTTGGAAGACCTTGGAAAAGCTTCTGATTCCTTTCTGCCATTTCAGTTCTGCCCCACGAAGGGTCATCTTATACAAGGTAGGATTTTGTGTAGAAGTTGGAAGAGAGACAAGAGATCCAAGACATAGAGACAAGGAATGGGAGAATTTCAGTCATGGGGCAAAAAATTTCTGTAGTTATGAATTGAAGGTTTTGTGCAAAGACTTCAAGGTTGTGGTTCTTTCTATTTTGCAAAATGGTTGAATAAGGGAATAATGTATAAAAATGGAAAAAGTAAGAGATATTCAAGGTAAGAAGAGTTTTGAACAGCAAATAAAGAATTGTAAAAATTTGATCCTGAAAGTAAAAGGGAGCTAGCAGGATCAAATATAAAATGTTCTGTTTGACATTCAAAGCTCCACATTACCTCGGCAAAAATATAAAGTGTTTTCATTGTGCAAATAATGATTGTTTTCATATTGGATGGTAACAATTCACATGCTATGTGGCTCTTTTTAATTTGTGCTCTTACACATTTGCATTTTAGTTACCAGCATGCAGATTAAAGATTTTAGTTCTCACTTAGAAATAAAAACCACTCAAGGGTCTCTATCGTTGAAGGCATACTTACCAATTTCTAAACCAACAGAAGTTGGTAAACAGGAAGTTATTTTTTTCTTCTCACACTTTGTAAATGACAAACAACACCTTTGATAATTTTCAAAGAATTGTCAATTGTAATTTTAAAAACTCACTTCAGGGGGGTGGAGCCAAGATGGCAGTGTAGAAGCAGCAAAGTGCCACAGCTCCCACAAAACCACCCTAAAAACCCATAAAATGGGACTCTAAACAAATTTTGAGCTCCAAAACTCTCCAAAATACAGAAAACACATCTGTTGCTACAGGCAGCTCAGCAAGTGGAGCTCTTCACAGCAATCTGGTAGCTATGGCAGGCGCAGCCCAAAACCCTGGCACTGCCAGGCCCCAGTGCATCAGGCGGAGCCAAGTCTATAGGAGTACAGATGGGCTACACTGGAGGCACAGTGACTACATTTATCATGCCAGTAGAAAAAAAAAGGCTAAGAGAAATGTCAGTGAATTTTGCTAAATTTGGGGAAGAAGAACGGTCCAGCAAAACTGCTCCCAGGGCAAGGAAGGAGTGGGAGGCAGCTGTGGCAGCAGGAATGGCTGAAAGCAGCAAGCGGTGTCCACTGGGCTGCTTCAGAGCCCCTGGCCTGCAGATAGCAGGAGGACTGAGGTGAATGATCAGGGCCAAGGGCTCTTGCATTGAGAGGCCTGGATCTGGATCATGGACTTTAGTGTGGTCCTGGGGTGTGTTTTCAGTGAGCCAAAGCTGGGGGGCTGCAGCACCCCACTAATAGCTCCAGCAGCTGTGAAGTCCCCAGAGATTTGGGAAAG
>CM053593.1:231857681-231887028 GCA_028646575.1 Pseudocheirus occidentalis | reverse complement strand
TTAAGGCATCCTTCTCTTCATTGGCTTTCTGGGCCTCCTTTGTCATGTGAGATAATTTGCCCTTTAAGGTTTTGTTTTCTTCAGTCAGTTTGTTGACTTTCTTTTCATGACTTTCTCGCATCATTCTCATTTCTCTTTCCAAATTTTCCTCCACTTCTCTTATTTGGTTTTCAAAGTCCTTTTTCAGTTGATGTATAGCTAGTAGGCATTCTTCAAGCATCTTGGAAGCATTTGGTGAGGGAGTTCTGACTGAGTTGTCTTCCTCCTGCTCCATACTTTGGTCTTTTTTGTCCATAACAAAGGATTCTAAAGTTTTACTGCTGTTCCTAGAATGCTTCCTTTTACTCATGTTGGCCAGTCTATTAATTGCTTGGTTTTTTTAGCTCTGTGTAACTCTGCTTCCTGGAGGGGGAGAGCTCTGTCCCAAATCACTGGGGCCCTCTCAGCTGCCGGAGCTCTTAGTGGGATGCTGCAGCTCCCCCCCCAGCTTTTTCTCAGTGAAAGCGCACCCCAGGACCACCACTCAAGTCCACGATCCAGATGCAGGCCGCTCAACGCAAGAATCCTTGGCCTCGATGGGTCGCGTCAGCCCCCCTGCTATCTGCAGGCTGAGGGCTCTGAAGCAGCCCAGTGGAAGCTGCTGTGGCTCTCAGCCATTCCTGCTGCTACAGCCGCCTCCCGTTGCCTCCTTGCCTTGGGAGCAGTTTGGCCGGACCCTCTCTTCTCCTCCCCAGTTAGCACAATCCACTGACCTTTCTCTTAGCCTGTTTGTCTTCTGGCCTGATAGATGTGGTAATTGTGCCTCCAGTGTAGCCAATCAGCTCTCCTATAGCTGCGGTTCCCAGCCCGATGCCCCAGGGTTTGACCTGGCCTGGGTTTCGGCTTCAGGTCCCAGACTGCTGCGAAGAGCCCCGCCTGCTGCGCTGCCTGTAGCAACAGATGTGCTTTCTGTCTTGTGGAGAGTTTTGGAGCTTGAAAATCTGTTTAGAGTCCCAGTTTATGAGTTTTTTAGCGTGTTTGTGTGGGAGCTGTGGTGCTTTTCTGCTTCTACCCTGCCATCTTGGTTCCACCCCTTAGAAGTTCTATTTTGCTCTCTGGTTCAAAAGTACCAGGGCAGTTTTCCTTGAGAATTCCTTGGAGGATGATTTTTTGGTTCTTTTTTTGATCATGGCTTTCAGGTAGTCCAATAATTTTTAAATTTTCTCTTCTGGATCTATTTTCCCGGTCAGTAATTTTTTTTCCAATGAGATGTTTTACATTGCAATCTATTTTTTTTTCATTTGTTTGGATCTGTTTAGTTGTATTTTAATTTCATTTGCTTCCATTTGCTCCACTCTAATTCTGAAAGAATTATTCTCTTCAGTGAGCTTTTGAGATTCTCTTTCCATCTGGCAAATTTGACTTTTTAAGCCATTCTTCTTCTCATTGGCTTTTTTGGCGTCTTTTGCATTTTGAGTTAGTCTGTTTTTAAAGGTGTTATTTTCTTCAGTCAGGTTATTGACTCTCTAATCATGATTTGGTTGCATCACTCTCATTTCTCTCCCCAAATTTTCCTCCACTTCTCTTATTTGGTTTTTAAAATCCTTCTTAAACTCCTCTATGGCTTGTAAGCAGTCTACATTTTTCTTGGAAGCTTTTGGTGTGGGAGTTCTGTGTTATCTTCCACCTTTTTGATGCTTTGATACTTTTTTGTTCCCAAAAGAAAAATCTGGACTTGGATTGCTGAGCTTTCTTTGCATTCTTTGCCTGCTCATGTTGCCAGTAAGTTACTTGACTTTTGAGCTCAGCAGAACTCTGCTTTCAGAAGGGAGAGCTCTGTCCCAAATTGCTGGGGTTTTCACAGATATTGGAGCTATGAGGAGGTCCTAGTCTCTGCAGCCTTCACCAGCTTTGGCTCACTGAAAATGCATCTCAGGACCACCACCCAAGACTGTGATTACAATCCTGGTAGCTCAAGGAAAGAGCATATAGCCTCTGAATGATCACTTGGCCCCCCTGCAATCTGCAGGCCTTGAAATCTGATGCAGCCATGTGGAGGGGCTACAGGACCACCACTTCAAACAGCTTCTAGCTCTGGAGATAGTAGGCTGGATGCTCTCCCCCAAATTTTGTCGAGGTCCATTAACCAGTTCTCTTTGTCCTTAACCCTTATGAGTTGGTAATTCTGGAAAAAACCACAGCTGTTTGTGATCCACTCTTCTGAAAGCTCCAGTTGGGGCTTCTCCTTGATGGCCTGGGTTTAAGATGCATGAGGCTGCACTCTGCTTAAGTGTGCTGGGATGAGCCCTTTCCATCCCTCTGCTGGACTGCCTTCATAAGTAGCCTTGTTTCTCTCTCATTTTATGAGTTTTGGAGTTCTATAATTTGTTTAGAATCATATTTTAAAAGATATGAGGTGGTTATGGTGAGAGCCACAGTCTTGTCTTGCTTCTACCCAGCCATCTTGACTCCTTCAAGCATAATTTTAAAGTTGTTTGAAGGTGATTGTTGGGATAGCTTAGTTAAGTATTTTCTCTATTCTGCCATTTTTCTTGTATCCAAAAAGTCTTTTGGTGAGATTTTTTGCCTCTCATTCCATTTGGCTAATTCTGATTTTTAAGAAATTCTATTCTTCAGCATTTTTTTGTGCTTTACATTTAGCCTATTTGGTATTTTAAGTATTTTTTCATAGAAATACTATTTTATAGAAAACACAACCAAAGTGAGTACTCATGTGTAGATCAGAAGAAGTCATGAAAAGACATTCTCAAGGTTTCTCTGAAGAAACTTGCATTGATTTTCAGATGTGGGAGACACTGGCACAGAAAAATGTGTCCGTCAAATAAAATGTTATTATCTTTGAGCAAAGCAGAATAGCAGTACCTCAAAAGAAATGTGAAATGTACAAATTTAGGGAACTCTTCTTCCCAAATGTTCTTATGGACTACTTCTACCCAAACTTATATAGAGCATTCCAAGCTTATACTGGTTTGATCAGACCCATTTAGATACACTATACATTGAGCCTAACATTATTATGTCATTTTGAACTTCTTGGTAATTCTCTTTTTGTATATTACTTTCATCATTCTCATTTATTTTCTATTTTCCTCCTACCATTCTTATCTCTTTCGTTAATATTTCAAAATATTCTTGTTGAACTTATATGCAATTTTTATTTTTTCTTTGAGACTTTTTTGTGGCTGTTTTCATATTTTTTTGTCGTTTGTGTCTTGATCTTTCTTTGTCAATATAGCATTTTTTTTACTGTAGTCAGATTGTTGTTGTTTGCTCATGGCTTTGAACTTTATGTTAATGTTGGGCTCTGCTAACCAGGGAGTGGAGAGACACTGTCCCTACCTTCAGGCTTTTCCCCATTTCTATTTTCAGTGCTAGTTTTGGAAGTCTATCATTTTTGGTGCCTCCAAATTGGACTGATCCAGAGAGAGAGGTTTGGTCACTGCTTTCTGCGTCACTGTTCTGGTCTTTACCCTGGAATGCATCTTACTCTCATGAACCTATTAGTTTCAGTTCTCGTTATTCTTTGGTCCTGTGGCCATGACACCTAATCCCCTGTGGCCAACCCTAAGTCCTTCTCTCTACCTTTGTAATATGCCACAGAACTCCATATAGGCAAGTAAGAATTAAAAAAATAAGTTTCTTTACCCTGACCAAGTGGTTTCAACAAATGTGACCATTTATTTTATTGTAATGAACTAATTATTTAACCAAACAGAATTGACACATTTATTGAGTGTGTACAATGCATAACATTATGCCAAACTAATCAATGGAATTGTTCAGACTTGATTTTGTGCTTTAGTTCTTGTATTTAGTTATTATTGTTGTTTTAAAACACTTCTCATGTGTTAATAGTCTTTAATGACAATAGATACTTTTGATTAAAATAGTACTGTGAAAATAAAAATTGCATGTCAATATAAATATTTTTCTTTAGTTTAGTATGTGATTACGAATAGAATACTGAAATCTCAACAACTGTCAGAAAGAAACATAACTATAAGTCTATATTAAAAAGAAAAACATGTATTTCAAAGAGTTAAGGAAATGTATGAACTATGAGATTGAAAGGATAAGGCAGGTGCACATAAGTTAGCCTCCTTAATAAGTTAAATTCTGATATATATATCAGAATAAGAAGCTTTTGGCCTTTACAAGCACTCAGAAAAGTTATTAGGTTCTTAAAGACTTTGTTGCTATAATATTAATTTTTATGAGAGTACTAGCATATATCAAACATAAATTGGTGACACACCATGGTGGTGGGTAGTAGTAACAGTCCTTTTCAACTGAGATTAGGAAATTCAGGATATGCTTTACTCAGAAAATATCCACAAAATGCTTAAATGTGATTCATACTTTGATCTGTGGATCAAATTTTGTAGTTTTGGATGTACAGACTAAGAATTGTTTTTTTCCTTAAAGAATCAATATTTTACTTCTGAAATTCCAGCAGACCAATGGATGTGATATCATTAATTTTTCTTATATAAAATCATAAGGGTTATTGAATTATGTTGAAAACAAGGGATTGGAGTGATATAATTTTGTCAGCTGATTCTTTTCAGTGGATCAGCTGATGGATTTTTCCTCCAGTGATAACCTCAGTTTAATATAGGAGTATACTTTGGAAAATACCCTTACTATAATTCAAATAGAGCATGTAGCAATTTAGCAGGAATATAAGATATATGTGCACCAATTTACCATAATAAAATGTTTTATTTCATATGTCATTCATCTTAATTCCTGTCATATCATCATCATTATCATCATCACTGTCAGCACTGGTATTGTCACCACCATCATTAACATCCCTTCATCAGTTTCCTAGAATTGTGAACATATGTGCATGCATATGAGGGGCATAATAGCATTATGAAGAGAAAGAAAAACAGATGCATCAAAACTCTGACTCACTCATAAATAAAAAATAAAGTTAAAAATATGTCCATCAGAATTTTGAAAAGTATAAGATAACTAAACTATTTCATTACCCATAAAATACATTGTAATTCAGTCCATTGCTGATAGCTTTCATGTAAGTTAGGCCAGAATAAATAAAGAATGATATGGAAGGAATACTAAATGTTTATAATTAATCTACCAAAATTTGCTTGGCACCTACTATGTGCCAAACCCTGGACCACTATGCTAAGTACTAGAGATATGAATACAAAGGATAAAATAATTGCTACTTTATTTTTTTTTCTTACAAAGAAAGAAGGGTTAAGCTACTCAAGCAGGCTAAGTACTTAAATTCTATGTTAATTTTATTTATTGTATTAAATATTTTTAAATGAGTGGGGATTTTTTTTATTTTGAACATTCATCTTTTAAAAGCTCAACTTCAAATTCTCAACTTCCCCTGCTCAATCCATTGAAAAGGCAAACAATTTAATATTAAGTATACATATGACATCATGCAATATAGCTTTCCATATTGGTTCCCTGAGAAAAGCAAAAACAACAAAAATGATATTTTAAGTGGTGAAATTTAGAGGTGGGAAAGGAATAAAATGAGAGGAGACAGAATGGCGTTAATCATCTCATATGGAAGAGTCAAGGGATAACTGTTACAATGGATGGGAAGAACAGGACGGCAAAAGGGAATGGGTTAACTTTACTCTCATTCAATTTGACTTAGGGAAGGAGCGACATACACTCTAAATTGGGTACCTTGCCCTGCAGGAGAGTATGGGGGCAAGGGGATGAGATGAGTTATAATGCAGGGGAGAGCAGATTGGGGAGAGGGTTTTTAGAAGCACACACTTCTGTAAAGGGACAATGACAAAGTAAAGACATATGGGGGTGGGATAGGAAGGAGGAAAATATAGTCAGTCATTTACAAAATGTCTATTGTGGAGATGTTCTGCCTAACTATACATATATGGCCTGTATTCAGTTGCTTGTCTTTCCAGTGTGTATGGGTGATGAGGGAGGAAGGGAAAGATTCTAGAATTTAAAGTTCTAAAATCATATGTTAATAGATGATGATGATGATGATGATGATGATGATGATGATGCAACTCGGAAATAAGATACATAGGCACTGGGGTAGGGAGATTCATCTTGCCCTACCAGAAAGTTAGAGGGGTGATGGGAGAGGATAAAAGAGAGAGCAGATTGGGGGGGAGTATGCAGTGGAATTGCTGCTTTGGGGTGGTGGGTAGGGGAAAGATGGGGAGAAAATTTTTAACTCAAAATCTTGTGGAAATGAATCATGTAAACTAAAGATTAATGAAAATTAATCTAAAAATTTTTTAAAGATTACCATGGCTATTTACTAATGTGTATTGTGTATCTAAACTATTCTGCTAATTTACCACTTTATTATCTTGCTAGTACAAAACTGTTTTCATGATTTCCACTCCTAATATAGTACAACATTTGGTAATGCTAGGCTAAGTTCATTTACATTAAGTCTTCTTTGATTCTCTTCACATTCTTTGGATTTGTTTTACACTATCTTGATTTCCCATAAAGTCATTAGCTTCCATTTGCTCCAATCTAACTTTGAAGGAGATATTCTCTTCAGTGAATTTTTGAAATTCCTTTTTCTTCTGGCAATTTTGGCCTTTTAAGGCATTCTTCTCCTCGTTGTCTTTTTGGGCCTCTTTTGCTATTTGAGTTAGTCCAATTTTTAAGGTGTTATTTTCTTCATTATTTTGAGGGATATTCTTGAGTATGCTGTTGACTCTCTTTTCATGATTTTCTTGCATCATTCTTTCTCTTCCCAATTTTTTTTTTCAAAATCCTTCTTGAGCTCTTCTATTGCCTGTAACCAATTGATATTTTTCTTGGACCCTTTTGATCCAGGAATTCTGACTTTGATCTCTTCCTCTCACTCCATGGCTTGATGCTTTTTGTCGCCCAAAAAGGATTCTATAGTCTTTTTGAGGTTCATATTCTTGCTCGTATTGCCAGCCAATTACTTGACTTTTGAGCTCTTTGCCAGGGTAGAACTCTGCTTCCAGCATGGAGAAATCTTTATCCCAAATCACTGGGGTTTTCAGAACTGCTGGAGGTATGAGGATGGCACTATCTCTACAGCCTCCACAAGCTCTGGCTCGCAGGTCACACACCACACGACCACCACCCTAGACCATGATCTAAATCCAAGCAGGTTAAAGCAAGCCTGATAATCATCTGAATGGAAACTTGTTTGTCCCATGATCTGCAGGCCAGGAGCTCCAGAGTCAGCCCCATGGCACAACCACCACACTTCCACCACTTTTTCCCCAGGGTGCAGGGTCTGGACCATTCTCTTATGAACAACCCTGTTCCAATAGATTTCCACACTAACCTTTTACTTTGTCTTTCATGTTTATGGGTTGAGAAATCTGGAGGCCAACATTGCTGCTGATTATTCACTCTCCTCAAGTCTGCTAAGGCTGCTGCTGGTTTGGGCCACCCTGGGGCTGGCTAGAACCACATGGCTTCTGCAATACTGGGTTCTATTCCCAACTTGGTGCAATACACCCTTCCTGTTTGCCATACAAACAGTCTTCAGTGGGAGATTGTGTTCTCTCTGTCACTTTATGGGTTCTATAGCTTCAGAATTTCTTTACAGTCATTTTTACATGTATTGGGATTATTTGGAGCCAGAGCTGGAGCAAACCAAGTTTGCACTTCTACTCTACCACCTTGGCTCTGTCTCCCAATTCCCTTGGTATTCTTGACCTTTGTTTTCCCAGATGAAACTACATTTATTTTTCTAGCCTTATAAAATAAATCCTTGGTGGTTTTATTGGTATGACACTTAATAAGTAAATTAGTTTGGGTAAAATTGTCATTTTTATTATATTGGCATACCCTTGAGAATTTAATATTTCTCAATTTGTTTTTGGACCTCATTGAATGACCATTTTTTTGCTGAAAATTTATACTCAGTTTTTCTGGGTAGGTGATTCTTGCTTTTAATCCTAGCTCCTTTGAACTCTGGAATTTCATATTCCAAGCCCTTTGATCTCTTAATGTAGAAGCTGCCAGATCCTCTGTCATCCTTATTGTGTTTCCACAGTACTTGAATTGTTTCTTCTTGGCTGTTTATAATTTTTTCTCCTTGATCTGAGAACTCTTCAATATGGCTATAATATTCCTAGGACTTTTCTTTTTGGTATCTTTTTCAGGAAGTGATCAGTGAATTCTTTCTATTTTGCCCTCTGATTCTAAAATATCGGGGCAATTTTCCTTGAAAATTTCTTGCAGGATGATTTCTTAGTTCTTTTGTTGATCATAGCTTTCAGGTAGTCCAATAGTTGTTAAGTTATCTCTACTGTAAGTATTTTCTAAGTCAGTAGTTTTGTCAATGAGATATTTCAAATTGCCTTCTATTTTTCCATTTGGTTGGACCTATTTTATAGTATCTTAATTTCTTACAAATTCATTATCTTCCATTTGCTCCAGTCTAATTCTGAAGGAATTATTCTCTTCAGTGAGCTTTTGAAATTATTTTTCCATATGGAATTTGGCTTTTTAAGGCATTCTCCCCATTGGCCTTTTGGACCTCTTGCCATTTGAGTTTATCTATTTTTAGGGTGTTATTTTCTTCAGTGAGGTATTTGGCGTTCTTTTAATCATTTTTTTGCATCATTCTTCTCTTTCCAATTTTTCCACCACTTCCCTCACTTGATTTTCAAAATCCTTCTTGAGCTCCTCCATGTCCTGTAACCAATTCATATTTTTCTGGGAAGCTTTTCATGTAGGAGTACAGATTGTGTTGTCTTTCTTCCATTCCATGATTTTATCATTTTTGTCCTCAACAAAGAATCTAAAGTTGGACGGATATGCTTGCTATGTCCTTTGCTTGCTCATGTTGCCATTTAATTACTTTAATTTTGAGCTCTTTGACACAGTAGAACTCTGCTTCTAGAGGTGAGAGCTTTGTCCAAAATCACTGGTGTTTTTGCAGCTGCCAGAGTCATTAAAATGATGCTGTCCCTACAGCTCCCCAAACTCTGGTTCACTGGTTACACACCTCAGGACCACCATCTAAGATGGTGATCCAGATCTAGGCAGGCTGAAGGAAGAGTGATTATGCTCTGAATGTTCACTTGGTCACCCTACTTTCTCCAGGCCAAGAGTTCTAAAGTAGCCACATGGAGGTGGCTTCAGGGCTGCTGCACCTCTGGCAGTTCTACCTCCAGGCATAGGGCTTGGACCTATTTCTCCATTCCTTCCAGTTCCAACAGTTCTACCCTGACTTCTCACGTTTTCTTTGGCATTTATGGGTTGATAATTTTGTAAACCACCCTTGCTAGTGATCTACTCTCCTGAAGTCCACTCCAGCATCACTAGCTGGGGCCAACCTCAGTCTAAATCCACAGGCATAGGCAGGGCTGAGCTTGGTTCCCAGCAAACTGTGGTGAGTGCTTCCTTTAAGCCTGCTGGGCTGCCTTCAGTGGGAGATTTGTTTCTCTTTCACTTTGTGGGTTCTGTAGCTCTAAAATTTCTTTAAAGTCAAATTTTAGAGATATTTCAAGGGGATCCATAGTTTTCCTGCTTCTGCACTGCCATCTGGGCTGCACTCTTCCATACATTTCTTAATTGGCTTGTGTTCAATTCACGTTTCTTCTTGAGAGTGAGAGGTTTGCTTTTAGCTGTTTCAACATTTCTTCATGTCTTCATGTCTTCAACATTTCTTCATGTCTTTCAACATTTCAACATGTCTTCTTATGAATTTGTGTCTTTATCTTCCCTGCCACCAATAGTTGGCTTTTATGATGAGGTTTTAGTTGTTGTTGTTTCCTCATTTTTCCAACTGGTTTATTCATTTTGAACTGTATATTAAAGTTCATTTCCATTCCAGATGTGCTGGTAGTAGGAGATGTGTTGTTTTTTTCAAAACTAGTTTTGAGACTTGGAAGTTTTGGTGCTTCTGAGGTGGTGTAATGTAGAGAGAGGTGTGGCACCTTGCCCATGATCCCTTGGTGGAACAAGTTATACTGTTCTGTATGAACCCTGATTTCTTGGAATTGAAAGTGACACTGTTCTTCAGGGTCTCTGCTCCTTTGTGAATAGATCTGATATTTCACAGAACCTCTATTCCCTCTTGCCCCAAAGTACTCCTTTCCACCTTTGAAAATGATGCATAAGTGGGTATAGGTGATGCAGTTTCCCCATAGCATCTGGCCCTGTGCCTAGTACTATTACACTGATCCTCTGTAATCTCTTTCTGACCAGTTGCCTTGTGCCATTATAGTCTCAGCCTTAAGTGATTCTGAAGCTGCTGCTACTGCTGCTTTTACCACCACACAGTCCATCCACTGGCCTATATACACCTATGTAGTAGACTTCTCCTGAACTTCTAAGTTGTGTTAAGATAGAAGAATGTCTTATGCTCACCTTTTGCTGACTCTGCCAATACAGAATTTGATTTCAGACATGTTTTAAAGTCATTTGTAGATGAATGGTGAGAGAGATCATCTGTAGCATTTCTGTTACCCATGCATCTTCCACTTCAGTATTCTTAATCCCCTTCAAACTATCCCCTTCAATCACCAGATACACCCTCAAAAATTCTGGTAAACATTGGTGATACCTTCTTTAGATAAATACAAATTTCAATATTATATAACAGTATCTAAAGTACAACTGACTCCTATTAATATGTCTTTACACTGCAGAATTAAATACTGCATTCACTCTTCAAAGTAAATGAAGTTATCCCTGGATTTTTGTTTGTTTGATTGCTTTTTTAAGAAATAAGTCTAAACGTGACAAACAGTTTCAGTGAAGATTTATTCTGTTGTATAAAGTGCATTTATTTTTTCTCTACTCACAGATATATGATTTTTGGTTCAAATGTATAGTGGCTAGTTACCATAAAAGAAAAAAATGCATTACTGTAAAAATTGATATGAATTAGCATGTATATATATATAGTGTAAGTATGTGATATGTGGATTTAATCCTTTTTGATGATAGATAGAATTTTGAACATATTTTTACTTTTAAGATTTATATTAAAATAAAATTTGATCTTCTCTCCCAAATGCTATTACACTAGAATTTATAATATTTCACAAATTCATTGATGGAGAAATGAGGGTTGTAGAAGTTCCTCCACCAATAAAGATTACAACCAGCCTATGATTTAGTACAAAGGCCTTAATTATTCAGTGACATGTAGGTTATATAATTTTTACATGTCAAGAATCAGGGATGAGATCAAACCTACTTCCTTTGATTCCAAGCCCAGTAGGCACTGTGGCTTAACAACTCACCAAGACAAACTAATAATCTGCATTTATTGAGACAGTTTTCACATTAGCAATTACCTATAATAATTCAGTCAAAGTCAGTAGATAAATGGATACATAGACCAATGGATATATAAATGCATAGAAAGATAGATTGTAGGAAGATAGAAATATACAAAAAAGATAGATGAGATAGATGATAGACAAAGAGATAATTAATAGATAGATATTATGTAAAAGTTATATGGTCTAGATTATGATTTCATGATAGCAGGAGGGTCCCAGAGAAGAACTGCCTTATGAAATGTAGATGAGTAATTTACAGTTTTTTAGAACTCCACTGCACACTTAGAGGTTGAGAAACTTGTCTAGGTTCAGACAGTCTGAAAGCTCCAAAACTGAACCTAGGTACTCAGAATTCTGAAGTAATTTCTCTAGATAACTTGACACACTACCTTTAAAACAAATTAAAACAAAAATAAGACTATATGCATGCACACACACATATGTGTGTATACATATATGTGTATACACACAACATATATACAAATGTGTGTGCAATTTTTAATAACGGCATATATATAAGCAAATAAATATATGCATGTATACATATGTGTATATATGTATTTTCACGTGTATTTTTATGTATTTATGCATAAGTGTGTATATAAATTTTAATTCTTTAGCAAAATGCTACCTTTCTTTGTCTTTCCAACAACAGATGATACTGTGAAAGAATGTCTTCCCACTTGTGTGGTCATCTCCTTGCCTGAAAAAATTAATAAGGTGGAAGATTCCTGTTGAAAGGAATTAAGGAATAATTGATTGTACTTTCAGTTTTTTGCAGTTTTATGTTCCTTACCAACCCCTGAGGAGACAACCTATTTCTCCTATCTGCTCTATTTTACTTTTCATTTAAATTCCTCCTTTGCTCCTTTTCCACCATCTATAGCTTATTCTTTTTAGAATATACCATGTTATCTATTAAATGCAGTTTCTTGAATTTCATATTTCTTTTCTCTCCAGGTGTCAAAATCCAGATAAGTAGTCTATTACGAGTTTCTCTCCCATGCTAAGTTTCATAGCTTTCATGACTCTTGAGGGGGAAATTCTCACAGCAGTGAAGGGAGAATTAGCAATTCCCATTATGGTTAATGGGAACAATGGTGTGATATCTTTCCCTTTGAATTCAAAATTTACTCTTAGATGTCTTCTCCATACTTCCATTTAGAAGGAAAAGAGCTCATTTTAAAAAATAAACACATTTAAGGGATTAATGAATTTTGAACATTAAAGAATTATTTAAAATAAGATTAGTTAAGATTTACATTATATTTGGCTTTAGGTAACTTTTAGCCTCTTTCAGAGATAATGTAGGAAAGTATTAGGAAGATTTTCAGAGGAATGTTTAAAACATTCAAGAGAAGTTTTGCAAGCTCCTTCAACCATTTCTTCATTCATTCATCCATCCATCCATCCATCCATCCTTCCATTTGTTAATCTGACAAATAACTAACAAATATTTGCAATAGAACTGTGTTAGCTGCAGCCAGATATATAAACAAGTGTAAAACAAAGTCTTTGTTCTTGAAAAACTTAAAATCCGGTGTGTGTGTGTGGGGGGGGGTATTGACATGTAAAGTTAAATAATGGTATGAGCAAATGTATAGAATCTTATATCTCAGATCTAGAAAGAATTGTAGAGACTACATTATGCCATCCTTTCGTTATGCAGGAAAGGAGAAAAAAGGAAATTACTTATCCCAGATCACACAGTTAGAAAGTGAAGACAAAAACTTTAATCTTGTTTTCCTGTCTCTCAGTTTGAAGTACTTTCTACTACATTGCACTCTTTTCCTATAACCAACACTATTCAATGATTTCTCAAATATTTTACTCCTCATTTTTTATGTTCTAACCAAAAGGTAAGACTGCTCTTTGTTTATGCTTTCCTCACTCAGAGTCTATTCAAATGCTTTTCCTAGCACTTGGAATAACCTATCCTCATTTCAATTAGATATAATATTATTAACTTTATAAATTCCAGTTCAAGTTCTATGCACTGTCACATATCTGAATAGCACAAGAAAACTTCATACAAAAGAGTCACCTGATGAAAACATAAGAAATTGCAACAGAAGTCATTAGAGTGCATCACTAACATAATGTGGACATGGCAATGGTATGATGTAAGGACTATATTCACATTTATCTCCCACAGAAATTGGAGAGGATTAAGACCAGAAGTTATAAGAACAGTTTGGGCACTGTGATGACCTGTCATAAGCTAATTGCTTCATAGAATTTTATAATGCCCAAGGTAGTAACTTAGTCTGTCTCTCTTACTGGACAATTGATGATACTGAGGCAATTGAGAAATATAGATCAAAATAGTGGTAAGGTAATTTTCTCCTGCCATGCCCCAGAAACCCTCTCCCACTGAAAGTTCATCCTTTCCCTGATCCATTCAACATGGAAATTCATGGTGTCTCTGGTCTTCTCACCTGGAAATTCACTCTGTTGCAGCACCACCATTCATTTACTGTTTAATTTCTTCCAGGACTTCCATTTTGACAAAAGTACTCAAGACAGCCAGCTGTCTCTTTGATCCCCTCTGAGTCTACTACTGACTCTACAATGCCCCTGCAGTAGTACCTCCTACTCTTTCCATTTCTTCAGTTGCATTTTGTGTTTTCTTCCTTTATCAGAATAGAAGCTCCTTGAAGAGAGGGGCTCTTTTTCATTTTATTTATATTCCCAGTGCTTAACATGATACATAGCACATAGTGAGTGTGTGATAAATGTTTGCTAACTTGAACTGAGCTGATAAAAAAGTTCTGGATCTCCTAGGATTTCTGATCTGGATAAGTGGAAAAGAAGGAAGAAGGTTAAATTACTTCTGAGTAATATAAAGAGGTATTATATAGCTTAAGGAGAAGAGCAGTAAATCATTATTACCAGTGTATATGAGACTAATTGCAACCCTAATACTTTTGAGTTGACTTAGATTAGCAACATGGGAGAAATTATCAGGTTTTTTTTCTGTGGGGGGGGGTATGAAAGCCAACATTATAGATACAAATGCATAGGTGTCCAGATTGCTTTGGCTCCAAGCTGGAGGAGTGTTACCATTAGCTTTTCCTTCTGAGGATCAAGGCAGTCTCATGATGCACTGATACCTTACATTCTATGCCTACCAGATATGCCTCAATGCTACCTGTATTGTATATAATGAAATACACACGCATATATACATTCATATTAATATACACACAGATACAAATAAATATACATACATATACACACAGAAAAACTATACACACATATGTATGTGCACATGTGTGTACATGAGGTGCATAAGTACATATTTATGATATATGTACTAGTGTGTGCAGAATATAAATGACTTGAAACCAGGGAGTATTTTGCCATTTCTTTCTATCTTAGGCACTCAGCATAGAGTCTGAAACATACTGAATCATTTAATAAATAATTATTGATCTATAGATTGATAAGGAAAGTGGAGGGATGGGGATAGCAAAAGATATAAATATTCCTATCTTTTGTTGTTGTTGTTGTTGTTGTTGTTCTCCAATTGATATTTGTCTTTTATTCTGTGCAAGCACTCCCTGGAGAGTGGGTTGGGGGAAAAGTGAGTTTGTAATGATGGGATAACTAAAATTTAACCTACGCTGATAAAATTAGCCACACATCTGATTTCTTTTAGTGACATCTGAGAATGCTCTAGTTCTTTTCAGCATTTTAATAGGCTAATTACAAATAATTCTAAGTTTTTAATTAAAGGAAGTTCTGTCAGAACATTTTTAGCACTTTAATGCTTTTGTAATTTAGACTTTTCCCTAATTCAAACTTGCTTTCATAATTTATATCCCTCAACAATTGAGACTAACTTGTCCCTCACTTGGTACTCATTCATCAGATTTCACTGTAGGGTGAAGAGGACTTTGCTCACTTATTTGTTTTATGTTTTAGTCTTGCATAATTAACAGCTTAATTATATGAGCTGTAAGGAAAAGACACTACTTTTTCAATGTGTGGCTATTTGAAAGTATATCAGACTCAGTAGTATCTGAGACTGTTGCTCCCAAAGAAGTTTCTTAACTCCTTCCGACTTTGCTATTCTAGGGGCCATTACAGAAGCTGTTCTACAGACATAATCTGGTATCATGCTGTGTAAAGTTGTGGTAGACATCAGCAGTAGGTCAGATCAACAAGGACTGCAACATTGCAGAGTTTAATACCACAGAAGTGATGGTGGACCTCATGCCAACCTAAGCTCATTCTAAATTCTTCAGTCATTCAAATGAGACAAAATGCTTAGGAAGGAACTCTGGGATATTTGCATTAATGAAGCACCTTGATACCACCTCCAGCAGGAATACCACAAATGTATCTTCTCATTCCCCTTGCCAACTTCTTATCATTTTACTGTCTACATATCTTTCCCAGTGCCTCCCTTCACCCCCACAACCTTCCCATGTGTCCACATAATTTCATTTCTGTAGGGAAATCCTGGTGAGAAATTTCCATCTACCAAGTTAGATAAGCAAACCTCCTGCAACTTAAAAGTCTTGGAGAGGAATAAGTCAAAGGCTGGACTTGAAGATGTAATTGAATCTGAGTCTTCCTGACTCTGAGTCCAGCTGACTATTCATTGTATAACATCATTGCTCAAAGGTGGCTAGTGATTATCCCTTTAAAAATTAAATTAAACTTCATTATCTTAACTTAGCTCAATATTTATTGGGAATCTTAGAACACTTTCAAATATTAAGTTATATATTCTCATGTTATTTTGAACAAATCATTTCAATCTTCTGGGGCACAGATTTTTATTCTATAAAATGATGGATATTTAATTGTCTGACCTCTAGGGTCCCTTCCAGTTTTCATTGAATTATCCCCTAGTCTATAGGAAAAAAACCCAACACATGATGACTGGCCATATGCCACACAAAATACTCATGAGTATTGCCTGAACCAGTTTAAAATATAATTTGGAAATAGTTAATAAAAAAAGAACATAAATGTTATTAATATGTAATTTTCTAAGTCAATATATGAGTTTCAGGTATGTTTATGTACTATTTAGTAGTGCTTGATGCCACTGTTGTATTCCACATTTTAAGTCTGTTCTCTGTGTAAGAGGTCCCTTTGGAAGTATTAGGAAGGCTATGGACGAGTTTTTAGAAAAATTATAGAAAAATATGCATATATGTATACATATATATTGCATACATGAACGTGTGCATATATAAAAAACATGCAAAATTTCATAATTGAAAGAGATGTTAATTTTTTGTTAGAGATTAGAGAAAATATTTTTTGTAGCATACTAGTCCTCAGATCCTTTGAAATCTATCCACAGACCATTTAGAAATTCCTAAAATAATTCTTCATCTCTGAGTAGATCTAATTCTAGAAATATGTAGATATGATCATATTGTCTATTCGTGTGCTTCACACTGAAAAAAAGCATAATTGTGTTGGATTGAATTAATTCAAATAACAACTTAAAGTGCTTTGAAACTTGCAAAGTGCTTTCTCATGAATTGTATAATTTCAACTTCACACCAAGACCCAAAGTAGGCAGTAAGAGTAAAATATCACAGATGGTAAGAAAATGAAAATGAGCTGATATTTGGAGACATTAAATGATCCTCTCAAAAGTCTCATACTTTTGGGAAGAGTAAAAATAAAGATTAAAATGTTCTCATTGGGTCAGCAAGTATTAAGTGATTATTACATACCAGGAATTATAGTAAGTACTGAGATTCAAAGAAAGTTCCTTGATACTCCCCCCCCCCCGCTGCTAAAAAAAGACAACAAATAGCCATTTGATTTAAGGAGTTGCCAAATGACACTATGGTAAACATTGTTTACAACATGCTTGTAAATGAAATAGAGAGGGAGAGAGAGAGAGGAAAGAAAGAAAGGAAGAAAGAAAAAGAAAAAAAGAAAGAAAGAAAGAAAGAAAGAAAGAAAGAAAGAAAGAAAGAAAGAAAGAAAGAAAGAAAGAAAGAAAGAAAGGAAGGAAGGAAGGAAGGAAGGAAGGATGGATGGAAGGAAGGATGGAAGGAAGGAAGGAAGGAAGGAAGGAAGGAAGGAAGGAAGGAAGGATGGATGAAAGGAAGGATGGAAGGAAGGAAAAGAAAGAAAGAAAGAAAGGAAAAAAGAAACAAGAAAGAGAGAGAAGGAGAAATGGAGAAAATTAGGAAGGAGGAAGGAAGGAAGGAAGGAAGGAAGGAAGGAAGGAAGGAAGGAAGGAAGGAAGGAAGGAAGGAAAGAAGGAAAGAATGATAAGAACAAAGGAGTCTGAGGTCACTTGAGGATCATGAAGTCCTGAATACCAATATCAAAATGTGTTTCATTGGATAAAAAAAATACAATGCTAAAGATTCATTGTTTTCTTTCCTTTACTGGCACTGACATGCTAAGCAGCTGGCCAGAATTTTTTCCTTAACTTTCTATAATAATTTTGAGCATTTCAACTGTAGTGAAATATGTCATCTGAAAATAGAAGCAACAGACTGGTCCAACACCCTAAAAACTAGAAAAGAGAGAAATTAATCTAACTTTCAAAAGTCTCTTTTAAAGTATGTATTTCTTTTTTGAAACAGGAGAGTCATAAAAACACTTAATGTTTGGACATGTGTCCTTGATCAGATGGTCTCATTTATGCATGAGCAATTAGTATTGACATATGCTCAGAGAATCCTTCCTTTTTCAGAGAAAAAATAATGTTGCTTAATTTAATAAATAAATATGTCATGCATTTTTTTTGTGCATAGACTTCCAGATTTGGATTGACATCCTAGTTCTTACACTAAATACCTGAATAGTCATATAAGCCTGATTAAGTCGCATGGCCTTTACAAACTTAAGGTAAGTGATTTGGCATAAGTCAAAGAAAGGAAATTGTTTGAGCAGGAGGAATTTCTATTGTTACAAAAATCACAATAACTTAGTCAATTCAAAGATTTTTCTTAAAAAAACACAACAATATCAATGAACTTCTTACTGTCAGTCAGGGAGGCATGTCTTCTCCCTTGACATATGATCTATTATTATTTCTTCCTATGAGGCAAAGGACTAGGAAACTGGAAGTTTCTACATTATATTTCATGCATCTTTCCTGATCCTTAAAGACTTATTAATTTAATAATAGCACTCTGTATTAACTATACTTTCCTACTTGAAGAACCCAAAACTTTTAGTAAACATATTGTTGTCCTGGTAATCTTATAGGAAAAAAGAAATCCATATATTTTCACTGTTCTTAAAAACTATCACTCAAGAATTAAAATACATTTCTTTGTTCTGAGTTCCTCAAAATTATGCTGAGAAAGAAAGAAAATAGAACTAATTCTGATAAAAACAAACAAAACATCTTTCTTATATAGGCGTCATGGTCCAATGAATAGAGAACAAGCCAGGAAAACTTGAGCTCAGGTCCCTCTTTTAACATATGGTTATGTGACCCTGGACCAGTCAAGAAGTTTCTTAATCCTCTAGGCTCCTATCTAAGAATATGTTTCAGAGAAAGTGCCAATTTGTATTCATAGGTATTTTCTCCCTCAGGAGTTTCCTATTCTAATGAAATTGCAGTTCCAGTTCCTATCCATACTGTTATATAGTTTATGTGCATTTAGTTCATAAACTATCCTTAAAGATAAGGATCAAAAATGTGTTTGTCTCACAGATATTCAGCTATGAATTAGAGATAAGAAAGTCTTGATTCCTTTCCAACAGGAGATTTCATACAAATGTTTTAGATGGTATCAGGGCTGGTGCTGCATGTAAGTGTATATCAGAGATTAGGTTTGTGGAATGGAGGCTTAGTTTCAGATTTTCTAGTGACAGGGGATATAATTTGCCTGAAGTAGATTATAAAATATGAGAGTGGATAAAGAAAAAAAACGTTCCAAAGATAACACAGTTTGGAAGTAGTTAAATAGGAGGCTGGGACAAAGGTCTGTTAAGATAATACCAGACTAACATACTGATAAGGTGAAAATTAAAGTTCTAGTTTAGTATATTTATAGTTATATACAGAGCTTGAATATCTGGTTGTGGAAATAAATTGGAGGGGGATAACCTCATGATGGAATTCCAGCATCAATCAGATTTCAACCAATTAGAGTATTTGGTATTACTGGAGAAAAAAAGTTAAATGTAATCATATAAACCAATCATGTGATTCTTTGGTTTGGGGAACATGCAATGGAGGATGTGAATCATAGAATTTGAACTTTGATGAGTCAAAATTGCAGACTTGCAGAATTAGAGAGTTGGAAGGGAATTCAGCAGACCTCACATTCATCCCATTAATTATGATATACCCAAACAGTGTTTATCTAGCCTGAGTGTGAAATCCTCCAGAGAAGAGAAAACCATCATCTCCCCTCTCCATTGTTCCATTCCTGTAAAATTCTAAATGTTAGGAAACTTTGATTTTTGTTTTCTATCACAAAGTTTTTGTTTTATTCTTTGTATCATATACCTATTGCTACTGATTGAGCCACAGAGGAAGGAAAATTTTTCTTCCTCTCCAAGTGGCTGTTAAATCTTTCCTTCCCCACTTGTCTTATCTTGGCTAAAAAATACCGTTCCTTTGATTAGTCATTATATAGAATAAACACTCAAGGCCCTTCACTATGTTCAGTGTTCCCTAAAGAAAATCACTGACTTAGCAAGGTCTTTAGTGATTTTCAAGGCCAAATACAATTCTCCAGATGAGTTTTGACAAGGACAGAGTATGGTGAGACCACAACCTACCTATTTTTGTATACTGTCTTTCTTAATTCAGTCCATATCTGTAATCTATATCTTAATGAAGTCTATATAACCTTATTAAACCCATTTCATTGTGTAGATGAGCAATCTGAGGGGTAGACATGAAGTTAATTATCCCAAGTTATATAAGTCTTAAGAAGAAGAATCAGGGTTAGAAGTCAGTTCTTTGAATTGTCAAGCAGTGACCTGTCCAGTGAGACATGTTATTTCATGTAATATCCATTCAGAGATTAATTTGAAAGAGGTTCCATGATTACTGACTAATATTATCAAATCATAAACTGTATTTTATATCTATTCTAATGATCTTTTTGAAGTAAAAATTTAATTAATTTTTCATTCCTAATCAGAAAGACTCCTGAATGGGGAAGAACTGGGGAGCCATCACTAACTATATGGCAAATGCCCCAAGGAATGTATATGTAGAATTTATAGAACTGTTCACATGAATGAGGTGGGTTTATATTGTCCATAAGGGAGAAAATGTTGTAAGGAAGTATAGACACTTTAAAGATGACTGTTACTATAAAAGAGCCATATAACCCCTAGGTCAAAGGGAGCCATGAAGCCCTTAGTGATTGAGGTTTCAGAAAAAATCATCAGAAAAAGAAAAACTGTTGGAAGAAAATAACAACAACAACAATAACAACAACAAAACAAATAAAAAACTTTGAAAGACCAATGGAGTCTTGTGAATGTGGTTATCAAAGAATATACATATATTTCAGCATCAAAAAGAATCTTTTCAGATATTATGTGCCAGACAAATTAACAAACATATATTTATAAAGACAACAGCATAACAAAATTGTAATTAAATCTGGGAACACAAAAAGATATAGACTTAAATTAATAAAACAACAAATAGTCTGATTGATAAATGGATCTGAGAATAACATACAGAAAAAATGAATAGGTATTTAAAAGAAAATAATTATTTTCCAACAGGCAAAAATGTTCTGAGAGAACAATCAACCTCTAAAAGCACTTCATAAATTAGTAAAGGGGAAGATAAATGAATCAGGTATATAATCAAAGGGAAAAGTAGTGAACAAAATCCCAAACAGAAGGTAGGATTAAATTTAATGAACTTCAAAATTAGCAGAGAATTGGAGGAAATTTTAAAAAATAGAACCGATATACAATTGGCACTACTAGGAAGTACATGTAATTTCATATTGAAGGATTAGAACTAGAAGTGATAATAATAGATCATTGTAGTCCAACCCCCTTATTTCACACTTATGACGATGGGTCCAGAGGAATTAAACATTTGTCCATGATCACCCAAGTAGTATGTGCATCAGTGCCAGATTTGGAACCCAAGTCTCCTGCCTTGAAATCCAGCATTCTTTCCATTTTCCACATTATTCATTTATCATGGCATACAGTCCTTTGCAAAGTATGTCTCTATTATTAGGACATAACTTGTGTTGACCATTCATGTTTAAAAGTATAGAAGTAATATTAACATCTATTCTGTAGTTTATGAATCATTTGAGATCCATACTACCTTTATCTTTATTTCCATTTTACAGAGAATAAAAGTGTATCTCAGAGAATGAGTAACTTGTCTATAGTCACAGAACTATTGTCTTTGACAGGATGTGTTAGTTTTCAGATTAATGTCATTCCACTGCATTGCGTGGTGCAGTGCATGGTTGACAGGGCTTGTAATCAGGAAGACCTGAGTTTGAATCGTTCCTCAGAAATTCCCTAGCTGAGTGACTCTGGGTAAGTAACAGTCTATTTTTGTTTCATTTTCCTTGCCTCTAAAATGGGGATTATTATAGTAACTACCTCCCAGAGGTGTGAAGATCCAATGAGATAAAGCATGTAAAAAGCTTTTAGCAAATGTTTTTAGGAGAATGTCAGTCCTATAGTGTTACAAAAGGGACTCAGTGAATAGAAAGAAAAAGAGTTTGAAGGATAGAGTTTCATCAGGTGAAGCTGCAAATGTGAGAAAGTTTGCCAAGAGCCCATATGACACAAAGTAGTTTGGATTGGTTGTCATACAGTATAGATATGGAGAAGGATACAATGAAAAATTAGATTAGAGCCATGTTATGGAATGCCTTGAAGAAGACTCAGGTGTTTAGAATCAATTCCATATGTAATAAAAATTGTTGTAGATTCATGATAATTGGAGTAAAATGATCAGAACAATATGTTATAAGGTTAATGTGGCAACACTGTGTGGCATATATCTAGAAGTTTAATATTGGTGAAATGAATCATAATTATAGCTATTTATTCTAAGTCTATGTGATTTGTCATTCAATTCTACTTATGTACCAAAAAAAAATTCAGTAAGATTTTTGTCTTGGATGGAGAATTTCCTAGCGTTGGTCCTGGATGTGAAGTGTTTGGGCAAGACTGTTAGCTGTTGAATATTAGAATGTGTTTCTTTGAAAATAGAAGGGAGATTATACAAGTTTAGTTATTCTATAATTGAATTATCTTCAAAGTGACCTTTTTCTCCAAAAGTAATTGGAGGATTCAGGTTTTTTTTTTAAGAGCCTTAACTTCGGATATATTCCCTGGTTTTCTGGATGTATTTTGTGCTATGCAGTGACATTAACATTTCATATTTATCCTAGTAAGAAAGTGGTTTTCAAAACCAAATGAACAACAATATCATTATATTGGCAGCACACGGAGGACATCCTTATATGCTATGTGTCCACTTTTGATCATGGAAAGAAATTTTAAAAATGAGAAACCTGCCTCTATAAATTATCAGTGTTTCATAAAATGGCAATGCATATAAGGGCTTATCTTAAATCTATCAAAACATAGAAATATCTAAAGCAGCAATTTCTGGTGGGATTTTCTATTGAAACCTGAATAAACTGCAGTTTATACTTATATGTGAGAAAAAATATTTTAAATTTAAAGCTTAAGGAAAATTCTTTTGTTCTTTCTTTTTTGCTTATACTGCAAATCATTTTAAATTATAAGGAAGTAAATGAGAATCCACTCATATTAAACAGCTAATAAGTTAAATCTACATGGAATCTTACATAAATTTGTGCTAGTAAGACTTTTTGAAAAATACTGTTTATTTCCCCTTCCTGACATCCCCTTTTTAATCTGGAACTGTGATTTCATCAGAATGTGAAGTTCCTATTTGAGCATACTATTTCTACCAAAGCATATTGGCAACTGATCTACAATTTAAGGCTTTTATAAGAGTTTTCTATATGAATTGGAAAGGCAGAAACAGTTACTATTTCCTACAGTATAAAATAACTGGGCAACAGAGTGGTGAAGGAGAAGAAAGAGAAAGAAAGATGATTTCCTTTTTTGTGAACCTGGGTGACAGGAAGGTTGCCCATATTATATTCAATCTAAAATATAATTCAAAATAATCTTTAATTTGCTCTTCTTTCTGAGACCAGCCCATCTTTTTGTTCTAGTTATATGTTTCTCTAATTATATTCTTTACCTAACCTTCCTATGTTCTTTTCATAATATGTTACAATGTGCTCATGGGAATCACATGCTCCTCCAGTGTCTTTTGAGTGGTTTTCAACTTTAACTTTTCAGAAATTGTAGTATCTCAGAATGTATATTACCTTGCAAATCAGATTGGGGAAAAAAGTACCAGTAGGGTGGGATGAGCATTTCAAAGGAAAATCTTTAGAGTGCTCATTAATTGAACAGCGTGCTTTTCTAGTTCTCTCTTTCATTATCTCCAATCCATTCTCCTTCCTTTCTCCTGTTCATTTCTGTGCCCAATTTATCATTCATTTGCAATACTTGTCCAAGATATATACATCAATCTATTGATCAATCGAGAGAGAGGAGAGATAGAGATAGAGAGAGAGAGAGAGAGAGAGAGAGAGAGAGAGAGAGAGAGAGAGGATGTACCCTTATCCTCTAATGTTCTCCACACACCCCTTTGCCTCGTAAATTATGTATGCTGTTGGACAAGCTTTAAATTTTATACACTCAGGTGAATATTGTAATATAGATAAATAGGTCTACTGATCTGGACGTCTTTTGTGTTGGAGTGTAGGTTTCCTAGTATTTTCTAATTTAATCTTCCAGAGAGTTGTATCCTGAACTTGGCAGAATGATGGAGGCTGATGTGATTCATAATCTTTAGTCCCCGATATTCCAAGGAATTATGGAAAGAAGAGAAGATAAGAAGTACTTTGGAATAAGATTTAAATGGAAATTTTGAAGTAGTAGCTATAGAAAGGAGTTGCTTGGGTGTCAGACTGGTTACATCAGAGGTAAGCCACACAAAACACATAGACTGGAACTAGTGGATTACTGGTATCACTGAGGAGATTTCTTCCAGTATGGTGTCAACTTGATCTCTTCTTAAGGTGGAAGATAGAAAGTTTGCTTTGTTTCCCTAAAAACTTGTTTACCTTTCTGTATTTAAATATTTACTTTTTCTTATGCCTGCAAAGTAAAATTGTTAACCATCTTAATTTCTTAATTCTGTCATTGTTTGAACTCAATGTTGAGTAGATAATTGTGGAGAGTACCTGAGAACATACAGAGACAAATTTTAAGTGGCAATATTTTCCAATTCCAATCCCTTGCTGGGTAACCAAAACTGTGGAAGTTTTGCTGATTCATTTTTATTATTTCCTTGAGAAAAGAGACCATTTTTAAATCATAATTCCTTTAGTAAAATGAGCTTCAAGTAAAGCCAGTAAAGTAGCTAACAGATTTGGCTAGCACTGAATTGCCTATGCATCATTTTCACAACCATTCTCATGGTTAATTTGATATGAAATACATTTCACAAATAGGAAGGAGTTAAGGTAGTGGTTGGAATGAGGATTCCACCTCCCACGATGGAAGACGTACGCTAACTCACAGAAAGATGGTGTGTGTGTGTGTGTGTGTGTGTGTGTGTGTGTGTGTGTGTGTGCATATGCATGCATATCTGTGCTTATGTGTGCTTGGGGGCTTACTGGCAAGGGAGAATAGAATGAAAGGCAAATATGCCTTCTTGCTAACTAGTTCAACTTACTACCACTTCATTACTGTTCTACTATCATGAAGTCTTCAAGCTGTTATGTAACCCGACTGCAATGGCTATTGTATAAGAAAAGGTAAGTATTGGAAGCTGATAGACCAGGTATAGAATTATGTCCTCCATTCAGGTATCATATTGTAGGGGAATCAACAATAATAACAAAAATAAAAAATTGTCAAGGTAGAATGTGACAGAAGACAGCCAGGAAAATGGAGAAAATTTGAAACAAAGTTATATGAGAATCAATTAATGAATCTAGGGATACCCTACATGCAAAGAGCAAAGATTAGGGACTCGTGATATATATCTTTCAATATTTAAACGTTATATAGTCTTTTACTTGACATAAGGAAGACTTAGATCCAAATTCTACCTCATTATCAGCACACAAAGATGGTCATAAACTTGATCTTGCCCACCAACAACTGCACCACCTATGTACTACAAGGTACAAATGTACCTTCAAAAAATTCTAAAATCTCCTTATCTGATCATAATCTATTTATTTTTCCCTGTCCCTCTACATCAGTGGTTCTCAACCTTCCTAATACTATGACCATTTAATACTCATATGTGGGTGTATCTGCATGTAAGAGGACCTGCTTGGAGATGGATAGAGTCTCAGTTCCTAAGACCAATGGAAATATTTGTTTTCTGACGGTCTTAGGATAACTCTGTGAAAGGGTCGTTCAACCCCCAAAGGAGTTAGGACCTCCAGGTTGAGAACCACTGCTCTATATTCTATTATAGAATCCTACTCTTAATCCACACCATGGCCTCCAGTATCTTGACCCTACAGTCTTCTCTTAGGTATGCCTTTTGCACTAGCCAACACATCCTCTTCTCTCCATGTAATTGTTAATGATACATTTAACTTTACACTGTCCTCAGCTCTTGAATTCCTATGCCCTCCTTCTCATATAATCTATTGTACCCATCCAAGACTTAGTTCTGGATCATTCCCACCATTTTTCACCTTACTTCCAATGCATGTACTGCTGAGCAAATGTGGAGAAAAACCCAATAATGATTTTGACTTGGTCTACTAAAAATTTACATTATGTAACCTAAACTTGGCCATCAACACTACTATAAAAACTCTACTATACCTCCCTTATCAACTCACTTTCCCACTCTCCATAGCACCTCTTCCAAACCTTTTTTTTAATCCTTTCTCAAACATTTCATGGTTATTGATTCTATCACTCTCTCATTGAAGGACCTTGTCTCAGATTTAACAGAAAAAAACACTATTTGCCATGGATTCCTTCTTCTCATTTTCTTCATCTCAACACTCATGACACTTTTGGCCACAATCTCTTCTTTCACCTCTGGTTTCACATGATGAAGTGCCCTTACTCCATATGAAGACTAATCTGTATTTGTTTGAGCAATCCCATTCTATCCTGATTACTCCAACTGCTTGTCCCCTCTGGCATATCCAGTTGTGCTGCTCACTACTTTTCCACTGGACCCAGATGACTCTGGAGGTGAAAGTGAGGCTTGTTACTTTGCACAGCCCTCCCTTGCTCAAATTAAATTCATTTTCATGTCATGGCATCAAGGTCTTAGAGAACTAAGGACAAACAACAATAAATGTGAATAACAAAGGAACTAGCCATTTTGGGAAATAGAAACCAAAACCCTGGAATTGACCAGTAGGGCAACATCTCTCTCTCTCTCTTTCTCTGTCTCTCTGTCTCTCTCTGTCTCTCTCTCTTTCTTTCTTTCTTTCCCTCCATCCACACAGAGTATTGCATCCTTACTTGCAGGCTCTCTGTCCAAAGTGAATAGAAATATTATTTATCTCTGAAACATTTTTTCTTCTCTTAAAGACCAGAAATAACCTCACATCACTCTAACTCTGCAAATGACTCTAGTTCTCATTGATTCACCAATAGTATGTCCCAGATCATGCCCTACTTGGTCATTGTTTTGGCCCTAACTGGCTCAGAATGAATGTAAAATATAAATTGTTTCTGTCTTGGCCAGAAGCCACAAGGGCTTCCCCTCCCAGATCTATTTTAAGAGACCATTCTTTGCCTCATTTCTTATTAAACGTTAATCAGTGAATAGGCACTGCCTTTGTCAAACTGAGACCTGTTAAAGACCTTAGCCTGAAAAGGTCAAGGTTTCCCATTGAATTCTAGCCAGTCTCCCATTGTCCTGATTCATATCTGGCCACTGGACCCAGATGGCTCTGGGAGTGAAAGTGAGGTTGGTAACTTTGCACAGCCTTCCTTCCCTCTCAAAGACAATTCATTTGTATGTCATGACATCACGACCCTGATTTGATGGTCCTCTTTGAGAATGAAGGACAAACAGCAGCAAGTATCATTTATCCTGCTCTGTTGCTTCATTTCCTCCTGCCTACAAACATACATATCCCACACCCTTGAGAAAATTCACCTGATGTTTCCATTACTACTATCATCTAAGAGCTAGGCCTGGACCACACTCTTCTCTCACCCAGGTCCATCAGATTTTTCTCCATTGATTTTTTAATTTCTCTTTGGAGTTTATGGGTTGAGAAGTCTGGAAACTGCAACAGCGTTCTGTGATTTAGTACCCCGAAGTCTGCTCTGGCCAGTCTGTGCCAGCAGTCTATGTTGGGGCAGCCCACATGGGACTGAGCTTTACCCTCAGGCCTGTGTGATTAGACCCTTCCTTTTGGCTTGCTAGGCTGACTTCAATGGGAGATGTATTTCACTTTGTCATTTTGTGGGTTTTGTACCTCTAAAATTTGTTTAGTCATTTTTAAAGATATTGGAGGTAATTGGGGATGAGCTCAAGTAAGTTCCTATTTTCACTCCACCATCTTGGTTCCCATTTTCAGTTATTCATATTATACCTTATTCCCTGTCACCTGGTCTTCACTTCAGTGACAGTGGCCTTTTGACTGTTCTATGAGCAAGTCAATTTAGTTCTGTTCTCTGAGAATTTTCCCTAGTTGTGTCCCCTGCTGTAGTAGCAAGCATCCTAGAACACCCAGAGTCGTCTGCTAGCTTAGGTTCTTTGATCTGCTTTGCTAAAGAAAAGACAGTTTTCAAAGTGGTCAACAATCTTACTTTAAGTACAGATAAGCAGAAAACTGAAGCAAAATATTAGCGCAGAGATTCAAAAGACAGGGCTCTTAGTGTCTGAACAAAGTAATCCAGTCACCTACATACACCACTGGACCTGGAGAGCACAAACCTCAGAGTAGTTGGAGGGCTTTTAACAAATGACTAATTATAGTCTAATGCAGGGAATCAAAATGTCCTTCTCATAAGTGAGCCCCCAAAGCAAAATACCAACCTCCCAGTATATATGTTTTCAACTAATAGACTCATAGCCAGAAGGCACCTCAACCCTCTGAAACAGTGCCTAATTAGTTTAGTACCAAAAGGTGTGAAAGTCTTCCTACAAGCAGGTTTCCACCTCAGCAAGCTTCTCCTTCAATGGGCTTTATGTGACTCAGGAAGTATCACAGCTTGAAAGCAGCAAGAAACCTATAATTAGAATACCTGTATACTTTCAGATTTGGGATTAAGTTTAGCTCCATTCTGACCCATGCCCACTATTCCATTGATTATGGACATGGACATACACCTCACTTAAAGGAGAAGAGGGACCAACTATAATTTTGGTGGATATGGACAAAATAAGTAGATGAAAAGTTCCTTGTCAATCCTTCACCCCATGTGGTGAGTAAAGTCTCAAGACTAACAATTGGGATTGAGATCTCTTATTTATACCTTTTAAAACAAGAGAGATCATAAGGAATAAGTATTAGACTCCTCTTTGACCAATTGTGCAGTCACTACCTATTGATATCTTTCTATCTATCTATCTATCTATCTATCTATCTATCTATCTGCCTGTCTGTCTGTCTGTCTGTCTATCTATATATAGATATTCACACATACACATATATGAATATATTATGTAAGAATAAATATACATACATACACACACCCACATTCAGAATCTTTGAAAGTATAAGCATGAAGTAAAGAGAGCACAACCAGGGGAAAATTATTCACAGCAACGGCAATATTGTATAATGAAGAACTGTAAATAACAGACTCAACAACACTATGATCCAAGACAATATCAAAAGACTCATGATGAAACATACTGTCCCCCTCCAGAGAAAGAAATTATGTTGTCTGGATACAGACTGAAGCATACTCTTTCCCTCATTTTTCCTTTCTTTTTTCCTTTCTTTTTTCCTTTCCTTTCCTTTCCTTTCCTTTCCTTTCCTTTCCTTTCCTTTCCTTTCCTTTCCTTTCCTTTCCTTTCCTTTCCTTTCCTTTCCTTTCCTTTCCTTTCCTTTCCTTTC
>CM053593.1:231839396-231857181 GCA_028646575.1 Pseudocheirus occidentalis | reverse complement strand
CTTTCTGTCTTTCTGTCTTTCTTTCTTTCTTTTTTCTAAGTTTTCTCGTACAAAATGGCTAATGTGGAAAAGGTTTATATTATTATACATGTATAATCTATAACAGATTACTTATCTCAGAAAAAGAGAGAGGGAAAGAATATGGAGCTCAAAACTTTAAAAAAAATTGATGTGTAATTAGAGAAAATAAAATATTATATGAAACAGAAAAGTATATACAAAAAGGAAAGAATAGGAGGCCAGAGGTTGTCCATTATACTCTATATACTTCCATATCTGGCATCCATCACATTAAAGAATGTGAAAGTAAAGCCCAGAAAGTTCAAAGTATTTTTAACTTTAAGGGTGTTTAAGAACAGTTAATATAGAAAGTAATATTTTTTTCCCTGAAGAGCCATAGATTATATTCAACAGCCTTCAAACTTCTTTGAAAAAAAATAGAATGCAGGGACGGAGCCAAGATAGTGGTGTAGAAGCAACAAAACACAACAGAAAAACACATCTCCCACTGAAGGCAGTTTGGAAGTAAGGGCTCATCTCAGTGTGCTGGGAGTTGAAACCAGCCCAGTCTAAAAATACATCTTGGCCTCAGGGCAGCTAGGATGAATCTCAGTTAGAGCCTTAAGGAGAGTGGATCAGTGGCAGCTGTAGCAGTTTCCAGAATTATCAAGCTGTAAGAAACAAGGACAAAGTGAAAGGTCAGTGGAACTCAGATAAATCTGGGGGAGAAAAGCAGTCTGTCAGAACTGCCTCCCAGGCAATAAAGCAGCAAGAAGCAGAAACCCTGCAGCCACCTCCACACGGCTGCTTCAGATCTCCCAGACTGCAGACTGCAGAGTGAAGGGGGGGGCAAGTGATTGTTAGAGGTTAAGTGATCTTGCATTGAGTGGACTGGATCCAGATCCTGGTCTTGGGTGGTGATCCTGGGGGGGGGGGACATTTTCAGTGAGCCAAAGCTGGTGGAAGCTGTAGTAGCATCCCAATAGCTACAGCAGCAACAAAAACCCCAGTGATTTGGGACAGAGCATTCCCCTCTGTAAATAGAGTCCCACAGAGCTAAAAAAAAATATCAAGTAATTCACTGGCAACATGAGCAGGCAAAGGAAGCTTTCTGAAGAAAATAATTCCTTGAGAATTAGAGTGAAGCAAATGGAAGCAAATGATTCGTGAGAAATGAAGACACTATAATCCCTTCATTTTCAACTCTCCCTGTACCCTCTATCTATCTGCCTTTACCTATTTTTCTCTCTCTCTCTCTCTCTCTCTCTCTCTCTCTCTCTCTCTCTCTCTCTCTCTATCTATCTATCTCTCTCTCTCTCTCTCAGTCTTTCTTCCGTGAATCTACCCTAATACTTAGAAAGTTCTCATGAGTTACAAGTATCATTTTCCTGTGGAGGAAGGTAAACAGTTGTACTTTAATAGTTCCATCATGATTTCTCTTTCTTGTTTACCTTTTCATGCTTTGTTAGATTCATATTTGAAAGTTAAATTTTCTGTTTAGCTCTGGTCTTTTCATCACGAATACCTAGAGAGCTTTTACTTCACTGAATATCCATTTCTTCCCCCTGAAGTAGTATACTCAATTTTCCTGGGTTGGTGATTCTAGGTTTTAATCCTAGTCCTTTTGAATGCTGGAATTTTTTATTCCAAGCCCTTTAATCCCTTAATGTAGAAATTTCTAGATAATTGTGTTATATTGATTCAATTCCCATGATATATGAATTATTTCTTTCTGGATGCTTGCAATATTTACTCCTTGACCTGAGAGCTCTGGAATTTATCTACTATATTCCTAGGAGTTTTCCTTTGGGGATCTCTTTTGATAATTTCTTAAAAGATGATGACTAGACTCTTTTTTAATCATGGCTTTCAGGTAGTCCAAAAATTCTTAAATGATCTGTCCTGGATATATTTTCCAGTTTAGTGTATTTTCCAGTCAGGTATTTCACATTGCGTTCAAATTCTTTTTTTTCATTTCTTTGGATCTGTTTAATAGTATCTTGATTCCTCATAAAGTCATTAGCTTCCATTTGCTCCTTTCTAATTTATAAGGAGTTATTTTCTAAAGGGAGTTTTGCCACCTCCTTTTCCATTTGGCCAATTCTACTTTTAAGATAATCTTTTCATGGACTTTTTGGATCTCTTTTGCCATTTCTGTTAAACTATTTTAAAGTATTTTTTCTTTAGTATTTTTTGGGTCTCCTTAATGAACTGTTGACTCATTTTCAGGATTTTCTTGTATCTCTCTGATTTCTTTTCCCAATTCTTCCTCTACTTGTCTTCCTTGATTTTAAAAATTATTTTCGAGGTCTTCCATAACCTGGGGCCAATTCATAATTTTTGGAGGCTTTTGATGTAGGAGTTTTTGAATTTATTGTCTTTTCTTGGTTTGTGTTTTGATCTTTTTCACCAAATAAAGGTTCTATAGGCTGATTTTTTATGCTGTTTGCTCATTTTTCAGTCAAATGCCTGACTTTCTAACTCTTTCTCAAGGTAGGACTCAGCTTCTATTTGGGCTTGGGTGAAGGTGAATATATTGTCCAAATCTTCAGTGATTTTGTGCAGCTGTTGTTGGAGATCCTTCTATGGACCTGTACATTTTTAGCTCTTGTAAAGTGCTATGATCAAAGAAGTGTCCAGTCCTTTCTTGGTGTGTGCACTGGACTCTGAGTGACTTTAAGCACTCTTATCTGCTTTGAAACTGTGAGGAGGATTTCCTCTTTACTGCACCTGCAAGTTCTGCCTGGTTACTATTCTTAGGGCACCCTACATTTATCAGTATGCATATTTAGCGACAAAAACTGAACACAGTGTTCCAAAGATCATTTGACAAGGACAGAGTACAGAGATTATCACTTTTTTATTCTGTTCCCTCTATGTTGATACGGGCATGCAATATATGTTCTTTTAAATGTAACTTAATTATATTAACTTATCTTAGGCTGCCACATAACATTTCTCTTTATTATTACGATCAGTGTCCAAAAGAAAAAACAAAACAAAACAAACAAAAAAAGATCTCACTGGATGTCTATACAGGAACTAGGAGATGCTTAACAAGGAAACTTTATAGTGGGCAGCTCTGAGCAAATCAATGTGCAATTGATAAAATGCATCATAAACTAAAGGACAATGACTCTCCTGTTGATTGTAAGACTGCCAAATCAGATAGGAAGAACAAATGTAAGTTGAAACCAAGATGATGCCAAGGGCAACCCAAGCCCACTGTCCTGTATCAACTATTTCCTAAGCATCAAAGTTCCCTGCCCCTTGTGAACAGACAGACATGCCTAGTGATAGAAGCTCTGGTGAAGCAGTGATTTGCTGTCTAGAGTCACCTAGTTTTCATCTCTCTGTTCAACCTTGAACTTCTGTTTATATTTTTCAGTCTTGAGGTTGTTTTTAATAAGGGAGAGGTCATCAGCAGTAGAAAATGAAAGATGAAATACATAGGCCTCTATGATGGCAGTTCTTTCTCCATAGGAGAGCAAAGTTTTCCTTAAATCAGCTACATCTTCCCAGGTAGGTTTATAATTCCTCAAATGAGCTGAAATTGATGTTTTAACAACCAAAGGGTCATCATCATCATGGAGAGATCATAGGGACTGAAAAATTGATTTCTAAACTGTGTAATATCATGTGACACTCTTTCCTCAAAAGAAAGACACCAGCAACCAGTTTCTTTTTTAAAAAGATATCACATTACCTAACATAGTAAAAGGAGAGTAAGATAGAGGAACAGTAAAAAAATAGAGGGAATATGACAGATAAAAGAGGGCCTTTAAAAGGGTGTGGGCATGACTTAGTAGATAGTATAGTAAAGCAAAACCAATAGTCTATTTTATGTGAGCAAGGTTTTTCAATGGCTGGTCTTAATTTCCTTAATATTTAATAATCAAGGGGATGGCTAGGTGGTTCAGTGAATAGAGAACCAGACCTGACATCAGGAGGACTTGAGTTCAAATCTGACTTCAGACACTTAACACTTACTCACCATGTGACCTTGGGCAAGTCACAACCTTAATTCCTCAGTCTTCGCCCCTCCAAAAAATAATAAATAATAAAAGTGTCAAATCAGAGCTAAATTTTTTTCAATTAAATCTTTAGCAGATTTAGAACAGATTTCACATAGTTTAGTAATATTATATTTTTTTAGTCAATCCTGAATGAACCAAGAGCTTCCCTGGTTCCAAAATATGAGAAACTTTTCCATTAGGGATCCCTTTGGAAGGTTTTTCAGTATTGTACTACTGGAATCCATTATTCCCTCAAGGAATCTTTCTGAACTACTGGGTGGCTTACCTTAGGACTGAAGAATTTGAGATCAAAGTCAATGGGGAGCTTGACTTCTGGGGAAGTCTTCTACAGAGAAATCTTTTGGTAAAGAGTCAGCCAGAGCACTCTAGAGATTTCCTTGAAGAAGTCTTATTCAGGGGCTAAGGTCCCCTTCTTGACCTCCTACTTGGCTTTCCAACTGTCATGATAGAGGAAACAAAGGTTTGAATTTTCAAGCAAATCAGTTTATTAGCAAGGCAAATTGCCAGTCAATCATGTTCAAAATCTACACAGCAGGTAGAAGAACCAACATTTGTGAATTGATAAAACTTGCTTATATCCAATAATAATGAGCCAGATGATTTACACAATCTTGCATACTATGGTCATCCTCTCTCCTGATTGGCTAGAGATTTACAAACCTGGTGGTTAGTACCAATACATCCTAGAATATTTTACAAATACTCCAGATAATTTTGTTATTTTATAAGAAATTCCAGAAGATGTATGGACCATCTTGTGGTTAGCAGGTGAGTTTCAATTTCCTAGAATCATATCAACAACTGAATTTCCTCATAATGATATGATTTACAGTGAAACAAAAAGGAGAAATACATAGAAAACGATGAAATGAAAGGTAATTTTTCACTCCTATATTCTTTGAAGAAACGACGTTAAATCAGGGAGTCTATTATCATCAGTATCTTTCATTCTGTTTTTTTTTTATTTATTCAATGCTTTCATATGACCAACTCATTGATTCTAATACTCAAAATAATCCTTAAATGGCATGAAATGAATAATATTTCCCTAAGATATGGGAATTTTTTTTCATTAAAATATCCTGTGTTTGCCATGTGTAGCACTTTCTGGCTCAAAAAATAAATATATTTTTAGGTTTTTAGCTTCTCTAAATATGTTGA
Source organism: Pseudocheirus occidentalis (assembly GCA_028646575.1). Classification (NCBI taxonomy): domain Eukaryota; kingdom Metazoa; phylum Chordata; class Mammalia; order Diprotodontia; family Pseudocheiridae; genus Pseudocheirus; species Pseudocheirus occidentalis. Next base: position 231,851,983 of record CM053593.1, on the reverse strand, counting down.
AAATATTATTTGGAATCAAAAAATGAAAGCATCCACATACATAATATTTTTCATCCTATTATAGTTTTGTTTAACTAGAGAAGCTTGAGGAAGATCAGACTAGAATGTTTTGCTTAAGAGTTGTGTCAAAAGTCAACAATCTTTTCAGCCTTCTCAAACCAGCAAAACCACTGCTATTTGAAAAGATTTGAAGAGAATTATGGATGGAGGTTAAAATAGTTTTCTTACCAAAATATCATTCAGCTCCTTTTCAGTTTGAGAAAATCAGATTCTTAGGGATTTTTGCCTAGCCAAAGCATGTATAAAAAGAACTAAAAAGTACAGTGGAATTTTGACTAAAAGTTAAATGCCAGTTGAAGTGAGGGATTCTCAGTACAGGAGAGAATCATCAAAGAGAAGATTTCAGAAAAGAGTCAAACAGAATAGTTCAAAGAGAAGACCTCACCTTCATATGGGTCTAATCTGCCTTATAGTGTATCCTTGGTGAGGAGAGTTTCTTAATAATTATTTGAGAGGAATGGCTAGGGAGAGCTGAAGAGGACTCCATAGTTATAATCTGAGAGAGTGGAGTAATGGGACCTGTATGTAGCTTTCTTCTATACAGGATAGATTAACATTTCATAACTAGTCCACTCAGAGCAAGATAGATGATATCAGCAGATGACCCTGATGATAACACCTAAGCAAAGGTGATGTATGGGGGATATGGATAAGCAGACTGAAAGAGTAGCTCAAAAGGAACTATAAACTCACATTAGGTAAAAGACAGGAAACTCAGCCTTCCATAACATATTTTTGAGGAATATGAAGGAATTAGTATTCTTTGTAGACTTACTTTTACGGGAGAAATTTAATAACTACAGCATCCCCTGTGGATGCCTAGAGACAGTGTTGGACATGGAGTGAAGAACTAAATTAAATTATCTTTCAGTTGCCTTTTCTCTGACCCTGAGCAAATCACTTGTTTTCTCTTCCCCTTAATAATCCTATGTACAAAATGGGAATAATAATAACACCTATCTTCTGAAGTTACTGTTAGGATAAAATTTATTACTATTTGTAAAATATTTTGTAAATTTCTTAGAGGTATACAAATGATAACTGCTAAGATCTTATAGAGGTACATAAATGCTAATTGATATGATTGTAATGAGAATGATTGTGGTTATGGTGCTGTTAAACAGAAATAAATAGTTCTAGACTTAATAGAGATTATATACCTGATGGAGAACAGCAAAGATTACCACTGAGAAATAGTTTTAAATAAATAGGAGAAACTGTAACTGAAATGTTAAAATTGATGACAACAGTGGCATCTTTGAAACACTGGAAGGCAGAGTTGTCGTTCTGTACATGTTCTCTGCTCACATGAATTGATTATTTGTATTAACTCCTTTATGTAGATTATTTGACCATATATATTCTTTACAAGATATGTCTCACATTAGACCCTAGTGAAAAATCATTCTCCTGGGCACTAAGTGTGTATTTGTGTTAGAGTGAACTCAAGTTCAAAGATATTCCTCTGTTGTTTTATTTATTTTTAGATATTTTTTTAAAAAAATAATTATGTCATTAGAGCAAGTAAAACAATTACAATAGTGGGGTTGGCATGTGAAGTATGGTTTGTAAAGCATTCTGGTCAATTTAACAGAATAGAATTTTAGCTCACAAACTGGGTCCGTGAAGAGAGAATATATATTTGGATGTATAATATTCCATTACTAGAAAATAAGTTTCATGAAAGAAGGAATAATGTCATAAAAAAACCCCATGTATAACAACTCTTCTTGTGGTGGCAGAGTATTAGATGTTTAAGGAATGTCTGTCAATTTGGAAATGACTATTAAATTGTGATATATGAATGTAATGGAATACACTTATGCTATAAGTACTGATGAACAGGCAAATTTTGGAAAAAAAAAACCAGAAAGCCTTGCATGAATGGATGCTAAGTGAAATGATCAGAACCATTATAACAGCAACATTGTGCAATGATCAACTATGATAGACTTAGCTTTTCTCAACAATACAAGGATCTAAGACAAAGCCAAAAGACTCATAATGGAAAATGCTATCTACACCCAGAGAAATAACTTATGGAAGCTAAATACAGATTGAAAAACACTCTTTTCACTTCCTTCTCTTTTTATGATATGTTTTCTTTTATTCTTTTTTTCCTGTTTACAACGTGACTAATGTGGAAATATGTCTAAGATGATTGCACTTGTGTAACCTATATCAGATTGTTTGCTGTCTTGGGGAGGTGGAGATACAAGGAATGTGGAAGAAAAATTTGGAACTCAAAATCTTATAAAAATGAATGTTGAAAACTATCTGTACAGCAATTGGGACAAAAGCAAAATGCTATTTACATAAAAATGATATGGAAAGCTAAAAAATGTTGAATATACATCTGCACCTGACAGAATGATTATCCCACAAATGAGTATTTATTAAGTTGAGATAAAATACTAAAGTTAAAATCTCAAATGAACTATATTGAACTTTTCATTAAAAATATTTATACACAGTGTTATAAAGTTCATTTTTACTTTATTGCACTTTCTAAGTATTCAGTAACATAACAACTATTACTGTTTATTTTAATCTTGCATAAATATAAAAATGTATTGTTATGGCTATTCCCTCCCTGCCTCCAAAAAGACAGGATATCAAAAAGGGTAGAAACATGATCTTAAAACCATGAAGCCATCAATTCAAATCCTGTCTACTAAATTTGCAACACTTAATCAGTCTATCCATGATCTAAATAAGTCTCTACATATACAAATTGAATATGAGGACCTGCATTGATATATGGGGATTCCTCACATGGGAATTTCCTAGAGCAATGAAATTGCATGTCTAATCAGAATCTCCTACACATTCAACTTAAGCAGATTATAACTTCTCTATGATTTTTTTAATTGTTAGGAAGGGACAAAGAAGTGATGGCCCTATGGTTAAGTTAGGAATGAGTTTCTTTTGACAGATGATGGTCTTATTTTTATTGCTAAGACTGAATGGAAATTTCTAACTTAATAATACTTGTCACAATTTGGATTCTGCCACAATAATCTTTGAAAATTAAGGAGGACCTCCACATGGTGGTGAAACAATGAATAGGAACAATAATAGAAAAAATTGCATAAAATATCTGAAACCTCCAGAGAGCTATTTCTTCATACTTGATACACTTTGACATACTTTTTTTTTAAATTTAAAGTAAACATGTGTTTAAGTTAGTCAGTATAGGCTTATAATTTTTTTTAAATTTTGACTGTCAACAACACTTCTTAAATGTATATTTTTCAGCTCCTATATTGCTTAATTTGGTCCTCAAAGAAACCTGGTAATACAGGGCTAAAAATTACACAGTGATGGTTTAAATATCTATACATATTACTTTAATTGTCTGTACTCTAAGTGTGAATTCTTGTCCAATAATCAATGATACAAGAGGAGAAAATTAAATATTATAATCTTGACATTTCCAAAATAAAAGAAACTAGAAGATTTTAAGGAGATATAAAATGATCTTGGATTTTAGTATTCATGATAAGTAATATGGTGGATGGAGTACTGGACCTAGAATTAAGAAGATCTGAGTTAAGATATGACCTTGAAAATTATTAGTTTAATGATTCTGGTTAAGTCATACAATTTAATCATCTTTAAAGGGGAATTATAATAGCACTTTTCCCATAGGATTGCTATGGGAATAAAATCAGGTAATATTTATAAAGTTCTTAAGATTCTTGTTTCATTCATTACTTCTTTATAAATTTTTTAAATATAAGATCACAGTAAAAGTAACAGTGACTCACACATCAGTTCTGTAGAACAAAATAAAGAGGAAGAGAAATTATCTGTATTTTTATATTTATCAACTTAAATACAAAAGCAAAACTCTATGAGGCTGGCAAAGTATGTATTTGAAAATGGAGTTTGAGAATAATAAATGAGAAATTCCAAAATATTTTAGAAGACATAGAAGATTCATTCCTAGATAGCATATTACATTAGAGGAAACAATTAGATCAGAGGGGCTCTATATGGTCAACATCGAACAATATTAGCACCTTCCCTTACCCTCCCCAAATTATATTTTAAGATGCAGATGATATATGGGAAAAATACATTTATATAATATATATATATATATATATATATATATATATATATATATATTCATCATCAAACACAGTGGAGCCATCACATTTGGATTCAAACATCAGAATCCCAGACATGTTAGATATGACAGGACAACTGTTAGTTAAGGAAACAAAGAAGACAAAATAGTCAGATAAGTATGGCAACACCTATGGTAAATTTATGGAAGGATAGGAGAAACAGGAGTTGGATGACAAGAGCAGATACAAATGAAATGGAATAATTCATTAGATGGAATAGCTCTGTTGGTATGACCACAACTTTGTTTGACTATTTGAGGACACTACTTTATACACATTTGGTCCTTTGAAAATCAGTTAAGGTATGTATTACTTGTATTCTTTATATTTTAGAGATATTAAAACTGAGGCAGGCTTAAGAACATATAACATGAATGACTTGTTCAAGGTCTAAGAGATAGAAAGAAGCAGTCAGAATTCAATCCTTGGTCTTCTAACTTCAAATACACTACCAATATATATATATATATATATATATATATATATATATATATATTCTTTTACCATTCTGTTACTTCTCTCCTCGTCTATGTATTGATGATTTGGAGTTCTCCTACACCCTGAGAACATAACTATTCCACTTATCCAAAGGCTTAGACAATATTAAATACACCTAGGATACCATCAATATGTTAGAGATTGCCTGTTGAGATGATTTTAAAAGTTTAGCAGAATATTAAGAAGGGGGAAAGAATGAGAAGAAAACTTGTCAATAATGAAATGACATAAAATTTGGAAGGGATGCCAGACATCTTTAGTAAGCCATGGTCTTTCAGAATACACATAAAATTTAATTTAAAAAATGATTTAAAGAATGTCTATAAGTTTATTTATCAGATGAAAAGTAGAGGCTATTTCCCATATTTCATCTACATCTTGAAATATAATTTGGGGAGGGCATGGGAAACTACTAATATTGTTTGGTGTTCACTGTATACAGCCCCTTTGATCTAATTGTTTCCTCTAAGAAAGTATGCTATCTAGGAATGAATCTTCTATGTCATATGAAATATTTCAGAATTTCTAATTTATTATTCATTTACTATTCTCAAACTCCATCAGAATATTGCAAAGCCAACTTCAATTTTTATTACTCTTTTGAGATGGAGTTGAATATTCAGCTGCCTATATAAACCCATTATTCCCCCTCTGCAAATGCATTAATACCACAAATCTCTTCCTTATATTTTGTGCAAAAAAGTGATAAACAATTTTCAGTTACTCAATAAAGAAGTGAAGATAAAAATATCAATGACTTTGTCCTTAACAAATTACATTCAGTCAATGAAAAACATAATTTCTCTTTTCCTCCAAGTGGTGAACAACTTGAAAAAACAATTTAAGACAAATTAAAAATAAAACAAAACAGTTTTAGGAACAAGGAGGTGAGAACATTTTTAAAAATCCATTCATTAAAGCCATTACTATTATTATTATTTTTGCTTTCTGGAGGGGGAAGGTAGGGCAACTAGGGTTAAGTGCCTTGCCCAAGGTCACACGGCTAGTTTTTGTGGTAAGTGTCTGAGGCTGGATTTGAACTCAGGTCCTCCTGACTCCATGGCCAGTATTCTATTCTCCTATTTTTAATATTATGTGTCTATGTGTGTTTCTATGTTTTGTGTTTTGTGTGTGTGTGTGTGTGTGTGTGTGAGAGAGAGAGAGAGAGAGAGAGAGAGAGAGAGAGAGAGAGAGAGAGAGAAAGAGAGAGACAGATTAACTTACTTGACCATCTGGCAAAATCTGTAGACCACTTCTCAGAATAATGTTTGTACGTGTATAAAATAAAATATACAGAATTATAAAGAACATTAGTTGTATTAAAAAGGAAAAGTAAAAAACAAATTAACATTCCACAGACTCCATGTTAGAAAACTTTTTCAAAGAAACATTAAGACATTCTTGATTAGAGGTGAGTTAAGTCCTGGAGTCAACAACTATACTTTTGTCTTCAAGGAAATTCAAACTGGAAAATCCATAGTCATATAGACTTGTAAGTGAATCTGAAAACTCTCCATTTTTGAAGCTTCTACGTTAAAATAATAAATTGAAAAACTCTTTCTGGTGTGTATGTGTGTGTGTGTGTGTGTGTGTGTGTGTTTAATTCAAGGTTATGGAGAGTTATTGGTTTTATTTTCCCCTGGCCTCAAGAAACTTTAATAACTTAGCAAGCAGATCAATAATACTTAAAGAATAGACCTTAATTATGGCATGTTGTAACACACTAAAACAGCCCAGAGCCTAAATCAGATACAGTACGCAGGGACTGTGGAAAACAATTGTAAGAGAAGAGGTGGTCAGAAGATACTATCATATCTCAATTGGGAGGATATGTGTAAAAGATACAAACATATCTGCTACCATTGAAACCTCTACTTCAGTGTTCCTCTGTAAAAGGAGGAAGTAAGGTATGATGAATTCAGAATTAGCCATTGACCATTGGTGTTGTTTCATGACATTTGTGAATTGCAGGGGTATGAAGAACACAGTAAGCTGTAAAGTCTATTCCTAAATTTTAAGTGAGCATTTATACCTCAGAAATCACAAGCTACAAATTATGGCTAGTTTATGGTTTTGTGGATTGTCTAAAGTTAAGAAAATGATGGAGAAAATGTTAATGAGTCAGATTAAATTTAAAAATATATCTACTTATGGGAGAGGCAGTTCTTAAATATTTATCAGTGTAAGACTGGGCATAAGAACTCCATTACTTTCACAATCAGGCCAGTTGAGCAGCTCATAATGATGTTTATTATTATCATTATTTTATTTTATTAAAAAAGATGAGTTTTGAATCCTAAATCCCCCTTTGCTCTAGATAGAAGAAGTTGGAAATTTAGCCGGGATCGACGTGTCTATTCCTTATTTTTGGGTTGCTAAATGAATAATTCTCTAGTGGGATTAAACAAATTAATAAGTGTAGTGATTGCCAAAAAAAGTCTTCCCAAATGGTTGTATAGTGTTATCAGGGTCAAAAATTAAGCTAGAGTAAAGGAAAATCCCTTGCTGTGGGGAAAAGTCTACAGACTTTCTTTCCCCAGATTGAAGAAACATTATTATAAGTAGTAGGAGAGAATCTTCCACTACCATTTGCATCATTGTGTTGAAGAGTACTAGACCAAACAATGGTTCAGTACATGCTTGTTAAGAAGAGTGATTGCTTAAAAAGAGTGAAAATCTAGGGTTGACTTCTGAGAGACTTCTGCATGACTTTGATGATGATGATAAAGCTGATGATGATGATTTAATATTTATATAGTACTTTAACTTTTGTCACATGTTTTACTTATATTATCCCATTTGAATAAAGAGAATGGTGAATGGAAACATGAATTTAGGGACTAGAACATGTGAGCATTAGAGGACTGAACATCAAAAGATGGTGAGACTGGACCTCTTTGACTTAGTGTACACCAATTATGGAATAATGGAAATAATGGGAACCTGATTATAATTCTCTGAAGAACATTAAAATGAGAAATGAAAAGGAATAGAAGGAGAGGGATAGTGTAGCTGGGTTAAATGACTGTAGTGCTCAAGAATGAGGAAAGAATTGGCATGAAATGATCTAGAATCTAGACGCTTTACATTTATGTGATTGATTTTTAAGACTCAGATTACGTCCTACCTTCTTAAGGTAGGCTTTTCTGGTTCTCCCACACTCTCATTTCCTTTCCTTTGAAGTCACCTTCGGTTCACTCTTTAGATGTCTTTGTATGAATGGAGAGCACACTACTAGGGAAATAGGCACTCAGTGATAAATGGTTGGGGTTTATCTCTGCCACACTGGACCTCTTAGTTCTATACATATTCTCTTGCCTATTAAAATACGCAAAATTCTCTGTTTTGATGTTTCTTTGTATCCATAGTCCTTAAAGCAGTGTTTGACACTTGGTAAGTGGTTAATAAATACCTATCAAGTGATCCTGTAGAAGTTTCTGGAGGACTGCCCAAACTAATAACTCAAATTGACTTATACTAATCCAAGCAAAGAAATCTTCCAGAGTTTTGTTTGAACAAAAATAAAGATCATCAAAGCTGCTATCTCCACATCACCCTACCCCACTCCTCATTCCACATTATATTGTTGACGAAAAGTTTCAAAAATGTTAATATCATTTGTATAATGCTCATGTACCAGGTGCTTTGTTAAGTTCTTTACATATATTGTCTGATCTTCATGACAACTCTCATCAGTAAGTGCTGTAATGATTCATATGTTATGGCTAGGGAAATAAAGCAAAAAAAATGTATGTGATATGTGCAGAATCAGGGTCAGGGATTTGTTCTATGAAGGTTGATTTCAATCAAAGGGCCACACTTGAGGACATAGAGGGCCATAGGTAGCCTCAAGGCCACAGATTCCCCACTGCTGATCTAGAAATTATTAGGAATCCTTTACTTGAATTCACAAAATGATTAGGGCACTTAAGATATTTGCAAAGAGCAAGATGGTACAGTCATTAGTTTAACCTTATTAGAGTTATAGAGTTATTTCAGACTAGCACATGAAACAAGGAAAGGAATTTAAAGTCATGGACAATAGAAGTAAAAGATTTACTCTTATAGAGGTTAGGATAAAAAACCTGGCAACTACAATTTAAAATAAATTATTTGCACAAATGTAAAGCTTATCCCAACAGAGAATTAGAATAATAAAATTGTATGTTAGTTCATAAAGTTATGAGTAGAGACCTAAACTAATTTTATCCTTTGGCTGTCTCAATTGATCAGTGGTGTATGGTATAAACTCTTCTAGCTAGGGGATGGAAAAGCTATTATTTTTAACCTATTGTTAATATTCAGCAACCTAAAATTGAGATCACTCAACATAATGTTTTAGGTTCTATCAAACTTAAAGACATTGAATATGATTCTAACAAATACAGAACTTGTACAAAAATGTGAAATTTAATTTAGAAAATTAACTTACTGACTTGCATTTGAAGGAAATGCAGTTTAAAGATAACAACTCTGAGACTGGGTGATTTTGTACCATTTATTGTATTTAAAATAAAGAAAATTCAAATTTCTTTTAAGACTTTTTTTTGCTTTTCTTTGTTCTTTATTCTCATCTTCAATATTTTTAACATTCATAAAAAGCAGCACGATATACTAGAAAGAGTATTTGAGCTCTTGATGAGAATTCCATAATATTAATCTCATTTCTGCCTTTACTAGTGAAGTGAACCTAGAATAAGTTGCTTATGTTTTCTAAACCTCAGTTTCCTTGGCTATAAAATGAGAGGCAGGAACAGTATTCACTATTTACCTTTCAAGGTGTTTGCAAAAGTCAAAAGTGAACATGCATGTTATAACATTGTATATCTTAAAATGCAATGCAAGTGTAGCTAATAGCATGCTATAAAATCTTATTCTTGCTCTCTAGACTGACGTCCTCACTCTTAATGGAAAGTGAAGTTTTGAGAAAGGGGTACACCACATTTCTATGACTCTGTTGCATTCTTAGTATCCTGGGAGGCAACCTAATATGGTGGAGATATACTCTTATCATATACCACTTATGTGCCTGTGCCCCAGTAGTATTCGTTCCAGGTTCACAAAGTCAATCAGTTGTAGTGGCAAAATAGAATATTAATCTACTAAGCAGAATTAAATTCTACTAAATTCTACTAAATAGAATGATAATCTACTAAATGTTAATTTACTAAATAGAATAAAATCAACAATATTTTTTATTACATCTAGTAGAAGGCCCAAGCAGGAGTAATCAAAACATTGCAATGCACCAGTAAACCTGGATCACATAATCATCAATATGTCCATACTGTCCACACAGGAGAGTATAGTAGAAAACAAGTAGTTTCTAGAAACCTATTAGTAAAAAGCTAATAAGGAGGCACATGAGTGGAGAAACTGATGTATTTTTGGTAACCTAAAAATCTACGATGAAGGTCGTGATGTATTTATTTGCCTTCAGAAACAACCTAAACCAAACAACTCACTACTCTGATAGCCTCTCACATCTAGTCCTCAGTAATCTCCTGATGGACAGAGTTCTTTTAGTTCACTGCTAATGTTAACAGGGTATTGAAAGAACATTATATAATTTTTACAGTCACAATAAAAACAACTACAAAAACAAAACAATAGATCAATTCTACACTGGTTCAGTGACAAGAAGTTTCCTTAAGCTAAAGAACTTAAAAACTACTTAGGATGTCTTTTTCTTCAATGCAGACAAATCCAGGGAGATCTTCATTCAACAGCATTCTAATTTCTTTAATCAGCTTCTACACTACAAAATTTTCATAAAAAAATCACATCTCATTGTAAACATACATTTCAGCTTTGCCCTTTCTTGCTTTAAAACCATAAAAGGATGTAGAAGGTTGCCAGATACCACTGAGAAATTTCCTCGTGAATTTTGAAGATGGGGATAGAGAATAACAAAAAGTTCTAAACATAGCAGCAAGCTCAGTTGTCCTTTAATTGTCTCAGCAAATGAAGAGATGTTTCAGCTGACTCATATTTTCTCTAGCACTTCATCAAACTAATATTTTTCTTCCAAAGACCAGGAGAGCTGCCAAAGGGTTCGATGTCTCACCTAGATGCAGTTTGTCTTCTAGTCATCTGTTCCAAGGTTCTCGTGATTCCTCCTTGTACTCATCATTGTACATTCCTAGTCTGTTTTATTTTCTATTTTGTTTCTTTAGACAGAATTGCCACAATAGAAGTATATTCATCTTTTCTACTAATTAGTTTTGCTCTGTAGATCATAAATTCTTTCATGATTCTTATTTTTTCCGTTAAACAGTTTGGAATATGCTGCTGTTATATACATACATACATACATACATACATACATATACACACATTATTTAGTTGCTTGCTTATTTCATTTATTTATTTTTTGTTTGTTTGTTTATATTTATAAATCATGGAATCCTTTCTCACACCAGTTAATTTATTTCTCTTTTCTTGTGATATTTATTTGGAGACGTTTGGATTTGGTTGTTTTATTATTTATTAATTTATTTTTCCACTAATTACTTATAAAAGAACCCCAATAGTAACATTATTTTTTAAAACTTTGAGTTCCAAATTATTTCCCTCTCTCCCTACCTAACTCTCCCTGCATTGAGAAGGTAAGCAATTTAATATTGTTTTTGCATCTGCAGTTATACAAAACATATTTTCATGTTACTCGTGTTGTAAAAGAAAAGGTAGACAACAAAACCCCCAAAAAAGAGAGTACAGGAAAAGTACACTTCCATATTTATTCAGATTTAATCAGTTTTTTCCTCTGGAGATGGATATAATTTTTCATCATCAGTCTTGAGAATTATCTTGGATTACTGTATTGCTTGGAATTGCTAACTAGTTCCCAGTTGATCATCATATAATATTGCTTTAATTAATAAGTCTTCTTTTTGTTCTACTCATTTCACTTTGCTTCAGTTCATGTAAATCTTTTTTTTTTCTTTGTCTGTTTGTTTTCTGAAACCAGTATGCATGGCATTTCTTATATTCCAAAGTATTCCATCACAATTGTATATAACAATTTGTTCAGTCATTCCCAATTGATGGGTATCCCCTCAATTTCCAATTATTTGCCATGACTTAAAGATATGTTATAAGTATTTTTTGTAAATATTGGTCCTTTTCATCTTTTTCAGATATAGAACTAGTATTGATTTTGCTTGGTCAACAGGGATGCATAATTTTATAATTTTTTGTGTTATTTCCAAATTATTCACTAGTATGGTTAGGTTAAATCAGTATAGCACTTCACCAACAATGCATTGCTGTCAAAATTTTCCTGTATCATGTTTAATATTTGTCATTTTACTTTTCTCTTATACTAGTGAACCTGATACATAAGTGGTGGTATCTCAGAATTGTTTAAATTTTCATTTCTCTAAAGAATAGTTATTAAGAACATTTTTCTCATGCGACTGCAGATTTGATTACTACACCTGAAAACTTCTTGTTCATATAATTTGACCGTTTATTAATTGAATATTGGGGGGCGGAGCCAAGATGGCAGAGTAGAAGCAGCAAGGCACCACAGCTCCCACAGAAACATGCTAAAAAACTCATAAAATGGGACTCTAAACAGATTTTTCAAGCTCCAAAACTCTCCACAAGACAGAAAGCACATCTGTTGCTACAGGCAGCACAGCAGGTGGGGTTCTTCGCAGCAGTCTGGGACCCTCAGCCAAAACCCAGCCGGCTCGGGCCCTGGGGCATCAGGCGGGGAACCGCGGCTATAGGAGAGCAGATCGGCTGCACATTTATCAGGCCAGAAGACAAAAATGCTAAGAGAAAGGTGAGTGGATTTTGCTAACTCGGGAGGAGAAGAGCAGGTCCGGCCAAACTGCTCCCAGGGCAAGGAGGCAGCAGGAGGCGGCTGTAGCACCAGGAACGTCT
>CM053593.1:231819167-231838896 GCA_028646575.1 Pseudocheirus occidentalis | reverse complement strand
GAAAAGTTTCATAAGTTACTATTATCATTTTTCCATATTGGCATGTAAACAATTCAAATTTCACAAGTTCCTTATGATTTATTTCCCATGTTTACCTTCTCATGCTTCTTGTGTTTCCTTGTCAAATTTTCTGTTCAGCTCTGGTTTTTTCAGCAAGAATGCTTGAAAGCCCTCCACCTCATTGAATGACCATATTTTCCCTTGGAACAATATGCTCAATTTTGCTGGGTAGTTGATTCTTGGTTTTAATCCCAGCTCCCTTAATCTTCCAAATATCGTATTCCAGGCCCGTCGATCCCTCAGTGTAGAAGCAACCAGATCCTGAGTTATCCTGATAGTGCTTCCACAGTGTTAAAATGGTTTTCTCTTGGAAGCCTGTAATATTTTCTCCTTCAGGTGGGTATTCTGGAACCTGGCAATAACATTTCTAGGAGTTTTCTTTTGGGGATCTTTTTGAAGAGGTGATCAGTGAATCTTTTCAAGTTCTATTTTGCCCTCTGATTCTAAAACCTCAGGGCAATTGTCTTTGACAATTTCTTGAAGGATGCTTTCCAAGTTCTTTTTCCGTTCATGGGTTTCAGGTAGACCAATAATTTTAAAATTGTCTCTCCTATATCTATTTTCCAGGTCAGTGGCTTTTTCAAGGAGATATTTCACATTGCTTTCTATTTTTTCATTTCTTTGTAACAGCTTAATAGTATCTTGGTTTCTCATAAAGTCATTAGCTTCTACTTTCTCCACTCTAATTCTGAAGGAATGATTCTCTTCAGAATGCTTTTGAGATTCTTTTTCCATCTGGGAAATACGACTTTTTAAGGCATTCTTTTCCTCATTGGCTTTCTCGGGCTCTTTTGCCATTTGAAATAATCTATTCTTTAAAGTGTTGTTTTCTTCAGTCAGGTTGTTGAGTCTCTTTTCATGACTTTCTCACATCATTCTCGTTTCTCTTCCCAATTTTTCCTCCACTTCTCTTATTTGGTTTTCAAAGTCCTTTTTCAGTTGATGTATAGCTTCTAGGCATTCTTCAATTGTCTTGGAAGCATTTGGTGTGGGAGTTCTGAGTTCTGGGCTCTCTTCCTCCCGTTTCATGTGTTGACCCTTTTTATCCATAAAAAAGGATTCTAGTGTTTTACTGGAGTTTTTATTTTGCTTCCTCTTCCTCATCTTGGCCAACCAATTAATTGGTTGTTTTTTGGTTTTTTGGTTTTTTTTGGTCTGTGAAACTCTGCTCCCAAGGTGGGAAGCTCTGTTCCAAATCTCTGGGGTTTTCCCAGCTTCCAGAGCTATTAGGGGGATGTTGTAAGACCCCCCCAGCTTTGGCTTGCTGAAAGTGTACCCCAGGACCACCACCCAAGACCATGATCCGGATCCAGGCCACTCAATGCAAGAGCACTTGGCCCTGATGAATCAATTCAGCCCCGCTGCGGAATCCACAGGCCAGGGGCGCTGAAGCAGCCTGTTGGGGGCCGCCACTGGTTCCAGCAGTTCCCTTCCCCCACTGCTTCCTTGCCCCGGGGGTAAATTGGCTGAACTGCTTTACCAACCCCAAATTAATTTTCAAAGTTTCCCTTTTACTAACCGGTCTCTGAGGATTTGAAGATTCCCTTAGGCAGGTGCTTTATATTTTCTTTGAAGTAGAGTCTTGGGAGGCTCACTCCTCCAGGCCTCCCTGGGGCCTAGCGTGGAGGCTGCGGTTTTGGGCTGGCTGGTCTCTGTTCCGCTGTGGTGCGAGCTGCCCCTCTTCCATTCCGTTCCTCACGCTTTAGCTGATGCGGAGGTGCTGGAGGCTGTAGATCTCTCCTGCAGACTGGCTCTGGTGCCCGCTTGGCTCAGCTAGGCCAGGCTACTTCCCACCAGGCCTGGCCATGGTCTCGGCTTCAGGCTGTTCCAGCCTCCGGCCCAGCAGCGGAGCTGAGCCCCTGCTGCCGAGCTGCCTTCAGTGAGAGATGTGTTCTCTGTATATTTGTGTGAGTCTGAGAGTCCTAGACTTTATCTGGGCTCATATTTTATGGGTGTTTAGTGTGGCAGTGTAGGAGCTACGGGACCTTGCTGCTTCTATGCCACCATCTTGGCTCTGCCCCCTCAAGTGAATTGGTTTTAAGTGAGGAAGGGCTGTGCAAAGTTACACATTCACTTTCTACTCTGGAAACATCTGGGTCCAGTGGTAAGATATAGATCAAAAGGATTGGAGACGGGCACCAATTAAAACTGAATCAGTCAATAAATCAATTAAATAATATGGTGTCAAACACTGTACAAGGTGGTAAGGCTAGAAAGAAAACTAAAAAAAAGTTTCTGTCTTATTTTCTGAAAGGAGAGGCAGAACTTGCATATGCCTATGCACACACATACACCCCCCCCACACACACACACTGAGGCAATTGTATGCATACAGGTACATACAAACATACACAAAACAAGCCATACAGAGTAACTTTAGGAAGTGTGCAAATTGCTAACAACTAAATAAACATTTAATGGCGTAAGTAATACCATAACTAGTGTAAGTCAGTAAATTAATTATTCTAATTTTATTTTATTGATCTATGTACTTCTTTTGTAGTTATTAGGGCATAAGCTCCTTAAGTACAGGGACCAACACTTTAATATCTTTATCACTCCCTTAACTGTTAATGTAGCATTTCATATACTAAACATTTAATAATTGTGCAATGAATTAAGATTATTAGGCACTTTAAATTTAGCAGAAATATGCATATCACAGTGGATAGAAGACCAGCCTTCTAATAGCAAGACCTAGGTTCCTATGTATTTTCAGTGTAACCTGCTTCTAATAAATATATATTTTTGTAACTATAATAAAATCACTTAAGCTTTCTATGCTAGAGATAATTCCCTAAAGCCACAAACTATTAATTAATTCCAATTCTTCATTAATGACAAAATGTGTCTTTAAAAGACAGTTCCCATACTGATGAAATGATAAGTTTGAACCTAGGTAAATAAAAAAATTACTAGTTAACATTTATATAATGCTTGCCATTTACCAGACACTGTGTTAGACAGAGAGACAGAGATCAATAGACGGATAGATAGATAGATAGATAGATAGATAGATAGATAGATAAAGAGATAGATAGATAAAGACACAAAAACATGATAGATGGAATGATAGATGATAGAAAGATCTATATCTTCATTCACCTACCTCTGTCTCTCCCTCTATCATCTAAATCATCACCTCTATGTATCTTTGCACTACATCTATGTCAGAGAACTCTAACACTATGCTAGACTGGAAGTCAGCAGAGAGATACATTTTGATTTATATTGGTCAAAAATCTGCATTATATAAACATTTTCTACTTTTTACGTCAGGCTTTTTAATTCATCAATGGATTTATATATTTACTTAATGAATTCACTATATTTACTATGTGCCTGTCACTGTTCTAAGCAGTGGCGATACAAAGAGCATTCTCTACAGCCTCTGGGATACAAATACCACATGGAACTGCTGGGGTATTTGATCTATCTCATATCAATCTACAAGTATTTATTAAGCACCTACTATAGGCTAGGCTTTGTGGTAGGTGCTGGGCATATAAACAGAAAGAAAGCAATGCCTACTCTCATGTGTCTTGCTTGCTAACATTCTAAACTTGCATGGACTAGATCTCTCATGTGGATTCTACTGAGTTATAAAGGTAGGACTGGTCAGAAACAATATGAGAAACGTTAAATGTATCTTCAGGAATTTCATTCTTACAATACCTTGACCCTCTTTTTTTTCAAAGTATGGAAGTTACACTGAGTTCTTAAAGTTAATGCTAGCAGAGTGCTATCATGTTGGAAAGGCATCAAAGATGGGACTGCTGACAGACAGTATGTCATATGGGAACTGGCCTACTTAAACTACAGAAAGGCCCATCAACAGATGGCTGTCTTAGAAATGACGATTTTTTCCCACAACGACAGCTCATTGGGACAGTATAAAACAGTTATAAAAGGGACTGTGATCTGCCCTGGCAGAAGTACCCAGGTAGATTCAACTATAGATGATTAAGTTATTAAAGAACTTACACTGGAGTCCCTGCAGGTCTGAGATGAATACTTTTTTTCCCGTAACAAAAAAGTAGAGAGAGTATTGGGCCTGGAGTTAGGAAGATGAATTCAAATGCAGTCTCAAACATGTATTAGTTGTGTGACTAAGGTCAAGTCATTTAAACTTTTGCCATAGTTTCTTCAAGTATAAAATGGGTACCTACATCACAAGACTGTTGTGAGGATCAAATGATATAAAGTGCTTGGTACAGTGCCTGATGCATAATAGGTACTTAATAAATAAATATTTCTTCCTTTCCTTTCTTTCCTTTTCCAAGCAATGTTTTGTAATTAAAGTTTATTCTCTCTTATTCACCATAATCCTTATTCAATCATTACTGTCCATTCCAATGTTCCTTTATAGGGGGAATTTTATTTTTTTTCAAGATGGAATTTCAATTAGAGAAGCATGACCTCTCATGGAAAGAAAGCTGAATCAGTGGTAGAAATGGAACCCTGATTTTTCCCGAAGTTCAACTCTCTTTCCAAGAGAATCTAACTGAAACGAAATTTTTAAAAGTTAAATTCCTCTCCCTCACCCCCAAAAAATAAAAAAAGAAAATTAGAATGTGCAATCTGTTTATGTTACCCTTAGAAACTCGTTTAACTTCTCAAAGCATTAGACAAATCTCTAAGACTATAAATTACCGAGAACGTGTCATCCCAGATCTCATTAATAGAAAAAGTTTCCTTACCTACAAGTTCACTGTAAAAATGAAATCATAGCTCCATTCCCTATTCCTAGTTTCAATTGACATGCTTAAATCCAGAAACTTAAAAAAAATAACTCTGTACTTTCATTCCCTCCCAGTCACAATGCTCAGTCACACAGTTTAAAAATTACAGGCTTATTCTTATTTTTCCTATTACATTATGCTCAAAGCCTTAAGTGCTTAGCACAATGTTGCTTGCAAGATCCTTGTTCCCTCTCACCTCTCACTATAATCTGTCATCTTCTGACCAATTTTCTTAAATTAAAAGAGTAGATATAGTCATTTTCTATAACAGACATTCGGGTATTATTTGATATGTAATATACAACTGACAATTAATTCTGACCAGGTGTGGTGGCACATACCTGTATTTATTACCACCAGTGAGGCTGAGGCTGGTGGATCACTTGAACTCAGGAGTTCTGAGCTGATATGAGATAGGCTGATCTGGTGGTCATGATAAATCCAGAATCAATATGGTAACTTCCCAGGACTGAGGGGCCACCAGGATGCCTAAAGGGAAAGAAGAGGAGGAACTTGCAGAGATCAGAGATGGAGATCAGAGGTCAAAGCTCTAATGTGTTGATCAGTAGGAATTTGGAACTGTGAGTGGCTTCTGATCTTCTAGCCTACCCTGGGTAAGAAAGAGAAATTCAGTACAAAAATAAATAAATAAAGGAAGGAAAGAAGGAAGGAAGGAAGACAAAGAAAAGAAGGAAAGACTAATTCTGAATAAGTATGTTATGATTTAAAAAATTTGTCATTTTTACTACGCTTGGGACACAGAACTAATCAATTATGAAATTAACTCTCCCCATTAGATTATGCACTTTTCAGGGTCAGGGAGTGTTGTGGGGTTTTTTGGGTTTTTTGTTTGTTTCTTTTGGGATTTATTTTTACTTTTTTGCATTCCCAATATTTAGCACAGTGCCTGACGCATAGTAGGTGCTTGATAAATGCTTATTGACTTACGTGTTTCAGAACTTCCGTTTCTAAACCTAAGGCAATGTCAGGAGCTAGAGTACATCATACACTAGAAGAGACAATTATTACTAAGACGATTTTTTTCCTCTGGTTCTACTACAGCATCAGTTAAGATGTAAAGTGCAAAGGTAATGATACAATGAGCATGGGCTGATTATCCAGGCTGAGAGGAATTCCTATAGTCCAGTAGCTAGTGAAATCCATATAGAAGAGAGGTCAAGAGCAACATAAAGGACTAGAGCCAGGAAAGTGTCTAAATGAAAGTGAAATGTTAAATGGAGATTATAAATCCCATCAGATAAAATAGCGTGAGTGCTCAGCATGACAAGGGCCTGGTCATTATCATAAGTCCTTCTTCAACAACTATTTCAATTTAGTCTAGCCTACTGGGAACACATCTCTGATTATAATGTAGAAATCAATGAAAAATAGCATTTGCCTTACAGTCAACTTTTCTTCAAAACACCTTTCTGTAATACTTGAGATTCAATTATGTCTGAATAAGTGTGAGCCCTGTGAGGTATGAGTAGCTGCTCTGATCATATGTTGGCCTGTCAAGGGAGTATTCATACATTAGCATATGTAGCATCATGCCTTTACTTTTAGGACTTTTATCCTGAAGACCATGGCAGGAAATAAAAAGAGGTAAAGAGAAATGAGCCTCCTTTGTAAAACGGTAAATCAGAAGAAAATGAGTCAAGTGACATTGCCAAAGAGACCCAGAAGGGGAGGGGAAAGGCATTTATGCTTTGTATGTGCCTAATATATATGTGCCAAAATATATGTATGTGCATACATACACATAGACACACACATATATGTATGTATATATGTGTGCATACATATATGTAAACAAAAACAATAAGATAGATGTGTGTATATTTGTATGTTTGTATGTATGTATATAAAACCCATGTGTGTATATGTGTGTGTGCGTGTGTGTGTGTAAACAAAAAACCCATAAGGTAGATGCTATTATAATCCCTATATTATGGCTTAGGAAACTAATGCAGACAAATGCTAAGTAACTTTTCCAGGTACAAGTCGGTAACTGAGGCTACATTTGAACTCATTTTTCTGACTACAAGCCTGGAACTCTACCTACTATACATAGTACCTAGATGCCTCAGAATAAGGAAGTCTAGAACAGAACAGAGATACCAATACTGAAGAGTATTATGTGAGGTTTTCTAGAGAGTGGAAAGACATCAAGTTATCTATGAGCCAAGGCAAAAACGTCACAGACTAGGTGAGTCACTGAACTATCAATGCATGATCATGGTTCTCATTTTTAGAGATTTCTCATCTGAGTGTCTGCTTGATGTAACCCTAGCAGTATAAGTACTACACCCACAAAAAAGGACTTCATCCATCATTTTTGACATAGTAGATGAGCAGTAAGTTCTAGTGGTTACAACAGAAGATATGGAGTCAGAGTCAAGCCTGACCTCTGGCACTTACTTCCTATATAACTGTTATGGTTTTGGGGGGTCAGGCTGTACAGGTTTCACCTATACCCTTCCTCAACAGGTTTCGGGCATCCCCGGCTCCCGGCTTCCGCTTACTCCTGGAGAAACAGCTGCACAGAATAACTGAGGACACAGGACTTGCTTCTAGCTACTTTCTCTAAGCTTGGCATGGCTGGACTTCCCTCTCATTCTCTAAGCTTGGCTTGGCTGGAACTCTCTCTCATTCTCTAAGCTTGGCTTGGCTGGAACTCTCTCTCATTCTCTAAGCTTGGCGTGGCTGGAACTCTCTCATTCTTTAAGCTTGGCGTGGCTGTTCTTTAGAACAGAACACTTGCTTCTAGCTCTCTAAGCTTGGCGTGGCTGGAACTTTCTTTTCTTCAGAATACAACACTTGCTTCTAGCTCCCTAAGCTTGGCGTGTCTGGAACTCCCTCTGCCTCCCAGTAGCCTGTATTTAAGTCCTTTCTCCAGGGCCCGTTAGGGCCCCTCCCCTGGCCTTGCCCTCGCCACAGAGAGCCAATCGTGCATCACCCCTAAGGCGGAGAGATAATCCTGCTTATCGCAAACAGGTGCAACCTTTGCATTCTGCCCCCAGGTGATCACGTGCACTCCTGTTAGCTGAGGACCAGTCCAACCCTTTACCAACAAGAGACCCAACATATAACCTTGAAAAATGTATTTAACCTTTTTGGGGCCTCAGTAAAATGTTTTCTGAATGGGTGGAGCAGGAAGGGATGGAGCATAAAGTGAGTCTGAGCAGTTAGTGTGTAGGGAGAGAGAGAGGATGAAGGCAAGGAGACAGCTACAATTGTGAGTGTTTGTGGGAAAGCCCAGACAGGGGGAAGGTTTGGGGATGGTCTTGCTTCCTATAGTGATAAACTGTTTTAGCTTCTTTGTTGTTATGATGGAATTGGTTTTCTGGTATTGGGATTTGGCTTTCTGGTGTCTAAATAAATGTTTTGATCCTGTCTTATATAGGAAGAATCTGTTATAGTTTGTGATTCAGAACTATAGCGACATATTTATAGTTGTGGTCAGGGCTGTGAATATTGCCTTGGCTATAAAGCATTATGGACTGTCTTCAAAATAGTTAGGGGATACAATATAGTGTACGAGGAACAGAAAAAAGGCATCCAGTGAAGAAAAAATATTTCTCTTCGGCTTCTTTAATGCTTGATTAGGAATTCCCTGTCTCTGTAAATTCTTAAAGCTTGTAAGAAGGTCAGTGAAGAGGAGAAAATAGTTATTGATGATGTATCTTTGATAAAGCAACATGACATGCTACAAACCTCAGAAAATTACTTCAGTCCCTTTGTGGTTTTAGGGGCTACCCTTATCAAGGTAGTCTCTAGTATCTTTAGTATTATGCCTCTCTGTAGTCAATTAAAATATGCCCTAAGAAAATTAAGTCCTCTTGGGTAAACTCTATTTCCCCCCTCAACCTTGTATATAGATGTCACCAATACAATTGTGTCAGGGTAATTGGGACCATCTACATCAGTTATATTGAGTGTGATCCGTAGAATAAAATATCTTCTACTTATATGGCTAGTCTCTTAACAAACACACCTCCAGGGCAGAGTAAGCTCATTTAAATGTGCATACAATACATGAACCATTGAAAAGTGGGAAAATTGGGGTGGCTAGGTGTAGTGAGTAGAGCACCAGCCCTGGTGTCAGGAGGTCCTGAGTTCAAATCCGGCCTCAGATACTTGACACACTTACTACATGTGTGCCTTTGGGCAAGTTACTTAATCCCAATTGCCCTCCAAAAAGCAAAAAAAGTGGGGAAATACTGTTACAGAACCCAAGTGGTATAACATATTGCTCATACTCTCTAAATTGAACAGAAATGTAGTCTTCCATTTAGCTCTGGAGTTAATGTATGCTGTGTCTTTCAGTTCCAAGTGGTGAAAAACTCAATTCATTTGGCAATTCTGGGAATAATCCTTATGGCACTTTTTGTGAACAACAATTGTATTGAGAACTCTGTATGGTGGCCCAGTCTGATTTCGCCACTCTTCTAATTTATAAACAACCCTGGTTCCCCAGTAAGAGCATGACTTTCTCCATGTGCTATATGGCAGCAGTTCTCAACATGTGGGTGGCAACCCCTTTGGGGGTCAAACGACCCTTTCACAGGGGTTGCCCAAGGCCATCAGAAAACAGATTTCTGATGGTCTTAGGAATTGACAAACCAACACCACTCCTCTATCCTTCTCCAGGTGGGCCCACCCACATGTAGATATGCCCACATATGAGTATTAAAGGGTCGTGTTGTTAGGAAGATTGAGAACCACTGCTATACAGGCTTAAAATTCCGAATAGGTCAACAGGATTGAACTATGCTACCATAACAGCATGGTATAAAATTTATTTTATAGCCAAAATGTTGATCCACCAGAAAGATGAGCATTGGCCTGGCAGTGACCAAGGAAAATGGGTTTAACAAGCAGTGGAGGAAAATGACTGGCTTGTTTTTGGCCTCTACTTTTTCAGTATTTAATTAAATCACTGAAGCCAAATGTGTTTTGTTGGTCATTCTAGGCAAATTGTGCATAACATAAGGTCAATCTTTACAACCCAAGGTCTATTAGAAACAAAGAAATGTCAATCACGGGGCAGCTAAGTGGCACATTGAACAGAGAAAAAGCTTTGGAGTCAGGACAGAAGTTCAAATCTAACCTCAGACACAACACTTACTAGCTGTGTGACCTTGGACAAGTCAATTAACCCTAACTGCCCTGTCTTTCCCCCTCCAAAAAGCAAAAAAAAATTCAATCAGGTTTACAGTTAGAGTTTTCTCATAACTGTCTACACAGATCTATATTTGGTATGGCTCCTTTCCCCCACACCTGGAATATTCTTGTGCTTCTTCTATTCCTTTTGGAACCCCTAATTTCTTTCACAACTGATTATTACCCTTTCTGAGGTATTTCTTTACTCCTTCACTATTAGTGGTCCTCTTTCAAGTTTATATCATTTTTTTAAAAAGCTTATTGATTAATTAATTCATTTTACTAATAATCTTTGCAAAATCAGGCCTAATTGATCTCTGGTGTTTTACAGAACCCTGAATCCTCAGAAGGCCCAATTTGTGTCATAATCATTTCATTGCTTTACTTTCACCATATTCTCACATTTTGTACATTCCATAACAGCATAACTTCCATGATCTTCCCACCCAGGACCTCCAAGGAGGACAAGGAAACCCTTCTTGGGGCATGGCAAGCACTAAAAGAGTAAAGCTTCACTACTGACTCTTAACTTTCTTTTTTTTTTTGCTTTTTGGAGGGCAGTTGGCGTTAAGTGACTTGCCCAAGGTCACACAGCTAGATTTTTGTGTTAAGTGTCTGAGGCCGGATTTGAACTCAGGTACTCCTGACTCCAGGGCTGGTGATCTATTCACTGCGCCACCTAGCCGCCCCTGACTCTTAACTTTCTAGACAGAAAATCCCAATGTGTCTTTTTTTTCTTCAGTGTTTTTATGAGAGTTGGATATTCCCATCTGTGTATGTTGTTTCCCTTATTAATATGTGATTTCCTTGATGACAAGGACTGCTTCCCTTTTGTCTTTGGAACCCCACTGCCTAGTACTGAGCTTAACCAGTAAGAGGTGTTAATTACACACTTGATTGATTGGAGAACAAGAAATCACTGTGTATTTAAAATGCATATTTAAATAAGGCTATACTCTTAATGGCTTTTTAAAAAAATACATATTAAATTTAACAAGGTAGTAGCAAAAGGGTTCCATTATCAAGGAGTCTTACATTTTTCTTGTGTAATCAATCTCTTTTGCAGTCTGATGAAGCTATAAACTCCTTTCCAGAAAAAAAAGGTTTTAAATGTGTAAAATAAAACTCATAGGATTAATAAAGTAAGCAAATCATATCAAAAGATTTAACAATAAAAAGCTCAAATACTGAGGAAGAAACTATGTTATATGTTATTATTAGCCTTTAGGCTTTTTGTTTGTTTTCTTCTTTGTATCGTAATTTTTGTTTTATTGATGTTCACTTTGATATCTTTTACTACCCTCTAATTTAATTCCCCCACAAAAAGAGGTCTTCCATAGTAAACATTTGGATACTCAAGCAGAATTAATCAACACATTGACCATGGAGGAAAATGCATATCTCACACTATACAGGTGGTCTAGCAGCTCTCTACCAAGAGATAGGAGGTAAATCTCACTTTTTAGGCTTCTCAAGTCACAATTAGTCACTATGCTGATCAGAATTCCAAATTCTTTCAAAGTTGTTTTCTTTCATATTTTTTGTGGTAACTGGGATTTATTCTCCTAATTATGCTATTTCACTGTGTATTGTATCCTCTAAAGCTTCCCATGTTTCTCTGAATGTCGAATTTGTATTACTTTATAGCATAATGATATCCCATTACATTAATATAATTCATTTGGTTCATCCATTCACAGACAAATACCTTTTTTTCTGCCTGAGTTGCTTCTAGCAAACACTTGATATTGGGATCTTCTTTCTAAAAAGCTGAGCCTCTGGTAGAGTTTTACTCTTTCACTGGTTGCCAAGATGCAAGAAGGGTTTCCTTGTCTCCCTTGGAGGTCCTAGATTGGAAAATGATCATAGAACCAACACTGTTGTGGACAGCACAAGATGTGAGAATATGGTGAAGGTATATCTAATAGATGATTATTACACAAATGGGGCCTTCTGGGAATTTAGGGTTGTGTCAGCCACCAGAACTCAATTAGGCCTTATTTTTCAAAGTGAAATTTTAAGTAAAATGAGTGAACTAACCAACAAGCTTTTTTAAAATTGCCTATTATATGTCAGGAATTGTATAGAACAAGGGGAATACAAAGATAAAAAATGAAATAGATACTGACCTAAAGTTACTTACATTCTATCTAGAAAAACAATTGTATATATGCCAACATACAGAATAGATAGAAAGGGAATACAAGCTAAATTAGTCTTGAATAAGGAGTACATGAAGGGTAATCACGTATAATGTACAGATATTAGGAGACACCCTGTTTCCCAGAGCTAAGGTTCAGCAAGCAAGATATGCCCTTAGCCTGGCATAACAACAATCCTTTGCATTCACCCTCTGGATGATGTCATTCTCTGACATAATCACATAATCATTATATTGCTATGACCACACCATGTGTTCTCTGAGCTCAGAGAAGCACCAGAGAAGATCAGACAAGTTCTAATCATAAATTCCTGCTGTGAATGAAACCTGTCATATTATTGTTGCTTTCCCTCATTATCAGGGCTACAGCTCACTGCACAACCATTGGTATAAGCACTGAGATCTCCACAGTAGAGGCACGACCTAGGTATTTATATCTAATCTGCCTCCTTGTCTGAAAACTGTTTCCCTCAGTTTGAAAATAAACTTGTTCAATTAATGACTCTCTTTTCTTTAGCGTTACCTGTTTGATGCTGGACATGCACAGGTTAGAGGCCAGTTTCATTTTATTGACAATAATCATGAATAAAAATAAGTCAAAGAAGCAAAGGCAATTGTAGGGGTAATCAGAAGACTGGTTTCAGAAGTAATGTATGGGACTGGATAGAAGAAAATGGGAAGGGTGGAAGATGTAGAGAAATGAGAGCAACAAAATTATGTAGTCAAAAAAGCACCAGTTTTGAAACCAAATGACCTGTGTTTAAGTGCTAAATATGCCACTTCCTAGCTTAGACAAACCATATCCCTCTCTCTAAACCTTAGTTTCCTCACCTGTAAAATGAAACACTTGAAGTCAATTATCTCTAAGGTTCCTTCTACCTCTTGAAGGCTGTGATACCATGACACAAGCAGAAATGCCTCCAATATAAAAATTAGAGTAATCACAGTAATTAAAATAAAAGATTTGATATTATTAGTGATAACCAATTCAAATATACAAGCCTTCATGGACTGATTGATGTCCTTAGGACCCCCTTCTGCCCCTACTCCTAAGAGCCATTAATATTAAACTACGTTTCCTATGCGGGTAGACAAAAGAGGTTTAAAAATTAGAAGAATCAGTGTTAGAATGATGGCTCCATCATGCATCATACATTTTCCTTTCAGCTCCCTAAATATGTGCAGGCAAATGCTATCGGTGGCAGCAGCTGCAGCTCTTCAAACATAAAGCACGATCATAGAGATTGTGATGAACAGAGCATGAGGGAATAAAGCCTCTTTTAAAATCAGAAGCCAGAATTTTTAGTTCTGCCATGTTTGTAGGGGTTTGGGCACCTTTTCAGAACCCTTTTTTAAATCTCTGAGAGTTTGGTATATTATCCCTTGAATTCTGTCATGGCACTTCCATCAAACTGCCTTCTGTGGCTGATGCCCCAAAGGGATCTGAACCCTAATATGAAGATTAATGTGTGCTCTTCCAGAAAGGAGAAGTCCACAGTAGTCTTTGAAATAGTCATCTAGGAGTTATTACATTCTGACATCTGTGCCCTGGCGGCATACACTCAGGGGGAAATGGAGCTGCTATTTGATTGTCTTAAAAAAAAAGACACCATATACTGAGTAGAATGATATATAGAGAGATCATGTATCAGCTTGTACCAAGCAAACTGGCCTTGAAGCCTAGCTCTTCAGCAGTGGCTGGTCAGGAAAGATATTACTGAATTTTACCGCTTCTATTGGTGTTATCATTAGACTAAACTACCATGTGAAATTTATTGTAGCACTAAGTGTCTACAACACAGGCCTGCTCTTTACAATGGATAAACACTTGATGAGTGGCCTCACATGGAAGAAATATGACAAAAATATTCAATTTATGCTAAACCACAATTTAATTCTATATAAACAAAAGTGATGGACAGTGTGATATATTGGAGAACACTGGGGCTGAAAGTAAGAGGAACCTAGGTTGAAATTCCATCTCCAATACTCACTTTCTGTGTAGTCTTTGGTGAGTCACTTAACATCACTGGGTCTCATTTTCTTGATATGCAAATGAAGAGACTGTACTAGAAGATTTCTAATATTTGTTCCAGTATAAAATCTATCGATATTTTGATCCTATTCAGTATGACCCTCCCAAGACCTCACTGTGTTCATTAGTAAGATAAGCAATACCTGTACTTCTCACGTCATTAAGCATGGGTATTTGATAGGCAAAATATTTTAAAACCCTGAACTATACTTAGTTCTAAAAATATTAAATATATTTACAATTGTCATGCTTTTTAGAACTTAATGTAAACCAAATATCATATTGTACAAACCTCTCTTTCTTCAACAATGCAATTGAGACCCAAAGAACTGAAAGGACATCTCTAAGCACCCAAAGGGATTAAGCATAAATAATGTAGCACAGAGATATTTCCTACCATCTATTTTGTTTCTCCATCATCACCATCAACAGTAGCACTGTCATCACCATCATCATTAGTAACATTACCATCATCCCTAGCACTATTATCAATGACCATTAAGTGTATGTATTCATGCATATTGTTGCTAGTTTGTCTTTCATTTTTTTCTACTTTTTTCATTTTTTCTACATTTTCATTTCTACTTCATCAAGTAAATGGACCTGGTGTCTTTGATGCTAGATTAAGTCTTAATCACTCCACAGCACCTGCTTTAGTGACTTTATGAATGTTGGAACCAATTGTTCTATGCACTCATTACACCAGGAAAACCCTTCATATGTTTGGGGTTGACATTTGCCTAAATCACTGATATATTTGAGGCTTTTCAGGTACCCTTAACTTGATGAGACAGTTTTCCAGGGTATGGCTGCTGAACATGCTACAGCTTCTTGGAGTTATATGTGAGAGTTGGGTGAAGGTGGACACCAAGGTGGATGAGCAGCCCTAAAAAGACCTCAAGTCCACAAACCAGATACTTGTCCTTTCTGAAGACCCCATACATCTGTGTGTATGGATGCATGCATGTGTATATGTGTATATATGGATATGCATATATGCGTTTAGATATAAACATGTCTATATGTTTATGCCCCTACAAATATAGGCCTTGTGTAAACACAGATAAACAAAAATTCACATATGTACGTATAGAGTATATTTATATGTCAATCTCTGAATATGCATATGCATATTCACACATTAAAATAGATAAATATATACATATTTGGTGAAATAAGGGGACACCTTATGAGGAAATACCTTCAACAAATAAAAGATTGGCAACCGCTGTGCAATTTTAGATTTGTTCAAGCTTCTGAGAACTTAAGTGATTTTCCCTGGGTAATACAGCTACTGGGTGCCAGAGACTGGACTTGAATCTGCCCACCCCGCTTTGTCTGAGGCCATCTTTCTGTCTTCTCTGATATACTACATTTCAAATAAGTAAACAGATAAAAATTAGAGAATTTCTGTCCACCACAGTATCTCATCTTCTTGAATCATAAGACATAAGCTGCTAGCTTCTTCCATTTCTTCTCAGGATACTGCAGAGGTTGAATTCTCTATGGTTCTTCATGGGCTCACACAGATGAGTTTTGCGTAATTTATTTCTAGTAGCATCCTGTTGCATATATATGTATGTAAGTATTTATGTGCAAAATGTGACATATACCTATATGTATATGTTCTTGGATGTATTTTTTAAATACGTGTTGCATACTGTTTTTCTAAGATGGTTAGATGAATCTTGGGTGTACAGTTAGTAAAAAGACAATTAGGTAACCACATCAACCATAACAACTACATACATTTACAGAGTTTAATAGCAGCAGAAGAAATGTGCTTTCTAGAGAAGGAGAAAGCTATAATAATACTAGGTTCTTCCAGCAGAGGGAAGAACCATTGTTGAAGGATTGGATCACTGTGAAAAGTAGGCTTGATACTCAGATATGAAATTTTTCAGCCAGCTCATTTCTTTAAAGTTTGTGGGTTTTATTTCTGGAGTAAATGTTTTAAAATACTGCTAAACATTGTAAAATGTATTGTTAAAATAAAAATAAAATGTCGATTTTTACTTAAATACTTAAAAAATGAGTTTCAATTTTATTTTAAATGGAAATATTTGTGTTTGGTATGACCTACTATATTGTAAGTACTTAAATAAAAACCATCTATGAAGATTCTTCTTAGAACCAAATAAAGAATTTTAGAGATAGTGCAGTGACTTCCTTACTGAAGCTTCATTTAGGAATGTCATATAGTGCTGTGCTTAGAGGACTGACCATACAAAAGAAGTGTATTGAAAAATGGATTTGCCACTTACTAGATGTTATCCAACAAGTCAGTTAGTTCACCTTAACCTTGTTTGTCTACTATTTGAAAAATAAGGGGAATATATTAAATGATCTTGAAGGTCCCTTCCAATCCTTATATTCTATGTGACATTGACCAGAAAGGAATATTATAAAGAACAAATAAAATGCCTTACTAGAAAACACTGAAAAGTAGGAAGTTCTATACAAAGACAGGTGTGATATCTTGATGCCATGACATATTAAGGACAGGTCTGATCATGTCAGTTTCTCTGACCCTATTCCCCAAACCTCCAAATTGGATAGAACCACTCATGAGTTATAGGAAGATGTTTACAAAGAGGCAATATCACATGTTGTTCTTGTTATTGTTGCTGATCAGTCATACAGTTGTGTGAGTCTCTACATGATGATGTAGACCTTGTCCATGGGATTTTCTTGGCAAAGCTAATGGGGTGGTTTGCCTTTTCCTTCTCCATTGTGTGCCCATTTTACAGGCGAAGAAGTAAGGAAAATATGGGTTATTTGATTTACCCAGACTTATTTGACCAGTAACACTCTGAGGCAGCAGGCCCAGTAGGCTTATCTACTGAGCCACCTACATGCCTCAGAATCATATCCTGAGTGCTATTACAACACATTCTACATGACATTTATGCATTTTATTATGCTACTTTCATGTATAATTACCACATTTCAAGGTTGCAACCTTTAGTCAGAGAATTTTTCTACCAATTATTTGCATGTTGAAAGATCAATCTACCAATATTTGGATGAAAGTATAAGGGTTGAGAAGATAAAAATATAGGGCTGAACCATTTTATTTCATTGTTTGATTCAGTAATGGAACTGAGGAATCAATGACTAGTCCAATAACAATGTCAGTATGAATTCATAGCTGAGCATCATCTGAGAGGGTCTTCAGCAGAAAAAGGAGCAAGTGTAAGATCAGAATTTGGCAGCATTCCTCCTGCTTCTATGGTTGTCTGTCATGTCTCTTCATAGAAAAGAGAGACCAATAAATTATATGTGTGGTGACAGCTACTTCTGCCTCTTTCCAGTCAAGTCACAAATTGTTACTTCTTTGCCAGGTTAAAAGAGCCATGCGATTTTTCATACCTTATAAAAGATTCTTCAGTGCAAATTGTCTCTTCTTCTGGTTTTCTCAAACATGCAAATATGGTCCCATGTCTGATATAAGCAATTCCAAAAACTTTCCCTCATCTAGAACTATGCTCCCAACTGGTCTTGCTGAAAATTTCCATTTTAGTCATCCTTTTGGATTAAGGCATTGTAGGCCTGTGTTAAAATACAGTCAATCCACCATTCATTTCCAAGTTTGAATTTTTTCATCAGATTAGCTACCCTGTCATCAACAGACAATCAAAGAAAATAGAGCATGGATATGGTAACATCTGATGACTCGAAGACATCAGGAAAGGTCATAGCATGAGTTACTCTCTAGACAGAGCAGTAGTAATAGTAGGTAAGGTAGCCCCAATAGAGTTTAAAAAAATGACAAGTAGAAATTCTTGGAAAAGAGTTTGAGAAATGTAGAAGCAGAAGTTCGCCTACTTTCATATTTTGCTTAGGGATGGCCTTGCCTGCAAGTACATGACTGACCCGAAAGGTCGGCAGAAGTCCATTTCATCCATAACATACTATGGTATGTGATAGAAAGGACTGCCCTTGTATAGACACAAAACATTGCTTGATTTGGAATATATCAAAAATGAATCTGAAACATCATATCTCTGATGACTGACTGATACTGGGCTCATCTCAGCAATGCAAGGTTATAAGACAACTCCAAAGGATTCATGATAGAAAAAGCTGTCAACATGCAGAAAAAGAATTACAGAGTCTGAATGCACATTGAATCAAAGTACTTGCTCTCTCTCTTTGTTGTTTTGTTTTGTTTCTTCTTCCTTGCAATTCATTCCATTGGTTATGATTCTTCTTTACTATTTTACTAATGTTTAATGTGGAGGTAACTTTACGCATGCATATATCGGATAGCAAGTGGCCATGAGGGGGAGGTAGGGAAGGAGGAAATTTGGAATTCAAAGCTTGTGAAAATGAATTTTAAAACTAATAGTCAATTTTAAAAAATTAAAAAGAATATGAAAAAATGCCATCCAGTGTGATTCAAATTCTTTGGGGCAGGGGGAGGTGGTTAAGACAGAGGGTGGAGAGGGGGAGAGAGAGAGACAGAGACAGAGACAGAAAGAGACAGAGAGAGACAGAGGTAGAGACAGAGACAGAGACAGAGAGACAGAAAGAGAGTTAGAGAGAGGAGAGAGAGACAGAGAGAGAGAGAGAGAGAAAGAGAGAGAGAGAGAGAGAGAGAGAGAGAGAGAGAGAGAGAGAGAGAGAGAGAGAGAGAGAATTAAAATAGAAAGCATACACATTACTAGGGAAAATGCCTCAGCTGCTAGAATAATGCTCAGTAATCTTTCTGTGCTTCCTTACTTTACATATATTCCACAAATGAATAAAAGAGTGTATGCCAGCAAGAACAGACAGGGAGGAAGATTAGGGCATAGAGGCATGTTATTCTTCACATAATACCATTTTCAAATGAATATAAAATTTAGCTCCAAAATCTTAAAAAGCTGAAAGGACAGAGGCCTCTTATTTTTTTTTACACATTTAATAAGTCAATTTAAAATCATACATTATAGGGAGGGGCGGAGCCAAGATGGCGGCGTAGAAGCAGCAAAGGACCACAGCTCCCACACAAACATGCTAAAAAACTCATAAAATGGGACGCTAAACAGTTTTTCAAGCTCCAAAACTCTCCACAAGACAGAAAGCACATCTGTTGCTACAGGCAGTGCAGCAGGCGGGGCTCTTCTCAGCAGTCTGGGAGCCGTGGCCGAAACCACCTGGCTCAGGCCCTGGGGCATTGGGCGGGGAGCCGTGTCTATAGGACAGCAGATCCGCTGCACTTGAGGCACAGTTACCCCATTTATCAGGCCAGAAGACAAAAAGGCTAAGAGAAAGTTCAATGGATTTTGCTAACTGGGGAGAAGAAGAGCGGTCCGGCCAAACTGCTCCCAGGGCAAGGAGGCAGCAGGAGGCAGCTGTTGCAGCAGGAACGTCTGAGAGCCGCAGCAGCTTCAACTGGGCTTCTTCAGAGCCCTCGGCCTGCAGATAGCAGGGGGGCTGACGCGACCCATCGAGGCCAAGGGCTCTTGCGTTGAGCAGCCTGGATCTGGATCGGGGTCTTGAGTGGTGGTCCTGGGGTGCGCTTTCAGTGAGCCAAAGCTGGGGGGGGAGCTGCAGCACCCCACTAAGAGCTCTGACAGC
>CM053593.1:231795095-231818667 GCA_028646575.1 Pseudocheirus occidentalis | reverse complement strand
CCTTGTGGAAATGAATGATGTAACCAAGAAAATAAATTAAAATTAAAAAAAAATACATATAACATTGCAATCAAACTTTCTAGCCTAATGTTCTTTTTTTTTGCTTTTTTTTGGAGGGCAATTGGAGTTAAGTGACTTGCCCAAGGTCACACAGCTAGTTTTTGTGGTAAGTATCTGAGGCCATATTTGAACTCAGGTCCTCCTGACTCCACGGCCAGTCCTCTATTCCTGGGCCACCTAGCCACCCCCAGCCTAATATTCTTTACTCTCCCTTTCATAACTGATCATTTTGCTGAACTGACCTTCTATGTGTACCACCTGTATTAATTACTCATCCTTGTGCCTTTACACTAGCTATCCCAGATGTCTGTAACTTACTTTCTTCTCACCTATACCTCTTTTTAAAATCATTTCAACTGCCATTTTGTACGTGGAATCTCTCTCTCTCTCTCTCTCTCTATCTCATTGTCTCTCTCTTTGTCTGTCTCACTGTCTCTCTGTGTGTGTCTTTCTTTCTCCTTTTTTTCAGACAAAGTAAAACAAAGTTTATTATATATTCACCATAATGGGCAGACTCTACTTAAAAAAAGAAAATTGTGTTTATTTTTAGTTTATATCATTCATTTACATGATATTTGAGTTACAAATTTTTCCCCATATTTTTCCTACCCACCACCCCAAAGCAGCTATTCCCCTGTAGATCCCATCCCCCAACCTACTCTCTCCTATTTTCTCCCCCTACATCCCTCTGACTTTCTGGTTGGGCAAGATGAATCTCCATACTCCAGTACCTGTATATCTTATTTCCCAGTTGCATGTAACTAACAATGATTATATATATAATTTACCTTTATATATATATATATATATATATATATATATATACACATATATAT
Organism: Pseudocheirus occidentalis; assembly: GCA_028646575.1. Taxonomy (NCBI): domain Eukaryota; kingdom Metazoa; phylum Chordata; class Mammalia; order Diprotodontia; family Pseudocheiridae; genus Pseudocheirus; species Pseudocheirus occidentalis. The sequence continues at coordinate 231,817,771 of CM053593.1, read as the reverse complement.
ACACACAAACACATATATACACATATACACACATATATTTATATACATATATATACATATACACGCATATATTTTTAATGCATAATGATAATTATTCATATACATATATATGTATATATAATTTTGTTAACATTTTGTTTTAGAACTTTAAATTCTAGATTCTTTCCCTTTCTCTGTTGTCACCCTACCCCACTGAAATGAGAAGCAATTCAATATATGCTCTACATGTGTAGTAACACAGAAGATCTCCACAATGGACATATTGTGAAAGACTGAATATATTTCCCTCCTTCCTATTCTGCCAAGCATTTGTTCTATTCTGTACTTCACCCCTGTTCCTTTAGAGAATTGTGTGCTTCTAACAATCCATCCTCCCCAATCTACTCTCCCCTCCATTGTCCCCTGTCTCATCTCCTTAAACTCTACTCTCCTGTAGGTCAAGATACCAAATTTCGAGTGTGTCATTCCTTCCCCAAGCCAAATTCAATGAGAATAAGGTTAACGCATTCCCTTTTGCCTTCCTGTTGTTCCTCTCTACTGTAACACTTATACCCTGCCTTTTCTATGTGAGAGGATTAACTCCATTCTGTCTCTCCCTGCCTCCTCTGATTCTATTCCTCTCCAACCTCTCAATTTCACCTTTTAAAATATTATCCCATTCCCATTATGATCCTATGATCCCTTTACCCCTTCCCTATTAAACTGATCCTGTGTCCTCTGTCTAGGTAAAAATATATACACACACCCACATATATATTCCTATGCATATGCACCCTCCTAAATAGACATATGTGAATGTATACATAAATACATAGATACATACATATATATATATATATACACATATATAAATACATTTACATTCTCTTCAATTATACTGAGAAAAGTTTCATAAGCTACAATGATCATTTTTCCATGTTGTCATGTAAATAGTTCAACTTTGATAAATTCCTTATGAATTCTTTTTCATGCTTACCTTATCATGCATCTATTATTTGAAAGACAAATTTTTTATTCAGTTCTGGTTTTTCATCAAGAATGCTTGGAAGACCTCCACCTCACTGAATGACCATATTTTTCCCCTGGAACATTATACTCAATTTTGTTGAGTAGGTGATTCTTGGTTTTAATTTTAGCTCCCTTGATCTCTGGAAGATCATATTCCAGGCCCTTCAAACCCTCAATGTTGAAGCTTCCAGATCCTGGGTTATCCTAATTTTCTTACCACTGTATAACTTTTAAATTGTTTCCCCTGGATCTATTTTCCAGTTCAGTATTTTTTTTCAGTGAGATATTTCACATTGCCTTCTATTTTTTTTCTTTTGTTTAGGTGTGTTTAATAGTATCTTGATTTCTCATAAAATCATTTCCTTCCATTTGCTCCACTCTAATTCTGAAGGAATCATTCTCTTCAGAAAGCTTTTAAGATTCTTTTTCCATCTGGCATATTCAACTTTTTAAGATATTTTTCTCCTCATTGTCTTTGCCTCTTTTGCCATTTGAGTTAATCAATTTTAACATATTATTTTCTTCAGTCAGGTTGTTGACCCTCTGAATCCCTTTTCTCATCCCAATTTTTCCCCTACTTCTCTTATTTTGTTTTCAAAATCCTCCTTTAGGTGCTCTATGTATTGTACCCAGTCTACATTTTTCTTAGAAGCATTTGGTGCAAGAGTTTTGACTCAGTTATCTTCCTCCTGATTCATTCTTTGACCCTTTTTGTTAGCCGAAAATAAATCTAAAGTTGGACTGCTGAGTTTGCTTTGATTTATTTGCCTGCTCATGTTGCCACTCAATTAGTTGACTTTTGGGATCAGTAGAAGTCTGCTTTCAGAGGGGAGATCTCTGGCCCAAATCACTGGGTTTTTGCAGCTGCTGTACTATTAGGAGGCCTCTCCAGCCCCCACCAGCTTTGGCTCACTTAAAACCCACCTCAGGTCCACCGCCCAAGACCATGATCCCAATCTAGGCACCTTAATGCAAGAGCCCTTAGCTTCTGAATGAACACTTGACCCCCTGAAATCTGCATGCCAGGAGCTCTGAAGCAGCCACGTGGATGCAGATGCAGGGCTACCACTTCTGCTGCTTCCTTACTCTGGAGGCCAATGGCCAGATCCAATTTTCTCCCCCGGATTTAGCAGACTTCCACTGGCCTTTGATTTAGTCCTTGTTTCTTTTGGGTTGGTAATTTGGGAAATCACCACAGCTAACAGTGATACACTCTCCTGAAAGTTCCAGCTGTGGCTTGTCTTGACTTCCCCAAGGTCAAGTCGATGTTTTAGGCTGGGCTGGTTTTTGGCTCCCAGCCCTTCCTGTCCACCTGCAGGGCTGCCTTCAGTGTGAGCTTTGTTACTCTGTAATTTTGTGGGTCCTGGGGCTCTCTCTCTCTCCTTATAGAGTATGTGTATACTTATTTTCATATTCATCATCTCTCCAAATAAATTGTAAGTTCCTTGGGAAAAGAGGCATTTTCATTGATTTTCTTTCTATTGCCAGTTAAAGATAACTGCCTGGCATTATTATTACTTATTAAGGTCTTATTGATAGATTTTTTTGTTAAATAAGTAGAATTACAGTCACAATTAAAGTTTTTAGGGATTCATTTCCCTGTTCTCAACATTTATAAAATTAACCAAATTTCTCTATTCATAAAGAAAATTATGAGAAGAATAAAACTTATATTAAAAACAAATGAATATGAGAAAATATATTCTATGCCTTGTGAATCATTTAATCAGTACTGGGGAAAATATAAAATCATGAAGTACTTATTTGGTAAATATTGTAAAAAACAAACAAAATGCATACATACTTATATCCAATTGCATCCAATAACTATATTATATGCCAGGCACTGTCCTAAGGTCTGGGAATAGAGTTCATAAGGAGGCCATGCATGAACTCAAGTAGCTTACAACCTAATAAGGGGAGACATACTAAAGGAGGCAGGAAAGAGGGAGGTATGGTGGGAGAAGATGCCAAAAGTGATTGATAAAGCTGAAATCAGGTACAGCATCAGAGGCATGTTTGAGTCCTAGATCTCATCCAAGGAAAAGTTTCTTGAAGTCTTTGACAGAGCAAGCTTGGGACAGGGAAATGATGGATACAGCTAGCTCCAATCATGTCAGGTTCTTTGCAGTCTTTTTCTTCAGCAACTTGAAACAGAATAGGCATTGTCCATCTTCTTTCTCTAAGTTAGAAGTCAGAAGCGTCAGAGGTCTGAAGACACTAAAAGGGCATGATTGCAATGCCTCCTCCCTCATATATGTATGGTAACCTTGTGACAACACTGAAAATTTTAAATTTTTTTCTCCATAAAGTGCTTAACAGATTTTGAACTTAACAATTATTTATTTTTCTCTTTAACAAAAGGTCAAGGGTCCCAAATTTCCCAACTTCATTCTATGATGAAAAGCTTAACAAGTTTCTTTGCCTTCAAAATAAAGATTTCTTAAATTGCACAGCTATATACTTTAGTAACTATTGAATTCATTTTTTCAATATGTAGCTGAATCATTGATAACATAAGGAATTATCAGAGATTACACAACAAGTAATTATCTAAGGCATAATTTAAACCCATGTCTTTGAATCTTCTTCCTGGAGCCCTATAAACTATATGATGCTTCCTTTTCTATAAGAGCAATTTCACTGTTTCACACTCACCACCTTTTTTAAAGAGGAAGGGTGGTATTCTCACTCCAGCCCACCCCCCAGCCATTATGATTACAAAGAATATTGTTTTTAAACAGGAACAATTTAATTATTTAACTTTGACATCCAACTTCTCTAAGAAACTTATACGAGCAACCAATATCCAGAATTGTAATATTAAAAAAAAAACACCAACATGTAACACAAAACAACCTGAGTAGATTTCAGGAGAGTTAATCACCAGCAATGCTGGGAGTTTCCAGACTTCTCAACACATAAATCGTAAAGAGAAAATAAAAGGTTAGTAGGGAACTCTTTTGGAACTGGGAAAGAGAAGGGCATTATCTGGCCCCTGCCCCTAGAGTGACAGGTGGTGGCGGTGTGGTGGCTGCACCTGGTGCCACATGGTTGCCTTCAGAGCTCCTGGTCTACAGATTGTAGAGGGACCAGAAAACATTCAGAGGGAAATACTCTTGCTTTCACCTGTTTGGATCTGGGTCACAGACATGAGAATCAGGCCTGGGGTAAAGAACATTTGTGGGCCAGAAATCATGGTGGCTGTAGAGAAGGCACCCTCCTCATAGCTCTGACAACATCTCTGACAACAGCCATGAAACCTGAGCAATTTGGGGCACTACTTTCTCCACTCTCAAAGCAGATTTCTACTGTGGAAAATATCTCAAAAGTCAAATAATTGGCTGAGAAGATGAATAAACAGAAGAAGTACAATCAGATCCTAAACTCTTTTGGTGGGACAAAGAGGATCAAAAAATGCAATCAGAAGAATACAAAAAAATCAAAACTCCAGCAACAAAAGCTTCCAAGAAAAATATGAACTGTTTGCAGGCCATGGAGGAGCTGAAGAAATAGTTTGAAATTCAAGTAAGAGTAGTGTAGGAAAATTTGGGGAAAGAAATGTGAATGATGCAAGAAAATCATAAAAAGCAAGCTAATAGCCTGATGAAATATAATCACATCTTAAAAAAAGACATAATCACATGGCAAAAGAGTCCCCAAAAGCCAATAAGGAGAAGAATGACTTAAAAAGCAGATTTGGGTAGATGGAAAAAGAATTTCAAAATTTCACTGAAGAGAATAATTCCTTCAATATAGATTGGAGCAAATGTAAGCTAATGACTTTATGAGAAATCAATGTACAAAATATAGATGTAAACAAATGAGAAAATGGATGTCAATGTGCAATATTGCACTGGAAAAACCACTGACCTAGAAAATAAATCCAGGAGAGATAATTTAAAAATCATTGAACTACCTGAAAGTCATGATAAAAAAAGACCCTAGAAATTATCCTTCAAGAAATTCTGAAAAAAAATGCCCTGATAATCTAGAACCAGTGGGCAAAATAGAAATGTAAATAATTGACCAATCACCTCTTGAAAAAGATCCCAAAAAGCAAATTCCTAGGAATATTATAACCAAATTCCATTGTTCCCAGATATAGGAAAAAAATGTTACAAGCAGTCAGGAAGAAACAATTTGAATATTGTGAAAACACAATCAGGATAATACAAGACCTGGTAGCTTTTATATTAAGGATTGGACTATGATATTCCAGAGATCAAAAGAGCTAGGATATACTCAGGAAAACCGAGTATAACGATTAAAGGGAAAATGTGGACATCAATGAAATAGAGGACTTTCAAGCATTCTTGATGAAAAAACACAGAGCTGAACAGAGAATTAGACTTTCAAAAACAAGAAGCAAGAGAAGCAAGAGGAGGTAAACTGGAAAATAAGTCATAAGGAACTTATTAAAGATGAACTATTTACATTCCTACTTGGAAAAATAATAATTGTAACTCTGAGAGATAGATGGATAGATAGATAGATAGATAGATAGATAGATAGATAGATAGATAGATAGATAGATAGATAGACAGATAGATAGATAGATGGATAGATAGATAGACAGATAGATAGATAGATAGATAGATACATACATACATAGATGATAGATAGTGGTATATTGCTGCGGCCAGCACAGTACAGCCTAGTTACCAGCTGAGTAAAACAAAGAGAAAGTAAGAGAGCTTCCAGCTAAATAATGGAAAGAGGGAGAGAGACAAGGGTGTATTTCATAGTTGGTTTATTACAGAACCATTTCATACTAACTCAAGGATACAAGAAAATCATTGTGCTTATATCCCTTACTGCAGGGATGATTACATGACATAGGTCTTGACTTTTCCCTACCCCAACCCAAGGCTAATCACTAATTAAGATCTTTATCCTAGGACCATGTCCAGAGGCACAAAGGGGATGACAAAATCAAGACTTGCAAATTAACTTTCTGTACTTTCTTTAGATATTCAGGAAACCAATGAGAGTATCCACAGGAACAAGATTATACTCTTCCTTGCATATCTGCCTAATGACCTTGTAGAAGTAGGGAGCTAATGTGGCCAAGGCCCCTGAAAGTCTTGGCCTGCTACAGTATATAAATATATGTATATGTACATATATGTATGTATAAGAGGGTGTATGTGTGTATATATATTTATGTGAGTGTGTGTATATTTGTGTGCATATATACATAGATAGAGGGCACAGGATCAGTTAAATATGAAAGGGTGATACCTAAAAAATAAAATTAAGATATGAGGGGAATAAATTGAGAGAAGAAAAAAGGGAGAGATAAAATAGGGTAAATTATCTCATATAAAAGAGGCAAAAGAAACTGTTACAATGGAGGGGAAGAGCAGGAAGGTAAAAGAGAATGGGTCAACCTTACTCACATTGAATTTGGCTTACGTGGGTAATAATATACACATTCAATTGGGTACCTTACCCCACAGGAAAGTAAGGGGGAAAGGGAAAAGATGGGGTATGATAGAGGGAGGGAAGACTGAGAAGAAGGCAGTTAGAAGCAAATACTTGAAAAGGGACAGTGTCAAAATAGATAATCGACTAAGTGGAGCAGGAGAGGAGGGAGGGAACTATAGTTAGTCTTTAACAATATTACTACTATGGAAATGTTTCATGGGACTACACATGTACAAACCATATTGAATTGCATGTACTCCCATTGGGGGTTGGGTGAGGAAGGAAGAAAGGAAAGAATCTGGAAATGAAAGTTAAAAAAAACATTAAAAAAGTTTGTTTTTTATATGCAACTAGGAAATAAAATACACAGTCCCTGGGGAATAGATCCATCATGCCCTACTAGAAAGTTACAGAGTATTGGGGAGGATATAAAAAGAACAGATTTGGGGAAGGGGTATTCAGTAGACTCACTATCTTTTGGCATGTGGTAGGGGAAAAATGGGGAGAAAATTGGTAAATCAAAATCTTTTGGAAATTAATGTTGAAAATGAAAAATAAATACATTTTTAAAAATGTAAAAAACATTGTAAAGACAATAATCTGTGAAACACTTGTGTATTGTGATTAAGATAATGATCCAAGACAATTCCAATGGACTTAAAATAAAAATTTTATCTGTCTCCAGAGATACAACTGATGAATTTTGAATGCAGATTGAAGAACTTTTTAAAACCTCTTTTTGTTTGAATTTTGTCTTTGTTTCCTTTTGCAATATGGCTGATGTGGTATTTGTTTTGCACGACTTCACATGTACCATCAAAATCAATTGCTTGTCTTCTCAAGGAGAAAGGAGAACAGGAGAAAGGGGGAAATTTAGACATCAAATTGTTTTAAAACATCAGTGCTTTTTTTTTACATTCTAAAAAGGTTAAGGAAGTATTTTTAATATGTGACATTATTTTGAGATGTTGTGATCTAGAAAGCCCTGAAATAACTTCTTAGTTGCAAAACTTTGGTAAAATGCAAGGGTTAGATAAAAATATTGCAAACTTTAGTAGTGAAGTAACTCAACTGAATAGTAAAAGGAAATTTAGTTATTACCTAAAGCTTATTATTAGCATTTACTATTAATTACCAGTAAGGGTTGGATTTTGTGAGAACTTGACAGTAATTCAAAAAGCTTGTTTTTAGAATCATCTGTAGACATGATAAATGGAAATATATGAGTACATTATCTCTGAGAAATGGAGTTAAATATTTTAGTGCACGTTAATAGGCCTTAAGAGAAAAAAATGAAGTTAAGCTGTAGAGAATTTAATAATCACTAGCTTTCATATTATGAAATATGAAATATGTGACATAAATTGAAAGGTATATACTTTTTAATCCACTAAGTTTTCCTGTATGGACACTTGGGTAAATCTCTATTTCAGTTACTATGGTCTTCCTTGTGGAAATCATATAATGTTCTGTGTCTTTAAGGAATAAGCACTGTACAAATTACAAATAGGATCATGTGAAAGACCGTACCATTTTCAGGAAATAGTTTGTTGTTTTTTTATGTTGGTTCCAATTTTTGGTATCCTAAAAGACTCTGTCAAATATCTTCATAAAGAATATTGTTTTCTACGTTTATTTAAAAATTATGAATGAGAAGAATGTTGAAAGATATTTTTATTTTGCTTTTGTTGGGGGGCAGGGAGGAAGGATAATTGGGTTTAAGTGATTTCTCCAAGGTCACACAACTAGTAAGTATTAAGTTTCTTAGAGAGAATTTGAACTCAGGTTCTCCTGACTCCAGGACCAGTGCTCTATTCACTGAGCAACCTAGCCACCCCAAGAAGAGAGATTCATACACTTCTCTATCACTGGACTTTACTCGACTAAGTAACCCCCCCTCACACACTTTTGTTTGTTTATATTGATTCTTGAAATTCTCTTTGTGACATATTCTTTGTATCTTTCATTTAGAGGTTAAATAAGTTTCTCTTACTAGCAATCTGTAAGCAAAAGGCATGTAAATATTTGCTGAATAATTTTGAAAGGGATTATTTTCTTAATGATGGCTTAGAATAGATGGCTTCTAGAGAATTTTCAAACTCTTACATTCTCTGTCTGCTTAATTTTGTTCATGTAAAGATAAAATCAATTGCAGAAAAGTTTGTGGAGTCCCGCCTATTCTCTTCTGTTTGCAGCAATCATATCTCAATACATGCAACTAATATTATAATAAAGTTTTGATAAATGTTAAATTAGGTATATGAGTTGATCGCTACTGCTTGCCTTTTTTGGTACTAATGCTATCTGTCATTTTCCAGTCCTTAATATCTCTCCATCTTTTATACATCATAAAAGTTAATTTCATCATTCTTTTGAAATTATATTGCTTGAATCATGGATTTCTTCTCTTTTTCCTTGATCTGTTCTAGTTGATTTAAACATGTTTACTCTTCAGTTCAAGTTCTATTTTTTACTCTCACTGGAGAAGTTTCATCATCATTGATAAGGTAAGCAAATTTTTGTAGAATTGCAAAAAAGTTAATTTCATTTTACATCTTTTTAAAGAGAAGCAAGAACAGCTTTCAAGAGGACTGATGCTGTGAATAGACATAAGTTTCTGATCACATAGTATAGGGAAATCTCTATTTGTTAAGCAGTAAACTAAAACAAAATATGCACAGAAACTGAAATACAATATTCACAATGATATAACATAACAACTTATCACTGAAGTGGCCACGTAGTTTTCACTAAAAGTGCCCACGTAGTTTTAGACAAAAGATATCATCCAGAAAGTCCTTATCACAATCATCTTGAAACAGCCATCCTCCTCAAGGAATACAAAGTACAAAGGTCTAAGTTTTCTCTCCTCTAGATCACAATGTCTTTTTCTCTCAGTCAAAAAGTCTTCTTTTTTCTTGACTGGAGATTATTTTCCATTTTTCTTTAACACACACACACACACAAATCCTTAAGGGTTACAAGGTACAGAGTACAAAGTTCTCCTGCCCTTAGATCAGAGTAAATCATTATCTTGTCAGTCAGCACTAACTACCCAAGGAGAGGTCTTTTCACTTTGGCTCAAGATTGGCCCCCAAATTCTGTTTGTTGCTCTTCTATGGATCCAGCTCTCTGAATTCATTGGACGGCAGCTATCAGTTCTTCATCCAGCTCCTTGGCCAGTTCCTTGGCTAGTTATTCATCCAGTTCCCACTCCATATTGATGCCCACAATGTCCAGGCCATATCAAGTCCTTCATTCTTTCTGTTTATGGGAAGACATAGGTTAACAGAACCAAAACAATATCCATACACATTTCTGGCACCACCCTCAATTCACTATCTGCCTGTGAAATCAACACAGACCCAAAAGCCAAGTTTGAGAACTCAACAAAAATAATCAGTATAGTCCCAGGGCCTCAGACCCCTCTTCCAGGACTTCTGTAAAGAGAAAACAAGAAAATCCTCCTTCAGGGCTTCCAGTAGTGTCCCAGAAAGTATTTGTAGAAAGTATCTCAAATACAGTAGAATAGATAAACAACCATTCCCCTACTCACTTCTGTCCCATCCCCTCCCCTCCCCCCATCCTGTGCTCCTCTTTATATATATGGTTGTTCTCAAAGTTTTTCTGACCCTTCCCATTGCATAAGCAAGTTCCTCCCACACTCAAAACAAGGGTCTCAAACAAGGTGCTAAATACTTAAGTAGCTGAAACAAGGTGCTAAGTACTTCTTTGCTTGCCTTCACACTCTATTTGTCATCCTCCTGTGAGCTTAAAATATGAATAAGGTCAAGATGTTTCTTACTTGAGATTCATATGAATATTTCAGCAGACAAATTTTTTGTATCCACAGTTTTTATTTAACACTCTTTTCAGCATTTTACAAATGAAATTGTATTCTAAAGAACTCATTCTCTTGAGTATCGTGTCACTCTACTTGACCAAGAGTTCAAGTACTTTATGACTAGGAAAAGATTTATATTGTTAATGGTGATACTCATGATTGATATTATTTTGCTTTTGATTGCTCACTCTCTCAAATTATGATTAGTCTAAATAGGTCAACTTGAAGCTCTTGCAATTATATGTGTTTATGTGTATATAAAACTTTTCCTTTACCATTTTTCTGTTAAAATATTTGTTATCTTTGCTTTAATGATTTGATTGTAGAGCAACTCATTTTGAATTTATTCCAGGATCTATAACCATGAATTGCCTATATGTTAAGATATAACAAATTAAGTTTTTAAGGTTTTTATTTAGCACTTACATAAGATAATTGTAATGCCATGCATGAACATCTTTCCAGAAGAATGCTACTGTAAATAGCTTTTAAGCTTCTGATTACACAGTATAGTGAACATTCTATTTCATAAGAAATTGGAGAAATTAGAGAAAAATTTTCACAGTAAATCAAGGAACAGCATTCACAATATTACAACATATAACAGAAAGTCAAAATACAGCATTCACAAAAACTTATCACTAATATGGCCACATCATTTTCACTATAGTAATCACAAAGTTTTTGAACAAAGAACAATCATTTAGTAAATCAACCATTCATTTGTCTCAATTGTTCAATCATCCTTAAGGAAGTTTGCCTCCTCAAGGTACACAAAGTACAACAGTCAAAGTTCTCCAATCATGGGTCACACTAAGTTAAAACAGTCATTTATTCAGTCATCAATCACTAAGTACAATCATTTAGTCAATCATTCAATCACTCAATTTTCAAAGAAAACTCTGAAAAAATATTTATTGACAACCAAGTGGCCTTTAGAAAGAATGAAAATGAATGAATAATTGTCTCCTTATCAAGGAAGAGACAGATGTAAGAAACAGACTTAGAACTCCCAGCAGCATAAAAGAATTGTTAAGTTCCTGATAGAACAGGTGGTCAAAAAATTAAAATGTCTGTAACTGAAAATACTCCATGTTAAAACGGAATACAGTGGAAAATTCAGTTGAGGCTAATTCTTGAAAAGTTTCCAGAGGCTGATGAATACATCAAAGTTTATTAAAACATTTACCTTTAATAAAGAATGAAAATATGCAACAATAGTTATATTTGTATTAGACAATCTAGAAGGTACAAAAATATTAGAACAGTGGTTTTCAACCTGTGGGCTATGTGCAATTTAAATATATACTGCATATTAGATATTTACATTGTGGTTCATAGCAGTAGCAAAATTACAGTTATGAAGTAGAAATGAAAGTAATTTCATGGTTGGGGGTCATCACAGTATGAGAAACTGTATTAAAGAGTCAAGGCATTAGGAAAGTTGAGAACAATTATATTAGAACATCCAGTTGTAGCAATGTTAAAAATTACAAATCCTTCCATTTTCTTTTTGAGATTGGTTGTTCCCCAAACTCCTTAAAAACACACACACACACACACACACACACACACACACACACAGCAGGAGCAGCAGCAGGAGCAGCAGCAGCTTCTTGGCAATGTCATAAAGTATCAGTGTTCTTTGTAATGCCATAGTTTCAGTGAAACATTTGATTCTTCAAAGGAGATAAATCTAATTTACTGAAGAGAAATATGATTTATTTTGCATAACATACCAAGTAGGAGAAACAGGTCCCAAGTGGCTTTAAAATGAACTTAAACAGAAAGCAAATCTCATTAAGCATTTTTATAATAAATAAGAGAAGTAATTTGCAAAGTGTAAAACAACTATAAGTGCAAGATTTAAGATTGTCTTTTTTGGATGAGGCAAGAATTTATTTTTAATAAGAATTATAAAAATTGAAATGTGATATTCTAGGATAGATGTACAATTTACTATAATTGTAAGACATATATAAATATTGACCAAGTTAATTTAAAATGTAAATATATATTAATTCTAGTGAAAATATTGAGTTTTTATTGTTTTGTTTTGCTTTTTTGGAGGTGTTTTGGAGGGCTGTGATGACAATCAAACAACTATTTTTTAAATTAACTTTTCTTTATTTTTGATTTACATCATTCATTTCCACAAGATTTTGAGTTACAAATTTTCTCCCCATCATTCCCCTACCAACCACCCCAAAACAAATCTCTCCCCCAATCTGTTCTCTCATACATACTCCTACATCATCCTTCTGACTTTCTGGTAGGGCAAGATGGATCTCATTACCCCAAAGCCTGTATATCTTATTTCCCAGTTGCATGTAAATAACAATAATCATAATAATTATATATTTAAACAACTGATTTTAAAACTTTAAATTCCAGATTCTTTCCCTTCCTCCCTCATCACCAACCCCCACTGAAAAGACAAGAAATTCAACAAAGGCTTTATATGTATAGTTATGCAAAATATCTCCACAATGGACAAATTGCAAAAGACTGACTATATTGCCCTCCACCCTATCCCACCTCCCACTTTTTCTATTCTCTACTTTTTCCCTGTCCCTTTACACAAGAGTGTCCTTCTAACTTCCTTTTCCTCCAACCTGCCCTCCCTTCCATCATCCCTTCTCTCATTCCCTTCCCCTCTACTCTCTTGTAGGGCAAGATATCCAATTTAGAGTGTATGTCATTCCTTCTCTAAGCCAAATTAAATGAGAGTAAGGTTGACTCATTCCCTTTTGCCTTCCTGTTTTTCCTTTCCATTGTAGCGGGTATCTCTTGCCTCTTCTGTATGAGCTAATTAACCTCATTCTCTCTCTCCCCATATCCTCTCATTATATTTCTCTCTCACCTCTCAATTTCACCTTTTAAATATCACCCCTTTCCATTCAGTTTATCCTGTGCCCTCTCTCTCTCCATATACATACATACATATATATATATGCACACATTCACACATGAATGTGTATACATATATACCTTCCTATGTATACATATATGTATGTATGCATTTATACATTTATGTTCCTTTCAATTATCTTCATACTGAGAAAAGTTTCATAAGTTATAATTATTGTTTTTCTATTTAGGGACATAAGTAGTTCTACTTTGATAAGTTCCTTAAAATTTCTTTTCCCTGTTTATCTTCTCATGCTTCTTATATTTTAATGTAAAATTTTCTATTCAGTTATTTTTTTTCTATCAAGAATGCTTGAAAATACTTTAATTCACTGAATAACCATATTTTCCCCTGCAACATTACACTCAGTTTTGCTGGGTAGGTTAGTTCCTACCTCCTTTGATCTCTGGAATATATTTGAGGCCATTCAGTCCCTTAAAGTAGAAGCTGCTAGATCCTGTGTTGTAATGATTGTGTTTCTACAATGGTCAAATTGCTCTTGGCAGCTTGATTATTTTTGATTTCTCATAAAGTCATTTGCTTCCACTTCCTCCACTCTAATCTGATTGAATGATTCTCTTCAGAAAGCTTTTGCGATTCTTTTCCCAAATGGCAAATTTGACTTTTTATGGCATTCTTCTCCTCATTGGCTTTTTAGGTCTCTTTTGCCATTTGAGTTAGTCTATTTTTAAGGTGTTATTTTCTTCATTCAAGTTGTTCACTCTTTTTTCACAATTTTCTTGCATCATTCTCATTTCTCTTCCCAATTTTTTCCTTCACTACTCTTATTTGGTTTTCAAAATCTTTCTTCAGCTGCTCTATGAATTGTAACCAATCTGGATTTTTCTTGGAAGCTTTTGGTGTGGGAGTTCTGACTGTGTTTTCTTCCTCCCATTCCATGCTTTGATCCTTTTTGTCCCCCAAAAAGGAATCTAAATTCAGATTGCACTTCTTACTTTGTTTCCTTTTCTGGCTCATTTTGCCAGTCAATTACTTGACTTTTTAGGTCACTGGAACTCTGCTTAGAAAGGAGAGAGCTTTCTCCCAAATTGCTGGATTTTTCACAGCTGCCAGTGCTATTAAGAGGCTGCCATATCTCCAACGCCCACCAGATTTGACTCACTGTTCATATACCTCAGGAGCACCACCCAAGACCACTATCCCAGTCTAGCACTTAGCCTTTGAATGATTGCTTGCCTCCCCTGTCCCCTGCAATCTGCAGGCCAAGAGCTCTGAAGAAGCCACATGGAGGAGGGTATAGGGCTGCTGCTTCTCCTGCTTCTTGCCATGGGGGCACATGGCAAGACCCACATTTCTCCCTCAAATTTAGCCAAGTTCCACTGACCTTTCCCTTACTCCTTGTTTCTTATGGGTTGATAATTATGGAAACCACCAAAGCTGTCAGTGATCCACTCTCCTGAAAATTCCAGCTGCAGTTTGTCCTGGCTGCCCTAGGGCCAAGCTGAGGTTTCAGTCCTGGCTGGTTTGGGCTTCCTGCATGCTGTGAGGAGTCCTTCCTATTCTGTTTGCCATGCTGCCTTCCATGGGAGATTTGTTTTTCTGTACTTTTGTGGGTTTTAGAGCTCTAAAATTTGTTTAGAGTCATATTTTTATAGGTATTTGAGGTAGCTATGGGGGGGGGGAGCTGTCTTTCCTGCTTCTACACCACCATCTTGGCTCCACATGCTTTTCATGTTTTTCTTGCATCATTCTAATTCCCCTTCGTACTCTTTCCTCCTCTTCTCTTACTTGATTTTAAAAATCCTTCTTGAACTCCTCTATGGCTTGTAACCAGTTCATATTTTTCATGGAATCTTTTGTTGCATGTGTTCTAACTTCCTTGTCTTTCTACAGTTCCATGTTTTTATCCTCTTTGTTCCCCCAAAATGAGTCTAAATTTGAATGGCTGTGCTTGCTTTGTTTCCTTTGCTTGCTCGTGTAGCCACTCAGTTACATGACTTTTGAACTCTATGCCACAGTAGAACTCTTCTTCCAGAGGGGAGAACTTTGTCCCAAATCACTGGGGTTTTCACATCTCCCAGAGCTTTTAAAAGGGTGCTGTCTCATCTCTTCATCCCCCACAAACTCTGGCTTCCTGGTCACATACCTCAGGATCACCATTCAAGACCATGATTCAGATCCAGGCAGGTTAAGGCAAGAGCACTTAGCCTCTGAATATTTGCTTCCTCCACCCCAGGATCTGCTGGCCAGGGCTCTGATGGAGCCACTTGGAGGTGGATTCAGGGCTGTGGCACCTCCTCCACTTCTAGCTCCAGAGGCAGGGGCTGGACCCTCTTCCCCATCCTTTCCAGTTCCAATGAGTTCTGCCTCTCACTTTTTCTTTGGCATTTATGTGTTGATGATTCTGGAAATCAACACTTCTGCTGCTGGGGCTACTGATTGAAACTGCCCCTGTGCTAAGACTACAGGCTTTAATGGGTCTGAGTTTGGCCCAGCCCATTGAGATGAGCCCTTTCTGTCCCTTTGCCAGGCTGCCTTCAGTGGGAAATTTGTTTCTCTATGTCACTTTGTGGGTTCTGTAGCTCTAAAATTTGTTTAGAGTCACATTTTAAAGTTATTTGAGGTAGTTATGGGGAGAGCCACAGAGTTTTCCTGCTTCTATAGCAACATCTTGACTCCGTACCCCCCCAAACATCTTATTGACACACAACATAATTGCTTCACTAAAGGAACATTACAGTAAAAAAAAAAAAGAAATCGGAACTTTATTTTTCAATGAGTTGAATGGGGTAGAACAAAGTATTGTGCATATTCTCAAAGTCAGCTTTTCTCTTTCTATTTAGTTTCAGTCCTAGCTTATTGCTCTTTTACTGTCTCTATCCAATATAAATATGCAAACACAATTGTGAATATATGTGTGTGTGTGTCCATGTATTGATAGACTAACTAGTTCTATAGCTTATTAATGGTATTTTCCATATACTTTTCACTTCATGTGGATATACAGGTCAAATTCATCAGGATGATCTCTTATACATATACATATACATACATACATATATATATATATATATATATATCTTTGTATGTATGTATAGTATTAGGTTCTGCAATGTGCTAGCAGTTGTTGAAAAAGGTATTTTAAAAGAGCAGTTTTCTGAATGGCCTCACTATACGTAGAATTTTTAGGATCCCTTTCACTTCATTTTGGATGACTGTAATGATGAAAGCAAATGACTTTGATATACATTCCCTGTTGTATTCTTTGTTTGTTCTCCTAGTGAGTGTTGTATCCACTAATGTAGATTTCTGGTGGCAACATGGCACCATGGGAAATAAAGTTGGCTTAGGTCAGAAAGACCTATTTGAGTGTGTACACCTGTGTATCTCTGTATGTATCTCTGTTTATGTGTGTTTCTGTGAAGGCTGGAACCATTGTTTTGACTTTTTAACTTTCTGCATGAAGATTTACAACTCACTGACTGACAATTGCTATAAAATAAGTATTAACAGGTGGGCAGAGCCAAGATGGAGGCATACAAGCAACAAGCTTCTGCAGCTCCCACGTAGCCACCTCAAAAAACAAATTTTAGGGCTCCAAAAATCACTAAAATACAGAAAAACACATTTCCCACAGAAGGCAGCTCAGCAGGAAGGGCTCATTACAGCAAGCTGGGAGCCAAAACCAGCCCAGCCAGAAACTGCGGCTTGACCCTGGGGGAGCCAGGACAAGCCACATCTGGAACCTTCAGGAGAGTGGATCAGAAGCAGCTGTGGCAGTTTCCAGAGGTATCAAGCCATAAGAAATAAGGACAAAATGAAGGGTCAGTGAGTGGAATTCAGCTAAATTTGGGGGAGAAAAGTGGTCCGGCCAAGCTGCCTCTAAGAATAGGAAGCAGCAGAAGTGGCTGCCCTGCAGCTCCCTCCATATGACTACTTCAGAGCTCCTGGCTTGCAGACTGCAGGGGTGGGGGCAAGTGATCATTCAGAAGCTAAGTGCTCTTGAGTTGAGTGGCAATATGATAGTTTTGGATGTTGGTCCTGCGTGTTTTCAGTGTGCCAAAGTAAGTGGGGGCTACAAAAAAAATAAAAACAGTGGCCTCCCAAAAGCTCTTGCAGCTGAGAAAACCCCAGAAATTGGGGACAGAACATTCCCCTCTGGAAGCAAATCCCCACAGAACTAAAAAAAATCAAGTAACTGACTGGCAAAATAAGCTTGCAAAGGAACAAAGTAAGAACAGCAACTGAACTTTAAATTCCTTCTTTGGGGACAAAAAAGATCAAAGCATGGAACTGGAGGAAGCCAACACAGACAGAAATCCTGCAACAAAACCTTCCAAGAAACATGAAGACTGCCTACAAGCCATAGAGCAGCTTAAGAAGGAATTTGAAAACCAAATAAGAGAAGTGGAGGAAAAATTGGGAAGAGAAATGAGAATGATGCAAAAAAAAATAAATCATGACTAGAGAGTCAACAACCTGACATAAGAAAATAACAAATAAATTAAATCAAATGGCAAAAGATGCTCAAAAAGCCAGTGAGGATAAGGATGCTTTAAAAAGTTGAATTTGCCAGATGAAAAATAATCTACAAAGCTTTCTGAATAGAAAAATTCCTTCAGAATTAGAGTGGAGTAAATGGAATCAAATGACTTTATGAGAAATCAAGATCCTATTAAATAGATACAAACAAATGAATAAATAGAAGTCAGTGTTAAATATCTCCTTGACAAAACCACTGACTTGGAAAATATATCCAGGAAAGACAATTTAAAAAATATTGGACTGTCTGGAAGCCATGATAAAAAAAGAACTTAGAAAGCATCCTTCAAGGAATTCTTAAGGAAAAGTTCCCTGATATTTTAGAACCAGAGGGCAAAATAGAACTTGAAAAAATTCACCAATCACCTCTTGAAAAAGATCCCCCAAAGAAAACTCCTAGAAATGTAATAGCCAGGTTCCTGAGTCCCCAGATCAAGGAGAAAATATTACAAACTGCCAAGAAGAAACAATTTGAATACTGTCGAAACACAATTAGGATAACCCAGGATCTGGAAGCTTCTACAGTGAGGGATTGAATGGAGTGGAATATGATATTCTGGAGATCAAGGGAGCCAGGATTAAAACTGAGAATCACCTACTCAGAAAAATTGAGTGTAATGTTCCAGGGGAAAATAGGTCATTCAGTGAGGTGGAAGACTATCACACATTCTTGCTGAACAAACTAGAACTGAAAAGAAAATTTGATATTCAAATACAAGAAGCATGAGAAGGTAAATATCCAAAAGGAATCATAAGGAACTTATCAAAGATGAACTATTTACATGCCAACATGGAAAAACTATATTATTTACATATTCATATATATACACATATGCATTTACATATATGCAAATGTGCATATATACATATTTGCATTATATTTGAATGTATACATATATTTACATATGTACATATGTACATATGTACATATACTATTTACATATATACACATATTTGTATATGTGTGTATATACACACATATATACATATTTATACATCTATATGAATGTATTTATGTATGTATGTATACATACACATATATCTATATAGGTGGGTTTATATTTGCATACAAACACCTATCTGTGTATGTGTTTACATGAGTACATAGAGGGCACAGTATCAATTGAATAAGAAGGGACAATACCCTAAAAGGTGAAATTCTGACCTTGTAGTGGATTAGAATGAGAGAAGACAGGGAGAGAAAGAATGGGGTTAATCATCTCATAAAGAAGAGGCAAGGTATAATTGTTAAAATGGAGGGGAAGAACAGGAAGGCAAAAGGGAAATGGTCAACCTTACTCTCATTGAATTTGACTTAAGGAAGGAAAGACATAAACTCTCAACTGGACATCTTGCCACACATGAGAATAGGGGGATGGGGATGAGAAGTGGGGTGACAGAGGTGAGGTCTGCATGGGGGGAAGATTTTCTGGGAATATACACTTCTTTAAAGGGACAGGGACATGGTAGAGAACAGAAAAAGGGTGGGAGGCAGAATAGGGAAGGAGAGACATATAATTAGTCTCTCACAATATGCCCACTGTGGAGATGTTCTTCATAATTATTCATGTACAGCCTGTACTTATTTGCTCGTCCTTCCAGTGGCAGTGGGCAATGAGGGAGGAACACAAAATCTAGAATTAAAGTTCTATAATGAAATGTTAAATATATCTATATCTATCTCTATATGCGTATAAAACCAAAACAACAAAAACAATAACAACAATAATAATAATAATAGTTATTATTATTATTAACTATATCTAACTGTGAATTAAGATATACAGGCACTGTGGCAGGGAGATTCATCCTGACCTACTGGAAAGTCAGAGGGGAGAGGGGGAGGACATAGAAGAGAGCAGAATGGGTCACAGGTTATACAGGAGGATGGCTGTTTTGAGGTGTTGGATAGGGGAAGGATGGGGAGAAAATTTTTACCTAAAAATTTTGTGGAAATGAGTGATGTAAACAAGAAAATAAATTAATTTTATTTATTTTTTTAAATGGGAAGTATTAAGTTTCTTCACTTGGGTGGCTAGGTGGTGCAGTGAGTAGAGCAGCAGCCCTGGAGTCAGGAGGACTTGAGTTCAAATTAGGCCTCAGACACTTGAAACACTTATTAGCTGTGTGACTTTGGGCAAGTCACTTAACCCCAATTGTCCTCCCGAAAGCAAAATACATATATATGGATAAATTTCTTGACTTAAGAAAATATTAATAATGCAAATTAAACTGAAAAGTATACATGCAGTTTCTCTTCTTGGAGAGACAATAGTTAAACATTTGCCAACACATCTGTGTGTTGCTCTATAAACTTTTTTTAAATTCAGAAAGCTTATGGCAGAAGGTCCAATGAACAAAAACCTCACCAATCTGTAGACTTGATGATTATAGGGTAGTAATAAATTTTTAAGTATCAATAATTACTAGCATTTAACACTCCCAACGTTTCCAAAATGATTTATATCCTTATGTTAACCTTCTACTTTTAGATTCTACTATCTCCCTCATTCATTAATTACCTTTCCTCCTTTCAAGTTCTCCCAGTCATGTCTGAATGACCTTCTTGTCACTTTCTCTTTTCAGTAACCTTAGCACTTAGTTGCCACTTTTCTTTACCATCATAATCTATCTTCTTTAAATCCTCTTGCTTTCCAATTCTTCAACACTTCAAATTGTCTTGAACATTATCTCTCCATTATTATTAAAGTTGCATTTTTTAAGGAATTAAATGTGTAGATTTAATTCTGGGACGTGATGCTCTTTATTAGTCCAAAAAAGGATCTTCATCAATGGTACAGGTAGATGTAATAGTAATTACAAATAATGAATAATTCATGAATGTGTAAATTGTTTTCTTTCTTTTTTCGTTTTATTTTTGTCACTGTTAGAAAAGTTGTAAATGATTTTGGTTAGGAAATGTGTTGCATGCTGGTAAATAGACTTGTGCTTTATTTTTGGTTCTACCATTAATTAGTTCTCCATTTGAACTTGGGGTAAGAATAAATATGATAGGCTTTTGTTTCCCTATTTTTAGTGAATAATATTTTGTAAAATAAAAATGTAAAACTGTAATGACAATTAATTTTAATTTGAAGTCCCCTTTTTTATTGACAAGTGAACAGGTACTTAGCACCTTGTTTCCAGTTAAGCATAGGTAGCATGTGCTTAACACTTAATAAGATAAAGCCACTGTTGTGGAAACAAAAGGTATGAACTCCTATCTCCTCTTACTGACTTAACAGGAAAGGAATGGCTGAAACAGGAAACAAATGCTGTGTGTACATAAGAAAAAGACCCAGAGAGGAAGAGTCAGAATTTCTTGGGACAGGAATGTGGAGGCTGAACATCTGCTATTGAGAATTGAGAACTGAGTCAGATCTTGGATCAAGCCTCGTAGAGCCTGAAAAGGAGTTGAGGAGGCTGAGGAAGAGCCCAGGATCTCAGGAGCCCAGGAGCACAGGACCCCAGGACCCCAGGCTGGATAAGGTACGTCTGATTTTTTGAACCAGATGCAAAAGACTGAGGAAGTGTGATAAGGATGATAAGACTTTGTCTGTTCGTGGCTTGGTTGAATCTTGAATTCCAAGGAACAGAAACTGAAGGATTTGTGATGGACTGGACACTGTGAGCTCCAATATGGAGCAATAACTGTCCAGAGAAATCGACAAGGACCTGGAAGATGTCTGCCTCTGAATCAAGGTGACATTTTGGTGGATTCAGGTAGGATCTGGGACCATGGAAGGGGAGCCCAGGAATCTGAGAGACCATCCCTAGTCAAGCTGAAAGAAGACTTTACTTGGATACTTTATACTGACTGAGGAATTGTGAATTTTCTAGTGACCTAGGGGTGGAAGGTCTGTGTATGTTCTAATGATTGTACTTAGTGATTAATGATACTTAGTAACTGATGATTGAATAAGTGACTGATTGGATTAACTTAGTGTGCCACATGAGTGGAAGACTTTGTCTATTGTATTTTGAGATGGTTGAATGACTGAGTAAGGAGGCAAGCCTCCTTAAGGATGATTTTGAATGGTTGAGTTACTAAACAATTGTTCTTCATTGAAAACTATTGTGACCACTTTGGTGAAAACTATGTCCTTTTTAATGAAAAGCTGTTGTGAATACTATGTTGTGATTTCCTATGATGAGTTGTAATATTGTGAATCTTCTACCTTGATTTTTTGTTAATATCTTGCTTTGATTTGTTATGGAATAAATGGGATTTTAACTATATTGTGTAATCAGAATCGTGAAAGCTATTCACAGTAGCATTCTTCTGGAAAGCTGCTTGTGCATGGCATTACAATAGGAGAAAACACTAGAAAGAAAACTAAACTGCAATCAAACTCTATGGTTCTTTCTCTGGATGGAGATAGCATTTTCCATCATGAGTCTTTTGGGGTTCTTAGATCCTTGGAGCAAAATTTTTCCAAGTTAGTCATCACACAATATGACTTATTGTGTACACCATTCTTGTTTCTGCTCATTTCACTCAGTTTCAGTTCATATAAGTCTTTCCAGATTTTTCTGGTCTGTATACTTAATGTTTCTTATTTCACATTAGTATTCCATTACCTCTCCCATCTTATAGCAATTGTCACTTGTAGGTTTTCTCCCTACTTCCATTTCTTAGTAATTTCTCCTCTAAAACCATGCTTTCCATGGCTACTAAGTCTACTACCTAATCAAAATTCTGGTCACTGCTGTCTACATAGTTTCAAATCAACCCACTTCATTGTGCAATGGTATCAGAAACTGTTGTAACCAGTGGATCCTCCCACTGGACTGCTTCAGAGCCCCTGGCCTGTGGATCCTGTGGGGGGCTGAGTCAATTGATCAGGGCCAAGTGCTCTTGCGTTGAGCGGCCTGGATCCAAATTGTGGTCTTGGGTAGTGGTCCTGGGGAGCGCTTTCAGCAAGCCAAAGCTAGGGGAGGCTGCAACACCCCCCTAATAGCTCTGGCAGCTGGGAAAAC
>CM053593.1:231774287-231794595 GCA_028646575.1 Pseudocheirus occidentalis | reverse complement strand
CCAGTGGGAGTGGGTGACAGGGGAGGAATTGCAAGAATCTAGTATTTAAAGCTATACAATCAAATGCGACTGGGAAATAACACATACAGGGACGGGGGCAGGGAGGAGCTCCCTGCCCTGCTAGAAAGCTAGAGAGGTGTTGGAGGAGGGCATAAAAGGGAACAGATTGTGGGAGGGTTCTTACAGTGGTATCAATGTTCTGGGCTGGGGGGTAGGGACAAAAAGGGGAGAAAATTTGTAACTCAAAACCTTGTGGAAATGAATGATGTAACCAAGAAAATAAATTAAAATTTAAAAAAAAATAAAAAAAAATAAAAAAAATAAAAAAATGAAGTTAATGGGTGCCCCATGAGTGGAATATCACTATATTGTTAATTAATTGATTGAATCTTTAAGTGTTAAGCTCTTTTCCCTCTTAGGGAAACCAGGTGATTCTTTTGTAACTTGATAGATTGAACCTTTAAGTGTTAAGCTGGTTTCCTTCTTAGGGAAACCAGGTGATTCTTTTTTAACTTGATTGGTTGAATCTTTAAGTGTTAAGCTGGTTTTCTTCTTAGGGAAACTAGGTGATTCTTTTGTAACTTGATTGAATTTTTAAGTGTTAAGCTGGTTTCCCCTTAGGGAAACCAGGTGATTCTTCTTTTGTTCCTTGTTCTAAATATTGTTTATATTGTGAATTGTTGATATGGTGAATATTGTACTGAATCTTGATTTGTAATGGAATAAACAGAGTGTTCACTACTACTGTGTAATCTGAATCTTAAAAGCTGTTCACAGTAGCATTCTTTTGGGAATCTACTCTTGATTGGCTTTACACGTTCTGGTTCTAAAATATCAGGACAATTTTCCTTGAGAATTTCTTGAAGGATGATTTCTAGGTTTTTTTTTAGTGATGGCTTTCAGGTAGTCCAATCATTTTTAAATTGTCTCTCCTGGATCCATTTTCCAGGTCAGTGGTTTTTTCAAGGAGATATTTCACATTGGCTTCCATTTTTTCAGTTTGTTTGGATCTTTTTAATAGCATCTTGATTTTTAATAAAGTCATTTGCTTCCATTTGCTCCACTCTAATTCTGAAGGAATTAGTCTCTTCAGTGAACTTTTGAGATTTTTTTGCGTCTCACAAATTGGATTTTCTGAGGCATTCTTCTCCTCATTGGGTTTTGGGGCCTGCTTTGCCCTTTGAGTTAGTCTATTTTTAAAGGTGTTATTTTCTTCAGATAGGTTGTTGACTCCATTATCTTAATTTTCTTGCATCATTCTGATTTATCTCCCCATTTTTTCCCTCCACTTCTCTTATTTGTTTTTTTATACTCCTTTTAAGATCCTCTATGGCCTCTATCCACTTCATATTTTGGGGAAGCTTTTGGTGTTGGAGTTCTGTCTCTTGTTGTCTTCCTTCCTTTTCCTCCTCTGTTGTTCCATGATTTGGTCTTTTTTGTCCCCAAAAAAGGAATCTAAAGTTGGATTGCTGTGCTTTATTTGCTTCCTTTGCCTGCTCCTGTTGTCAGTCAATTATCTAGCTTTTGGACTTAGTAGTAAAACTCTGCTTTCAGAGGGAAAAGCTCTGTCCCAAATCGCTGGGGTTTTTGCAGCTGCCTGAGCTATTTAGAGGCTGCTGTTTTTTGCAGCCCCACCAGATTTGACTCACTGAAAACATATCTCTGGACCACCACCTATGACTGTGATATGATCCAGGCAGCTCAAGAAAGGAGCACTTAGTCTGTGAATGATTGCTTGCCCCGCCCCTTCAGTGAAGCTTCTGAAGCAGCCACATGGAGGTGGCTGCAGGGCCTCTGCTTCAGACTTCTAGCTCTGGATGCTGTTTGACTGAATGTTCTCCCCCAAATTTAGCTAAGTTCTACTGAACCTTTTCCTTTTTCCTTGGCTCTTGTGTGTTGGTGATTCTGGAAATCACCACAGCTGCTGATGATCCACTGTCCTGAATGCTACAAGGGCAGCTCCTCCTGGATGCCCTGGGGCTTAAACCACACGTAACTGGCCTCTGCTTCCCTCATGCTTGGATAACTACCTCCTGGCTGCCTTCAGCTGGAGCTTTGTTTTTCCGTCATTTTTGTGGAATCCAGAACTCTAAAATTTGTTTAGAGTCATATTTCATAGGTATTTGAGGTGGTATTCAGAGGAGCTTGCAAAGTTATCCTGTTCTACGCTGCCATGTTGGCTCCCCTGTTTTTTTTTTACTGTTACCTGAAGCATAACATATTTTACTCCAGCCTTTTACTTTTACCTTGTGCTACCTTGTTTCAAATGAATTTCTTGCAGTTAAAATATTGTAGGATTATGTTTTTAAATGAATTCTTCTATTCTCCTGTTTTATGGTAGAGTTCATCCCATTCACATTTACAATTATGATTACTATCTGTGTCTTTCCCTCTGTCCTATTCTCTCCCCTGTTTATGTTTTTGTTTCTTCCTTCTCCCTTCCCCTCCTTAAGAGTTTCCTTTTGACCACCATCTCACGTGGTGTTCACTCTCTATGAACCTCTCTCCTATTACCTGTGTTTTCCCCTTGCTACTATTTTCCTGCCTTCTAACCACCCCATTTCCCCTCTTTTTCTATTGCCTGTAGGGAAAAACAGATTTTTATACTTGATGGAATATGTTATTCCCTCCTTGAACCCAAACCAATGAGAGTAAAAGTTGTATAGTTCTCCTCTCCCTCTCCTTTTTCATTTATTATAATGAGTTTTTGTATCCTTGTACCTTAGAATCCTAAACTTAACCAATTATTATAAAGTATAAAGTTCATATGATACTCATATCCCTTCTTTCCCTCTACTATAGTATGTTTTTTATGCCTCTTCATGTGCCATAATTTACTTTTTTCTGCCTCCTCCTTTTAGGGTTTTAAAAAAAAATAATCAGATTAGTTCATTTATTACCACACCCTCTATCTATTTATATCCCTTTTAAATGTCATGATTATTCTATAAATCTCAATATTGACAGGTACTAGCTTCCCTATAGGAACGCAGTTTGCTCCTATTGATTCACAAGTTATATACATGCATGCACATGCGTGCATGTTTCCCTTGTTTACCTTTTTATGTCTTTCTTGAGTCTTGTATTTGGAGATAAAATTTTCCATTGAGCTCTGGCTTTTTCATGAGGAAAGTCTGGAAGTCCCTTATTTTGTTGAATGACCATCTCCTTGCCTGAAAGATTATACTCTGTTGATCCTTGGTTATATTCCAAGCTCTTTTGCCTCAGTGCCCCTAAACTATAGCTCAGGCAGGCTCAGCAACTTGTTGGCTACCATGCTGGGGACTTCATATTTCCTTGACTATGCTAAGGCACACCTGGACTTCTGGTTTTAGTGCTTCCTCGCTCCACTCCCTGTGTTTTGGGATCTCCTGCACGTTAGCTGATATGGAGCTTGTTGGGACACCTCCTTTTGGACACCTCATTCACACCCTTCCTCTACGACTCTCAAGTCTGCTGCTGGTTCCACTATTTCAGGATTTTACATTGGGTGGGGCAATAATCTCTTGGTTTTAAGGGTCAGGGAGGGGGATTAGAGGAGCTAGGGTTTATTCCACCAACTTGGCTCCTGGAATTTCACGTAGGTCATTTTAACCATTTTATCCATAAAATATCCGGGCTGTGGGTCAATAGCTCCAAGAGAAGCTGCTGTTGGTGCTGCATGCCCTGAATTTTCTCTTACCCAGCTCCAGTGCATCCTCTGTCTTGTGCTGAGAGGTCTGTCAAGCTGGGGCTCACTTTCCCTCCCCTCTCTGCTGCTGTCTGGTGCAATGCCAAGCAAAGGCGACTTCTAATGTTCGGATTACCACCATAGCAAACCCCATTTATTCAGCAAACATTCACAGAACAGAGAAAGTCAAAATAGAGTATAACTCATACAGTTTACAAGTTCCTAATTCAATCTAGGTCAGTCAAAGTCACTACTCAAATTGTGATTAGTTTCCAATCATAAACAAAGTACATTCATTTGGTTAATCACAGAGCACAAAAAGGCCAAAGGTTTCCCACCCCTGGACTCAAAGTAATTACAATACCATCCATTAACACAAAGCATTTTCTCAAAATGGAACAGGAGAGCACAAACACCATCCACCCTTAAAGGATAACAAGGTCAAGAAAACATCTCAGCACTGAAAGGCCAAGGAAGAGCCCTTATTTTATCTTCACTGGAGTGGAGCTCTCAGCAATCTCAGTTCCTGGGAACACAAGGCTCAACAAAGCCATAGCCAGTGTCCTCATCAAGTCACACTCTACCTGTAGAACAGTCACAGAACCCCTGAAAGTATCAGCAAGGCCCCATTACATGATTTCTGTCAACAAACAACAAGAAAATACTTCTTCAGGGCTTCTGCACCAACAGCCAGGCTCCAGGACCTCTACAACAGCAACAGTGTCCAACATCAGGTGAATATGGAAAAACATCAAAAATACTGGCATCACAGCCTTGCCTCCTCAGTTCTTGGCAGCTCCATGTGGTAGTCCTCAAAAGTCCTGGGCAGCTCCAATGGGCTCTCAATAACTCAGGCTCCACAATACTGGATAGTGCTCTTCCCAAAAGTCCTTCTTCTTCTGGCCTTCTCTGCGCTTGAGTCTCTCTCCAAATTCATGGCTCCTCCCAGGTCTGCCCTCTCTCTTCATGTCAACAAGTCCATCCCACAAGTGGGATTCACAAGCCCTGGGTCTTAACACTCAACCCAAAAGCCAAGTCAATACAGGGGCATCTCCAAATTCCATTACCATTACATCTGGTCTCTACTCCCTGTTGGTACAGACCTCACATGCTCCATGCTCCCCCTGCCATTCCTACATGGGCACTTTCCTGGACTGGGAATCTTCCATACTTGGTCTCCCAGTGGATTCTGTAACTCCAAAATCTATTCAAAATCACTTTTTAGAGGGTGCTGATGGATTTCATGGAAGAGTTAAGGTGTTTCTCTCTTTACTCCACCATCTTGACTCTGCCACCTCTGGCTCCAATTTATAACCCAGACAAGGAAACAAAGCAATTTTGGTACTTTTGGAATGATGTTAAATTTTCAAATCGCAGCTACCCAATTTCAAATCAATGACTACATTTGTGACTATGGAAAAATAGCTATCCTCCTCAGATTTCAGTTACCTCATCTGCAAAATGGAGAGGAAAGAAAGTGTTGAATTCTAAAAAAAACATTCAAAGTTACTTTCAGCTGTAAATGTGTGAGCCTTTGTGAACTACCACCCTAGTCTGCTTCAATCTATTCAGCATTTAATCAACACAAGTTTAGGCATTATCTGAGTTATGGTCCTCAGAAACTCTACTTCCTATTTTTATGAAACCATTTTATTTTCCTAAGATGGGGTTGGCCTAGAAATTCTAGGTCTTGACCACAGTTTTAGAAATTCTAAAGGATGGGGAGAGGATAAAGTTTAATAAATGCTGGCCTAGATGACCACTGAATCCTTCCAAGTCTACATTCTCTGAATCTGTTTTTCTGTTTCTTTTTTTCTGTCTCCTCCCAGGAAATCATCGACCACCGGCATAGGTAAAGTATTTAACTTCTATCTATGTATAGACACTTTTTTTGTTTTCTTTTTTTAAAGAAAGTTATCTTCCTGAGGCTGGAAGAGAGCACAGGATACTCCCAGAGAGAATCAGAATGGGCCCCATATATCCCTTTGTTAATATGTCTCTATCAGGGTTCCTAAGATCACCTCCATTACTATATGACTCCTGAAACTGTTACCAGTTCTCCCTATTCTTAGCTACCATTTTGCTTGCAGAGCCCATTTCGGTAAGCCAGCCTCAAAGGAACCAAATGTGATGAACCCTTTCCCTGAAAAAACTCTAGTACTCTTTCTGAGGTCCCTCCTGTTGTCATTGTCCTTGCACTGATTTTACAATAGAGGGTGCTCTCTGTGGAAGAAGCTATCCCTCCTCGACCAGTATTTTTTCTTGCACATACCAACAGGGTAGTTGGTAGAATAATCTTGTTTCTCCATGGTTTCTAATTGACAAAATCTTTGCTCTGTTCCCTGGCTACTGAATTTTTGACTATTTCCTTTTCCTGAGCCCATTTGAAAATGTGCATAATGAAAGAGGAAATTTTTAGAAAACTTGTGATCTTAAGAGGGGAAAGACAGGAATGTAAGAAAGGTAAGAGAGAGAAAGGAACATGGTAGGGTTGTTGTCATCCATTTATCCCCATGATCCAGTGGAAAGAATGCTAGATTGTGACTGAAAAAGCACATGTGCAAATTTTGATTCTGATATTTTTTCATTGAATTTAATTATGACAAATTATTTAAAAGTATCTAGATTCAGTTTCTTTAATTATAAAATGATATGTTAGATTTTATGTTAGGAGAAACACCTGTACACACACACACACACACACACACAAACACACACACACATATACATATATATCACTAATTTTTCTCTTAAAAAGGAAAAAAGTGATCCCTGAGACCTAATTGATTTAGAGGACTAGAGTACTGACTTAGAGGAAGAGAACTCCAGTCACTGATGTGACTTCCCAGTGTCTAGGCATTAGAATTCCATCTCATTAAGAGTTAAGTCCTCTCAAACTTGATGACTATTCTTCTCATTCTTTAACCTTCATTTTCAAAGAGAACTATGGATATTGCAGGCTGATGTCTTCATTTGAATGTAAATTGGATTTTAGTCAGGCAGAATTGAACAAAGTTATCAACTTCACTTTCTCTTCCATAACTATGGAAGACCAGTGGTGTAACAAAAATTAAGATGACTGGAGATTGTACAGCATGCAGGGGATGACTTTAGGATCTTTGATGTCTTACCAAGTTCTGATGATTTCATAGTACCTGCTTCAGCCACCTTCATGGACATTAGAACAAATTGTTCTTATCCAGTCATTCTGTCAGAGGAAGTTTTCATGTATTTGGGGTAGACATTCTCTTAACTCACCTATAGGTTTGAGACCTGTTTATTACCTTCATCCTGGTTTATCCCATCTCCTGACAGGGTTTTGCAAAAGTGTGGCTGCTGCCCCTTCTAGAGTTCTTTGGAGTCACAGGTGAGAGTTCAGGGTCAGGTGAACCATAGTTGGGTTTCCATCACCTCCAGCTCCCCGTTGTCAGCTTTATTTTATGTATTATCTTCCTCCATTTGATTGTAAGCTCCTGAGGGGGCAAGGACTTTCTATTTTCTGTACTTGTATGCCCTGTGCTTAGCACAGTGTCTGGCACATAGTAGAAGGTTAATAGATGTTTATTGAATTGAATCAAAACACACATGCATTAAGTTCATGTATATACACATACATACACACATATGGATATAAAGGAAAAAAATTAAACAAGATTTCACTTCAAGTAGATCATAAACTGAAGAGGTAAATGAACAAAAACAAAACTAAAAACTAGGGAATCAAGGAAGGCTTCATTTGAAAAGTCCATTTCTCTATCGCTACTTTGTCTAATCATGTTATTCCTACCATGAAGTGATATTGGAATTGTCTAAAGTTCCAATATTCTGTGATTTCCAACTCCCATCCCCTGAAAATTCATCCATTTAATTTTCTTCTAAATTTACACTCTTTCAATGCAGATTTTCTTGACATAGAATCAGATGTAAGAGAATCCCCTTAATAGCAAGCACCTAAGTGCATAGCTTTTAAATTCCTTCTCATTTATCAACTTACAAATTCACAAATGATTACAATGACTCAATACACCCTTACTACTATATGGATTTATGAACAGAAAAGAGGCAATAAGATAGGCTTCAAGGGGGAAAAAGATTGTGTGGTGGGAGCAAATTGTGTTTAAATGAATTGCTACTCTCTCTGTGATGAATATTCTTTCCATGCTAGTGTTAAGTGAACTTCTTTTTGTTAAATGTTAGATGATTTAACATTAGATTATAGATTGTTTCAGGCTTATTACTGGAATGAAATGACCTACTTATAGACCATGTGGCATTTTCTTTAATGAAACACATAGTGAGTAACTGTCTGAGGTATAATATGTTCATGCATGATGGGAAAAGAATTATATCTTTACTTGAGGAAGGTTTCCTTATCCAACATCTCTAGCATGTGGTCAAATCATCTCTGATGCTAGACTCTTGAAAAAGAATTTTAGACTTCCCACCTCCATGTCAAAGCAACCCTTTCAACACTGAACAGGTTTTGTCATCATCGTCATCATCATCATCCCAAACTTGTTAATCATTAACAAAAGCAAATGTTTGAACAGAATTTTAAAAGACATTTCATTGGTATGAAGCTAAATTTTTAATTTATAGAATTTTAAATGATTCAGAAAATAAATGCAGTTGAATTTGATAATTTTAAATGTTTATATCTATGTTAAAAATTATGATGAGGATAATAATACATAATTTTGTTTTTTATTACCTTACGATCATTTCTTGCATATTTTTGCAATTGTTGGCTTTTATTTTTTTTTAATCATGGCTGCAGTTCAAGTGTATAGTGTTCTAATGGTATTCTTTAATTTACATCACTTCATATGTCCTTCTGTGTTCTTTTGAATTTTCATTTTTTTTTGTGCTGAAGTAATATCCTTTTATGTGCCTCTATGTGATTTTTAATGCATCTCCCTAATCAGTGGACACCAGAATAATTTGTATTGTTTTTTTCTAATATAGACAAAAAGAGTGAATATTTTTATGCAGAGAAGTGCCATTCAGTTCAACAATATCTTAAAAGTATAATTGTGTACTTGATCACTAAGCAATCATTGAGCAATGATTTTTCTTCATTCTATTATTTTATTTGCATATCTTATAGACATAGTTATAATTAAATAGATTTCTTATTTATGATTTTAGATATTTAATTTTATTACAGCAATTAGCTAGGAATATTTTAATTAGTTATGTATTTTCACAAAATAGCTGTTTATTTTTAAAAATCAATTATTGATATAGTTGATTTTTCATTAATTTAATTATCTTTTTTTTCTTATATTAATTCTTCATTTTTTCTATTTACTTTTCAAGAAAAAGCAGCTTATTCATTTTTCTTTTTCTCTTTTTTTTGTAAGCATTTTTATGTAAGCATAGGGGACATACATGTGTAGAACCAAGTCATGGAAAGATTCTAATGAGACATTATTATTATAGTTGTTGTTTTTATTGAATATAAGAGGGGTTTTCATTTCTCCACCTCAATTCATATCATATAATTAGTATAAGATAGGTGTTCTTAACTTTTTTTTGTTTGTTTCATGAAATCCTATAGCAGTCTGATGAATTGATGATCCTTTCTCAGAAGAAAAAAAATGTTTATGAATGCATAAAATCACACACACTGTATTACAGTGGAGACCGAAGGAATTCTATATATCCAGAGTTAAGTATTCCTATTGTAAAGGCATGAAGAGGTGATAAATTTGTGAATACCAGACTTTAATACCCTATGATCTCTTTATTAGATATGAATCGCTTTGATTTGAGAAGAGATTAACTGCTTCGGTAAACTCAGAAGCTAACCATGCCTCTGGAGGCTTTTAATAGCTGGAGGACTTTTAGCAGAATTCAGTCATACTGAAAACCAATCAAGTAGTGAAGAACTCCAGGGCAGGGATCACCTTGAAGAGTTAGACTCTTAGAATAGGACAGAAAATGGGAGAAGAAGAGTAATTCTGGAGGGAGTGTAGCTTATGACTTTCTCCTCTATCCCACCCCTACCTTTTGAACATATTATCAGAAACATTGGACCAACAGCAGGTACATCCAGGCAAAGAGAATGACATACCGAGGACAATCTGAGCACAGACTGAAGCAAACAGACATGTGATATAGGGAACAGCTTTGAGGAATAAGATCCATTATATTGGAAAATGATATCTGCTATTAACTCTGCAGAGGTATAGACCCTCTGAGCCCAGCAGAGAGTTATACTCCCTTTATTTCCTCCTCTTGTTCAGTTGGTGTACCACTACAAATTTATGTTGTCAAATTCTTTTGAGTCCCCCTTGCTTCTCAGGCCTAAATCTTGCCCTGCCAAACTTCAACCATGAAATTCTCCCACTATCCACAACCTTTGTTCCCACTTGTGCTGGTGAATGAATCTAGAGAATATTACAAAACAAAGCTGAGTGGTTCATTGAGAATTTATGTTACATTACCACAACTCAATATTTATTGCAGCAAGGCAATCCTTTTACATCGTCTTAATTGATATTACTATTACTCTCAACACTTTGGTTTTACAAACTTTTTTTTTCACTCATTAAACTCACATAATCCTTCCTCTCTCTTAGCAGAAAACATTTCCTCATTTTCATTTAAAAATAAATTGTGACCATTTGCCAAGATCTTCTCCTCTCCCCATCATTTCACACAGCTCAAATGGCTTCTATCGCTATTCCTTTACTGCTGACTAACATGAATCATAAGGATGATGATGATAGCTTGCATATATATAGTGCTATAAGGTTTGCTACGTGCTTTTATAAATATCTCATTTTATCCTCACAATAACTCTGGAAGGCAGGTGCTATTATTATCCTTATTTTACAGATGAGAAACCTGAGACAGAAGAGATTAAGCAACTTTTTCAATATCAGAGAACTATTAAAATAAATATCTGAGACTGGATTTGAACTTAGGGTATTCTTAACAAGGTCTGCTTTCCTATTCACTGTGACACTTGCCCAAGACAAAACATTTTTTACATACTCAATTGATCCAGCTCTGCTTGGTTTCACTCCATGGAATCCAGATGAGTGGAAGCCTCATTACCTTGCTGTTTTTGCTACCAAACTCAATCAACCTCCTTTCCCTTTAGATCTGAGGGATGGAGGGTGGAGTGCTAAACTCCTATTAGGGACTACCTTAGTAGAGGTCTGAGATTTATGCTTCATAGGTAATTTTCCATTTCCAAATAGCAATGCTTCTTTTTAAACTAAATGTCTTTCAAGGTTCTATTATGGACCCTCTTCCCCTCTCCCTATATATTATTTGGCTTACTATTTTCATCATCTCCCACAGATTCAATTTCCATTGCCATGTTGATGATTCTGAAATCTTTTTGTCCAGCCCTAACTTCTCTCCTGACCTCCATGTTCACATTACTAAATGGTTAGTGGGCATCTCAAATTGGATGTCTCCTATACATCTTAATTTCAACATGTCCAAAATTGAACTCATTATCACTCCTCACAAAATCTCTGTTATTGAAAGTCCCACATTATTGTTGAGGTTGCCACCATACTTCTAGTAATCTAGCCTGATAATCTATGAATTATTCTTAACCTTTCAATCTCAGGAATCCTCCTCTTTCCATATTGAATCTGTAATCAATTACTATCAATTTTACCTTTGTAACATCTACTCTGACACTGTCAGCACTGTTTTTCAAGCCCTCATCCCCTTATGCCTAGACTATTATAATTGGTTTTGAGTTGGTCTCTCTCAGATCTTTCCCCCTCCAATCAAAAAGTCCTTCATAATGTGCCCCCTCCCTCCCATTTTTCCAGTCTTCTTACATCCTCTCTTTTTTCATGTACTCTGTAATTCACTAACACTGCCTTCCTTACTCTTCCACATAGAAAATACTTTATCTCCCAAATATCTGCACTTTCCATGTCTATGTGACTGGAATTCTCTCTACTCATTACTAATTTCCTTGGCTTCCTTCACATATGAGGCAAAATGCCATTTCCTACAGAATCCTTTCCTGATATGCCTTATTGCTGAACCCTTTCTTTCATCAGATTTCTCCAATTAATTCTGTATATATCCTGTTTGTACATGATTGCTCATGTTGGTTTTTCCTCCATTTTGCATGAAGCTCCTTGAGAATAAGAATTATCTTTTGACTTTCTTTGTATCCTCAATGCCTAAAACATAGTAGGAACTTAATGGGGTGAAGGTATCAAGCACTTATCAAGCGCCTACTCACTACCAGGTATTGTGCTGAAGTGATTTTCAAAGATTAAGAATAATATTAAGAAATATTTGTTCAAGAACTGTTTGACAACTTCATGGAGTCTCTAATGGGAGAAAAGGGCTAGAAGCTAGAAGCTGAGAGATATCCTTTTGTCACGTAAGTGCTCTACAGATGTCCTTCATTATCATTCATGTTTGAGTACCCAAAATCCCTAAGGACCTTTTATGGGCAAGGATGAATTATACTTGTTTTTGTTTTTGTTTTTCCCTCAGAAGGTGAGGTTGTAAGTACTGATTTTAATGTAATGTCTAGCAAATTGAGATTACTGGCATATAATAAACAATGAAAAGTTCACTGTTGGGGAATGATGAGTGATAGAAAAGAAACTATACCTCTCCCTGCCAAGTTTATCCCTAGAAGCATGAAGGTAGTAATGAGTTACCCTCTGACGACTTTGTCCACAAATGTTAATGAGAGTTGACAAAATAAACCAGAGAGGTCACTATTTGAATAGCTTGCCACTTTATGAGGAAATATAAGAGTTACAACAACAAACAAATAAACAATAAACAATAAAAAGTAAATAAAAATAAATGTTTGACTTAATTTTTGCAAATATTTCTAAGTCAGCATATTAATATATTCATGAATCTGATTTCATCAATGAATGAATAAGTGTTATGAACAAAATAGAGATGTAACCTTATCTGTGTCTTTTCATCTAATTCAATTCATATCTATCCCTCAAGTGTTCAAATGAAGGTCCATTCGGTAGGGTTTTTTTGTAGATACATTTACTTTTTGTGAATGCCTATATAATAAATTTGGTAATCTATGCCTGGCCCTTAGTTCTTTCACCAGGAATATACCACCTGTTATGTTATTTATATATCTTTTTTATGACTTTGGGGTGGGTGGGAAAAATGTTAGCATTTGGTTCATATGGAAGATTGAGAATATTATAATCCCTTCCCCAAAGACAATAGAGGAACTTTTCCATGCTGAGAACAATTCTGTATTTATTTGCATCGTACTCCTTGTGTATATGTACACATAAACCAGTTCTTTGGAGACTATCTAATTGTATATCACAATCTAGAGAGAATTTGATATATTTAATCCACCAGTTTTGTTTTTCTTCACTAGATAGTTAAACTTGATTTTTTTTTTAAAAATTGAGTGATTTCATGTATTGTTTTTAAGGTTCTGTGATGTTTTACGCTTTATGCAATTTACACAATGTAGGCTGCAAAAAGGAGCATCTGAATGTCACACTGTACACAAAAACAGTCCTTTTTTAAGCTTCACACTAAGCATCCTCCTTGATAGAGGCAAACATCCATTAAGGAGTATTTCAAGTTTATCCCTAGAATCTGATTTAGAAAATAAAGTTTTAATGATCAGAAAAGTAATAAACATAGTAAACATTAACTAAAAATAATAAAATAAACATTGTATTCTCTACACATTTCAATCAGTTGAATGACTACAAAGATATATTCTATTATGGAAAGAAATAAAACTTAATTACTTAATATTTTTAACTTTAAGGGGGCTGAGCCAAGATGGCAGAGTAGAAGCAACAAAGCAGCTCCCATACAGCCACCTCAAATACCCATAAAATATGACTCTAAACAAATTTTAGGGCTCTAAATCTCAAAGAAATACACCTCCCACTGAAGGCAGCTCAGCGGGAAGGGCTTTTTGCAGCACCCTGGGAGCCAAAATCAGCCCAGCCTTAAACTACGGCTGGACCCTGGGGCAGCCAGGTGGAGCCACAGCTGGAGCCTTCAGGAGACTGGGTCAGTGGACACTGTGGTGGTTTCCAGAATTATCAAGCCATAAGATACAAGAACTAAGTGAAATTTCAGTGGAACTCTACTAAAGTCCGGGGAGAAAAGTGGTCCGACCAAACTGCTTCCAAGGCAAGGAAGCAGCAGAAGTGGTAGCCCTGCACTGGCTTCCTGATGGCTGCTTAAGAGTTCCTGGCCTGCAGACTGCAGGGGGTGTGGGGACAGGCAAGTGATCATTCAGAGGCTAAGTGCTCTTGCATTGAACTGCCTAGAATCTGGATAGTGGTCTTGGGTGGTGGTCCTGGGGTGCATTTTCAGTGAGCCAAAGCTTATGGGGGAGGCAAAAAATAACCCAGTACCCTCCCAATAGCTCTGGCACCTGTGAAAACCCCAGTGATTTTGGACAGAGTTTTTCCCTCTGGAAGCAGAGTTCCACAGAGCTAAAAAAATTAAGTAATTCACTGGAAACATGAGGAGGCAAAGTAAGCAAAGTAAGAACAGCAACCAAACTCTAGAATCCTTTTTTTGGGGGACAAAAAGGATCGAAGTATGGAATGAGAGGAAGACAACACAGTCAGAACTCCCACACCAAAATCTTCCAAGAAACGTGAAGACTGCATAGAAGCCATAGATCAATTTAAGAAGGAATTTGAAAATCAAATAAGAGAAGTGGAGGAAAAATTGGGAAGAGAAACGAGAATGATGCAAGAAAATCACGAAAAGATAGTCAACAAACTGGCTGAAGAAAATAACACCTTAAAAATAGACTAACTCAAATGGCAAAAGAGGCCCAAACAGACAATGAGGAGAAGAATACATATTCATATTTATTATTATTTTTATTTTTTATTAACCACATGCAACTGGGAATTAAGGTAGACTGGCACTGGGGTAGGGAGACCCATCCTGTCCTCCTGGAAAATCAGAAGGGCAATGGGAGAGGACATAGGAGAGAGCAGACCAGGGAAGGGCTATACAGTGGGATGGCTATTTTGAGGTGGTGTGTAGGACAAAGATGGGAAGAAAATTTGTAAATCAAAATATCATGGAAATGAGTGATATAAAGAAGAAAATAAATTAATTAATTTTTAAAAATACTTTTTACCTTTAGCAAGAATACCCTCGATGAATTGACAGTTTATTCTCAATGTTTATAGAGATGGGAAAGTAGGAACATGTGCTCTTGGCTGCTGACATTTTCTTAGCTGTCTTTAATTTCTTCTGTAATAACAAGGTCCAAAATAACTTCTTCCTAGTCACACTCTGATCATTAATATCATTTGAGTGATAAAAATGAAACATATGTTGGACAAAGATTTTTGTTACTAACAGAGAGGAAATAAGCAGAAGAGCCCAAATGGAAGACATTTTCTCCATGAATGAGGAAGTCTTCCATGAATTCCTATTCAGGAATGACATGGTGTAATAATTTCAATGATAAGCTCAATTTTTTACTGGAACTAAGACTTAAGGCAGCAAAGCATTTTTTTTTACTAATTAGAGGGATGATGTCTATTTTTGTATGCTGTCTTCAAAATGTTATGCTTTAGAAAGACCAATCAAGAAGATGGAGTAGGAGGAAACTGTACATCTTAGCCTAACTCTCTTCTAACCCTACTTCAGAAAAATCTAGAAAATATACCTGAGTACTGAGTAAGAAATCAAAGGAAAAAAAAAGTGAAAATCTTTTTTAGGCCTGAATACAGAGACAAAGAAAGATGTCAATAGTCATTAGTGACATTTTCTAACAAAGAACACATTGAATACTGCATCTCTTTGCCAGGTCAAAATGAGAGCCTGCCCCTAGCTATGTGTCAGGGCAAGAATATATTACAAGTTCCTCACAGAAAGATCCTGATTTGGAAGGAAACAAGAATAGCTTCCAAATAACGCCTATGCTTCAAAATATGAAAGCTAGGTCACACACTCAGGAAGAATTAAGGAGAATTCTACCTAGGACTGGTATAACTGAGCAAAGACTAGTTTCAGGCTCTAAGCTGTGTATGGATGGAGCAGCAAAACAGACATAAGTAGCAGTGGTATAGTTTTCAACCTGTGAAGTAGAGTCTGAGATCCAGCTGCCATCATATCCTGAAGGTCCTAGAATAATATGTAGAGAAGCAAATACGTATTAAGACAGAGTTTGCAGTTCTATATCTCTGACTCTGCAGAGCTTTCTACCTGGATGACAAGTGGCTGAGTCCAGTAGCAGTTGATTGGATCTCCAACCTTAAGAAAGTTCAAGCCTGAATTGTCCAAATGCAATCCCAGGCTTCTTCCATTCTGACATTAGGCTGGATCAAAATTCTTTTGAGAACCATGGAAATTTTAACCCTGAGATATCTGTTGGATCCTTGAATAAGACTTATCCTAAATACTCCCCCAAACAGCAATATAATGAAAAAACTCATTAGGTCAAGCATTCCCTCCACAAATGTATAGAACCCAGTCCTAATAAATACAAAATCTAAAGTCAGGAAAGATGAACAGAATAGTGAACAAACAAAAATAATTCCACCATAATGAGTGATTACATTAACAAGGAATTTCAAGATACAATTCAAAGACTCAGTAAAAAGCAAGAAGAAGATAATTACTCTGAAGACTTATTATTAAATCCTCAATGAAAAAGATAGTTTGACATCTGCTCAACTAGAATTCCTTGTAGGAATGAAGCAATGTAGATAGATAGATAGATAGATAGATAGTTAGATAGAAATGTAGATATGTGGACATGAATATATATGTAAATGTGTGTACATAGGGATATTATATGTATATACATATATACACATGTAATATATATATGTAATATATATACATATATGGGTATAGATATCTATATCTGTCTATATAATGATACAAAATGTTTTCAAAAAGAAATGAAAATGCTACCAAATAACAGAAAAAAATGAGAACATTACGAAAAAGGGATGGAAAAGAAATCAAACTATGGAATAAATAGTGAGCAATTAGGGTGTATATGGGAAGAATTAACAATGTTGTATAAGGCATGTGAAACATCACCAAAATAATAGTCTGTGTATGTGTGTGTGTATGTGTGTGTGTGTGTGTACGAACACATACATATGCAACCACATAAATGTACATATAAATTTCTGCTGCTCTGAGACAAATAATATGAAAAAACACTAAAAAAAGACAAGGTATTAGAATTCACATCCTAATAACCTGTAAAAACATTTCAGAAAAGATAATTTAAGAAATATTGGATTACTTGAATGCAAGCTTCAAAACAGAACCTACAAATCATGATTTAAAGAAATTTTTAAAAATCCTTTTCAAATATGTTTAAAACAAAAGAAAAAGTGAGAATAGAAATAATCAATCACATCCTGAAATAAACCAAAGAAATATTTTCAAGAACATTATAGTCAATATCTAGAGCTTCTTGGTTAAAGAAAAATACAAGTAGCCAGAAAGAGAGCAAGTCTAAATAAAAAATTTAATAGACACCTGTCTAAATGAGTAGTCAGCTTGACTTTTGATATTCTAGAAGGCAAAAAAAGCAGAGACCAAGAATAACTTATTTCAGAAAAACTTGTCTATAATATTCTCATGAAGGGATGAAAGGAATTTTAACAAATTAGAATAACAAAGAATTCCTATATGAACTAAGGAACTCCTATAATTATTGAATGATTTCCTAAGAAAATTCTAAGAATTCCTAAGAAAAATGCCAAAGTTGAGTAGAAACTTTTAAATGTAAACATAGGAATCAATATAAACCATCAAAAGGTAAGTATGAGTAAATAACCATAGGAGTGTAAACAAGAATGAACCATTCACATTCTAACGTACGGAAATGAAACGTGTCTTCAAAATCGTCAGTGATTATAGAATGATTCTAGTAAAACATGAGGTCTAGGCAATATCTTGCTGTTGTTGCTGTTGCTGTTCTTATGCCTTTAAATAAGAAAAGAGATGGAGGGCAAAATTAATACATAGGGTTGGGAAGGAAAAAGTTGGGAGTTATCTCACATAATTATGATGTAAAAATATGAGACTACATAGGGAAAAGCTGGGGGGGAGAGAGACTTGAACAATACTTCTATATGAACGGGTCAAAGGGCAGAAAATATACAAATGCATACAGTTGGAAATACTATTCTATATTCAAAAGGGAGACAGGAAGAAAAGTAGAGTAGGAATAAGAAAAAAGGTACATAAAGGTAGTTTAGTTCTTAGCAAAACAAGGCTGTAATTGACAGAAACAAGTAATGTGCTTTAAAGGGGAAGAGATAAAGAATAAAAGCTGATGATAATAATTTTGAGCAAATGAAAGAAAAGAGGGAGAGAAGAAGCAGATGTCATCATACTTACATTATTGGTCCTGGGCATACTCTTCTGTCATCATTGTCAATTTTCCTTGAATTTTTTAAAATTTATTTTTAAGTTCCAAAACATTTCCTTCCTTCCCTCTGCTCCTTGTTTTTTGAAAATGAAAGCAATTTGATATATGTTAGTCATGTGAAGTAAAAAAGAACATATTTCCATATTAGTTATATTGTAAAAACAAAACAAAACAAAAACAGAGACTTAAAAAAATGAAAAATAAAGAAAAAATGGTTTTGATCTGCACTAAACTTGTATTAGATCGTTCTCTGTAGGTATATACAATTTTTAACGACAAGTCCTTTGGCATTATTTAACATCATCGTATTGTTGAGGGTAGCTAAGCTTTCTCAGTTGAACCTTATATAATTCTGTGTACTAGGTTTTCCTGGTTCTGCTCACTTCACTTCATATAAATATTTACAGATTTTTCTGAAAGCATTCCACTTGCTATATTCCATCATAAACATATACACACCTTTTTTTTCACCATTCCCAATTAGTGGACCTCCCCTCAATGTCCAGTTCTTTCCTACAACAAGTTTCTGTAACTAGTTTTGTGTATATAAGTCCTTTTTCTTTGAGCTTTTAATTTACAAGATTCAGTTCCAGAGTCCCTTGAGTTTCAAATTTTCTCCCCTTCTTCTCCCCCCACCCTCATGGTGGCATGCAGTCAAGTATAGAATCTGCAAATAGTTTTACATTGGACATTAGTCTGGTTGTATAGATGGGTTGTAACCAATGGAGTGGACAATAGGAAAAAGGAAACAAAACCAAACATAGAAAAGAGCAAGAGCATGTAAATTGCTTTAGCCTCCATTTAAACTCTGTTCTTTCTAGATCTTTCTCTGAATGTAGGTATCTGTTCTATCCTGAGACTTGTAGAGTTGTCTTACAGCTGTGTGTTGCTGAGAGGAGTCCACTTTATCAAGGCTTGTCGTGTCGTCACACATATGATGTGTCTGTCATTGTGTATATGTTTTTCCTGGCTCTGCTCTTCTCACTTAGCATTAATTTGTATAAGCCTCTCCAGATAAATATGAAGTCCATCTCTTCCACATTTCTTATACCACAATAGTATTCCATTACATTCATATATCACAACTTGATTAAACATTCCCCAACTGATGAGCATCCCCTTAATTTCCAGGTTTTTGCCACCAAAAAGAGAGGTGAAATAAATATTCTTGTATATATGGGTCTTCTTCTCACTTCTATGATCTCTTTGGGATACAACCCCCAGAATTGGTGTTACTGTGTCAAAGAGTTTGCAATTATTTATAGCCCTTTGGGCATTGTTCCATCTTGCTCTCGAGAATGGTTGTATCAGTTCACAGCTCCACCAACAATGCATTAGTGTTCCAGTTTTTCCACATTCTTTCCAGCATTTGTCATTTTCCTGTTTTGTCATCTTAGCCAATCTGGCTGATGAGATGTGGTGCCTCAAAGTTGTTTTGATTTGCATTTCTTGAATCAAGAGTGATTTAGAGAGGGTGGAGCCAAGATGGCGGTGTAGAAGCAGCAAGGATCAGCAGCTCCTGCACAGCCACCTTAAATACACATAAAATCAATAAATTTTACTGCTCCAAAATCCACGGAACTGCAGAAAACACGTCCCAGCTGAAGGGAGTTGGGCAGGAGGGACCCATCGCAGCAGGTCTGGAGCCAAGGCCAGCAAACGAGGCCTGAGCCCAGGGAAGTGGGGAGAAGCCTCTGCCACAGCCAGAGCCATTCTAGCGCTAAACGCTAAAGGCTAAAAAGTGAATCTGAACGAATTCAAGAGGGACAGAACCCACGGAGAGACTGAGCTAGGCGGATTCCCACCCCAGGAAAGTGCCTACTTAGGTTGGGGTAAGAAGAACACTGAACTCATGGAAGCCACACCAGCATGGAGCAGAGAGCAGAGAAGAGCAGACTGAGAGCTCTAGCCAGGCATCCAGCAGACTCACCCAGCCTGAGAGATTTCCAACCAGCTCACCAGAGGACGGAGAATCATCTAACCGGCTAGGAAAAATCTTGG
This sequence comes from Pseudocheirus occidentalis, assembly GCA_028646575.1. Taxonomy (NCBI): domain Eukaryota; kingdom Metazoa; phylum Chordata; class Mammalia; order Diprotodontia; family Pseudocheiridae; genus Pseudocheirus; species Pseudocheirus occidentalis. The sequence goes on along the minus strand of CM053593.1, from coordinate 231,774,541 downwards.
GGCCCATAGCAGCAGCAGCAAGTTCTGTGAGGGCAATCTGGATGTTTAAACTTAAACTTATATACCCATACTGCCAGAAGCCAAGAGGGAGGAATAAAGTTTAGTGGCTCCTCTAAATCCCTCACAGACCAAGAAAAGTCCAGAATTAAATGTTCTAATCAAAGTAAAAACTTGAATCAGGGGAAGCAGCCCCAGGCAGGGGCAGGGTGGAGGAGGGCAGGTAGAAGATAATAATAAGGAATCTAAGCCCAGTA
>CM053593.1:231759586-231773787 GCA_028646575.1 Pseudocheirus occidentalis | reverse complement strand
ATGGAGGTAAATTATCTCATTTAAGAGCCAAAAAAAGTTTTCACAATGAAGGGAAAGAGGGGGAAAGTGTGTACCAACTAGGCCAGTTGTTTTTTCAATGCGATATTTCACATTGCTTTCTATTTTTTAATTTGTTTGGATCAGTTTAATAGTATCTTGATTCCTGATAAAATCATTTGCTTCCATTTGCTCCACTCTAATTCTGAAAGAATTATTCTCTTCAGTGAGCTTTTGAGATTATTTTTTCCCATCTGGCAAGTTTGACTTTTTAAGGCACTCTTCTCCTCATTGGCTTTTTGGATCTCTTTTGCCATTTGAGTTAATCTGTTTTTAAGGTGTAATTTTCTTCAGTCAGGTTGTTGGCTCTCTGTTCATGATTTTCTCCCACCATTCTCATTTCTCTTCCCAATTTTTCCTCCACTTCTCTTATTTGGTTTTCAAAGTCCTCTTTAAGTCAATCTATGGCTTGTAGGCAATCTTCATGTTTTGTTTTCTTCATGTTCATTGTTTCCTCCCATCCCATGCTTTGATACTTTTTGTCCCCCAAAATGGAATCTAAAGTTGGATTACTGGGCTTGCTTTGCTACCTTTGCCTGCTTATGTTGCCAGTCAATTACTTGACTTTGGGGCTCTATAGAACTCTGCTTTCAGAGGGGAGAACTTTGTCCCAAATAGTTGGAGTTTTTGCTGCTGCCAGACCTATTAGGAGGCCACTGTCTCTGCAGCCCCCACCAGTTTTGGCTCACTGGTCATGTACCTCAGGACCACCACCCAAGACCTCGATCCCAATCTAGGCAGGTTAAGGCAAGAACCCTCAGGCTTAATGATTGCCTTATGATTGTTTGCCCCTCCCCCTGCAATCTGCAGGTCAGGAGCTCTAAAGCAGCCATGTGTAGGTGGCTTCAAGGCTACCACTTTATCTGCTTCTAGCTCTGGGGTGCATATAAGCAGACTCTCTCATCCAAATTTATCCAACTTCAACTGACCTTTCAGTTTTTCCTTGATTTTTATAGGCTGATAATTCTGGAAACTGCCACAGCTGCTGATGATCCCCTCTCCAGAATGTTCCAGCTGTGGCTTGTCCTGGACACCCTGGAGCTAAAGCCAAGGGTTAATGTGGTTGTGGTCTCAGCTCCCAGCACACTGAGATGAACCCTTCCTGTCTGCCTGGTGGGCTGCCTTCAGTGGTAGCTTTGTTTTTCTGTCATATGGATTCTGTAGCTCTAAAATGTGTTTAAAGTCATATTTTATAGGTATTTGAGGTGGTTATGGGAGGACCTTGTGGAGTTCTCCTGCTTCTACACTTCCTTTCTTTTTCTTCCTTATTCCTCTCTCTCTGTACACAAAGGACTTCATACCCATACCTCCAGTACTCTTCACAAAGGAATGTAAATTTTGGTGGTTTGAACATAGCAAGATATCTAAGGATTTACAACCCAGATTTCTCTCTTATGGACCATGTCCTTAACCCAAATCGCTCAAGTTCTCATTGATTCGGATAAATCACAGTCCACACCCATGGGGTCATTCTGATTGCTTAGAGTGAAAATAAATAATAATTCTTTGTTTTGTTCAGAATCCCTGAGATTCTTCCCCTCCCAGATACAAAGCTACATATACATATATGTATGTGTATGCATATGCAAACATATGTATATACACATATACATATCCACATATATAAATATATAAACGTGTGTATTTGTGTATATTGATTGTGTAAAGCTGCCCATTATTTGATTAATTTCTTACCTGTCCTTAATCACTGAACTGGTAATGTCATATTGTCTCAGTTAAACTGAGACCTGAGAAGTATCTTAAGTGTGAAAGGCCATGGTCTCACACTTCATATTGGTCCAACGGCAAGACATAGATTAGGATGACACAGATCATTCTGAAAGAGAAAATGAGCTTAGTGATTTTGCACAGGCCTGTCTCACTTAAATCCAATTCTCTTGTAAATCATGGCATAACATCCTGATGTCATTGTCCTTTTTGAGAACAAGGATAAACAACAAGGGAGAGTTCAGCACTTCCTGATGTTCTTTCTAGCTCTAAAATTCTCTCATTCAGGTTTCATGAGCTCCTTAGAAGACTTCTCCTTTGTATCAGTTTCCTGTGTGTTTTTTATTAAAATACTTCATCTACTTTGGCATCAGTTTGCTTTTCTATAAAATAAAAGAGTTGGAATAGATAACCATTGAAATCTCTTCCTGCTCTAATTATGATTCTTGTTTTATGTATGGAAACAAGAAAAAAGGAAAAGAAATGATAAACAATATTCCTGTACAAGGCAGTGGCATACTCAGAGTTAAAATCCAAGTATCTTGCTTCCTAATTCCACTGTTTTAAATATTCTGCTAGATAACAAATGAAGCATAAGTGTTGTTTTGTTTTTGTAGAAGCACAAATTTCTGGGAAACTTTGTTATTTAAATCAATCAATATTTTTAGATTAATATCAACAAGAATGAAGGCTTTACAAAGTTTATATGAACACAGCCTAAATAATAACATCTAACGGGTTTTGTTATGTGAATGTTTCTACAGGCCTCAAAGCAGTGTGAGGTGGTCATTAAACATATGTATTTCTCTCTCTCTCTCTCTCTCTCTCCCTCTCTCTCGCTCTCTCTCGCTCTCTGTCTCCCTCTCTCTGTGTGTGTCTCTCTCTGTCTCTGTCTTGATGTCTCACTCTATCTCTCTTTCTCCCCTCTTTCTTTCCCTTTCCCTCTCCCTCTTCCTCTCCTTCTCCCATCCCCCTCCCAGAACATCACCCTTCATTGTTCTTTTTAAAATTCCCAATTGACATAATGAAAAGAAAATTGAAGTGGCTTCCTGGTAATTTTGTTTCAAACATAAAACTCTCTGTATTAAGCTCATAATAAAATGATTTGTAAAAGTATTTTTGATTTGCCATTATTTGTGGAATGCTGTAGATCCACTCTCACGTACACACGCATTTTTAATTTTAATGGATGCCTTATTTTCAAAATGAATTTTCCTGGATAGGGAAATGTAGTACATGTTTATATTATATCTTTTTCCCTACCCCTCCCCAAAATTCTTTTTAAAAAATTTTAACTGAAAGTCTTCATAAACAATGCATATTTTTTTTAGGAAACATTTACTAAACCTTTATATAACTTAGCATTAACTAGTTAAGACATCTCTTTCTTTAAGTTCAGATTTAAATTAATAACATCAGAGCTGGAGGTTATATTAATAAAGTCTTCTGCATATTTTCTGAGAACTATTGCTAGTGCTTGCAATCATTTAATTAATTCTTGCTCTATCTACTGAGTTCATACAATGAAGGTACTGTAAGCTTCAGAACTCATTAAATTAAATAGTCAAACATATTCACCTAAAAACAAAGGCCTTGTGAAGTTGAATTATTTAAAGTTGTTCATCAGTGAATGCAGAATTTATATCACATTATACATGCTTTTTTGGGCATGAGATTTAAAGAAGAAATGTTTTGAAGGCAAACCCAGTCTTTGTGTCTCTAATAATTTATATATCATTTTATTATGTTGAAATATTTAAATACGGTTGCATAGTTGGAGGAAATGATGGAGAACCTAAAACTCCCTGAGATTTCAATGGGAGCAACAAGCATGAAATGTTTTTCAAAGGCAGGAAGCAGAAAGAAAAGCCGATTTGATGTTTGGCTTTTTCTACAAATCTTCATTTGTTATCTTTTTAGGAGTCTTTGATCAGCCCATTAATACAAGGTATTCCAAAATTCCTAGTGGAATCTTAGGCTGTTAAAGGTTTTACAAACTTAAAATCACACCAAAACTTATTGGGATAGTCAGTATAAGAATAGATTCAGGAAGTTAATTATTTTCATGTCTCAAAATTAGGCCACTTACATAACCTGGAGTGCTTACAAAATATTAAAAAAATCATTTGCATTGAAATAGGAAATAGGTCAAAATATAGCTAGTGAAAAGAGTCAAGAGACAAAGCCAAGATGGTGGGAAAGAGGGCAGGAAATACCCTGAGTACCCCCAACAACTACCTCCAATATCTATAAAATATGACTGAACAAATTTTAGAGCTACCAAACAGACAATGTGACAGACAGGAACAAACCTCCCACTGAAGGCAGCCTGGAAGGCCTAAAGGAAGGTTTTGGCCTCATGGTGGCCCCAACCAGTGGCTGGCAGAACAGACTTTGGGACAGTGAATCAACAACAGCTGTGGAGTTTTCCTGACTTCTCAGCCCATAGACTCCACAGAGGAAGTAAAATGTCAGTCCTGAAATCTGTTGAAAAGGAAGGGTTTGGTTCTTCCCATGCCCACAGGGTGAGAGGTGAGAGAGGTGAGAGAGTTCCAGGGAGCAGCTGCTCCCTGGAAAGGCTGCCTCCATAGCTCCTGGCCTACAGATCAGAGGTGGAACAGGCAGCCATTCAGAGGGTAAACACACTTTCTTGAAGCTGCTCAGACATGGAGTGCTTTCTTGGGTGGAGGTCCTGGGGTGTGTGGGCAGTAAAACAGAGCTTATGGGGGCTGCAAAGAGGGTGTCCTCCTAAAAGCTCTGGCAGATTAAAAAACCTCAGTGATTTAGGACAAAGTTCTCCTCTCTAGAAGCAGAGTTCTAGCTTGGAAGAGATCTCAGAAGTTAAGAAATTGACTTGTGGAATGAGCAAGCAAAAGAAGCAAAGCAAGCAGAGCAATCAAACCTTAGATTCCTTTTTTGAGGACAAAAGTGATGAAAGCATAGAATGAGAGGAAGACAATGAATGAAGTCATAACTTCTGCATCAAAAAACTTCCAAGGAAAACATGAACTGAATACCAGCCATAGAGGAGGTTAAGAAGGATTTTGAAAACCAAATAAGGGAAGTGGAAGAAAAATTGGGAAGAGAAATGAGAGTGATGTGAGAAAATCATGAAAAGAGAGTAAACAACTTGACTGAAGAAAATAACACCTTAAACAATACACTTAAATGGCAAATTAGACACAAAAAGACAATGAAGAGAAGAATGCCTTAATGCCTTAAAAAGCCAAATTTGCCAGATGAGACAAGAATCAAGATCACTGAATAGACTAATTCCTTCAGAATTAGATTGGATCAAACTGATGTAAAGGATTTTATTAGAAATCAAGATATTATTAAACAGATCCAAACAAATGAAAAAATAGAAGGCAATGTGAAATATCTTGTGGAAAAACCACTGACCTGGAAAATAAATACAGGAGAGAAAATTTAAAAGTTATTGGATTACCTGAAAGCCATGATCAAAAGAGGAACCCAGAAATCTTCCTTCAAGAAATTCTCAAGGAAAATTGCTCCAATATCTTAGAACCAGAGGGCAAAATAGAAATAGATAGAATTCACCCAACACCTCTTGAAAAAGATGCCAAAAAGAAAACTCCTGGGAATGTTATAGCCAGGTTCCAGAGCTCCCAGATAAAGGAGAAAATATTACAAGCTGCCAAGAAGAAATAATTTTAATATTGTGCAAACACAATCAGTATAACACTGGTTCTAGCAGCTTCTACATCAAGGGATGAAAGGGCCTGGAATACAATATTCCAGAGATCAAAGGTGCTAGGATTCAAACCAAGAATCACCTACCCAGCAAAACTGAATAGAATGTTTCAGGGGAAAATATGGGCATTCAATGAGGTGGAGGACTTTCAAGAATTTTTGATGAAAAAACATAGCTGAATAAAAAGTTTGATATTCAAATACAAGGTGCATGACAAGGTAAACACAGAAAAAAATCATAAGGAAATTATCAAAGTTGAACAATTTACATGTCTAAGTGGAAAAATGATCATTGTAACTTATGAAACTTCTCAGTACAAGGATAGATGAAGGGAATACATACATACATACATATATACATATATACATATATACATATGTGTGTATGTGTGTGTTTATATAGTTGTGTGTATGTGTATATATGTGTGTATGTGTATATATATGTGTGTGTATGTGTGTGCATGTATATGTCTGTATAAGAGGGTATATTTGTGTATGAATACTTATGTGAGTATGTGTATATATTTGTTCAAGTATACATAGACAGAGGTAACATAATGAATTTAAAAAGAAAGAATGATATTTAAAAGGTGAAATTGAGAGGTGGGAGAGGAATATAATGAGAAGAGACAGGGAGAGACAGAATGGTGTTAATTATCTCTTACATAAGAGGCAAGGTATAACTGCTATAATGGAAGAGAAGAACAGCAAGGCAAAAGGGAATAGATTAACCTTACTCTTATTAAATTTGACTCAGGGAGGGAATGACATACAGTCTAAATTGAGTACATTGCCCTACAGGAGAGTAGGGGCAAGGAAGGACTCTATGAGAAATCAACATAGTATAAAACAGATCCAAATAAACGAAAAAAGAGAAATGTGAAATATCTCATTGTAAAAATCACTGACATAGAAAAATAGATGCAGGAGAGATAATTTAAAAAATTATTTTACCTGAAAGCCATGATAATAAAAAGAACCTAGAAATCATCTTTCAAGAAATTCTCAAGGTAAATTGCCCTGTTAATTTAGAACCAGATGGCAAAATAGAAATTTAAAAAATTCACTGATTACCTCTTGAAAAAGTTCTCAAAAAGAAAACTCCTAGGAACATCAAAGCCATATTCCTGAATTCCAAGGTCAAGGAGAAAATATTACAAGATGCCTGGAAGGAACAATTTTACTATTGTGGAACCATGGTCAGGATAACACAAGATCTAGCAACTTCTATGTTAAGGATTCAAAGGGCTTGGAATTTGATATTGCAAAGTTCAAAGCAACTGGGATTAAAAGCAAGAATCTCCTACCCATCAAAACTGAGTGTTTTAGCTGAAAATATGGTCATTCAATGAAATAGAGCACTTTCAAGCATTCTTGATGAAAAAAAGGCTTGAATAGAAAATCTGACACTCAAATACAGGAAGTAAGAGAAGCATAAGAAGGTAAACAGGGAAAGGAAATCATAAGGAACTTATCAAAGTTGAGCTATTTACATTCCTACGTGGAAAACAATAATTGGAACTCATGAGACTTTTCTCAGTATGAGGACAGTTAAAGGGAATATATAGATAGAGAGAGAGAGAGAGACAGAGACAGAGACAGAGATAGAGATAGAGATAGAGATAGAGATTGATAGATATAGATACAGATATAGATATAGATGTAGATGTGTGTTTGTGTTTGTATATGTATATGCATATATGTATGTATGTATTAATATATGTTCATGTAGGAAGGTTTATGTATATATAAATACAAGTGTGAGTGTGTTTATATGTGTACATGTATAAATAGACAGAGGGCACAGTATCATTTGAATAGGGAGAAATGATATCTAAACAGTAAAGTTAAGAGGTGAGAGAGGAATATAATGAGATGAGACAAAGAGATAAAATAGGGTAAATTGTCTCATATAGAAGGGTCAATAAAAAAAACTGTTACAATGGAGGAAAAGAACAGTAAGCCGAAAGGGAATTACATTGCAGTAATGTCAACCTTACTCTCTCAAAATTTGGCTTAATAAGCTAATAACATACACATTAATTTGGATATCTTAACTTACAGAAAAGTAGGGCAATGGGGCATGATAGATAGATTGGAGGAGGGGATGATTAGAATCACACACTTGTGGAAAGGGACAGATTCAAAGTTGAAAATTGAACAAGTAGGTGGTGGGATAGTATGGAGGGTAATAAAGTCAGTCTTTTACAAAATATTTACTATGGAAATGTTTTGTGTAACTACGCATGTACAACCTATACTGAATTATTTACCTTCTCAGTAGGGGTGCATGAAAAGGGAAGAATGGAAAATATCTGAAAATCAAATTTTATAAAGCTGTTTAAAATATAATAATAATAACAATAATAATAATAATAATAATTATTATTATTACTATATGCAACTGTGAAATAAAATATATGGACACTGAAGTGTAGAAATTCATCTTTCTCTGCTTGAAAGTCAGAGGGAGGTATGGGGAGGATATATGACAGAGAGGATTGGGAGAAGTGGTATTCAGTAAGATCGCTATTTTGGGATGATGGGTAGGGGAAAGATGGGGAGAAAATTTCTAACTCAAAACCTTGTAGAAATGAATTTTGAAAACTAAAAATGAATGAAAAACAACAACAACAACAAAGAGTCAGAGGATGTGAGTTTAAATTCTGGTCCTGTAGCTCTACCTTTTTCCTCCTTACAAAATGAGGAATTTAGATATCAGATTAATTCCAATATCATTCAAATACTAAAAGCATATGGTCCTAAATATATTCCAATAACACATTCTTTACCAGGTTTGGCATTTTGCAAGAGATAGAATTTCATTGGCCAAATAACCACAATGAAAGTAAGGTGAGGAAAAATGGAAAAAAATATATAAAGACAAACATGTGTGTATGCATGTAAGCATGCATGTGAAAGATAAGAAATAGTATTGCTTTAAATCTTCTTTCCTTTACTTGTAAAGACTTGATATGAGGTAAACCTTGTCACTGTTTTAAGGGTTCAAAGTTGGGGTTTTTCGTAAGTTTATAAGCTCTTTATTAGAGGAAAAATTACAAAAGTTAAGCAGAATCTTAAAAGACTAAATGCAACTTAAATTTTTGTGAAGACTGCTTATTGTTTAAAATAGTCAAATGGGAGAGTCGAGTCTTACAATATGAATGATTTCCAAATCTTTTAACTGTTAATCATGACAGATTTTAACTGAAATTCATAATGTACACTTCTTCTCAAAACTGAAATGTAAAGTCATCACAATACAATTGCAGAATGTGAAGTTCAGAAGTCAGTACTATATAAACTCAAAAAAATGTCTAAAAGTGAAATAGTTTCTACAAGCCAGCAGGTAGAATTCTTCTAAATTGCAATAATCTTTCATGTGACAGTACTATATCATGAACTAGGGCTCGGCCTTGATGCTACTTAGTATGTCTTTCATTTAAGAACAAAGAAAAAGAAAACTTTCAATGCATGAAAAAGTACCCCATATTCTCAACTTTAATTGAAATTTTTGCCAACTCATTCGTTTTGTGGCAGTGACTATGAGTGAATTTTAAGACTATTTTCTAAAGCAAAATACTCCATGAATAAGGCATGAATTTCTTCTCTGGACAGAATTCTCGACTCTCTCAAACTAAACTGTACAAGATAACAGATTAAGAACAAATAAGGATTTGACATTGAAAGTGTGCAACCAACCATTGTGCTATACTTTGAATAAAAAAGGGTAGTCTAATTAGAATGAATAGCAGGAATAGTTGGTTTCTCAGTTCAAAACACTAATTAAACTCAGACTGAAGTGTTATACATAGAATACATTTTGTAACCTTGCTATGTCCATGATAAACCAGATTAGTCACTGTAAAGTGATATGCTTTTAGTAATCCTTTATTTTTGTGATGAGCCAATGCAGATTTGACATTTTAAAATGTTTTGTTAAATGATTATCCCTGTTTTAGTCAACTGTTAATTCTCTATTGGACATTGTAAGCCCATCAGAGATTCATACAAGTTCATATACTTCAAGGCAGGAAGATAAGATTGGGATGGAAAATAAGGTTAATGTATCTGGCAGTACAAATCACAGCTTCGTGTTAGGTGCAACAAATATTCCTTGAAGAGAACAGTTCTAGCCTTCCCAGGAACAGATGTGGCTCCTACACAGAGAGACTGACACGGAGTAGCTAAAATGAATTAAATTTGCTATCAGAAGAGCTAGAGCCACTGCTACTGATGCCCTAGCATGAAGAGCTGCTCCCACTACTGCTACTACTGTTGATGCTCTCACTCAGTTAGGGGACCCCTCCTGTGGCCTTGGACAACAGAGTTTTCTCAACATGACATGTCCTAGGTCTCTTTCTCAAATAGGTCATGACATATTTTTTTTTCCAGTTCTCTCAGGGCTGATGCTTTGAGTGTTTCAAAATCAATTTCTATCTCATGAGGATTAGAATTCCTTAAAGATGGTTCTCTTGACTCTGTTATATGAACCATTCACCCAAGTTTATCTCCAGGGAGTTGGTTTATATCCAAACTTAACTGCCTTTTCTCATCATAATTCATAGGCTCAGCATTATCTTCATCTTCAAATTTGTATGCCAACATTTGTGGCCTGGCCTTTTTTGGCTGTTTTTCAGGTTTTTCTTTAGTTTTATTTGCTTATTTTTTTCCACTAACTTACATCTTTGTTGATAAACTTCTTTTTTTCTTTCTGCTTCCCTATTTTAGATCTTTCATTATTTTTCCTTAGCTTATGGTAAGGAATTTGAGACATAACTTGTTGTTGATGAATGGCTGTAAGCTGTTCCTGAAGCTTTGCAAGGTGCTGTACTCATTCATTGGTCAAGTCTTCAGAAGAATTGTCTTTAAAGGAAGCATCACTACTACTCTCTCTGAAAAAAAGATTTTGTAACATTCTTTTTAATGTAACATATAGGCATTTTTTCAATGAGTTCATCTGGGATCTTAGAAAACTCCATCTCAAAAACCTTGTAAAGGGTCCTTGCCATCACTACAAGCTCTTGATCTGGTGGGTTAAACTTGCAGAAATTCATAAACATTAACCCCACATCTGCAGCAAATTCATGTGCAACTTTATATTCTTGGTTGTATTGTTTAAAAAATTCTTCTACAATCCACTGGATTTTTAACATCATAGTAATTATGGAGTCCTAAAGCAGTAACATCCACAGACTTGTAAAAAGACCAATCAAATGCTACATGTTTCTTTGAAAACATTTCTTAAAGAATCTCATTACAATATTTTAACTGCTGAGTTAATTTAACATTTTTCACAACTTTATATATTTGCTCTGCATCTGGTACAATATTCTTCACCACTTTTTCTTTTAAAAGTTGTATTTTAACAGATTTTTTCCACTAGAGTTGGTGAAGATTCACTACTTGCTGTAACTATTTAAGTTGTAGGGGTTGTAGTATCTGCTTTCCTTTTCACACACTTTTTAACTTTTGTTACAGCTTGTGTGGGACAACTTGGCAGAGCTGCTTTAGTAAAGTGCAATGGAGAAAGTGATGTCTGTGAATACACAGAAGATGGAATCACTTGCTGCTTAACTACTATGTCAGATGCCTTGGGGGATGTTTTTTTCTTTAAAAGTAGGAACTTCTTAAGATGGTTAGGTGTCTTTTCTTTTATCTCTCCTTTCTACCTACCACTATTTTTTCTGAAGGCATTTGAGACATTTTTTTGCACACTTTCTCTAAAGTTTGTGCCATGAGAACAATGTCATCACCTGAATTGTTATATAAATAATATTTGATGAACAGTTCAAGTCTTCTATACTCTGATGCTTTCACATAGTATTTATGCTCCAAGAACTTTTTAATTATACTCAAATCCATTGGCTTCTTAATGATGTTGTAATAGTCTGGGAGCTTCAGTTTGGCAGCCTACATGGACTTCTAGAAGGGCAAGAGAATTGGTACCACCAAAGAGCCTTCAGGACCACCTTCTGCCGGTACTGCAGTTGATTTGTGAGATGGACAGGTTTTTTTGGGCGTTTATGTATTCTGGTGGAAGGGGGTTGACAATAGGCATCTGTTGACTTTAAAGAGATATTTCAAACATCTTTTTCCTAATGAGATGTCTTTCCTATACATATATCACCACTCAGCCATTTTTGTTACTGCTCACCCAAAATGTTGGATAGATTCAAAGGTTTTAAGGATTCTCTTGCCAAATTACACTTGTGTGTGTGTGTGTATTACTAGAATTATTCTAATAAAATCTCAAAGTAGTAATCAATTTGATTCAGTAAATATTTCAATTTCTATGCTTCAACAGTGTGATAGGTAAATGGACACCTAATGAAAAAAAAATATATATATATAGTCCTGACATAAAAAGCTTACACTTTCATGGCGAGAAACAACCAAGATACTAAAACGCAGAAGCCATCAATCACCATCTGGAAGGGATCCCAAAATGAATATTCCTATGAAATTTTTCTTGAAAATGTCTTGAAAGATGATGTTTAGGCTTTTTTTTTATCATGATTTTCCAGTAGTCCAATATTTTTAAAATTATGTCTCCTAGATCTATTTTCCAAGTCAGTGGCAGTTCCAATGAGATATTTCACATTGCATTCTATTTTTTTCATTTGTTTAGATTTGTTTTGTAGTATTTTTGTTTCACATAAAATCATTAGCTTTCATTTGTTCCAATCTAATTTTGAAGGAATTATTCTCATCAGTGAGTTTTGGTAATTCCTTTTTCATCTGTCCAGTTCTACTTTTTAAGGCATTCCTTTCTTCATTGGTTTTTTTTGAGCTATTTTGTCATTTGAGTTAGTCTACTTTTTAAGATGTTATTTTCTTCAGCCTGGCTATTGACTCATTTTTCATTATTTTCTTTCAACATTCTCATTTCTCTTCCCAATTTTTTCCTTCACTTCTCTTACTTGATTTTCAAAATCCTTCTTGAGTTCCTCCATGGCCTACAACCAATTCATATTTTTCTTAGAGGGTTTTGAGGCAGGAGTTTTGACATTTTTATTTTCTGCTTCTATGTTTTTATCCTTTTTGTCCGCCCCCCCAAAAGGATTCTATAGTTTGTTCTTCATCTGCTTTCTCATCTTGCCAGTCAATTACTTGACTTTTGCACTCTTTCCCATGGCAGAACACTGCTTCCAGAGTAGAGAGTGCCGTGTCCCAAAATTCTGGGATTTTGTGGAGTTTTTGTCAGACTTTTCCCCAGGCACTTGCCTCTGAACTCTGAGGAGGACTTTCTCTCCACAGACTCAACAAGCTCTGCCACACCAGAGCTCCTCACCCCAGGAACACCACCCAAGATGGTGACTCAAACCCAAATATGTCAAAGCAAGAGAATCCTGCCTCAATGTCATCATAAATCTTCTTGCAAATGCTTTCTGGACAGTCACTTGGTCCCTCTAAGATCTGAAGGCCTGGAGTTGGAAGCAGTAGTAGCAGGTAGAGTTGCAGCCACCATTACACTTGCAACCTCAGAGGCAGGTTCTGGACTACTTCTCTTTTCTCACCCAGGATCAACAGGGTTCTCCACTGAGTGAAAACTGCCATAGCGTCTAGTGATTCAGTCCCTAGAAGACTGTTCCAACTTGTCTCTGCTGCTGTTCTGGGCCCACACGCCTCATGCTGGACTTCACTTGGCTCCCAGCCTGGTGCAATAGACTGTTGATTCATGTTAATCTACCCACCTGAATTAAATGGGAAATTTGCTTCACTCTGTCACTTTGTGGGTTCTGTAGCACTAAAAAAAATTTAGAGTAATATTTTATAGCTATGGAGGTGGTTGTAGAGGGAACTAAGAGGGGTTTTTGCTTTTTCTCTGCCATCTTGGCTCTGCCTCAGATATTTATTAATAAATATGTGACCCTAGTAAATCATTTAATATATTTTGCTTTAGATACTCATCTGAAAAATGAGCTGGAGAAGAAAATGGTAAAGCACTCCATTACCTTGGCAAAGAAAATTCCAAATAAAGTAATGAATAATCAGACAGGACTGAAATGACTGACCAACAACAATTACAACAAATAATAAAAATCTAAAGAAACTGTAAGTCAAAAAAATCACAGAAATAATATTTTCATTAAAGAGACTGACGAGTCAACATTCCAAAATTTGTGTTATGTTGCTAAAATAGTACTTACAGGAAAATGTATATTTCTTAAACATGAAAATAAACAAAAGTGGGAAAGAAAAAACAATAAATTGCAACTGATTTTTTTAAATGAATACAGGTTAAAAATTCTTAATTAAATTTCAAAAGGGAACTTCTGAAAATTATAAAAAAGATGAAAATGTGAAAGAAGAAACATTTAAATAGTAAATTAAATAGTATCTGGTATCATTAAAAAAAAACTTAGGCCATTGGTTAATATGTCTTTAAAACAAATAGGAAGACCAAATTACTTGCATCAAAAATTGAAAAAGGGTCATTGTTCTACCACTGAAGAGGAAATTAAATCAAGTTTTGGAGTTGTTTTGCCAATTTATGTGCTGGTAAATCTGAAAATCTCAATGAAATGAAAGAATATTGACAAAAATATGAACTTCACAGATTGATAAAGGAGCATAGAGATTGCTTAAATAACCTTAAATTGAACATACTTTAGAGTGTTCCATTAGAAATGAATCCTCAGGACCAAATGGCTTTGAAAGTGTATTCTAAGAAACATCTAAGAAAAAAATCCCACTAT
>CM053593.1:231717151-231759486 GCA_028646575.1 Pseudocheirus occidentalis | reverse complement strand
TCTCTCTCTCTCTCTCTCTCTCTCTCTCTCACACACACACACACACACACACACGCACACACACACATGAATATGTTAGCAATGAGACTATATGAATATATAACAAAGATGATACATTATAACCAGGTTTGATTTATACCAGGAATGCAGGATTAATTCAGTAATAGGTAAACTATCAGTGTAATTGGCCATATTAGTGAAAAGCGACAGCAAAACCAAATATACATGCATACATACATATATATGTATATAATTTTCCTAATTACAAACCTTAGAAAGCAAAGGAATAAATGGAACTTTTCTTAAAATCTTAAGTAAGATCTATCTTATTCCATGAGTGAGCATTAACTCCAGTGAGGATAAATTCAAACTCTTATCAATAGAATCAGAGATGAAATAAGTATATCCAGTATCTTCACATTTATTCACGTGAGAAATGCTTCCTGTTATAATAAGAGAAAAAAAATAAAGTGAAGGATTTAGAACAAAAAAAATGAGGAAATGAAATTATCACTCTTTGTAGATTATGTGATAGATTACTTGGATAATCCTGGAGAATCAATTTGAAAGCTATAGAAACAATTATCCTATATAGACATATTTACATATTAACATATATTGACATAATTATAGAAATAATTAAGAGGTTTATCTCAGTTGTGGGATATGAAATGAACACTGAAACAATCAGCATTTCATGCTAGTTGTTATTATTGTCAATCATTTTTTGTTCTTAAAGAGGACATTAGGAGGATGATGTCTTGACTTGCAAGTGAAGTGGATTAAATGAGCCAGAGTTGTGGAAAGTCATTAGCCTGTTTCTTTCCTCCACAGTAATCAGAGTCCAATGGCAAGATATAGGTCAAAATCTTCTGGATGCAGTAGGAGACCTTGCTATTCCCTAGGTCTCAGTCTGAGGCAATGGCCCTTCAGGAATTAAAAACTATATAAGAATTGAGGAAAAGGTAACCTCCTCTGGCTTCAGAAAAAAAAAGTCCATCTGGCTACAGTTTTCAACAAAGTGGTCACAAATTTCCCTTCATGTATCAAATAAAACTCCATCTTTTGCAAGAGGTATTTCACAGACCCCCTCAGTCCTACAACTTTACCTCTGAGATTACAACCAATATACTTATAATGGTAGTTAATTTAAATTTGAAGACTCCTTTTTGTTATGTCAAGTAAGCAGGCCCTTATCCCTTAATAACTAATCAAATTTTTTATGGCCAAGAGGCAAAGGGTGCGAACTCTGTCTCCTATTGTTGACATAACTGGAGGGGTTTGGCTGAAACAGAAAGTCAGTGTTTGTGTGTGTGTGTGTGTGTGTGTGTGTGTGTATGCATAAGAAGAATACCACTGAGAGACAGTCAGAATCAAGAATTTGTTTCTACTAGCAGGCTCCTGGTGGTAGAAGCAAAATTTTTCCAGCATCTGGGTGCTACTTGATGCACTGAGAACTGAGTTGGAGTTTTCTATGAGACCAGAATCCAGTGAAGGCTGAAGTTGCTGCTGAGAAGACCACCTGGAAGGCTGAGATTTTTTCCAAGAGGGCCACCTGGAAGGCTGAGATTTCTTCAGGGTCCTAAAGCCAGTTGAACTGCTGGAAAAAATGAAGAAGCATGACAGGGATGAGACCTTGTTTGTTTGTGGCTTGATTGATCCTTGAGTTCCCTGCAAAAGAAGTGGTGAAGGTTTTGAGATGTGCTGGACCCTGTGAACTTCAGTGTGTATCAGAAATTGCCCATGGCACTGGACAAGAACCTGGGAACTATCTGCCTTTGAATCCGGGTGACTTGTGAATTCAGGTAGGAGCTGGGCCTATGGAAGGAGATCCAGGGAATCTGAGAGAGCACTCTGAATCAAGATGAATAAAAGGCCTCTCCTCAGATATTTGGGAGGAAAGGTCTTATAGAATGATCATCTCTGGATGAAATGTGATCTGCAACTTTGGAGGGAATTTTCAGATTAGTGAGAACACACTATTTAAGTTATTTGAATTTTTATTTAAGTTATTTGTATTTTTAAGTTATTTGAATTTAAGTATTTAAGTTATTTGAATATTTAAGTTATTTGAATTTTTTTAATACTGTGTAAAGCCACACACAAGCAGCTTCCCAGAAGAATGCTGCTGTGAACAACTTTCAAGGTTTCGATTTCATAATATAGTGAACACTCTATTTATTCAATAACAAATCCTAGCTAAGCATTCATAGAAAATAAAAATACAGCATTCATAATGACATGGTAACTCAAAAATTTATCACTAAAATGGCCACATAGTTTTCACCAAAGTGGTCACATAATTTAAACAAAGTACATTCATTTAATCAATCAATCACTTAGTAACTTAATCATTCAATGGTTCTCTTTTAAACAATATGCATTCATTTAGATAATCAAACATTTAGTTAAATCCTTAATTCAACCAGTCTTAAGGAGGAGAGCCTCCTTTATCTTTAAATCACTCTCCTTAAGGAGGCAAGGCTCCTTAAAAGACACAAAGTACAATAGTCCAAGTTCTCCACCCATGGGGTGCAATTTATTTACAATATCAGTCACTACTGAGGGGTAGTTGAAAATATACAGGCTGTCCACCCTGAGGTCACAAATAAATTACAATTTTATCAGTCACTTCTCGGTATTCATGGAGAGGATTTTTCATCTTGATCTGAGGTAGGTTCTCAGTTTCCCTGGTTTCTCTTCCATGTTCCCAGCTCCTACCTAAATTCACCAAACTGTCACCTGGGTTCAAATACATATAACTCCCAGCTTCTTGCCTAGCTGTCTGTGCAATTCCTGTTCTATACTGAACCTCACAGTGCCCAATTCACTGTAAATCCTTTATAGTCCCTACTACTTGGAGGTCAAAGCTCAACCAAGCCACAAACAGACAAAGTAGTGACACCACAGTCATACCTCCCCAGCCCTTGGCAACTCTGGGTGGCCCTCAGAACTCTTCAGATTTTTGTTCTCAAAGTCAAAATCACTTTATCCAGCCTCCCCATGGCTTGCTCCAAGAAATTCTCCCTCAGTTCTTAATTATCATTCCTCTTCTCAATTCTTCACAATTTTTCAGTTTAGTCTTCAGTCCAGGCAGCATCAGCTGCCCTGCTTCTACATTCTTATCCCAAGAAGTTCTAACTTTCCCAGATGGGGTTTTTCCGTATATACAGTATTGCTCCTCCATGTTCAGCTCTTTCCTGTTGTGTCAGTAACAGGGGTTCATACCTTCTGTTTCTTTAACAGAGGCTTGATTTGAAACTAGGTGCTAAGTGCCTGTCATCTTCAGGGATCTTCAAATTTCATTACCATTACATACCTCAGAAAATATATTACAGGTTGGTACTTCTAAGGTGAAAAATAAGTATTTATTGAGAAAATTCACAAAGTATTTATCTTTTTTGGTGACATTTTTACTTCATAGGCTTTTTTTAAAATACAAACACACAAAAGAGTGTTGTCCATAGTGTAAACTATGTATTCCTTTGCTATTTCTTCACTGAAAATACTCACATTCATGGAAATATTTTCCTCTCTTACCAACCAATGAGGGTTAACAGGCTTTAATATTTGTGTGAATACATCTGCATTGACTCTTTGAACTATCTAAGAGCTAATTTCATGCTTAAGTCATCAATTTCACTTATATATGTCTTTAATTCAGTGTTTGTGTAAAAGCAGCTCTAATTTTGCTTTTATGCGTATTTTTAACAGTGATGTAAGAAGCCTGAAGGAGTAAAAATAATAAGAGTGCATCAAAGAGAGCTATTTACAGAACTTTATATTTGATAAATGCTAGAAATTTTTCTCAGATTTAATCTCTTCCAAATTGTGTGATAAAATACTTTGTTCAGCTGCTCTCTCATTCACACTTACCAGATGTTTGTTGACAAACTGTTTTACGTTGCCGAAGTTTCCAGTGTAAAGAATGACATAATTTGTTCCTGTCAAGGTCAAAGCCTTCTTTGATATTACAATAGAAACTGTAGAATGACATTAGATTGGTAAATGTATTCTGAATAATTTTGAGTTTCACTGGCACAAGTATCTACAGAAGAGAATTTATTTTAACAAATTAACTAGAAAATCATGGATAGATTTTTGTATAGTTTGGAGTGTAGTAGAAACAATCATTAACATCCAATTAAATTATCCTTTCCCTTTCTTGTCCATTTTAAGTTTGTATTCATTGGGAATGTCTAAAAGAAATAAATATAATGAAGTTATAATTTGAAACTAAACTTGGAACATTGCAAAAGACAAGCATAAATAATAATTTGGTTAGTTTGCATGTAGTTTTGTTAATGTTTCTGAACACAAGTTTCTAGGTCAGACTTGAACAACTTCAAAACTTCTCTGGGCCATAGATAAATTGGACTACAGACAGACTGATGACAGTTGATTGCCACAGGTCACATGACAAACAGGAGACAGTGTATAGTGGCACACCTACATTTTTTGAGGACCACCTGAAGTTCTTCAACAGGCCCCTAGTAGCCTAGAGGCCATTTGGTTTGTGGACCTGTTCTAGATACTAGAAAAATCATACTATGTAAGGATATAGCAGTCATTTTTTTCAAGGAGGCACTCTCTCATTCTTAAAACATTTTTCTTCTTCTCCTTCCCCAGTGAACTTTACCTTCACATACTTCTATACATCTTTTGACTTAAATACCCATTGTCCCAGTCACTCAAGTTCCAAATCTGAAAAATCATCACACATACTTCTTTTACATTTAGTTCCCTCCCCCATATTTGATGGGGTAACAAATTCTACCCCTTTTAATTGACTAATATCATTAATATCTCTTTTTTTCTCAATCTAAAATGTCATTGAATTACTCAAGTTATCTAAGTGCCCTTATGCCAATCACTCCAGTTTCTTTTTCAAGAAAATCCAAGCGGAGTCATATAGACTGGACAATGACTGAAAAACAACGAAGGATAAAACTGCATAATACATTTCCAGGTTTATTTTGTGTATTATTCTGTATTTTGTCTCTATTGGAATACTAACTATTTTTTAAAATTTTATGTAACATTCTTCAGTCATAATAAATTCATACAAGTCGGCTCATTGACTATTAACTTGATATTTAATGATGGTTATTAAAATAAGCATGAAATTATCTGGGACCTATTTCAGATATGACCTATTACATGAATCCTTCCTCAAACTTTCAAAATGAGTGAGACTTCTCCCTGTCAAATTGTGTTAGAGTACTTTCTCTGCATCTCTCTTTTTCTCTATTTCCTTTTATTTTTTCTCATATTTATTTGTATGTGTGCTGTATATTTCCATTATATAGGAGTTTCCTTGAGGTAAAAATTAATAATCATTTATTAAGGGTTTACTGTGTACATACAAGGGCAAAAATAGCACTAGTTATCAAGGACCTAATGGCTTAATAATGAGAAAAATGAAAACTTTCATGTATAAGCAAGATTCTCTCTATCTTCCATTCTCTACACACACACACACACACACACACACACACACACACACACACACTTGGATATGTGTGAACATTGTTTAAACATATTGTCTATGAACCAGTTGAAGTATCCAATAGGCAGGTGGAGATACTAGTCTGGATGTCAGGAAAGAGATTAGAGCAGCATATAAAGTTTCTGATAAGTGTCATAATAGAAATAAATATTTAATGAATAGTAACTGATGAGATAACCAATCACGGCAAAAGAGAAGCCAAGTCTTATGTTTCAAATCTGTTTGGTAGACATAACCTGAATAAAGATTGAACAACCAGAACTGGGGAATAATCAGTATACTTAAAGAGCATCAAAGAAAAGTGAATCGAAATTGGCAAATGCTGAAGAGGTAAAAATGGATGAGAATTTATAGACTCTTGGATTTAGAGATCTTTGCCAACTTCTAAGGACACACTTTTAGTGGAATTATGAAGTTTGAAAACAGATTTCATATTTATACAGACAATGAGAGTAAAGAAAATGGAGATACCAACTACGTGTTTCCTACTCAAAGATGTTAACTACAAAAGGGAAGGGATATATAGAAAGCCAGCTAT
Organism: Pseudocheirus occidentalis; assembly: GCA_028646575.1. NCBI lineage: Eukaryota > Metazoa > Chordata > Mammalia > Diprotodontia > Pseudocheiridae > Pseudocheirus > Pseudocheirus occidentalis. Next base: position 231,753,439 of record CM053593.1, on the reverse strand, counting down.
TTTTGAAGGATGTGTAAAGTAGGAGATTTTTGAACATGGGTAATGCATGTGTGTAATTATAGATACCTTGGATGCAGTCAGTAGAAAGGGAGAGAGTTAACCTAGAGATCAGGTGGACCCTGTGACGGAGGCATTCAATATTAGTAACCTTGGATAAAGTAGTTTTATTTCAATAATGCAGTTGGAAGTCAACCTGCAGAAAATTAAGAAAGTGGAGAATAAGGATACTTTCTTGTCAATTGTGTTATGGTGGACATTGTCTGTGTAGAGTTTGAAGAGTTTGTAGAGTAGAAGACAGCTTAACTTTTTTCCATCTCTAAATTCTATGATTCTGTGAAAATAACAGTGGTTCAGGGATATTTACAGAGACACAGCAAAATAAAGTTGCTAAAGAATAGAGGGCATCTAAGTAGTGCAGTGGATAGAGCACAGGGCGTAAAGTAGGGAAGACTCATCATCTTGGGTTCAAGTCTGGCCTCACATACTTATCAATCCTGTGCTTTGTCAAGTCATGCAACCCATTTGCCTCAGTTCTTCATCTATAAAACAATCTGGAGAAGGAAACGGCAAACCACTCCAATGTCGTTTCCAAGAAAATCTTAAATGGAGCCACAAAGAATCAGACATAACTGAGATGACTGAACAATAACAACAAGTTTCAAAGAATTACATTAGTAGTATCTTAGGCCAGACATATTTTTATATTATTTTTTTTTCAGTTTTATTTGCAATTATTTGTTCCTAATTTTCTGCTGTAAATTAGACTTAGTAGACAATGGTGAGGGGATATCAATAATATATTGAGATGATATATTGCAAATATATATGCAAAACAATATTTATGCAAATACATACATATGTGTATGTGTGAGTGTACACATCAAAGCAATTTTAAACTCTGAATTCTAAATAAGAAGTTCAGATTGTGGTAAAAGGATATGCTGAGCTTCACAATTCAGAGTTTGTAAGGACTATGCCAGTCAAATATGGTGAACCCCTGAAAGTGGAGGACCACTATGTTGCCTTAGGAGACATCAGGTCAGCAATCCAGGAAGTCCAAGTAGTTCATCTTTTTAAATGCAGGCCCCCTCCTCCTGCCCCCAGTTACACACCAAGCAGGTAAAAGTGTCTATCCTAGACAGTCTTTAATTGGTTTATGTAACCTATTTTTTCCTCCAGAATTTATTTATTTATTTTTAGTTTTCAATATTCATTTCCACAAGATTTCGAATTCCACGTTTCCTCCCCATCTCAACCCTTCCCCCACCTCAAGATGACAAGCATATTGATTGCACCCTCCTCCCAGTCTGTCTGCTCTTATATCTGTCTCTTTCCTTTCTCTTCTCCCATACCCATTTACTTTTGCAGGACAAGATGAATTTCTCTACCTCATTGCCTGTGTATCTTATTTTCTGGTTTCATGTAAAACCATTTTTTTTCAGAATTTGTTTTTAAAACTTTTTTTTCTGGAATTTCTCCCTTTTCCTTCCTCATGGACATCTATTGAGAAGACAAACAATTCAATACAGGTTGTACATACATGGTTATGCAGAGTATTTCCATAGGAGTCATACTGTGAAAGACTTGCTATATTTTCCTCTGTCGTATCCCTCCCACCATTTATTCTATTTTGTCCTTTCATTCTTTTCAAAAGTGTTTGTTTATGAATGCCCCTTCCCCCATCTTCCTTCCCTTCTATGATCTCTCACCTCATGACCCTTTCCTCACTACATTCCTGTAGAGTAAAATACACAATTGAGTATGTATGCTATTCCATCATTAAGCCAAAACTTATGAGAGTAAGGTTGGCTCATTCTCTTTCACCTCCCTTCTCTTACCCTCCATTGTAAAATCTTTCTTTTGCCTCTTTTATTTGGGATAATTTACTCTATTTTGTCTCTCTCTTTCTAATTCTCCCAATATATTCCTCACTGACCTCTTAATTTTATTTTTCAGACGGCATCCCTTCATATTCAACTAACCCTTTGTCTTCTGTCATTGTAAACACACACACACACACACACACACACACACACACACCCCTATATGTATCTCCTGTACAATTTCTTTCCTAATGCCCATTCTATCAGTTGTTAGTTTCTCCATCTGCTTCTGTCTGTCTCTCTTTCTTTGTGTTAATCTTCATACAATTTCTATTTCCTCATTTATGTACTTCTTGTTTCATAAGTACAATTTAACTTCCTTATATTTATTGCCTGTATAATAATTCTGAAAATGGTTACATTATGTTCTTTTAGCTTCTTTTATGACAAACTCCTTGGCAACAGGAATTATTTTATTTTTCATAATTTTCTATTCAATTCCATTAAAATATTGAGTTCCTATAGTTGACAAAGCACTGTGCTAAGTGCTGGGGTTACAAAAATGAGGAAAAATCAGACAATTTCTCCCTCAAGGAGCTTGCAATCTAATGGAGGAATGATAAGACACTAAAGGAAACTGAAAACCGGGGTATAAGAGGGAGGATGCTATGTTCTGTGACTTTGCAGCCAACATAGCTGCAGAAGAAAAATGTAGAATTATCTTTTAAAAAGTGCACATCTTAACTATTTATAAGAAGTCAATCAGCTCCACCATTCAGCACTCCAGTCAAAAGGGGGACATAACTATGGAGGATGAAATAAAATAAGTCAATAAGCATGGCTTTGATATTTCAGGTCCTCAGTTTATCCTTGAAGAGATATAATTTTCTTTGGATTTGTAGTCAAGAACTGCTGATGAAACACAGAGAATGACTGAATCATAAATATGTGGAACAGTGTCTGACATATTTCTAATTGACTGATTTTTGTATTTAAACTTCTAGCAAAGTACTCAAATAACATAGAAGGTATTTAAACATTTGTTAAGATGAATTCCAGAATTTGTACTTGATAATTAAAAACTGGTGTCCTGTAGCTTAAAATTTATGTCATCATGAAATCACATTGAAGTAAAAAACAACAACAACAACAACAACAACAACAACAAAAACGTTCTCATGCTCAAAATTGCCTGGGCCTGCCAGACTGTTAATTTTCCGAGTCACCTACCTCAGTCCATGTCTACAACCCGGTCACCTTCTGGACCCTTTGGGATACTCCAGGATTAGACAGACAGACTAGTCAGACACCTTGGTGGAGTAGTATAGGTCTTTTTATTCTATCCTATTGTGAGCTCTATCCCCATGTGTGCCATGCCTCCTTGTGCACCATGTCCTGCTCTCTCACACTCCTCTGCCTAATATAGACTATTTGTCTTCCCCCTGTCACGTGCCCTGGTAAGAGTATCCTGATAGGGGGGAGCGCTCCTCTGCTTATTCCACGCATGCTCTATACAACCCCTGACCTTTTGTCGTCCAAGATCCCTGTACCCGTGGGACATGGGACAGCAAGTGCTTGGTAAACAGGAAGTATGGTCACAGGGGCGTGGCAAATGCACTGATGCCTCTTAGACCCACTTCCAGTATTCCTGTTTGCAAAGACACACTGACCAAGTTCACACCTCTAGTCATTCAAGGCTTAAAGGATCTTACAAAAATGAATTGCTACCACATGTTTCCTAGATATAGAAATTTAGGTCAGGAACAAACCTTGCAGATCATTTAGTCCAAATAAATTATTTTATATTTTGGAAAGCTAAGACCAATAGGGGAAAAATGAACTATCCAAAACCACACAGCAAGTTAGAGGCATTATCAAGACTAGGACCTAGGTTTCCAGATTCCTAATGTAGTCCTTTTTCCATGACACAATGGAGGGAAATTATTTATTTTCTAGTGATGAAGAGTATTACCCATTTTTTCTAAAATAGCAAGTCCTCACAATGAGAATGATCTTTATAACTCATTATATCACACAGTGATAAAAACTCACTGATTTTGACTGATAATGTTTTTCTGTGTAACTGAACCCAAAGGAAGAACATAATAACATCTTCTCCATTTTTAGTACTGTGACTATATTATTGTATGCATGGGAAATGAATGATGAACTGGAAATATGGTGTTTCTTTAGTGCTGATTCACATTTCTGTAATGTTTCCACTTATATCACTGAGTTTGATTACCATCAGGGTCAATTATGAAGATCAATAGGTGGAATGAGCCATCTCTTATCCTTCCTGGGATATCAAGAATTATTTTTTTCCTTCAAAATCGATGGAAATAGAAAATGACCAAAAGTATTTTTTTCACTCGCCTCACAACCAACATGTATATAGCTATATGATCATATTATGAACATATGCATGCATGTGTAAGTATATGTGCTTACATATGTATGTCAATATATAGTACATATATTTAAATATGTACATATGTGCATATATGTGTATATATATTCATATTTCCCAGATAATCACTATCTCAGAATGATTTTAATATAAACAGTGTTATAAATATTACATATAGTGCAATGCATATATTTCACTGAAAACGAAATCATACATATGGAAGAATTCAAGTCATAGTCTCTCCTTTGGACAACTCTGTGAAACACTGACAATAAAAAAGAAATATAAAGGCAGCTATGTGGTGCAGTGAATAGAGCACTGGCCCTAGAATCAGGAAGACCTGAGTTCTAATAGAGCCTCAGACACTTAACACTTAGTAGCCACGTGACCATGGGAAAGTCACTTAAACTCAATTGCCCTGCCTTCCCCCTTACAAAAAACAAAGAAAAAAACACCTATGGGGTGCAGAGCCCAGATGGTGGAGAAAAATTAAGACTTTTCTTGAGCTCTCTCCCAAACACCTCCCAATTCTTGTAAAAAAAGATTCTAAACAAATTCTAGAGAAGTAGAACCCACAAAATGACAAAGAAATAAATTTTAAGACCAACACAAGCTCAAAGGTTGACAGGAAAGAGGAGTTGCAGCAGTCTGAGAGGAAAATGTAGTCCAGCAGTAGCTGCCCTGGCCCAGGCAGGGCTGGAGAAGGCATCAGGGAATGGAATCTCTGGCAACTGTGGCAGTTTCCAGACTTAACCCGCAAATGCTAAATACATCATAGAAGGCTGATAGGAAAGGATTTTTGGACCTGGATGAGAGAGGAGCATGTTCCAGACCCAGCATCAGAATGAGAAAAGCAGAAGCAATGGCATAAGCAGTGACAATGGCTGCTTACAGAGCTCTGGGCTCACAGAAGGTGAGGATATTTAGTGGTAGATCAGAAGTGGATTTTGTGGATATTTTGGTGACATTGAGGCAGATTTTCTGACTTTATCTTACTTGCATCTGTGTGGAAGGCATGAGTGATGGTCCTTGGGTGCAGCGGAGCTCAAAAGAAGAATTCAAAAGTCAGGCAATTGTAGGGGAAAATGAGCAAATAGTATAAAAATATCAGACTATAGAGTCTTACTTTGGTGACAAGAAAGATTAAAACATACTACCAGTAGAAAACAACACAATCAAAGACCCTACACTCAAAACCTCTAAGAAAATATTGAATAAGTCACAGACTATGGAGGAGCTCAGAAAGGATTTTTTAAATCAAGTAAAAGAAGTAGAGCAAAAATTCGGAAGAGAAATGAGAGTGATGCAATAAAATCATCAAAAAATGAGTCAACAGCTTATTAAGGAGACCCCTAAAATGTGAAGAAATCACCTTAAAAATATAGTAACCTAAGTGACAAAAGAGGTGCAAAAAGCCAAGAAGAAGAAAAATGCCTTAAAAAGCATAATTCTTAGATGGAAAAAGAGGTTCAAAAGTTCACTGAATTAAATAATTCCTTAAATATTAGAATGTATCAAATGGAAGGTATTGGATTTATAAGAAATCAACACATTATGAAACAAAACCAAAAGAAATAAAATTTAGAAGGCAGTGTTAAATATCTCATTGTAAAAAGAAATGACCTGGAAAACAGATCCAGGAGAGATAATTTTAAAAATACCAAACTATCTGAGACTGGGGGAGAGGCTTTACAGCAGGATCACTGTTTTGGGGTTGTGGGTAGAGGAAAGATGGGGAGAAAATTTGTAACTCAAAATATTCTGGAAATGAATGATGTAAACAAGAAAATAAATAAAATAATTAATAATAAAAAATACTGAAGTATCTGAAAGACACAATGAAAACATAGCATATATATCACCTTTCAAGAAATTATGAAAGAAATATGCAATGATAGTCTAGAACAAGAGGTGAAAATAGATCATGAAAGAATCCACCAATAATCTCCTGAAAAATCCAGAAAGCAAAAACTGCCAAGAATATTGTAGCTGTATTACAGAGTTCCCAGGTCAAACAGAAAATATTTCAAGAAGCCAGAGAAAAACAATTCAAGTATTGTGTAAACACAATCAGAATAACACAAGATTTAGGAGTTTCTACTTTAAGGTATAGGGGGATGGAGGGGGGTGGGATATAATATTCTGGAGGTCAAAGGAGCCAGGATTAAAACAAAGAATATTCTACCCAAAAAAACTGAGTGTAGTCCATGAGGGAAAAATTGATACTCAATAAAATATGAGACTTTCAAGCATTCATCATGAAAAGACCAGAACTGAATAGAAAATTTGATTTTCAAATACAAGACTCAAGAGAAGCATGGAATGGTAAACAGTTATAAAAGTTGAAGTGTTTCCATTCTGATATAGAAAGATGTTATTTGGCCTGCAGCTCTGCTTGCCAAGGAGAGCCTGCAAGAGAGGAAGCAAGTGCTATATGTATACCCCCAAAGGAGATACCCAGAGAGACAGGCCCAGGAGACTGACTGAGCCCAAAGGACATGGAGCAAGCCAGGGCCACAGGAAGAAGGCCAAGCAGCAGGCCCTCCCCACAGGCTGGAGGGGTAGGGAGTGTGAAGGGAGGGATGGGACTCCCCAACTTCCCATTAAATTCAGTGTTTTCACAAAAAAAAAGATGTTATTTGTAACTCATGAGATCTTTCTCAGTATTAGGGTAGTTGGAGAGATACATATACTCATACACACAACCCTTTATTTATGTGTACAGGTGTATATATGCATATGTATGTATTTATGTGTAAACACAGATATATTTATATGTATCTGCATATTTGTTACATAAATATTACATATATATACATATATACATATATACATATACATATGTAGATAGATAGATGTCTGTGTGTATATGTGTATGTGTGTATGCATAGGAGTGTGTGTGTGTGTGCGTATGTTTTAGACAAAGGGCACCAAGTGTGTTGAATATAAAGGGATCATATCTAAACAACTAAAAATAAAATTAAGGAATCAGAGGGGAATGTACTGGGAGAAAGAGGAAGTGAGAAGTAGGATGGGGTAATTTATCCCACCTTAAAGTGGCAAGAAAATTGGTTTCATGTGGTAGTTAGGTGACACAGTGAACAGAGCACAGGCCCTGTAATCAAGAGAACCTGAATAGCTGGATTACCTTGGGCAAGTCTGTTGGGGGCTAAGACTTTCTGGGGTCTTGGAACACTATTTCCCTCATTCTACAAGGTCATTAGGCAGATGTGCAAGGAAAGTATAATTTTGTTGGGTGGATGCTCTCATTGGTTTCTTGAATATCTAAAGAAAGTACTGAAAGTTAATTTACAAGTCCTGATTGGGACTCCCAGTTTATTGTGCCTCTGGAGGTGGTTCTAGGATAAATATCATAATGAGTGATTAGCCCTGGGCTGGGGTAGGGGAAAGGTGAGTCACATAGTCACCCCTGCAATAAGGAATATAAGCTTTATGATTTTCTTGTATCCTTGGGTTGGTATGGAATAGCTCTGCAATAAACAGACTATGAAATACATCCGTGTCTCTCTGTCTCTTTCCTTTATTCAGCTGGAAGCTTTCTCTCACTTTCTCTTTGTTTTCCTCAACTGGTAGCTAGGCCCAATTGCCTTGTGTTACCCCCACCAAAAGAAGAAATTTTTTACAATGGAAGGGAAGAGGGGGTGCAACTGAAAGGGAATGAGTAAACTTTCTTTCATCAAATTTGACTTGAGGAAGTAATAACATGCACATGTAATTGGTTATTGAAATCTATCTTATCCTACAGGAAAGATGGGGGAAAGGGAATAAGAGAGAGGGCATGACAGAATGGTGGGCAAATGGAAGGAGGGGGCAATCAGGAACAAACACTTTTGAGGAGGGACAAAGTCAAAGGAGAGAATAGAAAAAATGGAGGACAGGATAGGAGTGAGGTAAATATAGCTAACCTTTCACAACATAACTGTTATGGAAGTGTTTTGCATAACTACACTTGTATACCCTAATTGCTTGCCTTCTCAATGTGGGGTAGGCAGGGAAGGAAGAAGAAAATAGGGAATTCAAAATTTAAAAAAAAAAAATATATATATATATATATGTATATATATGTATATATATATATATATATATAATTGTGTTTATACATACAACTGTGAAATACACTATACAGGCAATGGAGTGTAGAAATATATCTTTACAGAAAATAGAATGGAAGGAGATAACAGAAAGGGGAGGGGGCATTGGTAATAGAAAGGAGGGTAGATTGGAAGAATGGGTAATCTGAATGCATGCCATCTTTGGGTAGGAGGAGGGTAGAGATGGAAAGAAATTTTGGAATTCAAAATATTGTGGAAGTGAATGTTGAAAAACAAAAACAAATTGTTAATTTTTAAAAACAAAGACACAGAGATAAAACAGTTGGCTCAAAACTACAAATTTTGTTTATTGTTCACTCATTTTAGTCGTGTATGATTCTTCGTCACTCCATTTGGGGTTTTCTTGGCATACATACTGTTGTGGCTTGCTACTTTTTTCTCTAGCCCATTTTACAGATAAGGAAACTGAGGAAGAGAGTGTTGAGTAACTTGCCCAAGGTCACACTGATAGTAATTGTCTTGAGGTCATATTTGATCTCAGGAGTATTTCTGACTTCAGGACCAGCACTCTTATCCACTGTGCCACCTAACTGGCCACAGTACTAATCTTAGTGAGTAGGAACAATTTCCAAATATGTTAACTATCCTTTTAAACCCTCAAACATTACACAATTATTTGTTTTCATTTTGAGCTATGTCATGATTAGAGATATTTACATAATGTTTGATTGATCTTGGCTTCCTAGTTTAAAACTCAACTTTTAGGAAATACAAAATATACTGGGGAAAGTCAAACACAGTTTCCTTATTAATGACCAATAATGGACTGAAAATCTTAAGTAAAGACACAATTAACTTTATTAATTCAATTATAATTCAGGAATAATTCATGGATGTCTAAATTTTTTGGTTTTGTTTTAGTCACTGTTAGGAAAGTTGTAAATGGTTGTGGTTAGGAAAGGTGTTGAATGCTAGTAAATAGACATGTGCTTTACTTTCGACTGTACCATTAATTAGTTCTCCATTTGAACTTGGGGTAAGAATAAATATGGTAGGCTTTTGTTTCCTTATTTTTTTAGTAAGCAATATTTTATAAAATAAAAATGCAATGCCAATCTTATGAATGTAATACTATACCTATAAATGTACATAGGTGTGTATATATGTATATGAACAGATATCATTGCTTTTGAAAAAAGAAAAACATATATATTAATCCTTGATTGTAGGGTATTGTGTAAGTACTGAGCTTAGTGTCAAGTACAGTTCCTGGTACACATCAGGAACTTAATAACTGATTGATTGATACATGTCTGTAAGTGTACAGTGTCTAGGTTAAGGAAACAGATTATTTTTAGTAATGACATAAGAGAAGAAATAAAAAGAGAGTGGGGAGGGGATTTGACAGTGGAATTTGCAATATCCTAACAATACATTTTTATGTGCTACAATTTATCATATACTTGAATGGATTTCTATTCATTAGTTAGGAGACCACCCAGGCATTCTAATCTTTATCCTGTTGCTAGACCCAGATGGCTTTATAAGAGAAAGTAATATTGGTGACATTGGGCAGCTCATCCTCACTTAAATCCTATTTATTTTCAAGTCATGGCATCACCTTTATCATGTCAGGGGTTCTCCTTAAGAATGAAGGAGAAAACAGCAATTCATCATCAGAATCTCAAAAATTTTGCAACATGTAACACCTAGGATTTAGCAGTACCATTTATTAAATTCAAACTTATAATAAAGTCTCCTAAACTAAACAAATTATTAAAAAGATTGAACTAATTCTGATAGAAAAAAAAAACATATCTTAACACAGTTAGTGAAAACAAGCCACTCCAGTTTCGTGATTAGGCATAGAAAATAGGTACAGATATGAAGTAGGTTTTCTTCTTTTTATTTTTTAAATAGGAGTTTAGAGGGGCAGCTAGGTGGCACAGTGAGTAAAGCACTGGCCCTGGAGTCAGGTGGACCTGAGTTTAAATCTGGCCTCAGACACTTGACACACTTAGTGGCCATGTGACTTTGGGCAAGTCACTTAGCCCAAATTGCTCTCAAAAAAAGGGGGGTAGCTAGGTGGCACAGTGAAAAGAGCATGGGCCCTGGAGTCAGGAGGTCTTGAGTTAAAATGCAGCCTCAGACACATAACACAAAAATGAGTCATGTGACTTTGGGTGAGTCGTTTAACCCCAACTGCTCTCCAAAAAGAAAATAAACAGGTGTTTAGAGGGGTCAAGAAGGACACAAATCACATAAAATGACAAAGTTAAAGACCCTAGAATTATAGTAAAAGAAAGTGAAGGAACTCTTTGTTTATTGTTTATCATATATATCTTAAATTTAAAGTTAGTCTGAACACAAGATATTTTCAAACTCAAATCATATAGTTTGGATGAGGTGAATGAAGCACAGAGATATTAAATGACTTACCTAATGTCACATAGGTAACAAGTATCAGAATTAGGTTTTTAACCCAGCCATCCATACTCCAAATTTATCTCTCTCCCAATAGAACTGTGCATGCTAGTGTGCACAATTCATAGAGAAAACCCACTGGTGGGTGTATATATAATAATCATATTATTATAAGCCTCTTTATGTTGTAAGTTCACTCTTTGTCACTTCTTTACTATTTCTGCACAGGTGACTTTTTAGGGAAAGTCCTTCTATTGTTTTAGGGTCCACATCCTGTTTGCCTATCCTGGTGGTGCTCCCTTCTGATTGACTGAGTATTGTGGTCCTTTCTGAGATTAGATGGGTGTGGATGTGGGTGAAAACATGGACATACCTTCTGTTTCTGTGGGAAATATGAGGAATGGGTCTGGAGGCAGTGAGTAGCAACAGGCAGTGACTGGGATCCCATACCATGGAAACTTGCCTGCTATTTCTGCAAGAAATATGGGTTCTTGGAAATACTTGTTGTTCTAATGATCAGTGAGACATATATAAAAGTTAGGATAGTGTGTGTGTGTGTGTGTATGTGTGTGTGTGTAAGGGTGTGAGTGGCTAGGTAGGGGGAGTGGGCCTGTTGTTCAGTGGAGCCTATAAAGAAGTTACAATATTGAAGCTGGGAGCAACTTTATTAGGATTCCATCATAGGGCACCTCACCTGATTTACCCAAAGCCCTTACCAAAATGATATAAAGAACTCCTCCAAATGGGGCTCCCCCGAAGACTGAGAGACTGAGGATCAAAAGGCTGGACATGTCAGAGGAGCCACCCACGTTATGTTCTGGGAGGTGGAATTTTCTCCACTTGACCATCTACAGGAGACCTCTAAGAAAAGCGTGGCGTGAGTTTGGTATAGAAACCTGAGAAAGAAATTCGCAACCTCTAATTTCTGACTACATTTCTTCATTCTTTCTACTTATTTTACTGAGTAGGATTCAGAGTCTAGTTTACTTTGAGAATTTTTTTCCCTTGATCCTTTACCCTTTCAAAAATTATGTGTTTAAGAATTTCCTAAGTTTAGAGTCAGTCTCCAACTTCCCAGAGACAGAAGAATTTCTTAAAAGGCTGAATTGCAGTAGAAATCTATAGATCAGTGATAAAAATCTAATAGATATATGTTTTGCCATCCATTGTTGTAAGATACTTGTATGTTCAATGTTCAAAATGAATGAGAAATATTTTGCCAAATATTCTTAGAAAGTTTCTTCACATAACTGGGAGCATATAATGAGTTTAATGAGATCTTTGTGCTTCACAGTTCTGTACTTGTCCATAGATATCTTTAAATCCATTTCATCTTAATTTTTTTCCTCCTAGAGGTGAAATAAAGGCTACCATATATTTGATGGTACTAAGAAATTGAATGGCTGTGAGTGAGTCATGAACTCTATTAATTATTTTCAGGGAGACCTAGGCATAAACTTTATAAAAAATGTTTTCAATTACAAACCAAAGAAATAAATTCATATTTCGTTCTGGCCCACAAGACAAAACTTGTCTCATGGGAACACAGTCCTTTGGAGGATCAGAGACATGGATTATATATTTAAATACAAATTGATGTATCAGCTAGAGGAGATGAAAGAAGTGGTACAATTTTAAGCAAATCATTGATGTTTTGTGAGCACCAAGGACTATGGTAGGTTTCTAGCCTATGCCATATAAGAATAAAGTGAAGTGATTGTCAATGTTTAACCTAGAGAAAAATATAAGAAAATAAAAAAGTTGTGTTAAATTATTTGTAGGCCCGTTATTTTGGAAAAGGGGATTAATACTTTGTTCTCTGGCTAATTAAAGAGGATATATATATACACACACACACACATTTGTGTGTATGTATGTGTATATATATTAATTTTTAAGTTAATTTATTTATTTTTAGTTTTCAGTGTTCATTACCATAAATTTTAAATTTTCTCCCTCTCTCTCCCCAAGACAATGTAACATGGGTTCTACGTTTACATTCCTAGTAAACATATTTCCCATTAGTCATGTTGTATAGAAGAACTAGAATGAAGGGGTAGAAACATGAGAAAGAAAACAACAAACTAAACTAAACACAAAAAAATAAAATAGTCTGCTTTGCTCTGCATTCAGACTCCATAGTTCTTTCTGTAGATGTGGATGACATTTTTCATCATGAATCATTTGGTATTATTATAGGACCTTGCATTGTTGAGAAGGGCTAAGTTTAACAAAGTCAGTCATCACACACTGTGGCTGTTCCTGTGTACAATGTTCTTCTGGTTGGATGTACTTTCAGTTATCATTCAACATCAATTCACATATGTCTTTCCAGTTTTTTTGAAGTCTACCTGTTCATCATTTCTTAAATCACAATAGTATTCCATTACATTCATATACCACAGATTATTCAGCCATTCCACAAACGAGGGGTACCCCCTCAGTTTACAGTTCTAGGTCACTTCAAAAAGAGCTGTTATAAATATTTTTGTACCTATGGATCATTTCCCCATTTTTATGATCTCTTTGAGATACAGCTCTATAAGCAATATTGCTGGGTGAAAAGAAATGTATAGTTTCATAAAAGAAAGAAGCAAAGATAAAATGGATAAAAAATGACATCAATGAAATAGACCTTGGTTTTTGGGACATTCTTTAAAATAAACAAATCATAGGCTCAGAGGCCAGATTTTAGTCTGTAACAATCATGTGTGGAACGAATGTGCTTATATAATTGTTCCTATCAAGAATTCTCTAAATTAAATATTGGGAAGTGAAAACAATGCCTAACCATTCATTAAAAGAGAGTAGAAAGGACATTTGATATGACAACAAAAGAACAGTAGTTGAAGAAGAAGCCATAGACAGGACAAGAATGAATAAGATTTCACAGAATCAAGTAAATAAGATTAGGGAAAGGGGAAGGTGGGAGAAAATACTTTCATATTATCAGATATGGCTTATACTCTTTTAAAAGGGACCAACAGAGAAAGATAAAGATATGACGGGAAATTTCAACTAATTGAGTTTCTACCTGAATTAGGACTTCTATTAGTACCATACTAAAAAAGGTACTTCAATGAAACTACATACTCCTTGATAATGGCTATCAGTTCTACTAAAGTAAAAAAAGAAATTTAACACTGGACCTGGAGTCAGGAAGACCTAAGTTGAAATCTGCTGAAACCTAATTTGCTTCAGTTTCCTCATCTGTAAATATTTTGGAGGAGAAAATGACAAACCATTCCAGTGTCTGCCAATAAAACAACAAATAAGGTCATAAAAAGTCAGAACTGAACTGACTGAATAGCAACTACATGGACTATTACTGGATTTATAGTATGGAGAAGATTCAGACAATCCTGTCATTTTATATCTAAGGAAACTGAAGACCTATAGATGAAGAAACAACCAAACATTACAAAATCAATAAATAGTATAATTAGAATTTGAACTTAGATTTTCTGACTCCAAATATAATATTTTTCTTCACCACACTGATACTTTCATTTCAATTTTTGTATGTACTTTCATGAATCCCCTTTTATAGAAATGCATACATCTCTCATGGTTTCTATTTTTTGCCTTTTTTTTAGAGAGGCAATTGCATTTAAGTGACTTGCCCAAGGTCAACTGCTACTAAGTGTTAAGTATCTGAGGCCAGATTTGAACTCATGTCCTCCTGACTCCAGAGCCAGTGCTCTATTCACTGTGCCACCTAGCTGCCCCTTGTTTTCAATTTTTCATGTGGGAACCATCTATGACACTTAGATTGTTCTTTTATCTCTTGCTATTTTTACCTAACTGACCCACTTTCCCTTCCAAGCTCACAGGTCCTGATGACATATGTAAAGTTCCTTCATATGTTCAAGTTAAAATTAAAAACAAAGTATAGGGTTATTGGGAGGGAGACATCTATTTGTTTTTCTTTCCTCCACCTGCAGTTTTGATTCATCTGAGATGGTGTCTTTTCATGATTTTAGGTATTTAGGAATGGTTTTAAATAAGAAAGTATTTAAAAAGATAGGCTTTTGTGATAGGAGACTAAAAACAAAATCCATAATAAATTCTTGACCTGATGAAAAGATCATATTACATTTCTGAGGATAAAAGAAGAGTAAGGAAGAAAGATTAATTTGTATTTAATTCCAACTGAAGAGGAATTATCAGATAAAATGCAAAGGATAAATTCCTTAGAAGAAAGTCATAGTCTCATTTTAGACCTTGTGATTTTGTGATTTTGTGGTAGCTAAAGTAATATGTACAGTAAATATGTGTGTATGCATGAATGTATGTATATATGTATATGATAGATGAATAAGACAGAGAGAGAGAGAGAAAGAGAGAACCACAAGCTTTTAGAAGATGGATTTCAAAAATTTCAAAGAAGAGAAGGATATGACTTATACTTTTAAATCTAAATTACCTAAAGAGATTAAGGAGTCTAATCACAACTCAATTATGACGATAATGGATGGGAATGATTTTGAATCTAAATAAAATAGAGAAGCTAAGTACAGAAAACAGGGGCATGGCAAGGGAACAGATGCAGGTCTTTGATTAAATGTCTATTGACTATTATGTCCATTCTTGTATTAACATAATTCAGCATATCATTATTATTTTCATTAGTATTATCATTGTAATTATTATTATTATTATTTAATGACATAATTTTTACTAGTATATTTGAAATTAAGTCTCACAATACTGGTGCTGTGCATTAGTTTACTCATGTTGACACAGGAAAAGAGTGTAGGTAACGTTCTTATCATTGCCAGACTTTAGCAGTATGTCCTCATTTAATTATTTTCTTTCTCTTTTATATGTGTCCTGGTGTGAGTCCCTGCTAAATACAAGGGCAAGTCAAAGAAAGGATGAGTTCTGTCTATTTGCAAATTAGAATCTTCCATTTGTAACCATATTGCTGAAATAGGAAAATGATATATTACTGTTCTTGGTCTCCTGCAGAAGCACAGTGCCTAAAGTGTATTTTCAGAGACAATTTGATTTTTATCTAAATGATAAGCCTATTAGAAGATTGGTTGTAACACTGATAGAGGTCTCTAAAGGCACTTATGTGCTTCCACAGGAGACTCTCTGATATGAGCCCATAATTACTTAAGCTAGTTCAAAACTGATACATGAAACACAGGAAATCAAGAACATGTGAATGTAATTTAATTTGGGGGGAAACAGTGGGAGAGCCATGATGGGATTATGTCCTATCAAAAAGGTTAAAACCAGGGGGCAGAGCCAAGATCCAGAATAGAAGCAGCAAAGTTTTGCAGCTCCCACACAGCCACCTTAGATACCATAAAATATGAGTCTAAACAAATTTTAGGGCTCCAAAACTCACAAAAACACAGAAAACACATTTCTGGTTGAAGACAGCTTGGCAGGTGAGGCTCATCACAGCAGGCTAGGAGCTGAAACCAGCCCAGCATGAAACCACGGCTTGGCCCCAGGGCTATCGGGAGGAGCCTCCAATGTAGTGTCCAGGAGAGTGTATTGGCAGCAGATGGGGCAGTCTCCACATTTCTCAAGCCAGGAGAAATAAGGCTAAGAGAAAGGTCAGTGGAATTTAGCTAAATATGGGAGAGAAAAACAGTCCTGACAAACTTCCCCCAGGGCAAAGAAGCAGTAGGAAGCGGCAGTAGCAACAGGAACAGCTGCATGTGGAAACTGCTTATGGGGGTGCTTCAGAGCTCCTGGCCTGCATATTGCAAGTGGACCAAGGCACTTAATCAGGGCAAAGGGCTCTTGTCTTGAGCATTCTGGACCCGGATTGTGGTCTTAAGTGGTGGTCCTGCAGTGAGCTTTCAATGAGCCAAAGCAGGTTGGGGCTGCAGCAACGCCCTAATAGCTCCCGCAGCTCTGAAAACTCCAGTGATTTGGGACAGAGATTTCCCCCAGGGAAGCAGAGATCCACAGAGCTAAAAAAAATCAAGCAATTAATTGACTGTGCAAAATGAGCAGGAAAAGGAAGTGAAGTAAGAATAGCAATCAAACTCTAGAATCTTTTATGGGGACAAAAAGGATCAAAACAGGGAACAGGATGAAGACAACACAATCACACAAATTCCACAACAAAAGCTTCCAAGAAACATGAAGATTGCTTATAAGCCATAGATCACCTTAAAAAGGATTATGAAAACCAAATAAGAGTAGTGGAGGAAAAATTCGGAAGATAAATCAGAATGATGCAAGAAAATCATGAAAAGAGAGTGAACTCAACTGAAGAAAATAACACCTTAAAGAACAAATTAACTGAAATGGCAACAGAGGCCCAAAAAGCCAATGAGGAGAAGAATGCCTTAAAAAGTCAAATTTGCCAGATGGAAAAATAATCTCAAAAGCATTCAAAAGAGAATGATTCCTTCAGAATTGGAGTGGAGCAAGTGGAAGCAAATGACTTTATGAGAGAACAAGATACTATTAAACAGTTACAAATAAATGAAAAAAAATATAAATAAATGTGAAATATCTCCTTGCAAAAACTACAGACCTGGAAAATAGATCTAGGGGAGGCAATTTCAAAATTATTGGACTACCTAAAGCCATGATCAAAAAAAAACAACAACTTGGAATGTCTCCTTCAAGAAATTATCAAGGAAAATTGCCCTGATGTTTTAGAATCAGAGGGCAAAACAGAACTTGAAAGAATTCACCAATCACCCCCTGAACAAAGATTCCCAAAAGGAAACTCTTAGCAATGTTATATCCAGGTTCTGGAATCCCCATATCAAGGAGAAAATATTACATGCTGCCAAGCGGAAATAATTTGAATACAGTGGTAACAAAATTATGATAACCCAGGATCTGGCAGCTTCTGCACTGAGGGATTGAAGGGCATGGAATATGATATTCCAAAGATCAAGGGAGCTGGGATTAGAACCAAGAATCACCTACCCAGCAAAATTGAGTATAATGTTCCAGGGGAAAATGTGGTCATTCAGTGAGGTGGAGTACTTTCAAGTATCCTTGGGAGCAGATTGGGGTGGCGGCTTTACATTGGGATTGCTGTTTTGGGGTTGGGGGTGTGGGAAAGATGGGGAGAAAATTTGTGACTCAAAATCTCATGGAAATGAATGATGTAAACAAGAAAATAAATAAAAAATAAATAAAGAGGTTAAAACCTGGAATGAGTTGAGATCACAAAATTGTGGACAATAACAAAATTAATTCAAAAATAACTAATAACTGGCAAGAAGACAAATGAAAGCATAACTATACATCTTAGAAAGTAAACTAAACTATTTCTATCATATATTGGTTCTGTTTTATCACTTGAAAAAAGAAACAAAAATCAGTTAAAAGGCACTCAAACTTCTTGACTGAGCATAGTCACTTAAAATTTTTGAAAGAAAAAAAAATTCACATGGACCAAATGAACATAATTACTAGGAAAAGAAGTAACAGCTATTAGTGATCTCTGATGAATTTTGGAGAAAGTAATGGTATTCATGACAGTAAAATTTTTTTCTCATATGGGGAAATGGATTTTGTAATCAATTGACAAAAAGTATTAATGAAGGTCAGCAAAATTATAGAAAGAGTGGCTTAAATTCACTTAAAAAGACAAACAATATTCTTGTGAGCAAGAATGAATTCATTAAAGAATGTTTAATTTCATATTAAGCACATTTCCTCATCTGACATATTGTTGGAACCACTAAATTGGCATAAATTAGAATCCTTCAGATCTAACATTTGTTTGCTTTAGAATAAGGCTTAAAAATTAACTCCCTGATATATTTATGAATAAAACAAATACTTGACATGACAAATTGATTTAGACTTTTGAATTTCGAAGCCTGTGTGTGTTTGTTTAAACGTGTATATAAATACATATAAACGTATATATGAACATTTTAGGGAGATGATATTAGTTTGCCTATTAGGTAGATGATACACAGTATATTAGATTACCTTTATTTTTTTTAAAAGAAATAAAATATTCTCTTCGTGAAAGGTTACATAAATCAGTAAGAACTTAAAAAAGAACACAATATTTGATTTATACAAGCCCAAACTGATGTCAAAACTTTAAGGAGGGCAGCGGTGTCAAGATGGAGACATAGAAGCAGCAAAACTCTGCAGCTCCCTCCTTAACCACCTCAAATATCTATAAAATATGACTCAAATTTTTTTAAAGCTCCTGAACTCACAAAATCACAGAGTATCAAAGCTCCTGCTGAACAAAGCCTGGGAGGCAAAAGGGAAGGAGTTCAGCACATGGAATTGGGAACCCAAATTAGAACTGCATGAATGCACGGCTGGAGCCCTAGGGCCACCAGAACAAACCATGGCTGGAGTGTGAATCACCAGTAGCTGTTACATTTTCCAGAATTATAAACCCATAAAAAACAAGGACTAAGTGAAAAGTCAGTGAAGCACAGATAAATTTGGGGTGTGGCTGACTGCCCGAGAGCTAGAAGTGGCCAAAGCAGTGGTACTGCACCCATCTCCACATGGCTGCTTCAGAAACTCCTGGCCTGCAGATTGCAGGGGGTCTAAGTAATTATTCAGAGGCTAAGTGCTCTTGCCTTGATCTGCATAGATTGGATTATTGTCTTGGGTGTTGGTCCTGAGATGAGTTTTCACTGAACCTAGAAGTCAAGTAATTGACTGGCAACACGAGTAGGTAAATCAAGCAAAACAAACCCAGCAATGCAACTTTAGGTTCCTTTTTGGGGGACAAAAAGAATCACAGCATGGAACAGGAGAAAGATAGCACAACAAAACTGAATTTAATGCTACAGGGGAAAACATGGTCATTCAAAGAGATGGAAGACTTCCAAGCATTCTTGATGAAAAAATACAGAACTGAATAGAAAATTTTACATTCAAATACAAGAAGCATGAGAAGACAAACATGGAAAAGAATTCATAAGGAATTTATCAAAGTTGAACTATTTACATGTCACCATGGAAAAACAATTATTACAACTTATGAAACTTTTCTCAGTATGAGGATAGTTGAAGGAAATATAAATGTGTATATATTTATGTATGTATGTATGTATATGTATGTATATGTATATATATGCATATGTATACATACACATGTGTTTATATAGAGGTTGTATTTGAGTATGAATACATATGTTATTGTGTGTATATATGTCACATAGACAGAGGGCACAGGCTCAATTGAATAGGATAAGATAATATTTTAAAAGGTGAAATTGAGAGGTGGGAGAGGAATAGTATGAGAGGAGCCTGGGAGAGACAGAATGGGGTTAATCCTCTCATAAAGAAGAAGCAAGGGATAATTGTTACAATGGAGAGGAAGAACAGGAAGGCAAAAGGGAATGGGTCAACCTTACTCTCACTGAAGCTGGCATAGGGAAAAAATGACATACACTCTAAATTGGATATCCTGGCCTACAGGAGAGTTGTTAGAAGCACATATTTTTGAAAAGGGACAGGGACAAAGTAGAGAATAGAACAAGTAGGGGGGTGGAAAAGAAAGGAGGGAAATATGCAGGTACTGGGGTAGGGAGATCTGTCTTGCCCTACCAGAAATTCAGAGGGGTGATGAGGGAGGATATAGGAGAGGGCTGATTGGGGGAGGAGGTGTACAGTGGGATTACTATTTTGGGGTGGTAGGTAGAGGAAAGATGGGGAGAAAGTCTGCAAATCAAAATCTCATGGATATGAATGGTGTAAACTTAAACAAAAATTTAAAAAAAGAACTCTTTAAAATGTTAACTTGTTAAGAATAGGTGCCTGGACAAAGTCATTTCACTGACCATTTTTAAAGTATGATACATTAAAATTCTATTCTTGCAGAGTTCTAAGAAGTAAGTATCTAGTGACCTTTGTTGCATAATTTGGGACAGTATATGCTTCTCTGGAATCTTTAGGGTGATTTGTGCTGAGGGCTCTCAGTGTTATAGCCTACTATGAATATAGTTTGATGGCTAATGAATTATAGGTTTGAGTGGCAATGTAGAATGAAACCCTTTCCATGAGATTTATTTTACTGATTTTTAATGCCCTTTTTTTCCACTTTACCACTGACACTAAATTACAAAGATTATATATTTCTTTTATCTTTTTTTCTTTTGTTTTTTTGCTATCTGATTATAGTTTTTCAGTAGCCGTACAACAGTTGTTTTTTTAATTATATATATTCTTTTTGGAGTGGGGAGGGCAGGGCAATAGGGGTTAAGTGATTTGCACAACGTCATACGGCTAGTAAGAGTTTAGTGTCTCAGCCCAGATTTGAAGTCAGGTCCTCCTGACTCCAGGGCCAGTGCTCTATTTACTGTGCCACCTAGCTGTCCCTAGAATATTTTAAATGAACATCCTGTCCTTCTCTACTCTCTGTTTTGTATTGTCTATTCATCCAAATGGACTTGCTATTTCCATGGCATAGAGAGGCATTGGTTATGAAAGTGGAAGACTCGACTTTTAAAAAAATATATTTGGGGGGGGGTAGCAAAGATGGCGGCGTAGAAGCAGCAAGGTTCCACAGCTCCCACACCCCCAACCTAAACACCCATAAAATATGAGCCCAGACAAAGTCTAGGAAAGTCTAAGACTCTCAGACTCACAAAAATACAGAGAACACCTCGCACTGAAGGCAGCTCGACAGCAGGGGCTCAGCGCGGCCACTGGGAGCAAAGGCTGGTACAGTCCAAAGCTGAGACTGTGGCAGGCTGAGTTAAGCCGCGCCCTGCAACCAGTCTTCAGAGGTTCTACACCCTCCAGCACCTCCACATCTGCCAAGGCGTGAGGAATGGGGCGGGAGAGGGGCAGCTTGCACCACGGCAGAGACCGTGGATCCCAAAACCATGGCCAGGCCAGCAGGCCAGGCCCCAGGGTGTCCAGCAGGAGTGAGCCTCCCAAGCCCCAGCTTGAGTCTACTTCAAAGAAAATCTAAACCACCTGCCTGAGGGGGTCTTTGGTCAGAGACGGTTAGTGAAAATGAAACTTTGAAAATTAATTTGGTTGTGGTAAAGCAGTTTGGCCAATCTACCCCTGGGGCAAGGAAGCAGTGGGAAAAGGGAACTGCTGGAACTGGTGGCGACCCCACCAGGCTGCTTCAGAGTCCCTGGCATGTGGACTCAGCAGGGGGGCTGAATTGATTGATCAGGGTCAAGTGCTCTTGTGTTGAGCAGCCTGGATCCGGATCGTGGTCTTGGGTGGTGGTCCTGGGGTGCACTTTCAGCAAGCCAAAGCTGGGGGAACTTGCAACACCCCCCTAATAGCTCTGGCAGTTGGGAAAACCCCAGCGATTTGGAACAGAGCTTCCCCCTTGGAAGCAGAGTTTCACAGAGCTAAAAAAACAAACAAACAACCAATTAATTAACTGGCCAACATGAGGAAAATGAAGCAAAATAAAAACAATAAAACTCTAGAATCCTTTTTTTGTGGAAAAAAGGGTCAAAGCATGGAATGGGAGGAAGACAGCCCAGAACTCAGAACTCTGACACCAAATGCTTCCAAGACAATTGAAGAATGCTTAGAAGCTATACACCAACTGAAAAAGGACCAAGCTATACACCAACTGAAAACCAAATAAGAGAAGTGGAGGAAAAATTGGGAAGAGAAATGAGAATGATGCGAGAAAATCATGAAAAGAGAGTCAACAACCTGACTGAAGAAAACAACACTTTAAAAAATATATTTTCTTCCCTCATCCCTATTGATACATCTTTAAAGGCTCTTGTTGACATTTTTCTTGGAGCAGGAGAATCAGAGATAGAAATAAAAATTATGACATCAACCATTTAATTTATAGTTCAAGTGCAATTTAAGATTTTAAAAATCCCTTCTCTATAAAATTACAGTGCTTTTCTTTTCATTGCAATTTTATAAATATTGTAGCATGCTGCATGTAATATCCCATGATTTGGTTCAACCCAATTGTTTTATTTCCAAGTGAGGCATTTGGAAAGAGCAATGTTTTCTAATGCTCTATTATTGGGTTTGGGTTAAATTTTCCTAAGATTCCTCTCCTTGCAAGTTCATCTCATGCTTTTTCTTAAAGGTTGTTGAAACCATCCTTTAGAGTTGATTTGATTAGTTATACTGATACAAATTTTAGATGTGTCTTTTGTTAGCCCGAGTACAAATGGCTTAAAAGAACTCCCTCCACCTCTGAATTTCAATGAAAAATATTGGTGATTATAAGAATCTCTGCTTATTTGGAACAATATGTTGTCTTCCCTGAATATCTTTGTTATACCTCTTTTTCCTTTCAATGACTAAGTAAAGAAACTTATTTTAACTGTTAGGTGAATTTCTAGTATTCCATTCATTTCAATATCAAGAGCAAATAAATAAAGTTTTTTTATAGAGTATTAGACATTTCAGACACTACTATATGTTACAGAGAGAGAAGGAAAGGCCAACGGTTTTAAATTTGAACTGAATATACAGAATTTGAAGTACTCTGCATATACATGATGATGATGATGGTGATGATGATGATGATGATGATGATGATGATGAATAAGGAGGATAAGGGGTATAAGAAGGAAAGGAAGTGGAGAAGGAAGAAGAAGAAGAAGAAGAAGAAGAAGAAGAAGAAGAAGAAGAAGAAGAAGAAGAAGAAAAGAAGAAGAAGAAGAAGAAGAAGAAAAGAAGAAGAAGAAGAAGAAGAAAAGAAGAAGAAGAAGAAGAAGAAGAAGAAGAAGAAGAAGAAGAAGAAAAACTAGCCTAATACTCTCCTTACATGGTATGGTGTATTCTTTATGAATTTGAATCTAATTTCAATGACCATTTCTTTCTCAACCTGTATACAGTGATATAAAGAAATAGGAAACCCATGTGAAGGAAATCAATTACCCAAGAAATATAAAAATATGGACATATTGATAAATGGTCATTTTATCAGGAAGTATGATAAAGAGAATCACATTCTGAAAATCTCTCTGTAAAATGAAAATTTGAAGGAACTAGTTGTGTTTAGCCTGGAAAAGTGAAAATTAAAGTCAGACATCTCCTTTTGTTGTGTCATCAAATATGTTAAAAAGATGTCATATCAAAGTAAGACTGCTCTTTATCACAAAAGAGAAAATTTAAGAGCACTGAAAAGAAGAAATAAGGAAACAAACTCTGCCATAGATAAGGGAAAATGAAACTTTTGCACACTTTTCCAAATTTTTTGAGCAGGGGAATGAGTTGCCTTGTCAATGAGTGAGCTCATTGCTGAAGAATATATTCAACTTGATTATAGTAATGAAGCATTAATTAAACACATGGCATCTATAAGAAAATATGATGTTGGAGATTAAAGACAAAATGAGAAATCAACACAATCTTAAATTATACTGCTGAATTCAATATTTACTTAGGTAAATACCGGATGATTTGAAGAGAAAGGAATCTCTAAATAGGCAGAAAGGAATGGCTATAAGGAAGTTTCAACCACATTGACTTTTGAAGGGACTTAAGGATTCTAAGGCATAGAAGTGTGAAGGGAGTGAATTCCCAGAATATGCCACTGCAAAGGAAAAGGAACAGTGATGGGAAATGGAATGCCAAGTTAAAAAAAAGTAAGTAAAACAGTTTGGCTAGAACCTAGAGCATATAAAATTCAATTCTATGTCTGTGTTGTATATATACATACATACACATATGTATATGTATATGTGTGTATGTATACAAATACACACAGAAGGCACATGATACATAAGTATTTGTTTATGATTCCATAGAATGGATATCTTTTTTTAAGGGGGGGAAGGAAGTAAGGCAATTGAGGTTAAGTGACTTGCCCAAGGTCACACAGCTAGTGTGTTAAGTGTCTGAGGCTGGATTTGAACTCAAGTTCTCCTGACTCTAGGGTCAGTGCTCTGTTCGTTGTTCCACCTAGCTGCCCCCTATCTTATTTTTCCAAAAATTTATTTTAGACTAAACACCAAAAAACAAATATAGAATAGAAAAAAATAAAAAAAAACATCATAAACTAGAATACTGGAACTCAAATGCAATGTTAGAGAAAAATATTGTGTGCATAGGAGAACATAAAAGAAGATTCAAAAATGTAAAAATAAATTTTCATTTCAAGAAAGGCTATGTGATACATAGATAAAAAGGATGATTTTTTTTTTACAATTTCTGTTGACTGACTAAATGACCTTAAAATCTCTTTTGTACGTTTGTATACTGTACATAGATTTTAATATATTATACATAGACACACTGACTAATGCATTACACATGAATCTCAAACTAATATAAAGGCATATATGGATGGAATTTTTAAAATCATATACAAGTGTTAAAAATTCTGATTATTTTTACATTCAGTGGACAAGATAAATTGCGGTTTTGTCAGAACTTAAATGGCAGGAGTCAAGATGGTGGCATAGAAGCAGGAGAAGTACTCAGCTGCCCCCAGAAGCACTTCAAATACCTATAAAATATGACTCTATATAAATTTTAGGCTTTCAGAATCTACAAAATTCCAAAAATACATGACCGCAGTGGGCAGATGAGAAGGGCTCATTGTAGAGCTCTGGGAGGTAAAACCAGCAGGGCCTGAAATCATGACTTGGCCCCGGGGCAGTCAGGTCCCAAGCCACAGTTGGAGCTTTCAGGAGAATGGATCGCCAGCAGCAATGGCATAACCCATAAGAAAGGAGAGCAAAGTGAAAAGTCAGTGGAACTCAGCTATATTTAGGGGAGAGGATCTGGCCAAACTGCCTCCAGGGCAAGGAAGCAGCAGAAGCAGCAGGCCTAAAGCAAGCTCAACATGGCTAATTCAGGGCTCTCAGCCTGCAGACTCAAGGGGGACAAAGCAATCATTGAGAGGAAAAGTGCTCTTGCTTTAACCTGTCTGGATCAGGATCGTGGTCTTGAGTAGTGGTCCTGAAGTGAGTGGCTAGTGAGTCAAAGCTGGATGAGGCTACAGAGACAGAGGCCTCCTAATAGCTCTGGCAGTGCTGAAAAACCCCTACCATTTGGGACAAAGATCTCCCCCTGGAAAGCAGAAATCAATTGTGGCTCAAAAATCAAGTTAATTGACTGGAAACATGAGCAGGTAAAGGAGTTAAAGAAAGCTCAGCAATCCAACTTCAGATATTTTTTTTTGGTAAAAAAAAGGATCAAAGCATGGAACAGGAGGTAGAAAACACAGTTAGAAATCCCACCAAAAAAAGCTTCCAAGAAAAATGTTAACTGGTTACAGGCCAGAGAGGAGGTTAAGGATTTTGAAAACCAAATAAGAGAAGTGGAGGAAAAATTGGGACGAGAAATGAGAATGATGCAAAAAATCATGAAAAGAGAGTCAACAACCTTACTGAAGAAAATAACACCTTAAGAAATATATTAACTCAAATGGCAAAAGAAGCCCAAAAAGCCAATGAGGAGAAGAATGCCTTACAAAGTGAAATGTGACTGATTGAAAAAGAATCTCAAAAGCTCCCTGAAGAGAATAATTCCTTCAGAATTAGAGAGGAGGAAATGAAAGTAAATGACTTCATGAGAAATCAAGATACTATTAAACACATCTAAAAAATGAAAAAAAAAATATAGAAGATAATGTGAACTTACAAATCAACATTTTAAAAATCCTCAAGGAAAATGGCCCTGATATTTTAAAACCATAGGATAAAATAAGACTTGAAAGAATTCACTGATCACCTCTTGAAAAAAGATCCCAGAAAGAAAACCCCTAGGAATGTTGTAGTCAGGTTCCAGAGTCCCCAGATCAAGGAGAAAATATTACAGGCTGCCAAGAGAAAGCATTTTGAATACTGTGGAAATGCAATTAGGATGACCCAGGCTCTACCAGCCTCTATATTAAGGGATTGAAGGGCATTGACTATGATATCAGTGTTCCCAAATCAAGAAGCAAATATTACAAGCTGCCTGGAAGAAACAATTTGAATACTGTGGAAACACAGTCAGGATAAACCAGGATCTAGTAGCTTCTACATTAAGGGATCAAAGGACCTGGAATATGATATTCTGGAGATGTGTGGTTACACAGAACATCTCCACAATGGTCATATTGTGAAAGACTGACTATATTTCCCTCCTTTCTATCCTGATCCCCTCCTTATTCTATTTTCTTTTCCCTGTCCTTTTACAGACATGTGTGCTTCTATCAATCCCCCCCGACACTGCCCTCCCATCCATCATCCCCCCTCTCGTCCACATCCTTCCTACTCTCACATAGGGCAAGATACCCAATTTAGAGTGCATGTCATTCATTCCCTAAGCCAAATTCAATGGGAGTAAGTTTGACTTATTTCTTTTGGCCTTCCTATTCTTCCCCTCTATTACAACAGTTGTCCCTTGCCTCTTCTATATGAGATGATTAAACCCATTCTGTTTCTCCCTGTCTCCTCTCATTCTATTCTTCTCCTTCCTCTCAATTTCACCTTTTGAAATATCATTCCTTCCATTTCAATTGATCCTATGCCCTCTATGTACACATATATACACACTCAGATATGTATTCATACATACATATATGGCCTTCTATATAGACATATGTCTCATATAGACTTATACAAACATATATACATATATGTGCATATGTGTATATATATGTAAATATTTATCCTCATACTAAGAAAAGCTTCATAAATTACAATTATTGTTTTTCCATGTTTGCATGTAGATAGTTCAACCTTGATAAGTTCCTTATGTTTTCCTTTCCATGTTTATCTTCTCATGCTTCTTGTATTTGAATGTTAAATGTTCTATTCAGTTCTGTTTTTTCAGTGAGAATGCTTGAAAGTCCTCCACCTCATTGAATGCCCATATTTTCCTCTGGAACATTATACTCAATTTTGCTGGTAGGTGGTTTTTGGTTTTGATCCTAGCTCCCTTGATCTCTGGATTATCATACTCCTGGCACTTTGATCCCTTAATGTAGAAGCCGCTAAATCTTGGGTTATACTGATTGTGATTCCACAGTATTCAAATTGTTTCTTCTTGGCAGCTTGTAATATTTGCTCCTTGATCTGGGAACTCTGGAAGTTGGCTATAACATTCCTAAGATTTTGGGGGGGTGATTTTTTGAAGAGGTGATTGGTGAATTCTTTCAAGTTCTATTTTGCCCTCTGATTCTAAAATGTCATGGCAATTTTCCTTGAGAATTTCTTGAAGGATGATTTCTAGGTTCTTTCTCGTGGCTTTCAGGTTGTCCAGTAATTTTTAAATTGTCTCTCCTGGATCCATTTTCTAGTTCAGTAACTTTTTCAATCAGATGTTTCAAATTGTTTTCAATTTTTGTCATTTGTTTGGATCTGTTTAATAGTATCTTGATTTCTCATAAAGTCATTTGCTTCCATTTGCTCCACTCAAATTCTGAAGGAATTATTCTCTTCATGTAAGCTTTTGAGATTCTTTTCCCATCTGAAAAATTCTACTTTTGATGGCATTCTTCTCCTCTTTGGCTTCTTGGACCTCTTTTGCCATTTGAATTAATCAATTTTAAGGTGATATTTTCTTCAGTCAGGTTGTTCACTCTGTTTTTATGATTTTCTTGCATAATTTGTATTCCTCTTCCCAATTTTTCCTCCACTCCTCTTATTTGGTTTTCAAAATCCTTCTTATGCTCCTGTATGGCCTGTAACCATTTTCCATTTTTCTTGGAAGTTTTTGATGAGGGAGTTCTGACTGTGTTGTCTTCCTCCCATTTCATGCTTTGATCCATTTTTCCCCAAAATAAGTAATCTCAAGTTGGATTGCTGAGCTTTCCTTCCTTCCTTTGCCTCCTCATGTTGCCAGTCAATTACTTTGCTTTTGAGCTGTGTACAACTCTGCTTTCAGAGAGGACAATGCTTTCCTAAATTGCTGGGGTTTTCACAGCTACCAGAGCTATTAGGTGGCTGCAGTTACTGAAGCCCTCACCAGCTTTGGCTCACTGAAAATGCGTCTCAGGACCGCCACCCAAAACTGTGATCTGATCCAGGCAGTTTAGGGCAAGAGCACTTAAGCTCTGAATGATTGCTTGGCCACCTTGAAATTTGTAGGCCAGGGGCTTCTGAAGCAGCCACATGAAGGCAGGTACACAGCCACTGCTTCTGCTACTTCCTTGCACTGGAGGAAGTTTGGCCTGATGCACTCCTCCAAATTTACCCTGCTGGTTTTGGCTCCCAGCACTCTGACATGAGCCCTTTCTCTTTACCTGTCAGGCTTCCTTTAGTGGGAGATGTGTTTTTCTGTAATTTTGTGGCTTCTAGAGCTCTAAAATTTGTTTAGATTTATATGTTATAGGTATTTGAGGTGGTTGTGGATGGTGTGGTGAACTTCCACTCCTTCTATGCCACCATCCTAACTCTGGCCCACAAGTTTTAGCCTCTTCTAACTTCACCTCTTAGATATAAAATGAGGCTAATGCTGGCAGCAGATCCAGTGATGGTCATTTAATTTTTATCTGAGTCCCAGTCATCAAACAAATGTCATTGATTTTTCCCTCTTTGATACCCAATTGTGTAGTCAACTAAGTCATTTGGATTAATGAGATCATGAAAATTAATTTGTGCAGAAGAAACCAAACCTGCATTCTACCTGATGTTGTTAGGTGTCATGGGAAAGTGAGACTGATGGATTGTCAACTGGTGCAGCTAAGTAATGGCATTCATTCCTTGAATAGTATATATCTCTAAAAGTTGGTCGGGCCAGACACTGGTAGTATTGGGAAAACTTTCATTGCCTGTGCTATCCATGTCGTGATGCTGGTAAAGATTACTAGAGACCTGAAAATTTCAGGATGGGATCATCACAGTATTCAGGAGAGCCTCCAATAAGACCACGCTGATTTATTTTGCACATTGGATTAAAGGATTACAGGTTGCCAATATCAGTCCCTCGAAATCCTCTGCCCCCCACTCTGTTCTCATTAATAATTTCTAATAATCTCCTACTCTCAATGTAAACTCCTGTGAATCTCAGCTTTGACCAGACGTTTTTAACTATCCCAATTCCTAAAGAGATAGCTCCTAGAATATTTCTATAATGTTTCCCCTTGTGCAGTTTTGCTATTCTGATGATGCTGTAGGGGACCCCAGGTCAGAATAAAGTAAATGACCTACCTCTGTTTGCAAGAAGTGGCAAATAATGCTATCATATTGCAATTAATAACTTCTTAAATGCTATTCCATCCATCTACCTAGATGCTCCTTTACTGAGCATATTTAACCTCTGTTTATGGCACCTCTCACTGAACTTCCCTGAGTAAAACAGCACACTGTTAAGAATTGTAGTATTTTGACCCTGAATAAAAGCCTTATTTTATCTCTTCATTTCTTTCTTGATCTATTTTTATACAGCCTTGACACCAGTTATAGAGATGGTTTTAAGTTTGGTAACATATTCCCTGCCATGTAGATCTAAGCCCCTGTACTCTGTTTATTATTTATTGATCTCACATCCTTCTTTACCAATGAGAGCCATACTGTCTAGCAAGAATTACAATCATAAGCCTCAGGGGACCTCAGGACCCACTGGCAGTTGTACTGTTGGTCATAGAGTTGCTAAAGTCCTCTCCCAGTATGTCAATTACAATAGTAAAGAGTTTAAAAATGACATTGGTATGTACCGTCACAGTAATTATTCTATTATCCTCTCAGGACAATTCCCTTCTGAGCTATTGATGATAGCTCTTCCCTCCCTCCCCTCCTCTTCTCCTCCTCCTCCTCCTTCTCCTACTCCTCCCCCCCTCTTTCTTTCTCTCTCGCTTTCATTTTATTTCCCCCTATTACATGTAAAAAGAATTATTATTCATTTTTCAATGAATTTGAGATCAGAATTGTCTCCTCTTCCTCCCTTCCCCCTCCCTGACATGGTAAGCAATTTGAAAAAGTTTATATATGTGCAGTCATGGAAAGCATGTTTCCATATTAATCATGTTTTGAAAGAAAATACAGGAAAAATCACCATGAAATATATAAAGAGAAAAATAGTATACTTTGTGCTACATTCAGCCTCCATCAGTTTTTCTCTAAGGTGGAAAATATTCTTTACCATGTGTTCTTTGGAATTTTTTTGGATCATTCTGTTGCTGAGAAAGGTTAAGTAATTTACTGTTGGTCATCATACTTTATTGTTGTTACTGTGTATAATGTTCTCCTAGACCTGTTCAATTCACTTTGCTTTCATTCATTTAAGTCTTTCCAGTTTTTTTTTTCTGAAATTTTCCTCATTTCTTATGGCATACTGGTTTTCCATTATAATCATAATCCACAGTTTGTTCAGCCATTCCCTAATTGATGGGAATCCCCTTAATTTCCAATTCTTTGCCACCACAAAAGGATCTGCTATAAATATTTTGTACAAATGGATCCTTTTACTTAATTGTTTTTTTTTTCCTTTCCTGTGGGATATATACCAAGTAATGGCACTCCTGGTTAAAGAGCATCCACAGTTTTGTAACTCCTTGGACATAGTTCAAAAAGATTGGATCAGTTTATAATAGTACCAACAGTGTATCAATATCTCCACCAAAATTTTTCATTTTCCTTTTCTATCATAATAACCAATCTTAAAGATATTAGATGGTATCTAACAGTTGCCTGGTGGTAAGAGTGACATTTAATCATGTTAAAAAAAACAAACATCGAGAAATATATAGAAAATTGGAAACATTGGGGCAGCTAGGTGGCACAATGAATAGAGCACTGGCCCTGGAGTCTGGAGGACCTGAGTTCAAATCCAGTTTCAGACACTTAACACTTACTAGCCGTGAGACATTTGGCAAGTCACTTAACCCCAATTGCCCAGCCTTTCCCCCTCCATAAAGCAAAAATATCAATAAAAATATGTTGTTATAAAAAGAAAGAAAGAAAATTGGAAAAATTTGAAATCTGGTAGATTTACAAATGAAAAACCAAGTAATGTCTTCAACGACAAGGAATCACGAAAAAGAGTTACAAAAAGTGAGACCAAGTGATGAAGGACCATTCCTTGCTTAATTTTTATATATGAATTATGCTTTTGATTTTTTAGCACCAATATTTATTTGTTTCTTTGTTTAATTTATTTTCTTCTTTACATGGTTCATTTCCTGAGTTAAAATTTTCTCCCCATCTTTTCCCT
This sequence comes from Pseudocheirus occidentalis, assembly GCA_028646575.1. NCBI lineage: Eukaryota > Metazoa > Chordata > Mammalia > Diprotodontia > Pseudocheiridae > Pseudocheirus > Pseudocheirus occidentalis. The sequence continues at coordinate 231,721,694 of CM053593.1, read as the reverse complement.
GCCCCAACCCCAAAACAGAAATTCCACTATAAATCCCCTCCCCAATTCTGCTCTATTTTATGTCCTCCTCCAGTGCACCTCTAACTTTCTGGTACGGCAGGGTTGGTCTCCCTACCCCAGTGCCTGTATATCTTAATTCCCATTTGTATGAAGTTAATAATAATAACAATTGTACATACATAAATACATATATAAATACACACACACATATATATACACACATGTACAGATATATATTTTAATATTTGATTGTAGAACTTCAAATTCTAGATTCTTTGGTTCCTCCCTCATCACTCACCCCAATTGGAAGGACAAGCAATTCAATACAGGCTGTACATGTGTAATTAGGCAGGACATATTGTGAGAAGCTGATTATATGTTCCTCCTTCCTATCCTGCCCTCTCCCTTGTTCTACTGTCTACCCTGTCTCTTTCCCTTTACTGAAGTGTGTGCTTCCAAAAACACTCCACCTGACCCTGCCCTCCCCTTTGTCCTCCTGCCTCACATCCCTGTGCTCCCTACTCTCCTGTGTGGCATGGCACCCAGTTTAGAGTTCATGCCATTTCTTCCCTAAGCCAAATTCAATAAGATTAAATGAAATTAAAGTTGTAACATTTATCCCTTGGTTCTTCTATTTGGTATGATTAATCCCATTCTGTCCGCCCCTGTCACCTCTCATTCTAGTCCTCTCCCATCTCAGAATTTCATGTTTTAAAGTATCATTCTTTTGTATTAAATTGATCCTGTACCCTCAATGTACACATATACACATATGTTCATATATGTATTCATATGCATACATACCATCCTATATAGATATATAGGGAGGTATACATACACACATACATGCAAACACACATACATACACATACTCATACATACATTTGTATCCCCTACATATACTTATTTGTAGGCATAGATACATACATAGACATTTTACTCCCCATATAGACATATGTGTAGGTATATATACATACATATGTACATATATACACATATACATATACACATATACACATATATGCATACATATATATACACACACATACACACATTTGTATTCCCTTCACCTATCCTCATACTAAGAAAAGTTTCATAAGTTGCTATTATCATTTTTCCATATTGGCATGTACATAGTTCAACTTTGATAAGTTCCTTATGATTCCTTTTCCATGTTTACCTACTCATGCTTCTTGTGTTTGAATGTCAAATTACTGTTCAGTTCTGTTTTTTTCAGCAAGAATGCTTGAAAGTCCTTCACCTCACTGAATCACCATATTTTCCCCTGGAACATTATACTCATTTTTGCTGGGTAGGTGATTCCTGGTTTTAATCCTAGCTCCCTGTATCTCTGGAGTATCATATTCTAGGCCTTTTGATCCCTCAGCATAGAAGCTGCCAGATCCTGAGTTATTCTAATTTTGTTTCCACAGTATTCAAATTCTTTCCTCTTGCCAGCCTGTAATATTTTTGCCTTGGGTTGGGGATTCCAGTACCCAGCTATTAAATTTATAGTTTTCTTTTGGGGATCTTTTTCAGGAGGTGATTGGTGAATTCTTTCAAGTTCTATTTTGCCCTCTGATTCTAAAATATCAGGGAAATTTTTTATTTCAGTTGTCTCTCCTGGATCTATTTTCCAGGCAGTGGTTTTTTCAAGGAGATATTTCACACTGGTTTTTATTTTTTCATTTGTTTGTAACTGTTCAATAGTATCTTGGTTTCTCATAAAGTCATTAGCTTCCTTTTGCTCCTCTCTAATTTTGAAAGAATTATTCTCTTCATAATGCTTTTGAGATTCCTTTTCCATTGGGCAAATTTGACTTTTTAAGGCATTCTTCTCCTCATTGGCTTTTTGGGCCTCTTTTGGCATTTCAGTTAATTTGTTCTTTAATGTGCTGCTTCCTACTGTCAGGTTGTTGACTCTCCTTTCATGATTTTCTCGCATCATCCTCATTTCTCTTCCCAATTTTTCCTCGACTTCTCTTATTTGGTTTTCAAAGTCCTTTTGAAGGCAATCTATGGTTTGTATGCTACCTTCATGTTTCTTTGAAGCATTTGGTGTGAGAGTTCTGACTGTGTTGTCTTATTCTACTTCCATGCTGTGATCCTTTTTGTCCCCAAAGAAGGATTCTAGAGTTTGATTGCTGTTCTTACTTTGTTTCCTTTTCTTTCACTTTTTACCCAGTCAATGAATTGTTTGATTTTTTTAGCTCTGTGGAACTCTGCTTTCAGGGGGAAACTCTGTCCCAAATTGCTGGTGTTTTCACAGCTGCTGGAGCTATTAGGGAGTTGCTGCAGCCCCCACCAGCTTTGACTCACTGAAAGCTCACCCCAGGACCACCACCCAAGACCATGGTCCAGATCCAGGCTGCTCACCACAAGAGCACTTAGCCTCTGAATGATCGCTTGTTTCCCCTGCAGTCTGAATGCCAGGAGCTTTGAAAGTGCCCTTTGGATGTGGTTTCCTCCATTTCCTCAGCTTCTACCGCTTCTACTGCTTCTTTGTCCTAGGGGCAGTTTGGCTGGCCCTCTTATCTCCCCCAAATTAAGATGAATTCCACTGACCTTTCTCTTAACCTCATTTCTTCTGGCTTGATGAGTCTGCAAACTGCCTCAGCTGCCACCGATCCACTGTCTTGAATGCTCCAGCTGGGACTCCTTCTGACCTTCATGGGGCCAGGCCACAATTTCAGGTTGGGCTGGTTTTGACTCTCAGCCTGTTGAGATGAGCCTTTTGTGCCAAGCTGCCTTCAGCAAGTGATGTCTTTTCTATATTGTTGTGAGTGTTGGAGTCATAAAATTCATTTAGAGTAATCTTTTCTGGGTATTTATGGTGACTGTGGAAGCTTCAAAACTTTGCTGCTTCTATGCTGCCATTTTGGCTCCAACCTCTTTGAAATATCCTTAATTAGCTATCTTGTTGAACATATTTTATCTTCAGTAGAAATGGAACTTTTGTGTGAAATTTTAACAAAAGAGTCAAAATCAGAGTCAATTAAAAACGTGACCAGTCTATTTTATTTTCCTATTATGCATGTATCTGGTGACATCTTTTATCCTCCTTTAACATTATGGGATGAAAAATGGATAAGTTTGATTATATTAAATTAAAAAAGATTTTATTCAAACTAATGAAATTTGGACTAGACAATAAAGAAAGTAGAAAACTCAAGGGGATTAAAGAAAGTTTTCAGTATAATGTACTCATTTCTGAACTAGAGTCAAATTTATAAGAATACCGATCATTCCTCAATTAATAAATAATATGCTTAGGCAACTTTCAGTTAAGAATGAAAAAGACATCTCTAAACGTATCACTTTTGATTAGAAAAATGCAAATTAAAAAAATAACTCTGAACTACCACTCCACACTTATCAGATAGGGCAATATGGCAAAAATGGAGTATGATCAATATTGGAGGGAATATGGAAAAAAATATATCATGACACAAATGGTGGAATTGTAGACCGATCTAACTTTCTTGAGAATAATTTGAAATTATTCACAAGGAGCTATAAAACTGTACATTGATTTTGTCATAGCAATGACACTACTAAGTTTACATTCCCTAGAGATAAAAAAGAATAAACTGGGGGGCGGAGCCAAGATGGCAGCGTAGAAGCAGCAAAGGACCACAGCTCCCACACAAACAGGCTAAAAAACTCATAAAATGGGACGCTAAACAGATTTTCAAGCTCCAAAACTCTCCACAAGACAGAAAGCACATTTGTTGCTACAGGCAGCGCAGCAGGCGGGGCTCTTCCCAGCAGTCTGGGACCTGCGGGCAAAACCCAGCCGGCTCAGGCCCTGGGGCATTGGGCGGGGAACCGCGGCTATAGGAGAGCTGAACTGCTGCACTGGAGGCAGAGTTACCACATTTATCAGGCCAGAAGACACAAAGGCTAAGAGAAAGGTCAGTGGATTTTGCTAACTGGGGAGGAGAAGAGCGGTCCGGCCAAACTGCTCCCAGGGCAAGGAGGCAGGAGGAGGCGGCTGTTGCAGCAGGAACGGCTGAGAGCTGCAGCGGCTTCCACTGGGCTGCCTCAGAGCCCTTGGCCTGAAGATAGCAGGGGAGCTGACATGACCCATCGAGGACAAGGGCACTTATGTTGAGCAGCCTGGATCTGGATCATGGTATTGAGTGGTGGTCCTGGGGTGGGCTTTCAGTGAGCCAAAGCTGGGGGGGGGAGCTGCAGCACCCCACTAAGAGCTCCGGCAGCTGAGAGGGCCCCAGCAATTTGGGACAGAGCTTTCCCCCTCCAGGAAGCAGAGTTCCACAGAGCTAAAAAACCAAGCAATTAATAGACTGGCCAACATGAGAAAAAGGAAGCAAGCTAGGAACAGCAGTAAAACTCTAGAATCCTTTCTTATGGACAAAAAAGACCAAAGTATGGAGCAGGAGGAAGACAAGTCAGTCAGAACTCCCTCACCAAATGCTTCCAAGATGCTGGAAGAATGCCTACTAGCTATACATCAATTGAAAAAGGACTTTGAAAACCAAATAAGAGAAGTGGAGGAAAAATTGGAAAGAGAAATGAGAAT
>CM053593.1:231699487-231716651 GCA_028646575.1 Pseudocheirus occidentalis | reverse complement strand
TAGAGAGGTGTTGCAGGAGGGCATAAAAGGGAACAGATTGTGGGAGGGGTCTTACAGTGGGATCAATGTTCTAGGCTGGGGGGTAGGGACAAAAAGGGGAGAAAATTTGTAACTCAACACCTTGTGGAAATGAATGATGTAACCAGGAAAATAAATTAAAATTTAAAAAATTAAAAAAAATAATTAAATGAAAATTATATATACATGTATGTGTGTGTGTTTGTGTGTGTGTGTAATATTTATAAAAGACTTTCTGTTGTGGCAAAGAATTGGATTTGAAGGGATGTCTGTCAGTTAGGGAATGGCTGAGGAATATGTGGTATGTGACAGAAAAAAAAAACTTGGAAAGAGTAGCATGAAGTAGTGCAAAGTGAAATGAAGAGAACCTAGATAACCTTGTACACTCTAATAGCAGTAAATTGTGATGACTAACTAGGAATGATTCAGATGCATTCAGTAATAAAAAGATTTAAATGATTCTGAAAATCTTATGACAAAAATGGTATTTACTTCCAGACGGAAAAAAAAATAATGGATTTTGAATGCAAATAGAAATAAACTTTTTTTTAAAAACTTATAAAAAATGTTTTATTATTTAGTTTATGTTCTTTTTTCCACTATAACTAACATGACAATATGTTTTGTATGACTTCACATATACAACCTATATCAAATTGTTTACCTTCACAATAAGGAGGCATGGGAGAGAGGGAGAGAATTTGAAACTCAATTTTAAAAAAAGAACGCTAAAATTGTTTTAACATGGTATTGGAAAAAAATATTATTTAAAAGTTCCCAAAATTATTTTCAGTGGTTAAAAATTCCTTCTCAAATCTTTTATAATATTGTAGATTTTGATGAAATGGGATAATCTGCCCATTAAGGAGGAAAATATGGTTCCCTGGAAGTATCGGTTAAACTTCAATTCAGCAGTGAATCACCAACAACCAAGTGCTAATAACTTTGCATAGTATGTTGTATGTCTCACCTGGAAATTATTATCAGAGTCTTGTGAACAAGATTGTTGCTATTTTTAGGAAAACACACATACACATATATGTATACATACATATTCTCTATGTGTGCAAACACAAACAATCTTTTTTTTTTTGCTTTTTTTGGGGGAGGGCAGTAGGGGTTAATTGACTTGCCCAAGGTCACAAGGCTAGTTTTTGTGTTAAGTATCTGAGGCCGGATTTGAACTCAGCTCCTCCTGACTCCAGGGCCTGTGCTCTATTCACTGTGCCACCTAGCCGCCCAAACACACACAATCTTGAATGACTTTGATGTGAATGGGAGACACCTCATTGGAGGTAAGGGTATTTAGCTATTGTGAATAAAGGGTGTTTACACAAATCAGCAGAAAATTAGAACAGAGAAATCAGATAGTCTTTACATATTTCAGAGATTTGTAAAATAATTCAAGTGTGAACCATTTATATCACTTGTTAGTGCCTGCTTATTGCCTATAAGTACCCTCTTTCAGGAGGTTCTCAAAGTGTATATGAGGCATATAAAGATTTTATGTAAATGAGAATATGAAAATATTTTAACAATAAGCTCTCTGGCACCATATTTTTGCCCTGGTGAATCAATTTTGGGTGGCCTATGAGTTTATTGTTACTGTTACTATTCTAATATGACATCTCTGTCTCATTACCAAGTTTTCATTATACTGGAGATGCTAAATCATTTTAATATTAATACCCTAGTTATAAATGAAACCAGATGTAGCAAGAAACAGCTAAATAAAACAGAAGATTAAAAAAATTCTGATAGACTCAAAGAAAAGAACTAGTGGTGTCAGGTTTTATCACTGATAAAAATGCAAAAAGAATGTCATTTCATAAGATGCTTCAGAATACAATAGTATAGTATACAAGTTAAATAATAAATTATGAGAAAATAGACCTATGCATTAATAACAGATGCAGATAATTGAAAGAGAGAAAATATATGAAGGATTGAAGAAGATCATCAAAATTTAATCAACACAAATATTGGTATTCAAAATATTCAGATGGGAAAATGAAGATAATATGAATTGGTTTTAAGGAAACATTATTCAGTAAGAAATAATTAGAAATATCAAAGAATTGATAACTTTTAAAAAGACAGAAATGGCACTACATAGAAGGAATATTGGGAGAGGGGGATAGCTCTAGATCTGACAAAGGATACACTTTCATGCTCAAGGTAACAAAACTATGAAGACAATGAAGAATTAATTTAAAAAGTATTTATACAACCGGAAGATAACAGAAGTATTGCTAAAAGTTAAGGTCTTAAAACAAAAAAGGATGGCAAAATTGGGTGAGATATGCCAGTGTGTGTATACAGGTACAGATATATAGATATAGATAGATGCACATTCATATATGTATATACATGCACATAAACACACACTTATTTACACATACACCACATATACATACATACATATACACACATATATGTGCATGTGTTTATACATGCACGTGTACACTGATGCAATTATATCAGTAGTTTTAAATTTTTTAATACAATGCGTTTTTCAGTGTTCAGTTTAAAATAAATGAGTAAAATATTTAAGGTATATATAATGCAACAATATTATTTAATTACTTGCAGTAAAAGATATATGTGTGCATATGTATACACACAGACAAATAAATACATATATATGCATTTAGATGTACAGATATTTTCCTCATCATCAGTGGAGTTTGGTTTGATAAATATACTTAAATCTTTCCAAATCCATTTGAAGATAAGAATTGTTTTTAGTATTGACTTTGCATCCTCAGTGCCTAGGACAATATAAATATAAATATAAATTAAAATAATTGTGGTTGGTTAAAGGTTTAGTTGCATATTGTACAGATAAATTAAATTACGAAATTAGTATGACCTGGTGGTAGACAATATGAATTTGTGATTCTTAAACTTTGCACCCCACCTCAGATGTCACATTATATGATGCCATGTAGATTAAGAAATGTTCACGCTTTCTATTCTGATTTTTTTTCTTTTATTAATTCTGCATGTCCCATTGTAACATGATGAACCAGCAGATTCCCAAAAGAATGCTACTGTGAACAGCTTTTAAGGTTTGGATTGCACAGTATAGTGAGCACTCTGCATATTCCATTACAAATCAAGGCAAACATTCACAGTATATCACAATATAATATTCACAATTACTAAATATCATTAATCACTAAATACAGTCATTAGAAAAACATACAAATGCTCCACCCCTTGGTGTCCAGCAAACCTCAATTTCATCCAAGGGGAGGCCTTTTCTTTATCTTGACTGTGGGTGGTCTCTCTGATTCCTTGGATACCCTTTCATGGTCCCAGCTCCTTCCTATATCCACCAAACAGTCACCTGGATTCAGAAGCAGACAGCTCACAGGTCCTCATCCAGTCCTCACAGGTAAACAGCTCTCAGGTCCTTTTCCAGTCCTCTGGGCAGTCCCTGGCACACACTGAATTTCAGAGAGTCCTGTACATCTCAAACCCTTTACCACCTCTCTTGCCAGGGACTCAATGATCAACCAGGCCATTAACAAACAAAGTCTTATCCTGGTCATGCTCCTTCATTTATCCAGCCTTCAGCTGGCCCTAGGACACAGAAGGAATATTGTCCTTCCAGGTGATCCTCCAAGCAAGCCCTCTCAGGCTTCCAGGTGGCCTTCACCAGATTCTGGTCTCAGGAAAACTCCATCTCATTTCTCACTCAGCTTCCAGATGCTGGGAGAGAAACTTGCTATCTTTCTGTCTCTCTGTCTCTGTCTCTGTCTCTGTCTCTGTCTCTGTCTCTGTCTCTGTCTCTGTCTCTCTCTCTCTCTCTCTCTCTCTCTCTCTCTCTCTCTCTCTCTCTCTCTCTCTCTGTCTGTCTCTCTCTCTCTTCCTTTCTCTCTCAAGAAAACTTCAGTTCACTTCTTCATTCCAGCAGACCAGCTCCCAGATGCTGGGACAATCCTCCAATGGGGGCCAACAGCAGGAAAATTCCAATTCTGTCTCTCTTTCTCTGGAATTCTTCTTTATATTCACACACTGGCCCCCTGTCTCAGCCAATCCCCTTCATCCATGACATCAGGGGAGTTCACATCCTTTCAACAGGGGACAGGGTTCACACCTTCCATACTTAGCCCTAAGTTACTAAGTGGTAATTATCTACTAAACTGATTCCTTTTACACCCATCCATTCATTTGCTTTTTATTTAGTATAGTCCTAACCTATACTTTTTGAATTACTTTCTCCAATCCTGTTTAAAGTCTATCTTTTGTTTTCCGGATTGTATTAGCATTTCTTTCATTTTCCTTACTTAGAGTTTATAAGATAAATATTTCTTAAATCTAGAAACATCTGTTCAAGAAGAAACCAGAGACATGCCTTTCTTCAGCATAGTTTTGTTGTTGTTGTGCGATACATAGTAGATAAAGAAAAGGAGGGGCACCTAGGTCATGCAGTGAATAGAGTACTGGCTATGGAGTCAGGAGGATTTGAGTTCCAATCTGACCTTAGACATTTAAAACTTACTAGCCATGTTATCTTTGGCAAGTCACTTAACCTCAATTTCCCTGCCTTCCCCCCTCCAAAAAGCAGAAGAAAAAGAAAGAAAAAACAAATAAACAGATCTATTCTCTCATTTAATACAATAATTCTGTGTGTATATGTGTGTGTGCTTGTGTATGTATGTAAATAAGTAAATATATACATATACATATACACATACATATGCACATATGCATATACCTTAGAGGAGTCACTGTATTGTGGAATGAAGACTACATTTGGAATCAGGAAACATAGTTTCAAGTTTGTTTGTTTTTCCCTCTAACAAATGCTATTCATTCCATATTGGGTATGTAATTTAATCTCTCAATGCCCCTTACCCACACATATTCAAACATACCCACATATACACACATGCATATATGCAAATATGTATGAATGTGTATATATGTATATATGTTTGTGTGTATATGATCTAATATATCCTATTTTATCATACCATATTATATCATACACACTTTAATATATTCTTAAATTCATGTCTTTGCTATTTGGCTTCAAGAAACTTTAGGTGATATCTGGAAAAGATAAAATATAATGGCTGGAAAGAAATATTCTGAAAGATTATTTAACATTTTTAAAGCTTGTGTTATGGTCTAGTCTGCGTTTTATGTGACTCTTTTTCCCAAAAAATGAATATTGCTGATGATAACCCTGTTCTTAAATAAGCAGACAATCATGAATAAGGATGTAAATAATTATCAGAATAATTAAAGGTCAGTTGTGACACAATCTCGAGATATTATCCTAGGATTTTGAAAGCACTCTTCCTTTTACTTTTATTAATTCAAATGAATTTAGAATTTTAATGCTTAATTAATACAAATCTTATTTCCAATTATATTAGTGACTTACTTCCCATATTAAATGCTCAGTACAATACAATATTTACCTCCTCATTCTTAATTTTCATTTTGCTTTTGAAATGTTCTATGTGTTATACATAAGAGAATATCCATATTTTTTCTATTGTTTCACATTTCAGTTTGTGATATTCAATGTCATATTAAAGAAGTTCATATTAAATGATTTGGTGAAGAAGTCTATGTTGATATGAGTAACAATTAAAGTAATTTAGCTGCTTTAATGAAGATAATGCCACATGTGGGCAGTTGATACTTTGTGACATTAATCAATTTTGATGAATTATTAAAAGAATTCATTTAATACCTATTATTTGCCCACTCCTATGTTATTTTTCTGATCCCTAATATCAATATTTTCATGTGAAAGCATTCTGGCCACAATAATTAAAGTCCAAGTGAAGCAAAATTGAAATTGGTACTTTGAGAGTCACTTCATTGTGATAGTAACGCTAAATTTTTCTGCTTAAAATTGATTTTCCATGGTTACTAAATAGATTAAAAAGCAAAAACCTTTCTGATCACATAAATATCCATAATCAATTTATCTGACTTCGGTTATTCCCAGACAATTTTAAATTCTTTGTGAAACAGATTTAGAAAAATACGTAATATTTCCAGTACACTTTAATCAATAGTTAATAAGGTATCCTTCATATCTAGTTTTCAGTTTTTTAAACATATATCTGGGTTCCTATAAATGTTGAAGTGGGCGCATAAAACTTGTTCCTGATATGTAAGCTGCAAATACTCAGTCGTACTGGAAGTATACATTGTGGCAGAGTGCTGAAATACAATGAAAAAGTGTTCATCCTAGCTTGTAGACAGAAAGTCACTAAATCACATAAACAGAAGGATTTTTTTTCTTTGTTTTTAAGATCAACAAACCTATGTACTAAAGGATACAACAATCACAAGCAAATTCAAGTAAAATATTTAATCATATGACATTTTGTTTTATATTCTGTGAGTTTTAGGGTTTTATTGCTTGACTCACTTTTTTTTCATTTTCTTACATTTTTCTGTCATGTCACAGATGAAAGAAAAATTAATTATATACACACACACACTCACACAAAAAATACACATATGTGTGTAATCTTAGTTTATATGTATACATGCATATATGCGCACACAAACATATGCACATGAGGGTTTTTTATTGTATTACTATCATTAAGGCAGTACAGTGGTCACTGGATAGAGTCCTGGACCTGGCTTTAAGAAGACTCATCTTCATGAGTTCCATTCTAATCTGAAACATTTACTAGCTGCGTGACCCTGGGCAAGTCACTTAAAACTTTTTGGCTCTTTTTTCACCTGTTAGATGAACTGGAAAAAGAAAAGACAAATCATCAAAGTATCTTTGTCAAGAAAACTTGAAATAAGTTGATATAGAGTCAAACATGACTGAAATGATTCAACAATGAATATAATTAATAATAATAACAATGATAATAGTAATAATAATAAACCTCAAGTTCACTTGCAATTTGCGATTGTTATATTTTCTTAATTAAAAAAGTTTTCCAGAATTTTCAGTTGTTTTAATTTTTTTAATTAAAAATTCCTTTTTGATTTCTTCTTGATTTTGGAATCATCCCTTATTATCAAAGCCATTGTCTTCTCTTATTTGAGTCCATAGAACTGTATATCATTGTAAGGATATCTGAAACAAATAAAACTTAGTTATGTTGTTTTAGTAAGAACATCTTGATAATGACCTATAGAAAATTGATCATTGAAAATAATTAATATATATTTCAAAAAACTGTTAAACTCAACTTGTATTAAAATTTTCCTACATGAGAAGTATATAGCCTGGAGACAGACTTTTTCCTGTCTTTGAAAATATTAAAATTATTATTGAAAGATATTAAAGGAAACTTTAGTCCATAAAAATAATTTGAGAGTTATGGAAATAAGACTAAAATGCAAAACCTTTAGGTTTTTAATAAAGTTTCTATTCTCACGTAATGTTTGTGTACAGTAAATGGTGTGTATGGAATTTTGTTTGTCTGGTGTATGATTTCTTAATGTGTATACATAATATATTGATCTATACCAAAAATATTCTGTCATCAAAATGAACCACATTAGGTTATATGTAATGTTTAACAACTTGTGATGGGTCAGTTAAAATAAGAAAAAAAACACACATTCATATGACAACTTGGTTAGCATGAAGTAAATTGATTTGTGTGCATAATTTAAAGACTTATGTGAATATTTTAATGGTTTTGTGAGCATTATATTGGCTTGTGTAAATTATATTGGTTTCCTGGTGAGAGAAAAATGGATTTGAAGTTATACTGTAATGAATCAATCTACTATAATATTTCTCCTCTTCTGGAACTTAGAAATAAGAAGTCAATGATTAGTAGGCTACATCTTTGTTAAAATTAGTCCATGTTCTAAACTGAAAAACAGATACTGGCCCCTGATCTCCATCAAATAATGTTATCCTCTATTTCTACAAACAAACAAAAAATAATGAATTTTAACTGCTTCTTGCTTTCTTCATTTCCTTGAAATTTTGTCTAGAAAAAGATTAGAAATATAAAGGTACCTAGGGTCACTAGAAACATGTGTGGAGAATTATAGGCCACATTTGTAAATTCACATCTTACTACTGTTAGGAACATTTATCTGAGTGTCGAGTTATAGTTGAATGAATACAAAGAAAAGTGAAAATGTTATATAAGAGTTTCCACAATGGACATACTAAATTTTGGTGAATAACTATGACTTTCACATTCTATCCAAAAAGCAAATAAAGTTTTGAGAAAGAAAAGAGAGAAAGTAAATGAAAGAAATCAAGAGAAAAAGAAAAGGAAGAAAACAGAAGGATAGAAATGTAAAAATTTCCCTCTGTGTAGAACATTGTGTATTCCATTCGAAATTACTGATTTTTAAAGAAAATTGTGTATACTTTATTTTGTTCTTTTTTTCATTTGTTTCTTTCTCTCTCCAGCTTAAGGGTCTGAAAGCCAAGTGCAACCAATATGGGAAAGGGCTACAGTGAGGTGCAGTGTATTAGAAGAAAGGATATAGGGAAACCTCTAGTGATTGAACAAGTATGGAAAGGAATCAATTTATTTTTATTTAGTCTGTAGATTTCTTTTCTTGAACCAATATAGTACTGTAAGACTAATTTAAAATAAACAAATAAATGCATCTCTAGCAAAGCAAGATTTCTAAGGCTATGAAAACTATTCAAAAATAAAACACAATGCTTTAGAGGAATGACTTTATTCCTTGCATATTTTTGTATGACAGCCATTTTTATTTATTATTTTAACTACTTATTTAAACTTATGTAAACAGTAGCACATGGGGTGGTAGACAATAGTTCCTTTATGAGCTACTTCTAGTGAATTCACAAAATCCTTGGACAGAAGGAACAAAAGTAGGGAGTGGAGACAAGATGGCAGCATAGAAGCAGGAAAACTTAACAGTTCCCACATAGCCACCTCAAATGCCAATAAAATATGACTAAACAAATTTTAGGTCTCCAGAACTCACAAAATTACAGAGAAACACATATCCTGCTGAAGGCAACCAGCAGGTGGGATAGGAAGGGCTCACTGCAGCATGCTGGGAGCCGAAACCAGCCTGGTGTGAAATTGCAGCTTGGCCACAGGACCACCAGGACAAGCTGCAGCTGGAGCCTTCAGGAGACTGGATCAGAGGCAGCTATGGTGATTTCCAGAATTATCAAGCCATATGAAATAAGGATTAAGTGAAGGGTTAGTAGAAATTGGCAAAATTTGGGTGAGAGGATCTGGCCAAACTGCCTCCAGGGCAATGAAGCAGCAGAAGTGGTGCCCCTATACCCACCTCCACATGGCTGCTTCAGAAGCTGCAGGCCTGCAAATTTCAGGAGGGGCAAGTGATAATTTAGAGACTAAGAGCTCACATCTTAAGATGCCTGAATTGAGATTGTGGTATTGGGTGTTGGTCCTTTGGTGTAGTTTCAGTGAGTCATTTTCAGTTGGGGCTGCAGTAGCTTCCTAACACTATGGCAGCTGTGAAAACCCCAGGGATTTGGGACAGAACTTTCCTGTATGGAAGCTGAGTTCCACAGAACTAAAAAGCCAAGTAACTGACTGGCAACACGAGCAGGCAAAGGAAGGAAAGTAAGAACAACAATCCAACTTTAGGTTTCTTCTTTGGGGACAAAAAGAATCAAAGTATCAAATGGGAAGAAGAAAACACAGTCAGATCTCCCATACCAAAAGCTTCCAAGAAAAAGTTAGGCTGGTAACAAGCCATAGAGTGGCTTAAGAAGGATTTTGAAAACCAAATAAGAGGAGTTGAGGAAAAATTGGGAAGTGAAATGAAAAAGATATGAGAAAATTATGAGAGTCAACAATCTGACTGAAAAAAATAACACCTTAAAAATAGATTAACTCAAATGGCAAAAGAGGTCCAATTAAATCAATGAGGAGAAGAATGCCTTAAAAAAAGTTGAATTTGTAATATGGAAAAAGAATCTCAAAAGATTTCTGAGGAGAATAAATGCTTCAGAATTAGAGTGGAGCAAATGGAAGCAACTGAGGAAAGCAGTGTTAAAGACTTGCCTAGGGTACTACAGCTAGTCAGTGTCTGAGGCCAGATTTTAACTCAAGAAGATGTTTCTTCCTGACTAAAGGCTCACTACTCTATCCACCATGCCACCTACCTGTCACATCTTATATATAGTAGCATTTAATAAATGTTTATTGCATTGAATTTAATTCAGTCATAGAATAATAGAAAATTTCATACTTAGATGACACATCAGAGGTCGCTATGTTCAATTTATAGTAGAAATGCCTCATACAAAATCTTTGAAGAATAAATATATGGTCTCATCTTGTAGATTTTTAGTGATTAAGGCTTCACCACCTCCCAAAGAAATACATTTTCCTCTTGAATAGTGAAAATTTGTCCATTGAATCAAACTAAAATATAAATTTTTTGCCTTTTTCATCCATTCTCCTGTTTACTGCTACTTGAAATTAAGTAAAAACAAGTTTAATTCTTCATCCACATGTCAATTCTTCATGCTCTTAATTACAGAAATTGTGTTTCTTTTTTGGTTTTTGGAAGGGGGTAAGGTAGGCATTTGGGGTTAAGTGACTTGCTTCTGTGTGTGTGTGTGTGTGTGTGCGTACGTGCATGTATGTGTGTTGTTTCTGAGGCTGGATTTGAACTCAGATCCTCTTGACTCCAGGGCCAGTGCTCTATTCACTGCACCACCTTGCTAGTCCAAGAAATTTTGTTTCGTAAGGGTTAGTTCTGTGTAATTGAGAAGGGTTTACTCTTAAATGTGATAAACTGGATATGAATCCTGATTATTTTACTTACCACATGACAGACCAATTTAAAAGCTCTCTCTCTCTCTCTCTCTCCATTTATATGTATGTATATGTTTGTATCTATATATGCATATAAACATATACATACACATACATGTTATATATATACATATACATATACACACCCACATATATGTTATATGTGTGTGTTTCTAAGTATTGGATGAAGTTACTTCTATGAAATTGCCACCCTGATGATCCATGGTCCATTTACCTTTTTTTTGTCTTCTCACTCTTAAATATTCTGATAAAGTAATAAATTTTAGGACATCATTTCAAGGCTCCGTACCATTTGGATATATTTTCTCTTCATATATTACAAATTGTCATTGCTCTTCTAAAAAAAATGTATAGAAATGGTTGCAGTGCTCCAGTCATGGTATGTCTAGTGTACAGTGCAATAGGACCATAACTCATTTTTGCATGGACACTATGCTCTTATTAACTCAATTTAAGGATGCATTACATAATTTAGTTGCCATTTTATAATGTTGCCTAGTATTGCATTTCTAGTTAAACAAATCTCTCAGATCTTTTTTTACACCAACTATTTTCCTAAGCACCCCTTCCTCATGTACTGCAGTTGTTGTTGTTGTTGTTGTTGTTGTTGTTGTTGTTGTTGTTGTTGAGGTTGACATTGATATTGTTTTTTTAATAAAAGATATACAGATAATGTTTTCTTTTCTCTATGGTGACTGATAATGCTATTACTAATAGTAAATAGCATTTCAAAATTTCCAAAGAACACTGTCAACTGGTGAGTAATCCTTCCCTTTAACTTCAGGAATAAAGATTAAAAGGAATATCTTTGTTTTGGAGAGCCCAGGGTCCTTGAAAGAGAATGAGGCAGAATGTTTTCATTGCTGTTATTTCAAAGGAAACATACTAAAAATAGAATCACCAAATTATAGGAAAGAATTTATTACATATGAAACAAATAATTATAATTCAGATAATCTTTTGGCTGAATTCATATTTGTTGTTCAGTCACTTTTCAGTCATGTCTGGCTCTTCATGACCCCATATTGGGATTTCTTGGTAATGATATTTAAGTTGGTTTTTTTTTTATTTTCTTCTCCAGCTCGTTTTATAGATAAAGAAACTGAAGTAAACAAATAACTTGCCCTGTATCTGAGGCAGGATTTGAATTCATGAAGATGAGTGTTCATGATTTCAGACCCAGCACTCTATCCATTCTACCTTGTAACTGCCCTCAGAATTCATTAAAGGTAAGTACATCAAGTGATTTTTCGAAACAGATTTCAGGGAAGACAAATTAGACTTTAGTTAATTCTTATTCTTTATTCAGAACTTCTAGTATAGAAAGACTACCTTTTTGCCTTTCCCCCCATTTTCAAATATTCATTCCACAGCAGCTGAATATAATTGAATTAATATTTGCTTACTCTATCTTCCTTAAGATTGAGAGCCATGCTTATCAATGCAGATTATTTTGACTAGTTTTTTTTACTCTGCAAGTTCTATACTTTATCACATATTAATTAAATATATTTTATTGTAAACTTAGCATCAATAATTTATATTTTTGAGATTTATTGCTTTTATAAATTTAATCTAAAAATCTTTGTTTATTTACATAGCACTCATTGGGGTTTAAATCAACCAATATTTACTTACTCGACATGTAGTAAAATACTAAATAATCTACAGTTATCCACTCCCTTATTTTGAAGAATGAAAGTTCTGTCAAATTGAATAGCACAATGAGCCCATGTTTATGTTTTATGCCAAAGTCAATAATGCTCAGGTCATTAAATAATTTTCTTAGGATGATTTTTTAATTTAAAGTTTATGTTTAGTTATGTTTTTATGTAATTTCCAGTGTGAATGTATCAGTTGAATTATAAAAATGAGTATTTTAAATGGAATAAATAAATATGAAATGTACACAAATCTACCAAATCTAGGTGTTCTGTACCATATTCACTTTAAATATCCATGGACAAAAGTTTGCAGATAAAATAAATGTCCACAAGAAAGGATTTAAAGATAAAATAAATGTACAAATAAAGATAAGTAACATTGGAGATATAAATAGAGATGAATAAGAAAGACACAAAATTTAAATTTCTCCTACCTTGTCCGCAAAGAAATTAAAGTTTTGTGCTTCCTAATTCCTCATTTTCTTCTTTTTTCTTCCAAGGATTTAAAGAGAAGATATGTTTTTGTGCTACTTTCATGTTGTTCCTTGTACTAAGAGAAAACCACATAACTCTTTCTTACCTCAATTTAGCATAAAGAATATCAGCACTTACAAGAGCAGTATAGTATAATTTATATATAAGCTAAATGTTTCATTTTCTTAGGCAATAATGTGGCTTAGAAGACAAAGTGCTACACACCTGGAGTAAAGAAGAAGTGAGTTCAGATCTGGCCCAAGATACATATTAGCATAGATTTAAGTGAGTCAGCCATTTAACCTCTGTCTCCTTTTGATTACATATTTATAAAATGGGGACATAATTGCCCCTAAATCAAAAGCTTGTTAGGGAAAAAAATAATACTTGTAAAGAAATTTAGAAATCTTTAAGTAAAATACAAATACAATTCACTTTTCATATGGTATGTTAAAGGGCCTGGTTGTCCATTAAGTACTTTAAAGGATAAAATTTAAAGACTATTTTTAGTAATCCTTTATGTGTCTGCCATTCATAAATTAATAGAGCCTTTAACCAATTTATGTTTATATTCTGCACAATTTAAGTAAACTTAAATTTACCACATGTTGTAAAGCCACACATTCATTTGTGCACCCTTTTTAATTCTCAGCAATATCATTTCCAACTGGACAAAAATAGAACAAAAAAAAAGGCAAATACACCCTTAAAATCTGACAACAAAGAAAGATACTAGACAAATAGAATTTAATATATTAATTTGAGCAGAAAAGGAAAGGGAATGAGCTACTTCAGATACAATAGTAAGAAGTATAAACAAAACATAAGCAAAAGTAAGTAAAGAATTGGTCAGTATTTAACTAGTAGCAGTAAATGAAAACACTTCATGTACTACCAAGAAGATGGTTATAGGATAAAATATATATAAAAATAGGGCTGGCATCTAATAGGAAGTTAGAGAGGACCAAAAGAACTGCAAGACCAATGCTTCAAAGGATCTAAAGGAAACACTGAAGTGGAAAGAGAAGTGAATGAGAGAGATAGAGAGTAGCATGAAAACACTGAAAGCAAAGTGGAGTCGTAGGGGTGAGAAATAATAAAATTATAGAATTTCAAAGTTATAAAGCAGCTCAGAAACTATTATATATCTGCACCAACTATTACTTGAAACAGAATATTATTGTAGTATCTATGACAAGTAGTATTAATGTGTGTGTGTGTGAGAGACAGAGAGACAGAGAGAGAAAGAAAGAGACAGAGAGAGACAGAGAGATAGAGAAACAGAGAGACAGAGAGAGAGACAGAGACAGAGACAGAGAGAGAGAGAGAGAAAGAGAGAGAGAGAGAGACAGAGACAGAGAGAGAGAGACAGAGATGCAAAAACAGAGATAAACAGAGGAACAGTGACAGAGAAACAGGTGGGGTAGGGAGAACTTGTTTTCTTCAAAATCAGTATAAATTCCATAAGGGTAGGAACATTTTTTTAAATTTTATATCTGTAGTGTTTAACACAGTGCTTAGCAAATAGTTATTTCCTAATGAATGCTTATTAATTCAATAATAAGTCAAAGTCAACATTTTTCTTCTAAAAGAGTAGCCAAATGTTTGTTGAGATATTGAATTTCATCTTTATAACTACACATTTATTGTCAAATAAAATTTTGCTCATTTTTATTTGAAATCAAATACAATATAATAAAATATAGGTATAGATATATGTGGATATTTACAAATATATACACATATGATTTACTATTTCAATTATACTTGGTTGTGAGAATCTTTATTGAAAATTTCATTTAAAACATTGTAATGTAACTATATTAGTATTCTAACAGAACTTATACTGTGAGTTTGTTATATACTATATTATTGATTCAATGACAAGTAAACCTATATTCACCCTTAAAAGTTAAATAAATTGAATATTTGGGGCACAGCACATATTAATATTACATATATCTTAATGGTAGCTTATATAGAAGTTATTTGAATAAGTTACATCAATGTAGACTAAAATTTCTTTGCTCCATCCCTTCTTCTTGCTAACTGACATGTAAGAACATGGATTAGACATGCAATTTCATTCATGTAAGAAACTCTAAGATGAGGAAATGCTATTTGCAAATACAAATTTCTACCTTTCCTGCAACTTATATTTTAGAGATTTGTTGTTGTGTTTTTCCTTCTTTTTTGAAGAGGACCCTGGTATTAGGGAAATGATGACATGACTTGCAACTGACTTTGATTTGAGTGAGGAAAGGCAGTGCAACATCAGCGGTTTCACTTTCTCCTCTTGAGCCATGTGGATCCAGTCAGCAAATATTCATCAGCATGACTGGAGATGTCTCAGGATGCAGTGAGAGACCATGGCCCTTTTAGATTAAGGACTTTTCAGATATTCACTTAGAAAGATGTAACACCCATTTGGTGAATAGGCTTCTTTAAGAAGTGAGTGAAAGGATGACCTCTTTAATTAGAGAAAAGGAAAAAAAGAAATCAAGCTGGGGGTGGGAGGTGAAGACTCTCAGAGTTGAGGTTTCAAAGAGAAATAGCATTGATATTCACCCTAAGCCTGGAGGGCCCAAAATACAGATTAAGTGGAGCTTGGGCAGGGAGGTCCAATATATGAGCTTCAGAATGTACTAGGTTTAAGGTTTTGTGAAAGAAGGTAAGAAGGAAGGAAGGAAGGAAGGAAGGAAGGAAAGAAGGAAAGAAGGAAAGAGGGAAGGAAGGAAGGAAGAAAGGAAGGAAGGAAGGAAGAAAGAAAGGAAGGAAGGAAGGAAGGAATCTATTCAGTAAACCCCAAGTAAAGTGGGCAGCCTGTAAAGCCAAGCATGAACAGCTTTCCAGGGGAATGTTGCTGTGAACAGCTTTCAAGATTATGATTGCACAGTATAGTGAAAACTCTATTTAATAAGTAATCAGAGACATGTCAGGGGTGGAGCCAAATGGAACATGTCGGGGGAGGAGCAAAGATGGTGGCATAGAAGCAGCAAGATCCCGCAGCTCCCACACCGCCACCCTACACACTCGTAAAATTATGAGCCCAGATAAAGTCTAGGACTTTCAGACTCACAAAATGCAGAGAACACATCTTTCGCTGAAGGCAGCTTGGCAGCAGGGGCTCATTGCGGCAGCCGGGAGCGGAGGCTTGAACAGCCGAGACCGCGGCCAGGCCCAGGGTAGTGGGAAGGAGCCAGGCTGAGCTGAGCCAAGCCCCTCAGCACCACAGCAAGTCTTCAGAGGTTCTACAGCCTCCAGCACCTCCACATCTGCCAAGGCGTGAGGGACAAGGAAGGGAGAGAGGTAGCTCGCACCGGCACAGCCCAAAACCGCACCCATGGCCAGGCCAGGCCCCATGGTGACCATGAGGAGTGAGCTTCTCAAGCCACACCTTGAGTCTGCTTCAAAGAAAATCTAAAGCACCTACATGAGGGGATCTTAAAAAGCCCACAAACCAGGGTCAGAGAAGGTTAGTGGAAGTGAAACTTTGAAAATTAATTTGGGGGGGTGGTAAAGCAGTTCAACCAATCTGTCCCCAGGGCAAGGAAGCATGGGGGAAGGGAATGCTGGAACCAGCAGCGGCCCCCACCAGGCTGCTTCAGAGCCCCTAGCCTGTCGGCTCCTCAGGCGGGCTGAATCGAT
The DNA here is from genome assembly GCA_028646575.1 of Pseudocheirus occidentalis. Lineage (NCBI taxonomy): Eukaryota > Metazoa > Chordata > Mammalia > Diprotodontia > Pseudocheiridae > Pseudocheirus > Pseudocheirus occidentalis. The sequence goes on along the minus strand of CM053593.1, from coordinate 231,700,075 downwards.
TGATCAGGGCCAAGTGCTCTTGCGTTGAGCGGTGTGGATCCAGATTGTGGTCTTGGGTGGTGGTCCTAGGGTGCACCTTCAGCAAGCTGAAGCTGGGGGTACTTGAAACACCCTCTAATAGCTCTGGCAGTTGGGAAAACCCCAGCAATTTGGAACAGAGCTTGCCCCCTTGGAAGCAGAGTTTCACAGAGCTAAAAAAAACCCAACCAATTAATTGACTGGCCAACATGAGGAAAAAGGAAGCAAAATAAAACAATAAAACTCTAGAATAGAAAGCAATGTGAAATACCTCCTTGAAAAAACCACTGACTTAGAAAATAGATCAAGGAGAGACAATTTGAAAATTATTGGTCTACCTGAAACCCATGACCAAAAAAAAGAACTTGGAGAGCATCCTTCAAGAAATCCTCAAGGAAAATTGCCCTAAGGTTTTAGAATCAGAGGGCAAAATAGAACTTGAAAGAATTCACCAATCACCTCTTCAAAAAGATCCCCAAAAGGAAACTCCTAGAAATGTTGTTGCCAGGTGCCAGAAAACCCAGTTAAAGGAGAAAATATTACAGGCTTCCAAGAGAAAACCATTTGAAT
>CM053593.1:231665346-231698987 GCA_028646575.1 Pseudocheirus occidentalis | reverse complement strand
GGAGGGAGGGGTGGGGTGGGGGGAGGGGTGGGGAAAGCATTCATCACAGTAGGGGGATGGGGACAGGGTGCAGAACAAAACAAGGGTAGAGGGTGCAGGATAGGAAGGAGGGACATGCAGTTAGCCTCTCACCGTTTGCCCATCATGGAGATGTCCTGTGTAATTACACAGGTGCAGCCTGTGTTGAGTTGCTGCTCCTCCCAGTGGGGGTGTGTGACAGGGGAGGAATTGCAGGAATCTAGTGTTTGGAGCTATGCTGTTAAGGGCAACTGGAAAGTGGTGCATGCAGGGACGGGTCAGGGAGGAGCTCCCTGCCCTGCTGGAAAGCTGGAAAGGTGTTGGAGGAGGGGATGAGGGGACCAGATTGTGGGAGGGGTCTTACAGTGGGATCAATGTTCTGGGCTGGGGGGTGGGGACAAAAGGGGGAGAAAGTTTGTGGCTCAAAACCTTGTGGAAATGAATGATTTGTCCAGGAAAATAAATTGAAATTAAAAAAAATAAAAAGTTTTGGACTACCTAAAAGCCAGGATTCAAAATAGGGATTAAACATCATTTTCAAAAATTATCAACAATAATAGCCCTGATTTTCTATTTTCAAATGTAATTTGAAAGAATCCACCAATCACCTCTTGAAAAAGATACCGCCTCCAAAAAGGAACTCTAGGAATATTATAGCCCAATTTGTGAGTTCTGAGGTCAAGGAGAAAATATAACAAGCACTTAGGAAGAAATAATTCAAGTACTGTGGAAACAGAATGAGGATAACAAAAGAAGGATAACAAAAGATCTATCAGCTTCTACTTTAACAGATCATAGGGTGCATATTATGATATTCCCAAGGTCAATATAACTAAAATAAAAATCATGAATCAGCTAGCCAGTAAATTGAGTATAATATTTCAGTGGTAAATATGGGTATGCAATGAAATAGAGGACTTCTATGCATTCTTGATGAAAAGGCCAGATCTGAAAAGAAAATGTGACTTTCAAATGCAAGCATCAAGAGAAGCATGAAAAGGCATTCAGGAAAGAGAATTCATATGGAACTTATTGAGGATGACTTGTTTACCTTTCTACATGGAAAGATGTTATCTGTAACTCATGAGACTTTCCTCAGTACTAGGATGGTTGAAGGGAATATGTATCTGTATATACACACAAATACACACACATGTATAAGTATAAGCATGTATGTGCATGCATGTATATATTTGTATAATTATGTGCATGTGTATTTATATTTGTGACAGTGTATGTTTATATGTGTATATGTATGTGTGTTTATATATAAGCATATATGGTCAGACGTTACAAGGTGAGTTGAATATGAAGAAATAACATCTAAAATAAAATTAAGTGATGAGAAAAGAATATATTGGGAGAAGAAAGGAAGGAAGAATGAGTAAATTATTTCACATGAAAGAGGTAAGAAAAAGGTTTCACAATGGAAAGGAAGAGGAGTGAGGTGAGAGGGAATGTGTGAACCTTACTCCCATTGAATTTGGCTTAAGGAGGGAAAAACATACAGACTCAATTGAATATCTTACCCTAAAGGGAACCACTCGGTAAGGGGATAGGAAGGAAGATGATAGAAGGAAGGGCATATTGGGGGAGGAGAAAACCAGAAGGCAACACATTTGAAAATGGATAGGGTCAAAGGAGAAAAATGTAACAATCTGGGTGATGGGATGGGATAGAGGGAAATATAGTTACTCTTACATAATATTACTACTATAGAAATGTTTTGCATAACTACACATGTATAACCTATATTGAATTGCTTGCCTTCTCAGTGGGGTATGGTTGAGGAGAGAAGAAGGGAGGGAATCTTGAACTCAAATTTTTAAAAAAAAATGTTTAAAATCTGTTTTGACATGCAACTGGAGAAATAAACAGCCAATGTAGTGCAGAAAACCATATTGCCCTAAAAGAAAGTAAGGTGTTAGGGGGCAAAGGGTGGAGAGAAGGAAATTAGAAGAGTGAACAGGCTGGGGGTATGGGTAATCATTATTCTTCCCATCTTGGGGTGGGAGTGAGGGGAAAGATAGGGAGAAAATTTTGAATTCAAAATCTTATGGAAATAAAAGTTAAAACAAAAAATAAATAAATAATTTGAAAATAAAATAAAATAAAAGATCTTACATCCAAATTGTCTTAGAAAAGTTTAAATTGGTCTCCAGCCATGGAAGAGCTCAAATGGTATTTTGAAAGTCAAGGAAAAGAAGTCAAGGAAAACCTGGGAAGAGAAATTTGAGTGATGCAAGAAAAATCATGAAAAATCAGTCAGTATCTTTGTAAAGGAGAACCACCAATATACCGAAGAAATTACAACCTGAAAATAGACTAGAGCAAATGGCAAATGAGGTCTAAAAATCCTTTGAGAAGAATAATGTCTTTCATTTTATTTTTTAAATTTTGCTTTTTGTTGGGGTGAAAGCAGGACAATTGGGTTTATGTGACTTTCCGAAGGTCACACAGCTAGTAAATGTTACATACCTAAGGCTGGATTTGAATTCAGGTCTTTCTGAATGCAGGGCTGGTCCTCTATTCCCTATACCACCTAGCCTCCCCCAGAATAATGTCTTAAAAAGCAGAATTGGCTAAATGAGAAAGGAGATGAAAAGGTTTATTGAAGAAAAAAAGTCCAATAAAAATTAGAATAGGACAAGTGAAAGCTAATGAGTCCATGAGAAATTAGAAATTATGGAGCAAAACCTAAAGAATTAAAAAAATAGAAGATGATATGTAATTTCTTAATGACAAAACAACTGATCTGGAAAATAAGACAAGGAGAGATCATCTAAAAATGATCGGTTCTACCTGAAGGACATGATCCAGTAAAAAAGCCTAGACATTTTCTTTCAAGAAATTATAAAAGGAAAATGCCCTAATATTCTAAAACCAGAAAGTGAAATAGAAATTGGAAAAAAATTCACTAATCACTTTTGATACAGATCCCAAAATGTAAACTCCCAGGAATATTACAGTCAAATTCCAGAGCTGCCTGGTTAAGGAGAAAAGTGTGCAATAACCAGAGAGAAAAAATTCAGTTATCTTGGAAACACAATCAGGATACCACAAGATTTAGCAACTTCAATATTAAGGAATCAGAGGACTCAGAAAATGATATTCTGGAGCTTAAAGGAGCTAGGATTAAAACCAAGAACCACTTACCCAGTAAAACTGAGTATAACCCATGAGGGTAAAATGGCATTCAATGAAGTAGAGGAACTTAATGCATTGCTGAGGAAAAATAAATCATCTAAATAGAAAATTTAACTTACAAGTACTAGTCTCAAGAGAAGCATTAAAAAGTAAAAAGGAAATGGAAATCAAAAAGGACTTATTAGAACAGAACTTTTTACATTTCAATATGAAACAAAGAAATTTGTAACTCATGAGACCTTTGTCATTATTATGGTAATTGGAGGTAATATATATTTATATATCTATCTATATCCATCTATTTAGACACAGGACACACGGTCAGTTGAATATGAAGGGATGATACCTGAAAAATAAAATTAAGGAGTGTGAGAGTAATGCTCTGAGAGAAGGAGAAAGGGAGACGTATAATGTGGTAAAATATATCCTGTTAAAAATAGAAAAGAAAAAACTAAAACATTTACAGTGGAAAGGGAGAAGTAGGAAGTAAGAAGGAACAAGTGAGCCTTATTTTCATCAGAATTGGCTTAAGGGAGGGGCGGCTAGGTGGCGCAGTGAGTAGAGCACCAGCCCTGGAGTCAGGAGTACCTGAGTTCAAATCTGGCCTCAGACACTTAACACACAAAAAAACTAGCCGTGTGACCTTGGGCAAGTTACTTAACCCCAACTGCCCTCCAAAAAAAAAGCAAAAAAAAAAAAAAAGAATTGGCTTAAGGAGGGAAAATCACGTGCACTCAATTAGGTATGGAAATCTATCTTACTGTACAGGAAAGTAGGGAGGAAGGGGTTGGGGATGGTGACTGATAGAACGGAGTGCAGTGTGGCGGATGGGGTAATCAGAAACAAACACTTTTCAGAAGGGACAGATCAAAGGAGAGAATGCAATAAATGGGGGTGGCAGGATAGGATGGAAGGAAATAAAATAAATCTATCATAACATAACTATAATTAAAGTGCTCTGCATGACTGCAAATGTGTAACCTATATTGAATTGCTTGCTTTCTCAATGAGGGTGTATGGAGAGGGAGAAAGGGAGTGAACTTTGAACTCAGAGCTTGAAAAATGAATATTAAAACTTGTTTTAACATGTAACTGATAAATAAGACCCAGAAGTAATTGGGAATAAAAATCTATCTTGCTATATAGAAAAATAGAAGGGTAAGTGGATAAAAGAAGGGAGGGTGATAGAATGGAGGGTAGATTGGGAAAGGTGTAATCAGAAACAAAACACTTTTGAGAAGGGGCAGGATGAAAAGAGAGTGGCAACTGAATAAACAGGGGTAGGGACAAAAGAATGGAGAGAAATACAGTTAGTAAAGTGTGAAAAAATTGAAGTTTCTCTCATAAAGGTCTCATTTCTCTCACATACCAAGGAGTGTCAAATTTATAAAAATAAGAAATATTCCTCTATTGATAAATGATTACAACATATCATCAGTTTTCATATAAAGTGATTAAAGTTATCTATAGACTTATCAAAAATACTCTAACTCACTATTGATTAAAGAAATGCAAGTTAAAAAACAATCTTGAGGTACTACCTTATACCTATTAGATTAGATATTGGGACAGAAAGGGTAAATGGCAAATGTTTGATGGGATATGGGAAAAATGAGACATTAATGTGCTTTTATTGGAGTTACAAATTGATTAAACCATTCTTTAGAGCAACTTGGAACTTTATCCAAATGGTTATAAAACCATGCATACCCTTTCACATAGCAATATTACAACCAGTTCTCTATCCCAAAAGAGTTAAAAAGGAAATAAAAAAGGAATGGACCTATGTATATAATGGCTCTTTTCTGGGATTGAAGAAGTAGAAATTCAGGAGATGTACATCAATTGGGAAATGGCTGAATAAGTTGTGGAATGCAGTCATGATAGAACACTATTGTACTGTAACAAATGATTAGCTAGATGATGTCAGAAAAACCTGAGAAGGCTTGCATGGACTGATGCAAAGTGAAATTCACTGTGTACAAAGTACCAACAATAATGTAAGATGATCAGATATTAATGACTTAGCTATTCTCAGCAATACAATGATCTATGACAACTCTGAAGGACCTAGAATGAAAAATGTTATCGATCCTCAGAGAAAGAGCTGATGGTGTCTGAATACAGAATGCAGCAACTCTCTTTTTACTTTATTTGTTTTGTCTATGTTCTCTTTTTACGCCATGACTATTACAGATATGTTTTGTATGACTTCATATATATAATGGATATGGCACTGCTTGCCCTCTCAATGAGATGGGGCTTAGGGAAGGAGGAAGGAAGAGAATTTGAAACTTGGAGTCTTAAAACATAGATGTTAAAATGTTTTACATAACTGGGGACAAATTAAATACTAAAGAACATAAATTCATGAAAAGAAGGATTGGAACAGGAGTATTACAAGGCTATATAATGTTAATTTAGTTATTTAACTTACATGTATCATGTTAGACACATAAATAGGTGAATAAAAAACTGAAATGAAGGGTGCCAGGAGAAATATCACCAATCTCTGATATACAGATGATAGCACTCTGATGGCCAAAAGCAAATAATTAAGATATCTCTTGATGAGGATAAAAGAGGAAAATAAGAAAATTGCAATAAAAATGCCAATAAAAAGCAAAACAGGCAAAATAACTTTAGATCATGACATCAGGACCCATCACTTCCTGGTAAATAGATGGAGAAGAAAGAAAAACAGTGTCATATTTTTTTGTTATTTGGTTCAAAAATCACCACCGATGGTGACTGCAGGCATGAATCCAATTCCTTAGAAGGTAAGATGTATGAAATCTGGACATCACACCAAAAATCTGAGGTAGCACCTTGCTGATAAAGATCAATATAGTCAAACCACTTTTTTTGTTTAATTTTCCTCATTAGCAACAAATTGCTATGATTGTTGGAAGACAGGGATAATTGGGAAAGATTGGGAAAGATTGAAGGCAGAAAAAAGGGAATAGCAGAGGATTCAGAAGATCAAATGGATTGATCACAAGAAAAATAGATAAAGTATGAAATTGGTGTAATCTCATAGAAAATTGGAGATTTTTAAAAATTACATTGCAATTTTTTTTCTTGAGAACTGACCTTTGTGTTCTGTATTTGCCACTATAATGTTCTCATTCCATATACTTAGTAAATATGTTGGTGACACGGTAGTTAGGCAATTTACAAACAGTATATAACCAGTAGTGAAAAAGAAAATTAAAGTGAAAAAGTTACATTTCCTCATAAGAAATCCTAGACAATAGTTAAATTAATGTAAAATAATTTGCTAAACACAGGTATATTAAGTATAACCAAGGAAATATAAGTTAGGATTATGAAAGAAAAGATCAGAAAGCCACTGTAATAATAAAATCTTTGGTTCAGTAAATGTGAATGGAAAATGAAGTATTTGCTGGGATAACAAAAGCATTTTGGAGAAAGAGACCCGAAAGACTGAGGGTATCACTTTCGTCTGATGATATATTCTTAAAATTGGGGGCAAAGGTATGATTCCAGTTTTTCAAATGCAATCTCAACAAAGAAGGGTAAATTTTGAACTATAAATCCAGGTAATATGAATTTCCATTGTAGTTCAAAAATACATTGTTGTTGTTACTGTTGTTTTTATTTTTGATTTTGATATATACTTTTGGCCATGATAGTCCCTAGAACAAATGTAATCCATAAAAGGCCCTCAGTGTTATGTAAGTCCCCAGTGAGCTATTTTTGCATGTATTGAAAGTGGTTGGAGCTGGAGGCCATTCCAAGTTTGTGCTTCTACAGCCAATGCATATTTACCAGGAGAAACTGAGATCCTTAAAGGCAGGGTTGTGTTTTCTTTTATCTTTATTACCTAGAGACGCCCTTTCTACATATTAAAACCTTAAAAACTGTTTATTGAAATTAGATGCAAATAAAGTTATTTTTCAGCATTCTGTATTCACTTTAATCAGACTCATCCATTCATTATATCATAAATACAGCACATATAAAGTTTCTATCATATAGTTGACCCTCTTTCAACTTAACTCTCTACTCCTCTTTTCTCATGTAAATTCTTATCATTCTTCAAAGCCTAGCATTTAGCAAATTTAGTTGATTCAATGACTCACTCATTTATTCCATCATTCATCATTCAATACATATTGACTTAATGTCTCCTATATAAAACAACAATGCAAATTATGGAAAAATGTTCAAGAAATGAACAGACATTTTCTCCTTTTCTACATGTTTAGTGAGCTTATAAGCAACTCAAAAAATTTTTAAATGTAGAATAATTATACCCATTATATATGGAAGAAGACTGTGACAAATGTTGAAAGATAATGGTAGCAAACATTCTTTGGCAATTAAGAGAAAGTAAAAGTTATCTGTGACTTGACAAATTGAGGAGAAGAGATAGAATTGGATTGTCTTAAAGAGAAGAGAATCAAATTAATCTTCAGAGAAATTTTGAAGTATGGAGAGTATTTCTCATGAGCAAAAGTACTGAATAGTGGTATAGTATATAATATAGGAAGGGATGGAAAGGTGTAATGGGAATGGGAATTTGAAGATCTTCCCTCCCTCTTAATAGGTATAAGGAAATTTGAAGACCTTCCAAGCCCTTAACAGGCCAAATGCAATCACATGGAGCCCACCGTGGGAGGAGTTTGCTGAAAGAGTAGAAAAGAAGGCTAGTGCAGAAAGAAGTAGGGAAGAGCTTGAGCAGAGCTGGGAGCAAGCAGTGTGGAGGCAGAGCAGCTAGTGTGAGTGAGAGACGGGCCTTTTTTCTTAATGAAGCCTGCTTTGTTTTGAAGGCTTGACAGAGGGAAGGCTTGGGTATGTTTTGCTCCCTGCATTGGTTATGTATACCATCTTCTTGGTTGTTCTGAAGGATTTGGTTTTCTGGTGTTGGGATTCAGCTTTCTGCTGTTTGAATACATGTTTTGGTTCTGTCTTCCATGTGGAGAGTGTGTTATATTTTGTAATTCAAAACTATACTAGCATATTTATAGACGCTGTGGATGCTGTGATTATCACCATTGGTATTATAAAATTAGGTGAGACATACAGTGTAACTCTTTGATATCCAGACTAAAGTAATCAGAACTCATTCTACAAACAATTGAAAGTCATTGGATTTTGTGTTTGTTTGTTTGTTTGTTTTACAGATTGTATTATGATCAGAGATACACATAACAAGAATAATCTGCCCAGGTCTGGTTGGGACAGGCTGGATGTAGAGATAATGAATTATGAGCTATGTAGACAAAAGTGGTGGACATTACAAAATCACAGATTGACTGAATCTTAGCATAATTTAAGATTATAACAGTGGAAAAAAGAATAAAGAAACCAAAAAGTGAGGAATCTGAAGGAAAAAAAGAGAAGAATTGGTGTCTTATTGTTCTTTGATTTCCCAAAATCAGTAACAATGTCTGGAGGAAAATGAATTCTTTAGAAACATTTATTGATTAATTGACCAGTTAAATATGGCAAGTGATAATTAAGGGGTCTTTGGAGTTAGCAAAATAAAGAGAATTCTGTTGTCTATAAGAGTAAAAAGGAAGTTGGAAGGAAGAACAGATTTGAGAGAAAAACTGATTTGAGAGTAAAGCTGTTGATTTCAGTTTTAGACATGATGATTATGCAATGCTACCAGAAAGGAAATCCTTATGCAGAGGTATAGTAAGCTATTGAAAATGTGGGATTTATGAGAAAAGACTGGTGATAGAAAAATGCCTGATAGTATAATCTGCATCAAGATAATATTTTAAGTTGTAGGAATAGATAATATTTGCAATATAAAATGGAAAGAGAAAGAGAAGAACTACATTAAGAAATAAACTTTTGGGAATATCAGTATTTACAGTTAATGAGAAAGACTCAATAAAGAATTCCAATTAAAACTGGTTACAAAGAACCACAATTGGGGCAGCTAGGTGGTGCAGTGAATAGAGCATCGACCCTGGAGTCAGGAGTACCTGAGTTCAAATCCGGCCTCAGACAGACCCTGTGACCTAGGACAAGTCACTTAACCCCAACTGCCCCGCCCTCCCTGCTCCAAAAAAAAAATAACAATGAGATGATACAAAACCACCCAAGGGTGTAGTTTCAAGAAGGTGAGGGAGTCGGGATTAAGGTGGAGGCATCTACTACAGTTCCTAATGTTAAAATTTTACTGAGTAAGGTATAATATCACATGCTACATATTGGTGGCATGGCTCTGACATCAAAACTCTCTGATGTCAACCTGGAAGAATCCATCCAGGTTTGAAACTGTGACAAAATAAAATACTGACAAGTCACTGAAAATTTACAGGAGAAAGTTTATTTTCACTAAAGTATAAAGATTACCAATAAGGATACAGTGGCATTTGCCTTCTTTGGATATGTCCTCCTTTGTCTCCCTATGGAAACCACTCTTGTCATCAGGGAATGGTACTTATACTTTCAAGATCTTCAGAAATACATTGTCAAAGAATATTAGTTTTCCATGCAGCTGAAAGTTTTTGATGTCCATAGTTGATGAAGCAGGAATCCAGGATTAATCATGTCACAGGGAGAGGTTTTTCCTAAACTTGTTCTATGTTGGATATAGGGTAGATGGGTAGAAAGCTTTGTAGGGGAAACTAAGACCCATAAATTCCTAAGAACTCTTTTTTTTTTAGGTTTTCATATTGTGGGTGGGAAGAAAAAAAGATGTATCATAGAAATGCTGGTGCTTTCACACTGAATATATATAAAAAACATTAAAACAAGATCCTTCAGTTGAATTAACATTCCACCACCTAAAGATTAAAAACAAAATTCTTCCATCTGGCAATAAGGTGGCTGTTCCTGGATTTGGACAGATTATATTGAGTAAACTGTTGGGGAAGAAAAGCAGGTCACAAAGAGCTAAGGACTGTGTGAATTGTAACACAAAACAATAAACCTTCAAATCAAAAGGTAGTGAAAACAAATTAATGGATAAAAGGAAATGAGAAGTTAGTAGTTTGACACAGTACTAAAACAGATGAAGAAATTTTGTCATTGGTGTCATTGTTTTGTTTGTATCTCCATTTTGTTTGCTTTTAAAATTATTTTTAGTTTGGTTCCCTTTGACTGACCCCCGTCAAATCTATGATAAAAGTGGGAGGGCAATGAAGAACTCATTAACACTTCTATATTCACATAGATTTTTGAAATAACTGAAAGGTAGGACTGAGAATGTAACTATCACCTATGTATTGAAAGAGTGAAAGGGACACAATGTAACAATTGCATTTAGTGACACTAACTGCAAGTTCTAGAAAATGAGAGACTGAATTTAGAATTCTTGCAACTCTTGAGGACAAACCAGCCAGTGGCCGTTGAGCTCACCTGAGTATCCAGTCTTTTCTCTATATTTATTCATGTTCCAATGAATGCTAGCTAAATAAGCACTTCACAGGAAAAATAGGAAAAAGCCCATTAAGTATGTAGGGTGTTCATTCTCTTCATCTTCCATAGAAATTAGTTTATTGTGTCTTGTCATAATAAACCTCATACAAGATTATTAATCAGTTTTTGCATGTAGCAAATTAAAGGAAGGTTAAAGGTGAGAGGATTATTTTTCCACTGAGGTTTGACTCATACAGACCTTCCATGTCTGCTGCTTTAGAAGCTGCATCTAACTTTAAGCAATCATTGTGTATAATGAAGAACAGTTCTGTTTCCGAAAATTACATCAATTTGAAAAATTGAAAACCAATCTACTAAGGAAGCAAACATGATAAATGAGCAGATGAGTAATCTAAGTGATAAAAATAGCATTATATTTTCTCTGTTGGGTGTTCATGTAAACATGTTCAATGAATTATTAACAAAAAAGGAAGCTGCAAGAAAGAATAAATTCACATTTATATTAAAATGTTATTGTGTTTGATAGCATTTTTATCTTTTATTAAGTAAACATTATTTACTAGGCATTGAAATACCAGAAAATAAAATATTACATTCTTCAATGTTAAAAACTTTCATAGACTTTAAGTTTCATGAGATCCAAGCTCTGATTACTGAGCTTTCATCTTACCTTGTCTGGTCCCGTCCATACCCTAGTATTTTCCAGACATCTTCAATACATAGGTTTCAGTCTTTACTTTGGAGACTGTTTGTGACATTGTGAATGGAGTTCTGGGCATGGAGTCAGGAAAAATTGATTTTAAATATATTGTCAAACTCTTGCCAGCTGTGTGACCCTGGGAAACTCACTTGACCCCTCTTTGTCTCAGTTTCCTCACCTGTAAATGTATATAAGAATAGCATATAACTTCCAGAGTTGGTAGGAACAAATGGAAAAAAAAATTGCAAAAAGCATTTAGCACAATGCCAGGCATATATTAAATGTTATAAAAAAAATTTATTCCCTCTCCCTTCCACTTTCTCCCCTTCATACAAATCTCGTATCTGTTACTTAGGGTTCTGATTGATGAACTTTTATTTAGCCTGCACCCAGGTCTACCACATTATTTCTTAATCCTGCCCAAGCCATATTACTGTGCATATGCTCTCACCTGCCATTTCTAACACTGGATTCTGAAGAATAGTTCTGCTTATTTTGCTTTAAAGAATGATAATTTGGGGCAGCCGGCGCTAGTGTCGTTACACGCTGTGCTGTTTATCTACCGGAGCCTAGTTCCTCCATCTCTGCCGCCGTCGCTTTCTCCACTCCCCGGTCCCTTCCACCACCACTATGGGCTTCGGAGATCTTAAGACACCCGCAGGCCCGCAGCACCCCAACGACTTCCTGGCAGACAAGAGCTAAATAGAGGGGATTGTGCCGTCCCAGGCTGACGTGGTAGTATTTTAAGCCGACTCGGGCCCCACATCCGCCGACCTGTACCATGCCCTCTGCTGGTATAACCACATTAAGTCCGACAAGAAGCAGAAGGCCAGCTTGCCAGGAATAAAGAAAGCTTTGGGCAAATATGGGCCTGCTGATGTGGAAGATACCACCGAAGCGGGGCTACAGATAGCAAAGATGATGATGACATTGACCTCTTTGGGTCTGATGAGGAGGAGGAAAGTGAAGAAGCAAGGAAGCTAAGAGAAGAATGCCTTGCTCAGTATGAATCAAAGAAATAAAAAAAATAAAATAAAAAACCCCCTGCGATTGTTGCCAAGTCTTCCATCTTACTGGATGTAAAACCTTGGGATGATGAGACAGATATGGCAAAATTGGAGGAATGTGTCAGAAGCATTCAGGCAGATGGCTTGGACCGGGGATCTACTAAACTAGTTCCAGCGGGATATGGCCTCAAGAAGCTTCAGATCCAGTGTGTGGCGGAAAATGATAAAGTTGGTACAAATGTGCTAGAGGAACGGATAACTCCCTTTGAAGACTATGTGCAATCCATGGATGTTGCTGCCTTCAATAAGATCTAAAACCTACCATCCTCAAAAATTACATTGAAATAAAAAAAAATTTGCAAGCCAAAAAAAAAAAAGAATGATAATTTGTTGTCTTCCCCTACTAGAATATAAGATTCTTGAGGGCAGGAGTCATCATTCTTAGTTGTATTTTTATTCCAACACTGAATGCATTTCCTGACTAACTTTAAGTATTTTAAAAATGTATATACCTGTATGGTTATATCTATATATGAATATGCAATATTTATATAGATAGCATTTGAAAGTTTACAAAGCACTTGTCTTAAAATAATACTGTGAAGCTAGTCATGGCTGTTTTGTAAATGAGAACAGAAACTCAGAGGGTATACATAACTTATCTATGCAGAAATAATTAACTTATATGCTTATGTTTTTATTTAAATGTTGACAGTTCTCTATCTATCTGGCTGTCTATCTATCTATCTATGTATCTATGTATCTATCTATCTATCTATCTATCCATCCATCCATCCATCCATCCATTTGCTTTTTTGCTTACTTACTTAATAGATTATTTACTCATTTTTTTTACTTAGCCAGAGATAGTCATAATTTCTGCCAAAAACATATAGAAGTTGCTTCCTACATCAATGCAGTAAACACTTTCAAAATAAATTCTGAAATTATCATTCTCTAAAGCAAAATAAAGCATCTTCAGTGAATGATGGAATATTTTTTGTGGTTACTCATAATAAAATATTTCAATTTTATGCTGCTATATCAGTGTGCCTGAAAGTATAAGCAACACAAATAAAGATGCAGGTGAAGAGCTACATTTCATTTCTAAGATGAGTTCTACATGCTTTAGAATGGAGAGATAATCATTATTCCCATTTGATTTATCTCTAATTTGTTAGCCCATTACAATGGAAACATAATATCTTTCTTTAAAATGATTGATTCTAATTTACATTGTCATACCTATGGTTGTAGGCACCCAGTAAAAGTCTGATGGATTCTCAAATTACTTTAAATAAATTTCATAGCCTTTAGGGACTGTCTTTGCCTGTTTTCATCACCTTGTCATCTCTGCTTTAATTTTGTGATGAGTGATCTTGGTTATAATTTGAAGCTTCGACAATGTTTATTAAAATGAACATAACACCAAAGATATCACCAAGAATTAAAATAGATAGATGTATAGATAGATAGATAGATGGATAGATAGATAGATCAAAAAGCATTTTCAAATAAGAAGGAATGGGGAATAAAAAGAAACTAATCATTATGCTGAAGCTTCTCAAGCAAAATAATTTGGTTTTAATTTTAAAGAGTGTATTGTAAATCAAAATTATCTCCAACATATCCCTTGTAAATGGACATACATCACAAATCAGGACTCAAATACATTACATGATTCTTAGTGAGGACAATAAGAACATTTGGGAACAAATTTTGTACAGGTGGGTTCCCATTTCTGAATGTATTACTTTCTCTTCTTCTCATAGGATTCTTAGTTATTCAGAACACTGGCCTCCTACACAAATCCTATGCTGAAATCACCAGTGATTAGAGTTCTTTCATGTTGAAATAATTATGTGTTATTGTGAATATACTGTGGATTTACTTATGTGTGCATATGTGGTATTTCCTACCCTTGCTCCTCCCCCCAACACTTGCAGGCCTCCTTCCCCACAGGAAATGTAACTTGCTTGAGAGAAAGGATTTTTTTTTAATCTCTGCATGTAGCACTGAGCCTGGTGCATAATAGAATAAATTTTAAAATAATTTAATAGAAAATTTGAAATAAATGAATGATTAAATCAGGAAGAGTAATGATTATTATTATTTTTTAATTTTTTCCCCAAATTAACTGTTTCAATTGACCAGTGATTCATCTAGTGATTGCTGAATACTTTACATTTAGAGTATGATAAATTGAGTTTAACATTAGATAATGTTATGCTATATGCTGTCTTAAAGTATAAGTGGAGTTTTTTCTATTTATTATTCTGAATTATTATTCTGAATGATTTCAGAATTCTTTAGCCAGATTGATATTCTATGACAAATGTAACAATCCTGTCTTATTTATCTTAAAAAATTGATCAATAGTTTCAAAACCAATATATGCTGCATTCTTTGAAAGTAAGTTTGAAATTCTTTAAATATTTCTATAAAATCATAATTATACTTTCCACTATACTCATGTTTCTGATATATTTTGAAAAAGAAATCTTCCTCAAAACATCAATATTTTTTTTTTATTTTTGGGGATGCTGTAACTCTAGTTCTTGTATTTGATTTTTCATGTGCATTCATATGAATTTGAAGCTTAAATTTAAAACTATATATGCTAACATATGTATGAATATGTATATACATACATATGCATGCACGTATGCATGAACATGTGTACACACATCATAAACATTCTCTGTTTTTCACGTTTCCATTTCTAAGCTGTGGGAGTTTATGTTAAATGAAAAACAGTCTCTGAGTTTGCATGTGTATAGACAGTCATTGAACGGCTACTGTCTTAAGACTTCTAAAGATATATTTAGTTTCTTAATTATAAAATTAAATGTGAAAGCAAGCTTTATTTTGAAGCTTAAATAAGCTAACATCAGTCCTCAGTCATCTGGCAACAAATGCGTTACTCGGCTTTTAAAAACAATGTTATGTATGACAAAATCACTAGCAACATTTTGATTTGTAAGGAAGTACTTTTGGTTTATATGGCTTATCTTTCAGTTTTGTAATTATTCAGACTCAGACATGATTTCTTAATTGATCACGTGTATTTTCCAAAAGAATGATATAGTCTGTGAATTTCTTACTATGCTCCCATAAAGGAAATCACTGGGCATAATGGATCAATCTTTCACTCAGCAAGATCTGGGTTCTAGTCTTGTCTCTGACACATACTAGCATTAAGACTATGAGGAGCCCAAAGCAATTCACTAAAACTCCCTAAAATACATGTGAGTCCTGAGTCTATGTTGGTAAAGAGTGTTCCTTTCCCAAAAAAGAAAACAAATCACAAATCTGGAATAGAAGGTTAAAAAAGATAAGAAGATAAAAGAAGATAAATAAGAAAAAGATAATATCGGTATTTAAATATTTTCCTAGATATTCCTTCCTTCCTTCCTTCTTTCCTTCCTTTCCTCCTTCCTTCCTTCCTTCCTTCTTTCCTTCCTTCCTTCCTTCCTTCCTTTCTCTCTCTCTCTCTCTTTCTTTCTCTCTCTTTTTCTTTCTTTCTTTCTTTCTTTCTTTCTTTCTTTCTTTCTTTCTTTCTTTCTTTCTTTCTTTCTTTCTTTCTTTCTTTCTTTCTCTCTTTCTTTCTTCTCTCTTTCTTCCTTCTCTCTTTGTTTTTTCTCTCTGTCTCTTTTCCTCTATACCAAACTCCAAGCCTGTTTCACTCGGGTGCTCACAGATTGGACCACAATAGGTTTCAGCTCATGTTCTACATAATGGCTTAATTTTGGACCCTAATGACTCAGAGTAAAAGTCAGTAGTTACTGTTTGTCTTTTGAATAGCACCCTTGAGGGTCTTCTGGTCCCAGGTTCTTTCTTTCTTTTTTTTTTTTAAATTAAAGGACACATTCCTTGTCTGAATTCCTAAAGGAACCTATTTACTGAATGGACATTACTTCACTGAAAGGAAGAATTTGTAAAGGTCTTAGGCTAAAAGGGCCACGGTCTCCCATTGAACGTAAATATTAATATCTATTTAAATATCATGCCTAGATATCAAAATCTCACCTGAATTGGCAGGATATATGTACCTAGTTATCTAGATTTAATCTAGCTATGTTGAGCTTATTATCTCTATTTCATCTCTATTTATCTTTATTCTTCTTTTTCTCTAATTAATTATATTTTCCCAGATATCTGTCTTTACTCTATATACTTCTATATTTCTATTTCTGTGGTTTAACCTATATCAATCTATGATCTATCAATCTATTTCTGTCTTCTACATCTTTAGATGAACCTGCAATCTGCATTGCTATTCATCATCATTGCCCAAAAGGTTAATGTATCCAACAACTTTAGGGCATAAAAGCATTGTCAGAGACCCACGTTAATTATTTTGACTTAAATTATCAGTTTTATGTGTTAATAATACTGGAGAATCCTAGATGTTGCTCTTAGTAATATCAGTGTCACTTTGTTTTACCAGGGTATATCTGCTATAAGACTTGAGTTACATTTTCCTGACTTTAAGCCCTAACTCTACTTCTTAAAACATTATTTCCTCTCTTATTTTATATGGCATATTTTCATTATATGTTGATACTGGTCTGTTGCTATGAATACACATTGACAGTTACAGTATATTTATTGAATTTTTATGGTTTTTACTCAGTGATTTCATTTTCATGAAAAAAGATTCCTTACAAAGTTTTCAGAAGAGTATACAAATAGCTTGTTAAGCAATAAAAGAAAATGCTGTCCATATTTAAAATGCATGTATAACAAATCCTTATGAGAACTTGACCTATGTGCAACTATATATCAAAATAAAATGTATGTGTTTTTCCACCTGAATCAGCATATAAAATGTTCAGTTTCAGAATTTTGCAAAACAATACCTGACTGAGAAAAAAATATGAATGGCCAACTTCAAAGTGATTTTTATTGTTACTATATTGTGATGATTTAAAACATATGCCTTCTGAGAAATTCTCGCATGAATTAAAAGTGATGCCCACTAATATGTTTCATTGTTGTTCTTCGTTGTTTAATCATTGTACATGGGGAACCTAGTAAATTAATGTCATCTCAAAACTTTGAGAAAGAGCAGCTGATTAATGCTCAAGTTCAAATTCCAAGTGTGGATCATTATCACATTACCTGATGAACACAGATTTGGAATGCAAACTCATCACAGCTCTGAAGTGATGAAATGAGGTAGCTACTTAGATATAGTTAATAATTTCCTACTGTCTTGCAATAACTTATGTAATGAATTTTGCTATTTGGACTTTCCAGATGATTTGTTTGAATAGTCTTCAAAAAGACAATACCAATAATTTCCTAAGGAGGGAAAAATGAGTCCATTAATCCATTGAATTCTAGTGGATTTTACCATGAGAGTAAAAATCAGCTGTAGTTAAGAACAACTAAATGTTTTTTTGACAGCAAACTGGTTGGATCTAGGTGGAATTACAAAACAAAGATATGTGGCAGACGCAAGAGTTATGAGGTATTGCTTAAATTGCCTTGTCCTTCCAATACATTTAATTGAAATTAATGGAGAAGAGTTTGAGGAGACTGCCTCAGATGATCTAGTGTGCTGCTTCTTATATACATCAGCAATGAGTGCAGTGTTTAATTTTTTGTGAGATCTATGATTTCACTGAATTTCGGAATACTTGGTCAGAAAACTCTCTCTACCATTGCACATCAGTATTTATTCTGGGGGGTGACTAGGTAGCACAGTGAATAGAGCACCAGCACTGGAGTCAAGAGGACCTGAGTTGAAAATTGACCCCGGACAGTTCACACACACACAGACACACACACACACACACACACACACACCTAGCCATGTGATCTTGGACAACTCACTTAACCCCAATTGCCCTGCCTTCCCCCCACCAAAAAGCAAAAAAAAAACCATATATCTATTCTGCATTTTGCATTCCTAGAAAGTAACTTGGGGGCATTAAATGTGAGTTAATGATTGCTAATACTTGGTCATACAAACGGTGTGCTTCAGAGGTAGAACTTGAAGCCAGGTCTTCCTGATTTAGACTAGGTTCTACCTAAAATACCATGTTACTTAACAATCACTACAGAAATGGTTAAAGACTCCAGGTCTATCCAGTTTCCACCTTCAGATAGTTTGATGAAAATAAACCTTTATATTCCACGATTCAAATGATAAGAATTAACTTTTTTAAGTTGTCTTAATTTTTTGCAAAGAACTTTCCTTAAAAACTTCTTGGATTAGGTAGAGTGCCTATGACTATATTATCACCTTTCACAGATGAAGAAATAGGGTCTTTTAGAGACTAATTTAATTTCCTAGAGGAAAATTATGATTTATTTCTAGGTCATATTTGAACTGATGTCTCCTGATTCGGAGACAAAAACTTTCAATCAATATATATTGTCTTTCCCTTATGCAGGAAGCCCCCAAAACCCTCATCACTAAACTCATATTCTGAGTGTTCATTATAGCATAAAGATAGTCCTGGGTCTTTGAATGCTAAGTCAGCATCTCATAAACTCCAATAGTTCTTTATGTATAAGCAGAAAAGTTGGCCCTTGTAAAGGTTCAGTCTAGATAAATGCTGAGAGTTTTATCCCAAATGAATCAGTTAACATGTAAGCCTTACACAATAGCAGTTCATGAAGAGCAAAGTGTATAAGGTTGTTACCTGTGTTTGTAGTAGAGGGTGTTCAAGCAAATCATATTACATACTACTAAAACTTTAAAGAGCTTATTCACTGAGTCAGCATGATATAAAAATATAGATAACTGACTAGTTAGTGTGAATTTTTATGCATGAGGAAAGGCTTCTGTCATCCCCAGAAAACCATCTGTGCCACTCAGATTTCCTTCTAGTCTAAATCTCATATACATTCATTCTTACTGGAAAAGCCATAGTTTTGATTACATAGACATTTATCATCAACATGCTGTCTCTGCTTTTTAGTATACTGTCCATATTTATTCCCAAGAGGCAGTGCCATTTAATTTCATTGCTAACATTACCATATGCAGTGTTCTTTGAGCCCAAGAATAGGAAATATGACACCAATTCAATTTGTTCTTCTATTTGACAAGAAGTGATGAAACAATTTGCAAAGACTTTAGGGTGTTTTTTTTTTTTACTTCAAGAAGGCTTTAAATTCTTCTATTTTAGCCTCATCAAGATTCTTTTTTAATTATTCTGTACTTTTTGCCATCAGAGTTTTGCCATCTTTATATCTGAGATTGGTGATATTTTCTCTGGCAATGTTAATTCTGGCTTTTGATTCATCCACTCTGGCATTTCAATATGTACTCTGCACACAAGCTAAATAAATAAGCTTACAATATATAACTTTGTCACACCCCTTTTCTAATCTCAAACCAATCAGTTGTTTCATGTTTGGTTCTAACTGATGCTACTTGGCCTGCATATAAGTTCCTTTTTGAAACTAGTAAGATGATGTAGTACTCCCATTTTTAAGGATTTGCCATATTTTGTTGAGATCCACATAAAGGCTTTTGTGTATTCAATGAAGTAGAAGTACGCTTTTTTTTTTCTGAGTCTCCCTTTCGTTCTCCACAATGTATTGAATGTTAGCAATTTGGTCTCTAGTTCTTCTGCCTATTTGAAAACCCATCTGTGTTTCTGATAATTGTCGGTTCACATCTTGTTTAAGCTTACCTTACAGAATCTTAAGCATATCCTTGTTGAAATGTGAGATGAGCATAAACATTCAGTAATTTGAACATCCTTTGGCATTTTACTTCTTTAATACTGTGATGTAAACTGATCTTTTCCAAATTCAGTGGTTCTTGCTAAGTTTTCCAAATTTTCCACTATATTAATTGTAGTGCTTTAATAGACTCATCTTGAGGATTTTAAACAGCTCGGGTAGAATTCTGTTATTTTACTCATTGTTAGCAATCCTTGCTAGCACACTTGACTTCATTCTTCAGGATCGCTAAACCTTCATCACTAAAACCATCATTATTGCTATTGGCAGTATGAAGATTTTTCTGGAATTCTGTATATTCTTGACACTTCTTAATTTTTCTCTGTTGGTTAATTTCCCACATTTTTTTTATCCATGTTTTCTCTAGGCTTCTGAAAGGATTTTTTTTTCTTTTCCATTTTATTGTTGTCTTATTCTTTTGCATTGCTCACTTAAGGAAACCTTATTGGAAGAAGCAGGAAATTCCATGACCTCCCACCACAACCATCTCCAATACCTGTAAAATATGACTCTAAACAAATTTTAGAGCTACAAAACCCAAAAGTGACAGAGAGAAACATATGTCGTGCTAAAGGTGGTGTGGCAGACTATGCGGAAAGGTCTATCTCAACACTCTGGGAGCTGAGTGCAGACCCATGTGAATCACACCAAGCCTGGAGTGGCTCTGATCAGTTGCCCAGACTGGCTGCAGCAGACTTCAGAGAGTGAATCATCAGCCATTAGGGTAGTTTCTACTCTTCTCAACACATAAATACCAAAGAGAAAGTAAAAGGTCACTAGGAAACTCTGTTGCCACCAGAAGACCGAAGAGGAAGATCTGGCCACTGCCCCGGGGGTGAGAGGTGGGGCAGGTATAGAGTGGCTGCCTTTGGAACTCCTGGACTGCAGATCAAAGGGGGACCAAGCTATCATTTACAGGGGAATTGCTCTTGATTTGATCTGCTTGGATATGGGTCACAATCTTGGGCAGTGGTCCTTTTGTGAGAAAAGCCAGAGTGCCAGAGCTTGTGGTGGCTGTAGAGAGGGTGCCATCCTAAGACTTCTGAAAGCATTTGTAAAAACTTCGGTGATTTGGGACAAAGTTCTACCATCTGGAAGTGGAGTTCTACCTTGGCAAAGAGCTCAAAAGTCAAGTAATTGGCTGAAAATATGAGCAAGCAGAGGAAGCACAATCAGATCATAGCATCCTTTTTTGGGGACAAAAAGAATCAAAACCTGGAACCAGAAGAAGTCAACAAGGGCAAAACACCTGTGTCAAAAGCTTCCAAGAAAAATATGAATTGGTCACAGACCACAGAGAAACTCAAGAAGGATTTTGAAAATCAAGTAAGTGAGGAAAAATTGAAAGAGAAATGAGAGTGATGCAAGAAAATCAAGCAAAGCAAGTCATCAGCCTTCTAATGGAGGCACAGAAAATACTGAAGAAAAATCAGGTTAAAAATAGACAAAATCAAATGCAAAAGAGGTCCAAAAAGCCAATGAGTATAATAAGGCATTAAAAAGGCAAATTGCCCAGAGAGAAAAGAAATTTCAAAAACTCACTGAAGAGAATAATTCTGGAAGCTAATGGCTTTATGAGAAATAATATAAATAATAAAAACAGATGCAAACAAATGGAAAAATGGAGGGCAATGTGAAATATCATATTGTAAAAACCACTAATATAGATAATACATCCAGGAAAGAAAATTTAAAAAAATATATATATATATATAATTATTGTTATTACTGTTATTATTATTATTATTATTATTAGACTACCTGAAAGTCATGAAAAAAGAACCTAGAAATCATCCTTCAAGAAATTCTCAAGAAAATTGCCCTGATGTTTTAGAACTAAAGGGCAAAATAGAAACAGAAATAATTCAACAATCAGCTCTTGAAAAAGGTTCCTAAAAGAAAACTTCTCGGAATATTACAGCAAAATTCCAGAGTTCCAGGTCAAGGATAAAATATTACAAGAAGCCAGGTAGAAACAATTTGAGAATGATGGAAACACAATCAGGATAAACCTTATTTCTCCCTGTTATTCTATGGATTTCTGCATTGAGTTGGCTATATATATATATATTTTTTTTCCTGCCTCCTTTCTCTTTCGCTTTCCTTCTTTTCCTAGCTATTTGAAAAACCTCATCAGGCAGCTTTTTTGATTTCTTACTCCTTTTCTCCCCTTGATAATTTTTCTTGCTGTTGTTGCTACCTCCAGTATAGTATTATGAACCTCTGTCCATGGTTTCTCAGTCATTCTATAAGATCTAATTCTTTAAATCTTTTTTTTATCACCACTTCATATTAATTAGAGATGTTATTTAGGTCAAAACTATTTGATCTGACAGTTTTCCACACTTTTTAAATTTAAGACTGGGTTTTTCAATAAGACATTTACTTTTTGAGAAACATCTCCACTTTTTTTTTAACTCACTCTACAATGCATCTCCACCTTTAGCAACAAAGTATATAATCCATGTGATTTTTATGGTAACCAATATGTGATGTCTGTGGGTAGAGTCAGGTAAAAAAGGTTGTGGAAAAAGATTGTTTTCATCAGCAAGTATTATACATAATGTGGATATACTACATTCATTTACAATAATATTGGGGTGAATCATGGATGTCCTTTATCATCACTGTTATTCAGTTTGTTACTAGAAATGTAAGCTTCCACAATAAGAAAAGGGAAAAAATGAAGAAATTAGAATAGACAAAGGAGAAAGAAAGCTATCACTCATTGCAAATGATATGATGATATACTTAGAGAATCTGGTAAACAAAGACTATTTGAAATAATAAATTTAGTAAAGTTGCAGCATATGAAATAAACACTCATATATCACATGCATTTCCATATATTACTGTTAAAAAGCTCAACAGCAATAGAAATAAAGTGAAATTCCATTTAAATTTACTCTAGACATTATAAAACATTAAAGAGTCTTCCTGCTAAAACAAACCCTGGAACTGTATGAACTCAATTACAAAACACTTTTCACATAAATAAAGTCAGATGTAAATAATTGGAAATCATCAGCTACTCATGGGTAGACTGAGCTAATACAAGAAAAATCACATTTCAATCTAAAATTAATTTGCTTATTCAGTGTCATGCCAATCAAACTACCAAAAATATTTTATAGAGGTAGAAAAAATAGCAACAAAATTCATTTGGAAAAATAAAAGTCCAGAATATTAAGGGAATTAATGAAAAGAAATTCTAGGGAAGAAGATCTTGCATACCAGAACTTAAACTGTATTATAAAGAAGCAATTATCAAAACTATTTGGTGCTGGCTAAGAAATAGAGTGGTGTATCAGTGGAATCAATTAGGTATAAATGATGCAGTAGTCAATGACTATAGTAGTTTACTGTTTTGTAATCCTAAAGATTCCAAAGACATCAGATTCTGGAATACGAATTCACATTTAATAAAAACTCCATGGAAAACTGGGAAAGGGTATGGCAGAAACAAGGCATAGACCAACATCCTTCACCCTATACTAAGTTAAAGTCAAAATGGGTACACACTATAGATATAAAGACTGATACTATATGCATATGGGGAGAGCAATGGATGGTTCACCTCTCAAATTTATAGAGGATGGTAGAATTGATGACTAAGAAGAGATAAAGAACAATATTAAATGCATAATGGATGATTTTGGTTCCATTAAATTGATAAATTTGTGCACCAAAAAGCAATACAAACAAAATTAGGAGGGAAGCAAAAATCTGGGAAACAGTTTTTACAACCAGTTTCTCTGTCTCTGATAAAGGTCTCATTTCTAAATTATGTAGAAAACTTGGTCAAATTCATAAGAATACAAGTCATTCCTCAATTGATAAAAGTCAAAAGATATGTACAGGCAGTATTCAGAGGAAGAAATTAATGATATCTATAGTCACAAGAAAAAAAATTCTAAATCACTACCAATTAGAGAAATGTAAATTGTAACAATTCTTAGATACCACATCATACCTCTCAGATTGGCTACCATGACAAAACAGGAAAATGATAAATATTAGAGAAGATGTGGGAAAATTCGAACACTAATGTATTGTTTTTGGAGTTGTGAACTGATACAACCATTCTGGAGAGCAATTTGGAATTAAGATCAAAGAGCTGTAAAACAGTGCATATCCTTTAACAAAGCAATTCCATTTTTAGGGCTATAATCCCAAGGGATCATAGAAATGGGAAAAGGATCCACATGTACAAAATTATTTATAGTAGCTCTTTTTTTGTTGGCAAAAATTGGAAATTGAGGGGATACCTATCAATTGGATTATGGCTGCAGAAGTAGTGGTTTACGAATTGAGTGGAATCCTATTGTGCTATAAGAAATTAGGAAGATGAACTTCATAGAAAGCTCAACAGATTTAAATAAACTTATGCTGAGTAAAGTGGGCAGAATGAGGAGAACACTGTACACAGTTATAGATACTTTGTGTGATGACTACCTTTTATAAACATGGCTCTTCACAGCAACAAAAGGTTCTAGGTCAACTCCAAAGGGTCAGGATGGAAAATGCTATCCTCATCCAGAGAAATAATTCAAGAGTCTAAATGCAGATCAGAGTATATTGTTTGCTCTCTCTCCTTATCCCTTCATTTTATTTTTTTCTTTCTTGAGATTCATTCCATGGGTTATAATTCTTTGTTACCACATGATTAGTGTGAAAATGTTTGATATGAATCTATATATAGAACCAATATTAGGTTGCATGCTATCTTGGGATGAGGGGAGGGGAGGAACAGAGAAAATTTAAAACTCTGAAGCTTGCTGAACTAAATATAAATAAACTAAAAACAAAACAAAACAAGGACAAAGAATGGGATAAAGATAGAAAGATTGAGAAAATGAGAGGTAATAATTAGGAATTTAATATTTCTGTGTTTTCTCCCCCCCTCCACTTAGACAATCAGTTATATTCATATTTCCCTTTCTATTAAACTTTTTACCTAACAAGTCATATATGGACCCAGAATACATAAAGTGGGACAATTTTTTTTCTACTTCATCAGAACCTTAATTTGAAAAATCTAGTAAGGGTTGTTATTCAATGTCCTCCTTGGGAGACCACAAATTATATACCAAGCATATATCCATGGATAACAATGTTTGAATTAATCTAAATTTAACTAAGTCATCCAGGCCAAGGTAATTATAATAACTAACACTTTTACTGACAAAATTAACTTTGATTTAATGGTTAAAATACTATAATGGGAAGCCAGATCTAAATGGATGCACCTCTAGTAATGTTATCAAGTTAGTACATGTGTACAAAAATGTTTGACTACTACAATCATGTAATAAATTCCAAATGATATAAAAGTAAAACAAATAAATAATTCTACCTTAGAAATATTTCTACATCCATATGAGAAGCACTCAATTAATTTAACAACTGATATAGATAGAGCAGATGTGTACATATATGTGTATGTGTCTATGTATATGTATGTGTAATATTTATACATACATATTCATATGTTATTTTTAGAATATTATATTCAGAGAAGTAATATATTCAGTTTACTGAACAAGCATGGCATTTTTTTTCCTTTTTTGAGAGTAAAACACTCACTAAAATAAAATCAATTTAAGTCTATAAAAATGGAAACGAGCAGTAGCCAACTGGATTAGACTCACAGATTGGTTTATTACTTATCATTAATCATTTAATATTTTCTGAACATAACTTTATATGATTGAAGGTATCTTTGAACCCAGATTTTTAACCTTACTTCAACAATTCTCCAGGAATACTCCAGGTGGCTAAAAGGAATTTTTGGATCCACCCAAAACATTGTTTTGGGTGTGCACATCCAGGTTTTGTTTTGGTTCCACCCAAGCTTATGTCTGAGGTTCCTTTCTGTTTTGGATTCACACAAATTTTATTTTAATGAAATGCTTGTATTTATTGATATCCATCTTAATATACCTTGCTTTCAAGTTTCTTATCAACAAAAGTGCTTAACTGAAAATATGTAGTTCATTTGCACATATGCTTGTCTAAATCCTATGTAGAATAGCCTTCTGAGCCCTGGATGAGAAGGAAGCATGCCTTCTTTCTGTCTCTTTCCTCTACCAAATAATATAACAAATTTCTTTCTATAACTCTTGCCAGTAACTACTTCCTTTCTTCTCCATAACTTGGCTTTTTACTAACCTGAGAGGATTTTTCAACAGAAGTTTTCCATTACTAAAACAATTAAAAGTCCAAACAACCAACTTGTGTAGAAGAAAGGAAGTAGCTATTGACAATAACCCTAGCAGGGATGCCAGTCTTCTTTTTCTTGTTCTCTTGATTCTCTACTTAGGCAGGATATGAAAATAAGAAGTTTTTAGACTTTGAAGCTTATGTTAAGGTCATTTATAATATAGTGAGTTCTGAATTGTGTCTTAAAAAGAGAGAAATGAAGAATATTAGATGAGATAGTCAATAAATAATAGTCATTAAGCATTTATTATATGACTGCTATGTGCATATCATTGTAGTCAGTGCTGGGGATACAGGTACGAAAAAAAGACAGTTTCTGCCCACAAGGAACTTAAGGCAGCAGTTCTCAACCTGTGGGTTATGTTCAATTTGTCACAATGAAAATACATCCCGCATATCAGGTATTTACATTATGAATCATAACAGTAGCAAAATTACAGTCATGAAGTAGCAACAAAAATAATTTTAGGGTTGGGGGCGTCACCATAATATGAGGAACTATATTAAAGGGTTGCAGCATTAGGAAGGTTGAGAAACACTGACTTATGATCTAATGGGGGAGGGAGGGTAATATAACATATGAAAGAAGGCTGCTAAGGGGAGAGATGGTGGAGAAGTCAAAGAAGTGATAAGTTAACAAAATCAAGGAAACCAAAGAACTACAACCATAAAATATCCAAGTGAGATATAAGGAGATTTCTGAGGAGATCAACTTGTAACAGAGCAGCATAGTTCTGTGGAGTCAGAATCAAGAATTTTTACTCCTGGAAGAGGAAGCAAAATTTTCCCAGAATCTGGGAGCTTTTTGCTACCGGACTGAGAACTGAGTTGGCATTTTGTATGAGACCAGAATCTTGTGAAGGCTGAGGTTCATTACCCATAAGGCCTCCTGGAATCTGAGACTTCTTCTGTGTCCTAAAGCTATACAATTGAAGAAGCTTGACTGGGATAAGACTGTGTGTGGCTTGGTTGGTTGTTGAATTCCTGAAAGCAGAAGTTCTGAAGGTTTTGAGATGTGCTGGACCCCGTGAACTTCAGTGTGTAACAAGAACTGCCCCAAGGATTAGACAAGAACCTAAGAACTGTCTGCCTCTGAATCCAGGTGACTGTTTGGTGGATTCAGGTAGGAGCTGGGACTATGGATGGAAATCTAGGGAATCAGAGGGACCACCCCAAGTCAAGATGAATAGAAGGCCTCTCCTTAGATATTGAATATGGTGATGAAATTAAAGTTTCCTAGACACTGCAGGATGGGGGTTTGTGTAGTTTTTTAGTGATTGTATTCAGTGATAAATGATACTTAGTGACTGATTGCTACATAAATGCTTGATTAAGTTAACCTTTGAATGCCCTGTGAATGGAAGACTGACTTGTATGGTGAAGTGATTGAATGATTAAGTAAGGAGGGTTTCCCCCTTAGGGACACCAGATGATTGTTCCTTTGTTTTTTCTTCTAAATACTGTGACCACTTTGGTGAAAACTATGTGGCCCTCTAATTTTAAAATGTGATGAACACTATATTTTGATTTTTCTGTGATAAGAGGTAATGTTGTGAATATTATGTTTTGATTTGTTGCAAATGTTTGCCTTAATTTGTTCTGGAATAAACAGTGTTCACTGCATTGTATATTCATAACCTTAAAAGCTGTTCACAGTGGTATGTTTTTGGGAAGGTGCCTGTACATGGAATTACAGATATGATAACTGATTAAAAGTATTTGAAAGGCTATACCCCCCCCCAAAATACTACATTTGATCTCTTTACCTTTCTTGATTCTTCCTCATAGGTTAGGGTAGGAGCAATGGATACACTTTTCAGAGAATCTCAATGTAAGGAAAAGATTCCTAACAAGGACAATCTCAACATAAAGAGAGTCACCTTCAGAGATAGTGAATTTTCCCCTCTCTACAGAAGCCTTCAAAGAGAATTTTTAGGATTTCTCATTGGGTATATTCCATATCTTTACTTCGCTGGTTCTGAGATCATTTGGGGACATATTGAGGAAACTACCTGGAAACTTCAGTAATAACAGCTTTTTCCTCATGCAAAACTCCTTGTCTTTACCACCAATGTTCTAGGCCTGATTTAGAATAATAAATCATGATGAACCTGGAAGAATTAAAATTGCAATAACCCAGAGGGCAGTGGAAAGACACATTTTGAGAATAAGTAGGCTCTACAATGTGTTCAGAAATTATTTTCATAGTGTATGTATTATATCATACATATGACTAAGCATATGTATCACTTGAATAAAAACTGGGCCATTTCTATGTCTAGAAAAAGATGCAACAAATAGACAACCAGAGCAGTATGTTTTTACCCTGAAATATTAAACAGAAAAATATAGAGGCTGCAAGTGTGGTGAATAGATTCCTTTTTGCAAAAAAATAGGAAAATATAGACAAGAATACAATAAAAGAAAAAGTTTATGGATATCAAGGGAGTATGTATTTTTCAACGGGGTAAAAAAGGCATATATTCTCTAATTTACAAAAGTACCTAAGTAATGCACAGAGAACACATTGAATAAAATGAGGCTTAAATACACTTATCAGGGAGTTTGGAAAAATCAAAGGCCATTCATCCTCAAAAAAAAGTTATCACAAAAATATATCACTATTAAAAATGCTTTCTTTACCAATAAAGGATCAATAAAAATACTGGTCAGTCCAATTACGAAGAAAACTAACACAATTTGAAATGCAAAATCTTAAATGTAAGAAAACAAGGGGATTCATTTAAAAATTAGTAGATTTTCAGAAAAATATTAAAATTAAGAGTAATATCAAAATACAAAATATTTGAACATTTTTAAGCCCTTTGTGAAGGTTTGGATCAGTAATAAGTACAATACTACTTGAGTTTAAGATTATATTCTCCTTGTCAATGGTTAGGAGGAGGGAAGCATAGGAAAGGATGCTTGTGTGTGTGTATGTGTGTCTGTGTAAAATACAGGGAAAACAATAATGGCATTATGATTTTAATTGCATTTTCACGTTATCACTTCCCAAACTTATTGATAGAAAATTGAACTTCTCAAGTGCAGAGGTTTTTCTCCTCTCCTCATAGCTGCAGAGTAATAAATTTAATAAAAATGTTTTCAACTTTTGCAACAGTAAACTTCATTTCTATGTTTCCTTCCTAAAAATTTCTTAGAAATTGAAAGCTTCTAATTTGCCAACTAGAGCTCCCCTTCCCCACACCCCTCATACTGGGTAGTTCAAAGCCTTCATGATTTAAATGTTTCCTTATCAGATCTTAGCAATATCCTTATTTGCATTAATTCCAAATGATAAAATAAATTCTGATTTATATTTAGCATCAAGTTACAAGTGACATTATTCATCTTTTCACATTCCCTAAAATAACCAGAATGAGTTCAATTGACTTTCAGTAATATTCCAATAAACACTTTTCCCCTAATAGGTGAGACAGGAAATGGCTAAATGTGTGTCTCTTTGCCTCTTATCTGAGGGGGGGAGGGGAATTCCCTTATCTTATCTCTTTTTTGACATTCGACTTGGCCAGAGTTGAATAAAGAGGAAGAGATTTTCAAACTTTTAAAAATCTTAAAACTTATGTTCACAATTTTCATGTAAATAATTTATGCCCATCTTAAACTTCTTAACCAGCTCTTCTCTTTGTTACACTCTTAAATTTCTTTCTAATTCTGACCTGACACTTTTCCTACACTCTTTGACTTGATATTACTATCTTTTAACCTATAAAATAATAAAATATTTGTTTTCTGATGAAAAAGAAGGGAGAGTGGATGTGAAAGAGATAACAACATTTCAAGGAAAGTCTAGCAGTCCAGATTCATTCTAAATATTATAAACTGACAAATCACTCACATTTGTTCTCACGAAGACACATAAACAAAGCAGGTTAGATGCATAAAATGACAGGACGAGTGCACTCATAGAAATTGTTAAAGATCTTCACCAAAAATCAGACATTTTTTTTTCCTACAGAATGAAGGCCTGATAAGACTTCTTTGAAATTTTATTTCTATCTGTTTCTATGACAGACAGTGCATCATACTGAATTGTTCAGGCCACCTATGGCACTTCCCTTTTTAATGTAAAACATATCTTTAACATATTCCATAGAAAAAGACAGAAATGGGGAAATACTGGAGACCCTCCTCTATTATAGTCTCCCTTATCTGTCTTCCTGCTGTTTCCCATTTTATAAAATCTTCTGTCCTTTTCTGTGGAAAGAAAGGACAACATATTTCTGCACATTCCAAGAATTCTTGTAATTGACTAATAGTGATAAATTAACCTCTTTGTCTTACTGATTTCTTTAAGAGTATTAAATAATATTCTAGGTCTCTACTTTCACCTTATTCTTGTCCCATTTTCTCCTGAAAGCTTATTTCCAAGACTGGGTTTATCTGCTTACTTGTTAATATGTTTCCTACTGAATCCACTGAGCCTGATGATTATCCCTGCACTAACACTTCAAGGACACTGTCCTTTCCCTTTTTCTTTGCATGGCAGCTAGCATAACTCTATTGGGAGATTGTTTATAATACTCTCATCCCCTTTAACTTTTTGAACACTGTGGTGGTTGATAAGATACCTCTACACTGATAGCTTAGGGTTTTCTGTTTCTCCAGAGTCCCAAGGAGGCCCATTCTCCTCATACCTTCTTTCGGTACCTGTTCTGATCTCCACTTGATGCCTGAACCATACAACACCAACCTAAATGGAAGAGTGCAAAACAAATGAAGAGTCATGGGCCAGATAGAGATTACATTCATACATTTATTGCATGCTAAGGAAATCTCAAATAAACATCTGAGGGTTAGGGTATATACACCGTAGCTGAAGTAGTTATATCATACTTTCTCATGGGAAATTTCACATACTTTGATACATGAGGTACATAACTTGAAACTTTGCTGGAAGCTACTCCCATGACACACTTCCTTGCTTTGTTATCTCATGTGTCACTACTTTATCTCTATTTCTGAAGTGGTCAGTTTCAAGGATAGCCAGAATTTTCCAAGCGTCCCTTGCATGGGGGAAGAGTAATGGGGGTTGGTGAATAAACATCCTGAGATACTGGGCCCAGATGGAGGGAAACAGGATCAAGGGGGTCCTTGGCCTGGATTCACTCTGATGGCAGATCCATCAGAGCTAACCCTCACCATTGCCTCCTCTCTCTCTCTCTCTCTCTCTCTCTCTCTCTCTCTCTCTCTCTCTGTCTTCCTTTGTGTATGTATTAGAGGACACCAGATGAATTGGATATGAAAGGATGATATCTGAAAAATAAAATTGAATTTTGAGAGGAATGTTCTGGGAGAAAACGAAAGGGAGAGGTAAAATGTAGTAAATCATCTCATCTCACATGAAAAGGCAAGAAAGAGCTATTATAAGGGAAGGGAAGAAGGCAGAAGATGAGAGGGAATGAGTGAGCCATACTGCCATTGGATTTGTCTTAATGAGAGAATAATATGCACACTCCACTGGGCATGTCAATCTATCTTGCCTACAGGATAGTCGGGGTGGTGGGGAGGGGATGAGCAAAGGAAATAATAGAAGAGATGGAAGATTGGGGGAAGAGATAATCAGAAGCAAAAAAAAAAAACAACTTTTGAGGAGAGACAAGTCAAATAAGAGAATAGAATAAATGGAGGGTGTAATGGTAAGGGAATTTGAAGATCTTCCCTGCCCCCTAACGGGCTTCTCACTTGGAGTCTGACAAGAGAAGTTTCCTTAGGGGAAGCATGTTTTTTCAGGAGCACACACCTTTTGTTACTTTGTGATTAGGCAGTGTGTCACAAATATTTTGATGTCTTCTGACCCTGGAGAAGGCTATACATATAGACTGACATGAGGTTTTGCTTTGGGACTCACTTATAGGAATAGTTGTATGATTTGGCCAGATAAGATTCTGGGTAGCTGTTGAGTCCCCTGGCTTTGAAAACCCAGATGTTAGATTTATCTTGCTTCTCTCTCTGGTATGTATCTTATGGTGAGACAGCTAGAAGCCCTGTCTCTTGATCTGTTGAATTGTGTTATTTTATGGGTTTTTTTTGTCTCCTTGTAAATTCTTTTTGTATTTTCTCTGAAATTCAGGGTGATGACTTTTTCTTTTGAACTAGGTAAATGATACGTTTGATTAAACTAAGATTGTTAACCCCTTTTAGAAAAGTAGAACAATGAACATGTGTTAGCAGCCCTCCTGGGTAAGCTATGGTGCTTACTGCTGAAAAATGGCATATTTGGACAGGATCTGCAAACTAAAAGTAAAATATGGGGACTGGGATAATAGTGTGTTTCCCAATTCTTGGGAAACACACAATTATGTATGTATGTATGTATGTATGTATGTATAGAAATCTATCTTGCCCTATAGGAAAATAGAAGGGAAGGGAATAAGAGAATGGGCAAGGTGATAGAAGGGAGGGCAGATTGAAGGAAGGGGAAATCAGAATGCATGCTGTTCTGGGGTGGGGGAAGGGAAGAGAAAGGGAGAAAATTTGGAATTCAAAATTCTGTGAAGATGAGTGATGAAAACTGAAAATAAATATTTAAAAAAAATAACCAGCCAAGATAATTTATATTAAAATTATTCTCTAGTCATTTGGCAATATAGCATGAGAAAACATCTTTCTCTTTCAAAAAATAAATGAAAATTATATAATGATATGGAAATGATTTTCTAAGTTGCCTACTTATTCTAATATGAAATCAGTGTATTAATGATTATGTAAAATAAAATTATTTCAGTCAATAAAAATCAATCATCAAGCTCTTGTTTAGAAAACATCTTTCAACTTGCTGAAAATGTTGGTTAGAATTGATTTTTAATAAATATGCTGGAAAGAAAATGTAGATGAAGATTTATTGGGACATAAAAGCTTCCCTACTTAATCAAGTAGTTTCACATTCATATGGATGGGTTATCCTCTTGCCAAAATGTTTCTTTTCTGTCATGTCAATATTGCCTTAATGCAACAATAGAAAACTATTTTTACTTATGAAGTGATTTCATCATCTATTTAAAGGGCATTTTTTTTCTGCTCTCCAAAGAACTTAATTCAATTTGTCTTTGACAGCTGCATTCTGCTTACTGCCATCAATTCCAAAGAAATTTTATTTGGATATATTAACCATCTTAGAAATTTCATCTCTTTTTCTCTTTCCAATTTTTCCTCCACTTCTCTTATTTGGTTTTCAAAGTTCTTTTTTAGTTGATGTATAGCTAGTAGGCATTCTTCCAGTGTCTTGGAAGCATTTGGTGAGGGAGTTCTGACTGAGTTGTCTTCCTCCCGCTCCATGCTTTAATCTTTTTTGTCCATAAAAAAGGATTCTAGAGTTTTACTGCTGTTCCTTTCTTGCTTCCCTTTTCTCATGTTGGCCAGTCTATTAATTGCTTGGTTTTTTAGCTGTGTGGAACTCTGCTTCCTGGAGGGGGAAAGCTCTGTCCGAAATCACTGGGGCCCTCACAGCTGCC
>CM053593.1:231654642-231664846 GCA_028646575.1 Pseudocheirus occidentalis | reverse complement strand
TTTATGACAAGCACAAGCTTTTATACAGCAAAACCACAAATCTTCCTAGTTGCAACCTTATTTTTCACCTGAGGACACTGCCATCCCTTGTTCCCAGGCCAGGGGTGCATACCACCCTTTTCACTAGGACATAATGCTTGAGGGGTTGGGGGTCGGGAACTGATCCATTCTTTATAGCAAGCTCTTCAGCTGAGATTGCTTATTCAGCCATCAGGATCAGTGATCCACTGGCCTGTGGTCCTCTAGATACATTGTTCAAAACTATGTGACCACTCTTGTAAAAACTATGTGGCCATTATAATTATAACTTGTGACATTGTAAATGATCTAATTTGATTTCTGTGAATGTTTTGTTCTGATGTGTTATTGAATAAAGGGAGTGTTCACTATACTGTATAATTAGAATCTTGAAAAGTTATTCACAATAGTGTTCTTTTGGAAAGCTGCTTATGCTTGGATTTACAAGAAGATATTATGAATTCCTAAACTAGGGTTGTATTTGTGAGTATGTGGAGGAACTGACAGCTATGAGAACAATATGATGTAGAAATTAATAGACTATGGTTATTGAATAGCACTATTACTGATTGGTTTCATGGACATAACCAAAAAAAACCCCAGCAAGTCCTTTTATATTATAATTTTTTTTCATTTCAGAATGCTATTACAAGCACCAATTTTAATTTTCTCATTGTGAAAACATGGACAGTGAAGGAGATTGCCATTCCTGTTGAGTCATTCAGTCACATATGACTCTTTATGATCTTATGGAGTGGACCTTACTGTCCATGGAGTTTTCTTCTGCAAAGATCATTTCCTTCTCTCGTGGATTAAGAAAAGCAGGAGTAAGGTGCCTTGTTGATAGCTGCATAGCTCTTAACTTTCTGAGGCCAGATTTGAGCTCTAGATCTAGCACTCTATTAACTAAGCCACGTAGATGGCTGAAGAAAATTGTACAGAACTGAAATTGTGCTAAGTGCTTACCAGGGAGAATAATAAAATAATAATGATTTTGGCCCCATTATGTTTGAAACAGCCTCTGCCATATTATCCTAAAAATCAAATGTAGTAAAAATCCTATTCATTTAGAATTCTATTTGATTAAGTTCTGGTTAATTGAGGTGCTATATTAAATTATTGTAAAACTTAGATAATTTATATTTCATCTGAAGGAAGGATCAAGGGAAGAGTGATATTGACAAAGAAAATGTTTGTTGTGAAAAGTATCACTTGAACTGCTTTAGTAACATCTCATAGGTTAAACCTACACAAGGTAAGCATAACTAAGTCTGCTCTGTTTTTCACCACAAACCCTAGTATAAACTAATAAAAAGTTCAAAGAAAACAAATGACCTTTATTGGGAATAGTTATCTAAGGTTTTAACTACTTTCCAGTAACAGGCCCACAGCATGTTTGTCCAGCATTTAGAATATGGTTGATTAGAATCTTTTGCTTTGCTAGACAGAGATTTATTGACTTTGAAGCTCTCTCTTTTACCTCTGGATTGCTTCCTCTCATAATGTATATTAGGGTTTCTAATATGGTTCCCTTAGTAACATATATGTATCAATTTAATTTTAAAACGTGGTATACTGAAGACAACTTCCCTTGGAGTAAGTTAAACCTGTGTTTAAGACCTAACCATGGCACATTCTTGTAGTATGACCATGTGCAAATTACTAAACAACTAAATACTGGTCCCTGGCAAAGTTCTAAACTACAAAAATATTGTTTATCTGCATCTTCAGAGGGAGTTATATCTTGAGAAATAAATACACTATCAAATCCTACCTTTTACATTTACTTCATGCATGGCCTTGGGGAATTAGCTGAAACTCCTTGAATTTGTTTCCTAACTATAAATTGAGAGGGCAGAATTAGATGACCATTGAATTTTCTTCTGTCTTTAAGTTTATATTCTAGATTCTACTAAGATCCAAATAAAATGCAATGAGAATTTCAAAGGGGGAGTGATTACATAGGACTAAGAAAACTATTAAGATGTTAATGCTTTTAAGGAAGCATTTTATTTCATTTTATTTTGTAAGAAGATTTCATTTTTTCCTCAGTCACGAGTCAAGAAAATGTTTAGCATTAATTTTTACAAATTTTTTTGTTTCAAATGTTTCTCCCTCACACCCTCCCTTCACCTCTTCTAAAAATGGTTTTCTATGGTACCTTTCAACAAGATGTAGTTTCCTTCCTTATCTCTTTAATTAGGTCTATTTTTGGTTTCACTTTGTCTAAGAAAAACATTGATACACCTTCTTATTTTACTTCAGCTGAAGCATAAGGAATTCTACTCCAGTCCCTGAAGTTTACTCTGTGTGTTTTTCTGCTTCAAATGTAGTTCTTGTTAAAAAAAAAAAAACAGAAAAAACAACATATTGTAGCGTTCTGGGTTTTGATCCACTTTGCTGTCTATTTCCATTGTATGAGAGAGTTCATCTCATTCTCATTACAGTTATAATTACTACCTTTTTATTTCCCTTCATCCTTTTCTTCGTCCTCTCTGTCCTCTCTCACCTTTCAATGTTTCTTTTCTCATCAATGTTTTGCTTCTGTCTACCACGTCCCTAACATGCCCTCCCTTCTATGAGACCCACCCTGCCTCCTTCTCTACTTGATCTCTTCCCTTCCTACTTACTGTCAGGTGAGATTAATTTCTAAATTCAACTGATTTTGTTTATGTTTCTCTCTTTGACCCAGTACTTATGAGAGTAAAGTTCAAAGTACTCTCATAACACATCCCCGTCTTCAACACCTCTGTAATAGGCCTTTTGCTCTTCTTCATGTGAAATAATTTACTCTATTCTATCTCTCTATTCCTTCCTTTTTTGTTATTGAGGCAATTAGAGTTAAATGATATACGCAGGGTGACGCAGCCAGTGAGTGCTAAGTTTCTGGTTAGAGGTTAGGTTTGAACTCAGGTGTTCCTGATTTCAGAGCTAATGTTATATCCACTGTGCCACCTAGCTGACTTTGTCCCTTCCTTT
Source organism: Pseudocheirus occidentalis (assembly GCA_028646575.1). Lineage (NCBI taxonomy): Eukaryota > Metazoa > Chordata > Mammalia > Diprotodontia > Pseudocheiridae > Pseudocheirus > Pseudocheirus occidentalis. The sequence continues at coordinate 231,661,849 of CM053593.1, read as the reverse complement.
TATACTCATAGGACTTCTCTTTCTCATCCCTTAATGATTTTAAGTCATTCTCTCAGAATTCACTTTATAATCTTACCTTCTGTTGATGTATATTCCTTCTACCTGTGCTATTGGTGGTACAAATTTGAAGAATTATAAGTATCATCTTCCATTTAGGGATGTAAATACTTTAGCCCATTGAATCCCTTGTGTGTTCTTTTACCTTTTTAGCTGATTATGCTTCCCTTGGGTCTTGATTTTGGAGGTCAGAATTTTGGTTCAGTTCTTCTTTTTATGAAAGTCTGAAATCTTTTTATTTCATTAAAGGGCCATTTACCTCCTTGATGTATTAAGCTTATTTTTCCAGGTAAGTGATTCTTGGTTGTAGTCCTAGATCATTTGCCTTTCTGACCATTAGGTTTCACGGCACATGATCCTTTAATTTTGCAACATCCACATACTCTGTAATCCGATTGTGACTCCCTGATATTTGAATTGTTCATTTCTGACCCCTTGTAGCATTTTTCCAAGATTTTGTTAGTTCAGAAATTTAGATATAATGTCTTCGGAATTTATATTTTGGGCTATCCCTGAAGAGGTGATTGGTGGATTCTTTCAATTTTATTTTGCTCTGTTTTCATGATATCAAAGCAATTTTGCTTAATAAGTTCTTTTTAGTTTTTAATAAACTGTCCTGTCTTCCTTCTGATTATGGCTACAGGTAGCCAAATGATTCTTACATTGTCTTTCCTGAATCTATGTCCCAAGTTAGTTGTATTTCCAATGAGGTGTTTTACATTTTCTAACATTTTAAAATTTATTTTGAATTTACTTAATTGATTCAACATATCTCCCATAGAGTCATTAGCTACCACTTGTCCAATTCTAACTATTTTAAGCAGTTGTTTTTTCCCAATTAGCTTTTATACTGTTTTTCTATTTGGTCAAATGTGCTCTTTAAGGAGTTGTCTTTAATGGATTTTCTTTTTCAGCAATTCTATTTTTTTAGATTGTTCAGTTAATTTTTGTTCATTTCCAGTCCATATCATTGATTTCCATGAGATATTGAGCTACAAACGTTTTCTCCTTCTTTCCCCTACCCACTACGCCAAAACAGCAATCGGAGTAGATACCCTCTCCCCTGATCTGCTCTCTCCTGTATCCTCCCCTATAACTCCTCTGACTTTTCAGTAGAGCAAGACGGATTTCCCTATCCCAGTGCTTTTATATCTTATTTCCCAGATGCACGTAAATAATAATAATAATAATAAGTATTATTATTATTATTATTATATGTGTGTGCGTGTGTATATATATGTATGTATGTACATGTATATTACCCATTTTAAAACTTTAAATTCCAGATTTCCACCTCTCATCCCCCATTGCCTGCCTCCACTGGAGAGAGAAGCAATTCCATATAAGCTGTACATGTGCAGTCAGGCAGAAAGTCTCCACAATGGATATATTGTGAAACACTGACTACACTTCCCTCCTTTCTATTCCGTCCTCCACTTGTTCCACTCTCCATTTTGTCCCTGTCCCTCAACAGAAGTGTGTGCCTCCAACAACCCTACCCACCAACCTGCCCTCCTCACCATCATCCACCCCATCCCCTTCAACCCCACCCCCCTTCAGGGCAAGACACCCAATTCAGAGTACATGCCATTCCATCCCTAAGCCAAATTCAACGAGAGTAAGGTTGACCCACTCTTGTTCTTCCCCCCCCTCCACTGCAACAGCCATCCCCTGCCTCCTCTATGTGAGACAATCAACCCCATTCTGTCTCTCCCTGTCTCCCCCCATTCCACTCCTCTCCCACCACTCAATCCAAGCTCTCCAAATATCATCCCCTCCCACTCAACTGATCCCATACCCTCTGTCTATGTACACATATACACACACACTGACACATGCGCCCACATGTATATACACCTATATATAGACACATATGTATGCATAAAAAAGTATGTTCCCCTCACCTATCCCCACACTGAGAAAATTTTCATAAGTTACAATTCTCATTTTTACACATTGGTATGTAAATAGTTCAGCTTGGATAAGTTCCCTATGATTTCCCCTCCATGTTTACCTTTTCATGCTTCTGGTTTTTGAATATGAAATTTTACATTCAGTTCTAGTATTTTTCCTCAGAAATACTTGAAAGTCCCCAAGTCATTGAATGACCATATTTTCCCCTGAAACACTACACTCAGTTTTCCTGGGTAGGTGATTGCTAGATTCAATCCTAGCTCCCTGCATCTCCAGAATATTATATTCCAGGCCCTTTGGTCCCTTAATGTAGAAGCGGCCAGATCCTGTGTCATCCTGATTGCATTTCCACAGTACTCAAACCACCTGCTCTTTGAAGGTGCTAATATTTGCTCCTTAATCTGGGAACTCTATAACCAGACTATAATATTTGTAGGATTTTTCTATTTTTCAAGAAGTGTTGAGTGAATTCTTTATAGTTCTATTTTGCCCTCTGGTTCGAAAATATCAGGGCAATTTTCCCTGAGAATTTCTTGAAGAATTATTTCTAGATTATTTTTCTGATCATGACTTTCAGATAGTCTAATAATTTTTAAAATGTCTCTCCCAGATCATTTTCCATATCAATCAGTGGGTTCCACTTCTGTTATTTGGTTTTCAAAATCCTTCTTAAGCTCTTCCATGGTTTGTAAATGGTTTACATTTTACTTAGAGTCTTTTGGTATGGGAATTCTGACTGTGTTGTCTTCTTCCTGCTCCATGCTTTGATCCTTTTTGTCCCCCAAAAAGGAATCTAAATTTAGATTGCTGAGCTTGGTTTGCTTCCTTTGCCTTCCTTTGCCTGATCATGTTGCCAGTCAAATAATTTGATTTTTGAGACACAGTAGAACTCTGCTTTCAGAGGGGAGAACTTTGTCCCAAATCACTGGGGTTTTTGCAGTTGCCAGAGGTACTAGGAGGTGTTTTCTCTGCAGCCTCCACCAACTTAGGTTCACTGGTCACATACATCAGAACCACCACCCAAGATCACAATCCAGATTCAGGTAGGTTAAGGCAAGAACACTTAGCTTCTGAATGATCTACTGGTCCCCCTGCAATCTTCAGGCCACAAGCTCTGAAGGAGCTACATGGAGGCAGCTGTAGGGCTGCCATTTCTGCTGATTTTTTGCCCTGTGGGCAGTCATCCAGACCTGCTTCACTCCCCCATATTTAGCTGAGTTCCACTGACCTTTCACTTTGTCCTTGGTTCTTATGGGTTGATAATTCTAGGAACTGCCACAGGTGCCGGTGATCCATTCTCCCAAATGCTCTAACTGTGGCTTGTCCTGGCTGCCCCAGGAGGTGGAGGGGGAGGGGAGCAAGCTGTGCTTTCAGGACTGGCTGGTTTCAGCTCTTAGAGCTATATGAAGTACACTTCCCCTCCACCTGCTGGGCTGCCTATAGCAGGAAATGTGTTTTTATGTATTTTTGTGGGTTCTGGAGATCTAAAATTTGTTTAGAGTCATATTTTACAGGTATTTGAGGTAGTTATGGGGGGTGCTGAAGAGTTTGCCATGTTCTATGTGGCCGTATGGACTCTGCCCCTTATTGACTCTATTTTCATAATTATGTTCCATCACTCTCATTTATTGTGCTAATTTTTCTACTGCCTCTTTTTAAAATGTTTGTTGAACTCCTTTTTGAGCTTCTCCATTAACTCCATGTAGCTTTGAGACCACTTCCCATTTTTTTTTGAGTTTTTGCCCATAAGTGTTTCACATTGTTTTCCTCTTTTTAATTTTTGTCTTGGTCTTCCCTATCACCATAACAATATTCTACATTCAAAATTTGTTGTTGTTGTTGTTGTTATAGTTACTGATTGCTGACCAGATAAATTTCTCTAATGGATGTAGATGCAAAAATTTAAATAGAATATTGGCAGGAAGACTAGAGCAGCTTATCATGAGAATGCTACAATTTGATCAGGTCAGATTTTTTTTCAGAAATTCCAGGCTGTTTCAATGTTAGGAAAATTATTAACATAATGGATAATAACAACAAGAAAACTTGGGGTGGAATCAAGATGGTGGAGTGAAAGAAAGCATGAACTTACTTGAAGTCCTAGGTGAATTCCATCAGTAACTTATAAAAAGTGAACCTAAAAAGATTTTAAAGTGACAGAATCCATAGGGAGACTGAATATGGCAGATTCTCAGTTCAGGAAAGTGTGGTCATAGGACTGGTAAGGGGCAGCACAAAGTTCTTAGGGGCTTCCTGAGTGCAGACCAGAGACCATTCCACAGCAGGGTGTGACCAAAGCTGTGCTAATTTTGAAGTGAAGGGAGGGAGATGTCCCAATAAACCATATCTCAGCTGACAAGTTGTAGACCCTGAAGTACAGGGAAGCTGGACCAGCAAACATTAACACCAGAAGCCGAGGTATGCCTTAGCACAATCAAGGAAATCTGAAAACACTGGCATGGCAGGCCTCTAGCAGCTGAGCCTGCATAAGCTCAAGCCTTACACAGAGGCAGAAACTAAAAGTGTCCAGACCAGCCCTACACTACATCTTACTCTGTAAGACTCAGGGTAACCTAAGGGAAATGTTTCCTGGCCTTGGCCTGAGTCTAGATATGTATACGCTACAGAACAGAGAGTCAAAAGCCAGGTCCCCAGCTCCCATCTTGAAAAGTCTGTGTCAGAGCATTCTGAACCACAAAAGCAGAAATACACATTGAAAGCCAAGAAATTTGCAATCACACTGGACCCAGAGTCACTTGTAAAGAGAAAACCAAAGATCATTGTATCCTGTTATTGTGAATGAAAAAAAAATTACTTTGAGCAGACACCATCAACTCTATATCCACACTTGAAATCACAGAAGGAGATCTGAACTCATCTCAAGCCCAAAAACATTCTTGGAAGAGCTCAAGAAAGATTTTAAAAGCCAAATTGGAGGGAGAGAATATAAATTGACCACTTCTTTTAAAATGACACTGGACAAAAGGGGAAAAAAAGTCTCACTAAAACAAAACAAAACAAAATCCCTAAAAAGTAAAATTTGTGAACTGGGATGAAAGTTTCAAAATCTAACTGGAGAAAAATCCTCCCCCCACAAAAAATTAAATCTGAACCAGTGGAAAAGAAGCTTCAAAAACTAACTGAAGAAGATAATTCACTAAAAATTGGAATCAGTCAGGTCAAAGCTAATGACTCTATGATGCATCAAGAAGCAGTCAAACAAAATATAAAGATTGAAAATATAGAAGAAAATCAAAATATCTCATTTGAAAATCAACTGACCTGGAGAACAGATCCAAGGAAGATAATCTAAGTATTATTGGACTAATGGAAATCTACAATGGAAAAAAAAAAGCGAGACAACATCCATCAACATTTTATTAAAGAATACTTTCCTGAGCTCATAGAGTCAGAATAGACAATATTTATTGAAAGAATTCACAAGACGACTCCTGAAACAGATGCCAAATTGAAAACTCACAGAAATATTGTAGCCAAATTCCAGAATAATAACATCAAGGAGAAAATACAGCAAGTAGCTAGAAAGAAACATTACAAATATCATGGCAGTATAGTCAGGATCACACAGGACCTAGAAGTTTCTACATTAAAGAATTGGAGGAGTTGGAATATAATATTTCATAAAGCAAGAGAGCTTGGACTGCAAACAAAGACCAACTATCCAGCAAAACTGAGCACAATTTTTCAGGCAAGGGGAAGGTCATTCAGTGAAATAAGGGACTCCCAGGACTTCCAGAATTTCCTGATGGAAAAGCCAGTGCTTAATATACAATTTATTCTCCCAATACAAGATTTCAAAGACACATAAAAAGGTAAATGAGGGAAAACACACACACACACATACACACACACATGCACATAACTTGTGATTCAAAAAGAGCAAACTGTTTAGATATCTATATGGGAAGCTGATTCTTGCCAATATTGAAATTTAAAAGGGATACACTTAAACAGAAGGTGAGGGTATAAATTAACTAATATGATGATAAAAAAACCTTAATAAATGATGCAAATGGATTGTAATGGGAGAAAATGAAAAAAAACAAATCAGAAAAGGGTAAATTATGCCACACAAAGACACATGAAACATATTATAGCACAGGAAAACAGAGAGAGATTAACAGTGCACAAAATTTACTCTCATTGGTTTTGGTTAAAGAAGGGATTAATATAATCAATTAAGTTTAAAATTCTAATGTGAAAAGACATAAAACTCATTATAGTAGAAGGAAAGGAGGGAAGGAGATGTGTAATGTATGAAATTTACACTCAGCGGTTTGGGTTCAAAGAGGGAATAACATACTTCTTTAAGTATAAAAATCTATTGTGCCCTGCAGAAAATAGGAGGGAAAAGGGGGGAAAGGCAGGGGTTGATAGAATAGGAAAGAAGAAGTAGGAAGGGGGAAGGGAACGTAAAAGGAGTGGGGGTGCACAGGGAGGGAATAATGAAGGAGGTGATGGTCAAAAGGAAAACTCTTAAGGAGGGAAAGGGAAAAATAAAAGCATGAAAAGGGGAGGGAATAAGATGGAAAGATATATGTATAGTAATCATAACTGTGAATGTGAATGGGATGGACTCTCCCATAAAATGAAGACAGATAGCAGAATGGATTAAAAACATAACCCTACAATAAGCTGTCTACAAGAAAAAAAAAAACATTTGAAACAGGTGTATCCGCACAGGGTAAAGGTAAAAGGCAGGAGTAGGATATAGTATGCTTCCAATAAAGTTTTTTTTTAAGTGGAGGTAGCAATCCTTATTTCAGATGAATCAAAAGCAAAACTAGATCTAATTAAAAGAGATACAGAAGTGGGGCGGTGGGAGATATGATGAGATATTCACAACACCCATGATGGTTATGAATATGTTGGTGTAGTTTTGGATCACAAAATATAGCAAACTCTCCAGAAGGAAGGCAGAACCAAGGTCTTTATTCAGAAACCATAACACTGAGTCCCAAAACCAGAAGGACAAGTCCCAAAACCAGAAAGCCAAAGTCATTATAATGGTCACAAAGTTGATACACATAGTTAATGCAGCGGACACCCACATTCCTAAGCCTTCACAAATAGAACAGGATCCCTCAAGCAGGGATCCCTCTCAGACTCACGACAGTTTCTCAGCCTGGTCTTTGGAAGTTCTCAGTAGAAGCTGTAGAAGCAGGATCTCAGGAAAAGGTGCAAGCTCCCGGTGGTGTCTGTCTTTTAGCTTTAT
>CM053593.1:231633988-231654142 GCA_028646575.1 Pseudocheirus occidentalis | reverse complement strand
TATACTTACACATATGTCCATATAGGAGGCTATATATGCATATGGATACATATTTGAGCATGAGTGTATATGTGCATATAGAGGGTATAGGATGAATTGAATGTGAAGGGATGATACTTTAAAAGGCAAAATTCTGAGGTGGGAGAGGACTAGAATGAGAGGAGACAGGGAGAGACAAAATGGGGTTAATCATCTCATAGAGAAGAGGGAAGGGATGACTGTTACAACTTTACTTTCAATTATTCTCATTGAATTTGGCTTAGGGAAGAAATGGCATAAACTCTAAACTGGGCATCATGCCACACAGGAGAATAGGGTGCATGGGGATGAGAGGGGGAATGACAGAGGGGAGGGCAGGGTCTGGGGAAAAATGCTGGAAGCACACACTTCAGTAAAGGGACAGGGACAGGGTAGAGAGCAGAATAATGGGGGGAGGGATAGGAAGGAGAGACAGTTGATCACTGGAATAATATGTCCAGTATGAAGATGTCCTGTATAATCACATATCCACAGCCTGTATTGAATTGATTGTCCTTCCAGTGGGGGTGGGTGACAAGGGAGGAATCAAATAATCTAGAATTCATAGTTCTGTAATACCTGCAACTAGGAAATAAGACATACAGGGGCTGGGATAGGGAGACCCTCCCTGCCCTACCAGAAAGTAATAGAGCAGAGCAGGGGAGGGGCTTTACAGTGGGATTGCTGTTTTATGGTTGGGGCAGGGAAGACAGGGAGAAAATATGTAATTCAAAAATGTAATGAAAACGAATGATGTAATCAAGAAAACAAATAAAAAATAAAATTTAAAAAAAAGGGCAGTCAAGAACAACAATGGACTTTTTGGAGCCATACACCATGACTGTCCCTTAACACTTAGGAAGATCCGTCTGTGCCCATAATATTTGTAGGGCTGAGACTAATTGGGGAGATCTTTGGATCCACCCTAACAAATATATCACATCCCTCACCCATTTACATCATATGTTTTGGGGACTTGGGTGATTGATGGACATCTGAATGGTGGCTGGGTTATGCCCCTTTGGACTACACAAACATGACTGACTCAGTGGGACTTGTGGAAAGCTTTTGCAGCTAGTGGCTTAATGACAGTGGTACATGATTATCAAGGAACACATATGTAAATGAACTGTTTATACCAATTTGGCTGCTCTTCTTCCCTGTCAATTTGCTTTTTTCATAGGATACATCACCACAGAAAATGAACATTCAGGGACCTTTAATATCAACTTGGGCAGTGTATAAATCATACTGCTGTTGGAAACAAGCAAGTTATAATTGTAACTCAACCCCATTTTGCCCTTTAAATAGTGTTGGGTGGTTTGGTTGCCCTTCTGATCAAGTACTTATATAACTAATGAAAAGGAGATGGCAGAAGTGGTTTATTTTGTTTATTGTGCTTGGTGTTATAATGCTTGTGTCTATTATTCAATCTTCTTGCAGTTATCTACTACCTCTTTACAGAGAGAGAAAAAGACTGCTGAATTTGTGCAACAGTTGCAGAGTAATATTTTAGTAACAGAGAAAAAAGAAAGGATAAATGAAGATTTATTGCTGCTGATTGAGAATGTGAAAGAGGTGGGTATAGCTGAAGGGAGTTAAGTAGATTTATTAGAAAAGAAAATCTGGGATTCATTTGAGGAATTGAGCCCTTTGCATTGGTCATGTGTGTTGCTTTCATCCCTTCTTCATCTGATTATATTGTGACTCCTTGCAATTTGCATTGTTGCCCTATTTTGCTGGTGCTGGACTCACTCTCTGTGTGATATTACCACTGATCTGCATTATCTACACTTATAACAAAAGAAAGGGGGAGATGTAGAGACCACAGGCCAGTGGGACTCTGACCCTGATGGCTGGATATGTGTTCTCAGATGAAGAGCATACTATCATGTCTAGATCAGTTCCCCCCCCCCCCCAAAGAATTATGTCCTCATGGTAAGTGTGGTATGCACCACTGGCCTGGGAACAAGGAAGCACACAGTGTCCTCAGGTGAAAGGCATGGAGTTTTCAACTGGAAAGAAGATTTGTGGTTTTGCTCTACAAAAGCTTGTGCTTGTGATAGTAAAGTTGGCTCTGTTTTCCACCACTCTCAGAATCTCTTCTTTTTGGTGTAATCTTGCTGCCTCTGGGTAAGCAGCTCTTGCTGAACAGAATGTACCCCTCAAAAAGGTACATTAACTTACTCACTCAATCATTTATGAACTCAATCATTCAATCATCATTGCCTTCTTAAGGGACACAAAGTGCAGTAGTCAAAGTACTCCACCCCTGGGTAATACATTCATTTGGTCAATCACAGAAACCTTAATTCAATCACAATGTACAATCACAAATAAATTACAGTTCTATGAGTCATTACTCAACAGAAAATAGCACAATTCAGCAGACAGGACTTCCAGCTGTCTGACCATTTCATACATACCTAGTTAGTTACCAGAAAGTGACACACCAATATCTGGGTTTTCAAAGGTGGGGGGTCTCAACATCTGCCCAGAGTCTCGTCTGGCCAAATCACACAACTATTCCCGAAGTGAGTTCCAAAGCAAAAGCTCACATCACATCAGTCACTACTCAGTATTCATGGAGAGGTATTTTTATCTTGACCTGAAGCAGGCTTTCAGCTTCCAGGGTTTACCTTCAAAGGTACCATCTCCTACCTGAATTTACCAAACAGTCACCTGGGGTCAAAGGCAGACAGCTCTCAGGTCCTTGTCCAACTATCTGTCCAGTTCCTGTTCCACACTGAAGCTCATAATATCTGGTCAATCTTAAATCATTCACAGCCTCTATTCCTGGGAAGTCAAGGCTTAACAAAGCCAGAAGCAGACAAAGTACTGACTGACACCACAGTCACACTTCCTCTGGTAGCTCCAGCTGACTCATCAGCTAAACTGGCCCTCAGAAGAAGCTCCACCACCATAAGTTCCCAGGAAATTCTGACACTCCCAGCTGGGGATTTTTCTAATATGCAATATTGCTCCTTCCTGTTCATTCCTTTCTTGTTAGGTCAGCAACAGGGGTTCCCTGTTCAGGCCCTTCCTGTTACATCAGCAATAAGAATTCCTACCTTCTATTTCCTTAAAAATGGTTTAATTTGAAAATAGTTGCTTAGTACTTCTTAACTTAGTGATACAAAAGGATCTTCAAATTTCATTGCAATTACACGTGTCTTAATTATTGCTATCATTTCCTTGATTCCATTTTCTCTTCTCGCCTCCTGGCACCATAATGCATACTACTAAAAGATTATTCTTTCTAAAATAGCACTTTTATCTCTCTTTTCCACCCACAGTTGCCATGACATAGTTTTGTACTATTTATCCCTTGGTTCTCTCAACATTTTGAAACATTTCTCCTCTGTTAAATAATTATTCTCCATTTGCCTTCCACCACACTTTTGGCTTTCCCAGTCTTTTTCTTGGGTCCCTGATTTTATTGATCTCATCTGGCCCTATGGATTTTATAATCTCTTGGAAACACATCACATATAATCTCTCTCTTTTTCTCTGTATGTCTGTGTATATGTATCTTTGCATCTCTCTGTCTCTGTCTCTCTCTGTTTATCTCTCTCTACCCATCTGTCTGTCTATCTGGCTTTCTATATACACACATACATATGATACAGAGAGAAAGAGAGAGAGAGAGAGAGAGAGAGAGAGAGAGAGCTAGGCAGACAGACAGATAGATAGATAGATATAGATAGATAGACAGATAGATTACATAGATATGTAAGAAAGCAATTCCAACTATGTACTCCTAAAAATAAATCCTCTGACAGATCTTTATTTCTATGTGAAATCTTATAATCAGTTTTGATTGTTCTTGCTTCCTCACTTTCCACATTCACTCAGTTGCCAAATATTTTAAAAATCTACTTCCATAGCATTTCTGATCTGAGCTCCTTTTATTTAGGATCGCTCCTAAAAATCATTCTAAATCCAAGGCCTAGGCTTACATGAATGACTGACTTAAAATAAGCAAACAATATAAAAGGAAAGATTTTCTTAGACTGCAAAAAAATAACAAAATTGGCAAGTATCTCTGTGGATATTCCTGTTTCCATTTCTGTCTATGCTTCTACTGTGCAACAACATCTCCTGATATACCAATGAAGACACATTAAAAGTGACAGTTGTTTTAGCCATAAGGTACAAAACTGGCCAAGTCTTAGAAAGTAAAAATAAATGATCCATTCTATTTCTTTTATTTCCAAATCCTCTGGATGCCTCAACTTTGAGATCCTTTGAACAGTTTTCATTCAAGTACCACAGGACTTGTGGCTATATGTTTTTAGCCTCAATCCTCACATTTTTCTGGACCTTTTTCACTCCCCTTTAACATTATTTTCTTGCTTCCATCAACTTAGATTTACACTATGGCAACTGTCCTTGTACAGCTTCCTCATTCTACAGTCTGTGCACAACTATGAGGTAGTGGTGGGGGTTGAATCAGGGTTTGGTAAAAAGTCCAGACTTTTTTTCTTTACTGCACTTTTTGTCTACTTACAGTAACACCACCTAAAATCAGACCGTCTGCACCAGTAACCAGAAATTTTTGAATTGCCTTAAAATTGACAACCATATGCCCAAACTCTCTAGCTATGTAACTATAATTTACCTGGGATTTAAGATAGGACAGAAATTTCAAACTCTGTAAACATAGGTAGCTTTAACTGGAAGTTAGGATTAGTATATTAAGTATCATCATTATTATATTTTTAACTTTCTCCTCTTAGGTCAAAAGCTGATCCATAAACTCCATTAAGTTTATTACTATATTTTCTATTCTCAGTCCTTAAAGCAGTGCTAGTAACTAATTAAGAACACAATAAGCACAGTTATCTATTGATTGCTTACATAAATTTAGAGGGTCAGTTACATGTGTTGCCATTTGTCTAACAAAACCATCTGTAAAAGGTGCAACCTGGTACAACTAGGTTGTAAATCCAAGCACAAGTAGCTCTCCAGAGGATTCTTACTGTACATAAAGGTTCTATTCACATAATGTAATAAATGCTCTACTTATTTGGCAGTAAACTAAATCAAAACATTTACAGAAACCAAAGTACAAGATTAAAACTATATAACAACTTATCCGTAAAGTGACCACATAGTTTTAAACAAAAGATATCATACAGTAAGCCCTTAACTCAATCATCCTTAAGGAGCAATCTTTCTTACAGGACACAGAGTACAAAGGTCAAAGTTTTCCTACCTGAGCTCACATTATCTAATATTTTCTGATTAATTTAAATTTTTATTTATATATTTTTGTTTACATATCTACATATTCTTGTTTACATCATTCATTTCCACCAGATTGTGAGTTACAAATTTTCTCCCTGTCTTTCCCCTACCCCCAAACCCCAAAAAGCAATTCCTATCATAAAGCCCCTCCCATGATCTGCTATCTTTTATGCCCTCCTCCAACACCTCTCTAACTTTCTGGTACAGCAAGGAGGGTCCTCCTACTCTAGTCCCTGTATATGTTACTTCCCAGTTGCATGTGGTTTCTAATAACAATAATAACAATATTAATAATAATAATATGTATATATACATAATATGTTGGGTTTTTTTAACATTTGATTGTAGAGCTTTAAATTCTAGATTCTTTCAGTTCCTCCCTTGTCACCCACCCCCACAGGAAGGACAAGCAATTCAATACAGGCTGTACAAGTGTAATTAGACAGGACATCTCCAGAGTGGACATATTAGGAGAGGTTGATTATATGTACCTCCTTCCTATGACGCCACCCCCGTTCTATTCTCTATCCTGTCCCTGTCGCTTTACTGAAATGTGCTTCCAGCAACCATCCCCCAGACCCTGCCCTCCCCTCCATCATCCCACCTCTCATCCCTGTCACCCCTACTCTCCTGTGTGGCATGATACTCAGTTTAGAGTTTATGGTATTCCTTCCCAAAGCCAAATTCAATGAGGGTAAATGAAAGTAAAGTTGTAACAGTTATCCCTTGCTTCTTTTGTGTGGGGTGATTAACACCATTTTGTCTCTCTCTGTCTCCTCTCATTCTAGTCCTCTCCCACCTCACCTTTTAAAGCATCATCCCTTCATATTCAATTGATCCTGTACCTCCATGTACACATATACACACATGCTCATACATGTATTCATACACATATAAAGCCTCCTATATAGACACATGTGTAGGTATACATACATACATACATACATATATATATATATATATATGTATACATTTATGTTTCCTTCACTTATCCTCATACCAAGAATAGTTTCAGAAGTTACTATTATCATTTTTCCATATTGGCATGTAAATAGTTCAAATTTGATAAGTTCCTTATGGTTTCTTTCCCATGTTTACCTTCTCATGTTTCTTGTGTTTGAATGTCAAATTTTCTGTTTAGTTCTGTTTTTTTTTCAGTAAGAGTTATTGAAAATTCTCCACCTCACTAAATGACCATATTTTCCCCTGTAACACTATACTCAGTTTTTTTGGGTAGGTGATTCTTGGTTTGAATCCCAGCTCCCTTGATCTCTGGAATATCATATTCCAGGCCCTACAATCCCTCAGTGTAGTACTGCCAGATCCTGGGTTAAACTAATTTTATTTCCACAGTATTCAAATTGATTTCTCTTCTCTGTCTGTAATATTTTCTCCTTTAACTGGGGATTACAGAACCTAGCTATAATGTTTCTAGGAGTTTTCATTTGGGGATATTTTTCAAGAGGTGATTGGTGAATTCCTTTCAGTTCAATTTTGCCCTGTGGTTCTAAAACATCAGGGAAATTTTCCTTGAGAATTTCTTGTAGGATGCTTTGCAAGTCCTTTTTTTGATCACAGCTTTCAGATAGACAAATAATTAACAAATTGTATCTCCTGGATCTATTTTCTAGGTCAGTAGCTTTTTCAAGGAGATATTTCACATTGCTTTCTAGTTTTTCATTTGTTTGTAACTGTTTAATAGTATCTTGGTTTCTCATAAAGTCATTAGCTTCCACTTGCTCCACTCTAATTCTGAAGGAATTATTCTCTTTAGAATGCTTTTGAGATTTTTTTTCCATCTAGCAAATTTGACTTTTTAAGACATTCTTCTCCTCATTGGCTTTTTGGACCTCTTTTGCCATTTGAGTTAATTTGTTCTTTAAGGTGTTGTTTTCTTCAGTCAGGTTGTTGACTCTTTTCATGATTTTCTTGCATCATTCTTATTTCTCTTCCCAATTTTTCTTCCACTTCACTTATTTGGTTTTCAAAGTCCTTTTTTAAGGTGATCTATGGCTTGTAGGCAATCTTCATGTTTCTTGGAAGCATTTGTTGTGGGAGTTCTGACTGTGTTGTCTTCCTCCCATTCCATGCTTTGATCTTTTTTTGTCTCCAAAAAAGGATTCTAGAGTTTATTGTTGTTCTTACTTTGCTTCGTTTTCCTGCTCATTTTGGCCAGTCATTTAATTGCTTGATTTTTTTTGCTCTGTGGAACTCTTCTTCCAGAGGGGAAAGTTCTGTCCCAAATTGCTGGGGTTTTCACAACTACTGGAGCTATTAAGAGGGTGCTGCATCCCCCACAATACTTAGCTTGCTGAGAGCATACCCCAGGACCACTACCCAAAACCCTGATCTGGATCCAGGCCACTCAACACAAGAGCCCTTCACCCTGATCAATCACCTTGGCCCCCTGATCTCTGCAGGCCAGGAGCTGTGAAGCAGCCCAGTGGAGGCAGTTGCCACTTGCAGTTGTTCATGCTGCTTCCCACTGCTTTCTTGCCCTGGGGGCAATTTGACCACATACTTTTCTCCCCCAAATTAAGCCAAATTCCACTGACCTTTCTCTTAGCCTTATTTCTTCTGGTTTGATAAATGTGGGAACTGCCCCATCTGCCACTGATCCACTCTCCTAAGGACTCCTGCTGTGGCTCCTCCTAACCTTGCTGATGCCAGTCCCCAGTTTCAGGGTAGACTGGTTTTGGCTCCCAACCTGCTGGGATGAGCCCCACCTGCCGAGCTGACTTCAGCAAGAGATGTGTTTTCTGTACTTTTTTGAGTTTTGGAGCCGTAAAATTTGTTTAGTGTCATATTTTATGGGTATTTAAGGTGGCTATATGGGAGTTGCAAGACTTTGCTGCTTCTGTTCCACCATCTTGGCTCCACCCCCCCCCCATATCACATTATCTTTATATCTCAGCCAAAAAGTTTTCTTCCTTTTAGATTGGATATTACTTCCTATTCGTCCTTAAATAAATCACTCCTAAGGGGTACAAGGTACAAAGTACAAAGTTCTCCCACCCCTATGCCACAGTCAATCATGATCTTCTCCATCTGCTCTAAGTACTCTAGGAGACGTCTTTTCACCTTTGCTCAAGGTTGGCTCCCAAATTCCATGGTTCCTCATATATGGATCCAGCTCTTGCCTGAATCTACCCAACACTCACCTGGATTCTGGGGCAGGCAGCTCTCAGCTCTTCGTCTAGCTTCTCATTCAGCTACTCGTCCAGTTACATACTGAAGCTCACAGTTTCTAGTCTACCCCAAGTCCTCCACCGTTTCTGTGTCTGGGAAGACAAAGCTTAACAGATTCAAAACAATGTTCACACACATTGTAGCCACCATCATCAATTCACTATCTGCCTGTGAAATCAACATAGACCCACAAGCAAGGCCTCAGTACTCAACACAAATCAAGTATATAGCTCCAGGACCTCTGAAACCCTCCTTCAGAATTTCTGTAAACAGACAACAAAGAAAATTCTCGTTCAGGGCTTCCATTAAGGCCCAGGGCTTCTGTACAATATATTACAAACACAAATCAACACAGACAGGACAGACAAACAGAGGTATGGACACCAGGAATATTCCCGTCTCAGTTCTGCTCTCTTCCAGCATGTGGTTCTGCTTTTATATGACCATTAGCTCCTCCCTATTCTGCCCACCTCTTACATCCTTCCTCTTCCTGTCTTTGGTGAGTTCTTCCCATTGTGAGTTTCACATGTTCTATTTCTTAACAAAGCCTTGATATAATCAGGGTAAGACTCAATGAAACTTGAACTGAAACATTGTGCTAAATAAACAACTGAAAGGTGCTAAGTACTTCTTTGCTTGCCATTACACAAGTATAATCTCTGACTAATGACAACAATCAGATTCTTTTAAGTATTGAGTATAACACATCCATCATGATACCAGAATGGATACATGTGAGCATCCAAAGATATCTATAACATTCCTAAAAAGTCATCCCATATGCTAAACCATATTTTTAAAGAAAATAAAAGTAGAGGGTAAGGAAGAAAGGATAAAATAGTCCTCACAAACTCCTCATAAAAGACCATTACGTAGAGAGAATCTGAAAATACATATGAAATTTCAAATCCATGACTTCCCATCTCTGCAAAACTCTCCTTCCCTCCCTCTGTCTCTGTCACTATCTGTCTCTCTCTGTCACTCTCTGTCTGCCTCTGTGTGTGTGTGTGTTTGTGTGTGTGTTGGAAGAAGGTATCTTCTTATATTTCCTATTTGAGAACATTCTTGTTCTTTGCAATTTTGTAACATTCACATTTCTTTCTTTTTTTCTGTGATTCTTTCTATTTACACAGTTGTAATCATGATGCATCTTGTTTTCTTGGTTCTATGTCCATTACTTTGCGTTTCCCATGTAAATCTCTCCATATCTCTCTGTAATCATTGTATTCATCTTTATTACAACATAAAACTATTCCATTAAATTAATCTACTGCAATTTGTTTAACCATTCACACATCAATAAGGAGAAATCATTTATTCTCAAATATATATTGAGAGAATATTCATTTAAATCTGTGCATTTTCAAAATAACATAATTTCACATATTTATTTCCCCTTGAAACAATCACCTTAAGCCAATAATGAAGAGGTCTTTAATGAAATACAATGAATTATTTTTATTCTCATTGAGTTGAACAAAATGTATCACAACAAGATATCTTCCTAGAAAGCCTTTGATCTCAACATGATTTTATTTACATAGATTGATTTTTACTAACTTCTATCTAGTACTGGAGGAAAAAAATGTAAAAAATTTTTCTGAAAATTTCAAATTAATTACTGTTTTTCATCATTTTTTCTCTAAACAAAACAATATCTTTTCCACCCACCACAAATCATAGACTAAAAATTGTCATAGATAATAATTTTGGCTATTTAGATAGATTTTACTTATCATGTCACAGATCCAGATGGGGAAATCAACTCAGAACTCATTTATTACAACCTGCCCATTCTGCATCTAAGGAAAATAAGACTGGGGAAATTTGCCTACCTAAATTCTCCCAGGTTTTGAGTTTTTGAGATGGAATTGGCAACAATTAGATTCTCTAACTCCAGAGTCAATTATCTTTCTACTACAAATTCCACTTAAAATTTAGACAATGTTCTTTTTTGTTCAGGGATAATATATAGGCTTGTGTTCTAATCTCTCTGTCTCTCTCTCTGTCTCTCTCTGTCTCTGTCTCTCTCTGTCTCTCTGTCTCTGTCTCTCTGTTTCTGTCTCTCTCTGTCTCTCTGTATCTCTCTGTCTCTCTCTCTCTCTCCCTCTTTCTGCCTCTGTCTCCTGAACTGTCTAAACCTTAAAAAAATCCTACTCTTCCTATATTTGAGTCTCTCCTTCATCTTCCAAATGTTCTACCATTGTTCAAATAAGACCTGTTACCTTGAGTATTTTGTTTTGCTGTTACTATCACCAAAGAAAAACCAAAGTGCTGATTTACAATTTAACAGATATTATATATTAAAGTCAATGATTTGGAGGCTATGTGATTTCTTCAGTCCGTCCAGAATGAATCAAGATAATTTAGTTAGAACTAAAACAATACCTGGGAAACTATAGCTACTGATTATGGGGAAGGGAAAAATGTGGAGACATCTGTTAAAACTGTTCAGAGGTGGCATAGTGTGGAGACTCTGTTTTTTAATTTCAGCCATATTGCTTACTAGCTACCTTAACCTTGGATGATTAATTAACTCCTACTAGACCTCAGATTTTTAATGGAAATCAGTGTGGTATATTGGGAAGAATACTGGATATAACTGTAGAAGAAATAGCTTCAAATACTCTGAGAATGTGAAAGTTATTTAATATTTCTATGCCTTATCTCTCTCATCAATAAAACGAGCAAGTTGGGATAGATAGCATTTGAAATGTCTTACATTTTTGAATCCTACAATCACATTGATTACTAGTAATGAGGCTTCCAAGGGATATTATTTTTTTTCCTTAGGGGAAGGGAATTAGGGGTTCATGTTCAGAAACATTCAATATAACCCCCCCCACCCAAAAAAAAGAAAAGAATTGTCACCTTTATCAATCCAAGGACTTTGGTGTTTGTTTAATGACTGACTGACTTGTTAAATCTTCACTAACTCTAAAATATCTTGGTATAATACATCTCACCCTGCTTTCCTAATCTTCCCTAACTGAATAGAATCCCCAAGTAAGTGTTAGTACTATCTCTAGACTTTAGGATCATTATAAAATCCCTAGGAGAGTTCTAGGATAGAGTGGGTGCCAAAGCACTCTCACATGTATGTAATCAGCTATCCCATGAGTCATATGTCTCTAAGGACATAGCTGTGCTATCATAAAGTTGGAAAAGTATTCTGTTCTTCAAAAAATTCAAAACCTACAGATACTCTTTTTGTTCAATAATTTATTCATATATATCTTGAAATTATACTATGAAAAATGTCAAAATGATGGGAAAAATATGGTGTCACACTGTTTAAAGTTGGAAGCAATGCACTTTAGAAGTTCTCAGTACTAAAGAGATCACAAGTCTCATTCAAAACTAAATAAGCCAACAAAATCTTTCACTGGACTTTTATTGAAAACAGTATATATATATTTTATATAATATTTTTACTAATTCTATATGACTGCAAATAATTAAATGACACTATTTCTGAAATAATTTGAGTTGTAGGTAATGAAAATAGAAAATAATGGTGCATGGTCCAGTCATGCCCACTAATTCTAGATGGCTATCAAGACACTGTACTGCATTTACTTTTCTTCTTCTAAACAGCTTCTCTCATGAAATTATTAGCTCCACTGGATTCAGTAGTCATCTCTACATGTGGTTATCAATTTATTATGAGGTAACCAGTCTCAACTACCAGGTTATCACTACAATTTCATAATGAGCATTTTGTACTAGATTTTCCAGATTCATCAAGGATAGAGTTGTTGGGTCTAACAATGTTTCAAATTACTGAAAAATTTGTTATTATAGTAGACCTGGAAACTCCAATGGAAATAAAATGAGACATAAGAGAAGTGTCAGAACTAGCCTTGTATGTTTTTTAATGTATATTCCCACTTAATACTATTTTTTCCAATTACATGTAAATATATTTTCTGCAGTCATTTTGTAAGAATTTGAGTTCCAAATTTTTCCCCTCCTTCATCTCCCTCTCTGCTCCCCAAGATATCAATACACACACAGGCACAAATACACACACACACATATATGACTGTATATGTATATATGTGTATGTATGTATATATGTATGCATACACACATGCATACACCTATGTATGCATATGTGTATATGTGTGTGTATATATATATTATATTAAACATATTTGACATTACTCATGTTATGAAAGAAGACAAAACAAAAATGAAAAATCACAAGAAATTTTAGGGAGAACCTGCTTTTAGTTTGCCATCATGGTTTTACCCCACAGCCTTGTCTTAAAAAAAAAAACCAAAACTTCATATGTATATATATATATGTATATTGCATCTAATGCATGACAGATGTGGGATCATAGACAAGTTACTTAACTTCTCTTTGCTTCCTCATTCATATATAATCAAATACCTCAATGATAGACCCACCCTATGACTGAATATATGTGAAGTGATTTGCAAAGTATAAAGTATTATATAAATGACACCATCAACATCATTGAAAATAACATTGACTTGGGATAAAAAAAAATATTAATTTCAGGTAAAACTCCATCAGTGACTAACTTTGGACTTTGGACTTACCTCATTTGTTGGAGCCTAAGTTTCTATTGTATATGAAAGGGGTAGAAATATGCTATTTACCTCACAATCTTGGCATAAGAATAAATTGAGGTAATGAAAAGACATCTGGGGGGCAGAGCCAAGATGGCGGCTTGGAAGAAGCAAAACACCTCAGCTCCCACTCAAACACACTGAAAACTCATAAAATGGGACTCTAAACAGATTTTCAAGCTCCAAAACTCTCCAAAAGACAGAAAGCACATCTGTTGCTACAGGCAGCTCAGCAGGTGGGGCTCTTCAAAGCAGTCTGGGAACCACGGCTGAATCCCGGGCTGGTTAAGGCCCTGGGGCAGTTGGGCAGAGACGAGTCTATAGGAGAGCAGATAGCCTGCACTGGAGGCACAGTTGCCACATTTATCAAGCCAGGAGATAAAAAGGCTAAGAGAAAGTGCAAGGGATTTTGCTAAATTGGGAGAAGAGCGGGACCGGCCAAACTGCTCCCAGGGCAAGGAAGCAGAGGGAGGTGGTTGTAGCAGCAGGAACGTCTGAGAGCAGAAGCTGCCTCCACTGGGCTGCCTCAGAGCCCTCACCTGTAGATAGCAGGTAGGCTGAGGAGATTGATTAGGGCCAAGGGCTCTTGCACTGAGCAGCCGGGATCTGGATCGTGGTCGTGAGTGGTGGTCCTGAGGTGTGCTATCAGTGAGCCAAAGATGGGGGGGGTGCAGCATCCCACTAATAGCTTCGGCAGCTGTGAAGGCCCCAGAGATTTGGGACAGAGCTTTTCCCCTCCAGGAAGCAGAGTTCCACAGAGCTAAAAAAACCAAGCAATGAATAGACTGGCCAACATGAGGAAAAGGAGGCAAAGTAAGAACACAAATAAAACTCTAGAATTCTTTTTTGTGGACAAAAAAGACCAAAGCATGGAGCAGGAGGAAGACAACTCAGTCATAAGTCCCTCACCAAATGCTTCCAAGACACTGGAAGAATGTCTACTAGGTATGGATTGACTTAGAAAGAGCTTTGAAAACCAAATAAAAGAAGCTGAGGAAAAATTGGAAAGAGAAATCAGAATGATGCAAGAAAGTCATGAAAAGAGTCAACAACCCGACTGAAGAAATCAATACCTTACAGAGCAAATTACCTCACATGGCAAAGGAGGCCTAGAAAGCCAATGAAGAGAAGAATGCCTTAAAAAGTCAAATTTGCCAGATGTACAAAGAGTCTCAAAAGCTTTCTGAAGAGAATAATTCCTTCAGAATGAGAGTGGACCAAGTAGAAGCTCATGAATTTTTGAGAAAACAAGATAGTATTAAATTGTTACAAAAAAATGAAAAAATAGAAAGCAATGTGAAATATCTTCTTGAAAAATCCACTGACCTGGAAAACAGATCCAGTAGAGACAATTTATAAAGTTTTGGTCTACCTGAAATCCTCGAAAAAAATTGCCCTGATGTTTTACAATCAGAGGGCAAAATAGAACTTGAAAGAATTCATCAATCACCTCTTCATAAAGATCCCCAAAAGAAAACTCCTAGAAATGTTATTTCCAGGTTCCAGAATTCCCACACCGAGGAGAAAATATTACAGGCTGCCAAGAAAAAAACATGTGAATACTGCAGAAGCACTATCAGGATAACCCAGGATCAGGCAGCTTCTACACTGAGGGATCGCAGGGCCTGGAATATGGTATTCCAGAGAGCAAGAGATCTGGGATTAAAACCAAGAATCACCTACCCAACAAAACTGAGTATAATGTGCCAGGGGAAAATATGGTCATTCATTGAGGTAGCAGACTTTCAAACATTCTTGATGAAAAAAACCAGAACTGAACGGAAAATTTGCCATTCAAATATAAGAAGTATAAGAAGGTAAACATTGGAAAGAAATCAGAAGGAACTTATCAAAGTTTAACTATTTACATGCCAATATGGAAAAAACTATAAAAGTGACTTATGAAACTTTTCTTAGTATGAAGATAGGTAAAGGGAATATATATATACATATACCTACTCATACATCTATATAGGAGGGTATATATGTCTATGAATACATATCTGAGCATGGTTATATATGTGTACATAGAGGGTTCAGGAGCAATTAATTAGGAAGAGATGATACTTCATAAGGTGAAATTTTGAAGTGGGGGAGGACTTGAATGAGAGGAGAAAGGAAGAGACAAAATGGGGTTAATCATCCCATAAAAAAGAGGCAAGGCATAACTGTTACAACTTTACTTTCATTTACTCTCATTAAATTTGGCTTAGGGAAGGAAACTGAGTATCTTGCCACACAGGAGGATAGGGGTGGTGGATATGAGAGTGAGTATGATGGAGGGAATGGCAGGGTGGGGGGAGGTTTGCGAGAAGCCCACTCCTCAGTAAAGGGACAGGGTAGAGAACAAAATAAGGCGCATGCAGAATAGGAAGGAGGGACATATGATCAGCCTTTCACAATTTGCCGACCATGGAGATGTCCTGCGTAATTACGCATGTACAGCCTGTATTGAATTACTGCTCCTTCCAGTGTGAGTGGGTGACAAGGGAGGAATTGCAGGAATCTAAAATTTAAAGCTATACAATCAAATGCCACTGGCAAATAAGACATACAGGAACTGGGGTAGGGAGATCCTCCCAGCCCTACTAAAAAGCTAGAGGGGTGTTGGAGGACACAAAATGGAACAGATTGTGGGAGGGGCTTTATGGTGGGATCAATGTTTTGGGCTTGGGGATTGAGGAAAGAAGGGGAGAAAATTTGTAACTCAAAACCTTGTGGAAATGAATGATGTAAACAAGAAAATAAATTAAAATTAAATAAAAGACAAAAGAAAAGACATTTAACTGGAAAACATTGCAAAATTTAAAATAAATATTGAGAAATTGATGGTTGAAAATATCAAGACAAAAATTTCCATGGGTACAATTTTCCTGTTCCTCCTTTTATTTTCCATGACATTATACTGAAATATCACTTTGGCATTTGAAACCCTTCCAACTTTGCCGCTTCCTATATCTCCAGTGTTTTTATACCTTGCACTCTCTCAATTCCACTCTCTTGTATTCTGAAATATAATATCACTTGCTGTTGTGCCTAGAACAACAACTCTTTTGTCTAGTTTTTATTTTCACTGCTTGTACTCCATACCCGAATCTCTCCCTTCTTATGCCCATATATTTTAATTATATAGATAGAATAATACAATAAGTCTTAGAAAAGAAAGACAAAGTCCTTATATACACAGAAATGGGAAGAATATAACTATAAGGATAATTATAAGATAAACAGAGAATGAAAAAGAAAAGCATCACCATTTCTTGAGAGTACCAACTCATTCCTCAGAGGCTGGGGAGTCCTGGGTTTCAGCCATTGAATCTAGTTTTATTTCATTCATACTTGAATATTCATCATCTCATCTAATGTTGATCTGTTTAAAGCTTCACTACTTACGTTTACCAACATGAAATAGCCTCCTAATACATCTTCTTGCTTCCAGTTACTCCCCTCTCCAATTCGTCTCACATATCCTTTACAAAATAATCTTCCTAATGCCCAATGCAGAGCATTGTCACTGTGTTACTTAGAAAATCTTAGAAAATCAACATTAGTACAATTGTACTCAACATTTCATTTAAGTCCCATAATAATCTAACTAGAAAACACCTTTCCAGGTTAGTTTTTAAAATGTATATTTAAAAAAATAATTTTGAATTCCAAATTCTCTCTTTTCCATTTGCCCTTCCCTCATCCATTAAGAAGGCAAATACTGTGAGACTCATTACATAGTTGAAGCCACACAAACCATTCTTCTATAATAGGCATGTTGTTAAAAAAAAAAGGAAGGGAAATAAACCAAAGAAAATCTGCTTCACTCTACATTCAGAGTCCAGCAATTCTCTATCTTGAAGTGGATAACATTTTTTCATCATTAATTCTCTGGAATTGCTATTGGTTATTTTATTGATCAATGTAGCTAAATATTTCACTATATATTATTATTAAAAATATGGCTATGTATAGAGTTGTTCTTTATTCTACGTTACTTTTTAACAGTTAATATTAGTCTTTCAAGGTTTTAAGTCACTCCTTTTGTCTTTTCATATACAACAATAGTATTCAATCACAAACATATGACACAACCAATATTCCTTTGATAGGAATCTCCTATACACCAGAGTTTTTGCTATCTCAAAAAGAGCTGCCATAAAATATTTATAATTATAAGATTTCTTCCTTTGGATTTGATCGTATTTTTAGGTCAAAGGGTATCCATGGTTTTCCACCCCTGTGAGAAAAGTTCCAGATTATTTTCCAAAGTGGTTGTGCTATTCAAAATTCCATCAGCAATGCATTATTGTACCTATTTTTTTTCCAAATCTGCTTTAGCATTTGTCATTCTGATTTATTTTACTTCAGATATCTTTATATCTACTGTTATCTCTTTTCAGTGTGCATATATTTGAGCTTCTTGATGTACACTGAATGCATTCTCAATTACTTTGTCTATTGAAATGCTTCATTTGCTCTCAAGTCTTGCCTCATATTGCATATATTCCATGATGCCCCATTTTTATAGTCCATGCTGCAAGTGATGTACCTGTATAAATTTTTCCGGGAGATTATTTTTCTCTTTATTAGTCTTAAACCATACTACTATTACACGTATTTGCCTTTTCACATGTCCTGTCCTACACACACTAAAGACCCAAGTAAAATGATAAATTTATAGATTGAAAATTAAGGAGACCTTCGAGGCCTTCAAATCCAGCCTCTTTATTTAACAGATGAGGAAATTGAGACACAAAGAGGTTATATGACTATATAAATTCCCATGTCAACTAAGTAGCAAAGGTAGTATTTAAATCCATGTTTTCTTAGCCTGATGTTCATTTGCCCAAATGACTGTTATGTAACTTTCTCTATGGCAGAAATTATGATGTCTCATTTCTTTTTATCTTTGTGTCCTGAGGATTAACACAGTGACATGTACATTACAGACACAATAAATATTAGTTTGTTTTAATTGAATTTAAATATCTCTTTGTGATAATTGGATCCAATTAAATAAGAAGTGCTGTCACTACCACCCTGATGTGTTTGAGTTTACAAGACCTCTGCTGAATATGCTCAAAAGC
The DNA here is from genome assembly GCA_028646575.1 of Pseudocheirus occidentalis. Classification (NCBI taxonomy): domain Eukaryota; kingdom Metazoa; phylum Chordata; class Mammalia; order Diprotodontia; family Pseudocheiridae; genus Pseudocheirus; species Pseudocheirus occidentalis. The sequence goes on along the minus strand of CM053593.1, from coordinate 231,636,005 downwards.
ATCTCACAAATCTCTCTGATGGAATTTGTGCCGGTACAACTTAACTCAAAAAATGGAGTCCTTTCTTTCCCATACAGAGCAGTAGTCAACTTGTAGTTTCTTTGGTCTAGATTGTGGAGGATATAAAATAACAAACTAAGCAATTGGAACTTATTTGATAGTGAGTGGGGCAAATGAAAACTCCTCAGGTAATGTCCCAAGGAATCTGAACAGAATTGTAATGAAGTAACAAAAACTTAGTTGCCTGGGCCCCTTGCCCTACTCCCCTGGTCATGAGTTGAAGGTTTTGGTGAGATTATATAATATGTAGTAGGGGAAAGCATATGTTCCTCAAACTTGGCCACAGACTTAGTTTTCCCTTGACCTGTACAAATGGAAATTTAGAAAGATTATTGTAAGACCTAAAGACCGGTCATCATGTCCCCAAATCCCCACGATTCATGAAATATTTTCCTACCTTCCTGTTACAAGCAAGGGTCAACATGAACCAAAGTCCCCAACATCCCAGTTATTATGAGATATAATCTGCTTTCACACCTCCATTGCCAAGGTTGACATTTTTCATCTGCTTTAATATCTATATTTTGACTATATTAAAGTAGTTCACATTTATCTGTTATCTTTGTGGTTAGACTGTGAGCCTAAGTCCCTGATTAATGGGAATGGAAGAGAGTAGGGTGGGGGATGGCTGGGGGAAATTAAAGGTATATAAAGCAGCTTTTGCCTTCTACCTTTCCTACCAGACTGCTTCAAGTAGTGATGAATCCCCTTCTTGAGAGATTGTATAATAAATCCTTCCTGTCTTTACTTAAAGAAATCTCTGCTAATTTTATTTGTGCAAAAAGGGTCATTTTGTCCCGCACAATACACAATGGGGAGACACAAGGATTTTAATCAGAGCAATATCATAATAAAAAGGAAGGCTATGAGTGAACTAACCTGGCAGTGGTCTTTAGGATGAGCCAGAGAAGAGATAGAAAAGTAACAGAAGATGAATTAAGGGACTGTTACTCTAGCAATGGTATGAAGTAATAAGAACTTGAAATGGAGTACTAGCAATGAGAAATGACAGTACAGGAAAGATGTAAGCAGTGGTAGATAAGACCATCTAGACATCATATACACTGAGGTTAAGGATTATTTGTTCATAGCTATTTTAACATTCAAAAAATAAAAGAAAGCAGCTAATTAATCATTAACCATTTACCATATGCTTATATAAATTGTGCTTACTATAATGCTTACTATAAAACAGGCAGTGTGTGATACATCAGTTAAAATGTTATGTTAATTTAAAAACATTATGGTAGTTTCAAAAAGGGGGGGAGAAAGAAACATGTTTGTAGCTATTTATTATAAACCATTTAATCTTTTAACTTATTTACATTAAAATATAAAGGCTAGCAAACTAAGCATCCCAATTTTACTTGCAGAAAATATAAAATTGAAAAATGCATATTCTGAATAATAGAAAACTTCTAAAATCCTCATGAGCTTATAATTGTACTGACAAAAATAATTATTAATAACTAATTACTAATATTGGGGGAGTTATTTAGACAGCTTCTAAAGTACAAGGCTGATTATGACATTGAATTAATATTTTCTGCAAGTCTTTGGCAAAGGCCTTACCCTTATCAAATTATCTTATTAAAGGATAAAAATAATCTAACTAGGCAAATTCTGGCCAATTGTTCAACTACATAAGTGTCCTGGGTATAGGTAGAACCCTTAGTCTAGATTGTCCATGGAAAATGTAATGTAAATGTAGAAATGAGCTTCTTTGTCAAAGAGTGACATTATCAGAGTCACATCTTCCAGGCCCTCAGTAGAATAAGCCCATCTCCGAGGGGTGGAGCCAAGATGGCGGCATAGAAGGAGCAAAGGAACACAGCTCCCACACAAACACACTAAAAAACTCAAAAAAGTGGGACACTAAACAGATTTTCAAGCTCCAAAACTCTCCACAAGACTGAAAGCACATCTGTTGCTACAGGCAGCGCAGCAGGCGGGGCTC
>CM053593.1:231616811-231633488 GCA_028646575.1 Pseudocheirus occidentalis | reverse complement strand
TATATATACACACACTTGGGGCAGAGCCAAGATGCATAGAAGCAGCAAGGATCTGCAGCTCCCACACAGCCACCCAAAATACCCATAATATGACCCCAGACAAAGTCTAGGACTCTCAAACTCACAAAAATATAGAAACACATCTCTTGCTGAAGGCAGCTTGGCAGCAGGAGCTCACTGCAACAGTAAGGAGTGGAGGCCAGCCCAGCCTGAAACCAAAACACAGCCAGGACAGGCCTCAGGATGGTCGGGAAGAGCTGTGCTGAGCCACAGCCAGTCTATAAAAGACAAGATTTAACTCGCCTCCAGCAAACTCCACATCTAGTAAGGCGTGAAAAACAGGGATTAGAGAAAGTTAGCTTGTCAGGAGGGGTCATCACAGCAGGCTGGGAGGAGAGACCAGCCCAGACAGAAAACCTAAACTGAGGCCAGGCCTCAGGGCAGTCAGGAGGAGCCAAGCATACCAAGTTGCAGTGTGAATTTACCCCGGGGAGCAGATCTACAGCACCTGCAGGGATTTTCACATCTAGCAAGCCAGAATTGCAGAAGGTCAGTGAAATTGGAACATTGAAACTTACTTTGGGGGAGGAAAAGTAGTTTGGCCAATCTGCCGCAAGGGCAAGGAAGCAGTGGGGGAAGGGCAGGAACTGCTGTAACTGGTGACTGCCCCCACTGGGTTGCTTCAGAGACCCTGGCCTACGGAACCCACAGGGAGGCTGATGCGCTTGATCAGGTTCAAATGCTCTTGCGTTGAGCAGCCTGGATCTAGATTGTGGTCTTGTGTGGTGGTCCTGGGGTGTGCTTTCAGCAAGCCAAAACTGTGGGGGCTGCAACACCGCCCTGACACCTCCGGCAACTGGGAAAACCCCAGCAATTTGGAACAGAGCTTTCCCCCCTGGAAGCAGAGCTCCACAAAGCTGAAAAAAAATCAACCAATTAATTGACTGGCCAACATGAGGAAAAGGAAGAAAAATAAGAACAGCAATAAAACTCTAGAATCCTTTATTGTGAACAAAAAGTTTTTTGATCAAAACACGGAATGGGAGGAAGACAGCACAGTCAGAACTCCCACACCAAATGCTTCCAAGACTCTTGAAGAAAGCCTAGAAGCTATACATCAACTGTAAAAGGACTTTGGAAACCAAATAAGAGAAGTGGAGGAAAAATTGGGCAGAGAAATGAGAATGATGCAAGAAAATCATGAAAAGGGAGTCAACAACCTGACTGAAGAAAACAACACTTTAAAAATAGATTAATTCAAATGGCAAAAGAGGCCCCGAAAGCCAATGAGGAGAAGAATGCCTTAAAAAGTCAAATATCCCAGATGGAAAAAGAATCTCAAAAGCATTCTGAAGAGAATAATTCCTGCAGAATTAGGGTGTAGCAAGTTGAAGCTAATGACTTTATGAGAAACCAAGATACTATTAAACAGTTACAAAGAAATGAAAAAATAGAAAGCAATGTGAAATATCTCCTTGAAAAAACCAAAGACCTAGAAAATACATCCAGGAGATACAATCTGAAAACTATTGGTCTACCTGAAACCCATGACCAGAAAAAGAACTTGGAAAGCATCCTTCACGAAATCATGAAAGAAAATTATCCAGAGATTTTAGAGTCAGAGGGCAAAATAGAACTTGAAAGAATTCACCGATCAACTCTTCAAAAAGATCCCCAAAAGAAAACTGCTAGAAATGTTATTGCCAGGTTCCAGAAAACTCAGTTAAAGGAGAAAATATTACAGGCCTCCAAGAGAAAGCCATTTGAATACTGCGGAAGCACTATCAGGATAACCCAAAATATCGCAGATATTTCAAAGATCAAGGAAGCTGGGATTAAAACCAAGAATCAACTACCCAGGAAAACTGAGCATATTATTCCAGGGGAAAATATGGTCATTCAATGAGGTGGAGGACTTTGAAGTGTTCTTGCTGAAAAAACCAGAACTGAACAGAAAATTTGACAATCAAACACAAGAAGCATGAGAAGGTAAACATGGGAAAGAAATCATAAGGAACTTGTCAAATTTGAATTATTTGCATGCCAATATGGAAAAACAATAATAATGACTTATGAAACTTTTCTTATTATGAGGATAGGTGAAGGGAATACAAATGTATATGTGTGTGTGTTGTATACTTACACATATGTCTATATAGGAGACTATATATGCATATGAATACATATCTGAGCATGTGTATATATGTGTATATAAAGAGTATAAGATCAATTGAATATGAAGGGATGATACTTTAAAAGGCGAAATTCTGAGGTGGGAGAGGACTAGAATGAGAGGAGTCAGGGAGAGAAAAATGTGGTTAATGATCCCATATAGAAGAGGCAAGGGATAACTGTTACAACTTTACTTTCATTTATTCTCATTGAATTTGGCTTAGGGAGGAAATGGCATGGACTCTAGAATGGGCATCATGCCATACAGGAGAGTGGGCGGCATGGGGACGAGAGGGGAGATGATGGAAGGGAGGGTAGGCTCTGGGAGGGGGGTGCTGGAAGCAAACATTTCAGTAAAGGGGTGGGGACAGGGTGGAGAACAGACCAGGCAGGGGGATAAGAGGGAGGGACTTATGATCACTGTCACAATATGTCCACTATGAAGATGGCCTGTATAATTACATATCCACATACTGTATTGAGTTGATTGTCCTTCCAGTGGGGTGGGTGATGGGGGAGGAACCAAAAGAATCTAGAATTTAAAATTCTGCAGTACTTGCAACTGGGAATTAAGAAATATAGGGACTGGGGTAGGGATACTCTCCCTGCTGTACCAGAAAGTAAGAGAGCAGAGTAGGGGAGGGGCTTTACAGTGGGATTGCTGTTTTAGGGTTAGGGCAAGGGAAGGATGGGGAAACAATTCATAATTCAAAATGTCATGAAAATTAATGATGTAAACAAGAAAAGAAATAAAAAATGTATCAAAACAAAAAATATAACTTACAGCATTCACTCTGTGTTTCTGCTTTAGCATAAATATATATGTATCTTTTTCTATTTTTACATGCTTCAGTAATCAGAATTTGAAATGAAATTATAATACAGCATATTGGCAATCAATTTTTGTAAGCCTATGATTTTATGACATTGAAACTACATTCATGTCATATTGCCTTATTCAAAAATGTCCATCACTAACTGTATGTACATTCACTGATGCCAAAGGAGTTAAGAATTTTATATGAATACACAGACATGTACATCTATATATTTATGTATTTGAATTCATGGGGGGGGGGGAGGAGAGCCAAATCACAGCCTAGAAGAAGCAAGGTATTGCACCTCTTACATATCCACCTCAAATACCCATAAAACATGACTCCAAACAAATTTCAGGTTCCAAAACTCATAAAAATACAAAAAGCCACATCTGGCTGAAGGCAGCTCGGTAGGAAGGGCTGATGGGAGCATGCTGGAAGTTGAAACCAGGCCATCTCTAATACCCATAATGGTCACAACAGTACAGTGATTACACAGATAGGCTAAACCAGGCCTTAAATCTATTAGTGAATTAGGAACATATCTACTCCAAGCATGGAAAGATTATTGGTTTAGGATGTGAACAATATATTTTTAAATTAATTTATTAATTTCCTTGTTTCCATCACTCATTTACATGAGATTTTGAGTTACAAATTTTCTCCCCATCTTTCCCTAATCCACCACCCCAAAACTGTGATACCACTGTATAGTTCCTCCCCCAATCTGCCTGCTACAATGTCCCCCCACATTGCACCTCTGACTTTCTGATCAGGCAGGATGAGTCTCCAGGCCCCAGTGCCTATATAGCTTAATTCTCAGTTTTAAGTAGATAATAATACTGATAATAATAATAATAATAATTGTTATTATTATTGTTATTATTATTATCATTATCATTATTATTAACATTTTATTATACAACTTTAAATTCTAGATTCTTTCCCTTCTTCCCTCATCACCCAACCCACTAGAAGGACAAGCATTTCAATACAGGTCATATATGTATAATTACACAGAAAATCTCCATAGTGCACAATAGTGTAAGAGACTGATTATATGTCGCTCCTTCCTATCCTTCCCCACCTTGTTCTGTGCTCTACCCTGTCCCTGTCCCTTTACAGAACTATATACTTCAACAACCCTCCCTCCACCCTGCCCTCCTCTCTGTCATTGTACCTATCATCCCTAGCATCCCTAGTCTCCTGTGTGGCAAGATACCCAGTTTGGAGTTTATGTCATTCCTTCCCAAAGACAAATTCAATGAGAGTAAGGTTGCCCCTTTCACTTTTTCCTCCATGTTCTTCCCCTAGTTATCTCTAGCCTCTTCCATATGAGATCATTAAACCCATTCTGTTTCTCCCTGTCTCCTCTCATTCTAATACTCTCCCACCTCAGAAGTTCACCTTTTAAAGTATGGTTCCTTCCTATTCAGTTGATCCTGTGCCCTCTATGTACACATATATACACATACACAAATATGTATTCATATGCATATATAAACCCTCCTACATAGACATATGTGTATGCATATGTATATGCATATGTATATGTATATGTGTATGTATATGTGTATGTGTATGTATATGCATATATGCATTTGTACTCCCTTCACCTACCCTCATACTGAGAAAAGTTTCAAAAGTTACAATTATTGTTTTTCCATGTTGGCATGTAAATAGTTCAAATTTGATAACTTCCTTATGATATGTTTCCCATGTTTACCTTATCATGCTTCTTGTATTTGAGTGTCAGATTTACCTTTCTGTTCTGGTTTTTTCAGCAAGAATATTTCAGTCCTCCACCTCACTGAATGACCATATTTTCCCCTGGAATATCATACTCAGTTTTGCTGGGTAAGTGATTCCTGGTATCAGTCTCAGCTCTCAATGTGGTGTGATGAGCCCTTTGTGCCCAACCGCCTTTAGTGAGAGATGTGTTTTTCTGTATTTTTGTGTGAGTTTTGGAGCCCTAAAATTTGTTTAGAGACATATTTTATGGATATTTGAGGTGGCTATGTGTGTCTACAAAAGTTTACTGCTTCTTTGCCACCATCTTGGCTCTGCCCCCTGAACATTTTCTTTAATGGACCATGAAAGTAGTGGATACAGCTAAGGAGGAGCTTTTATAGCTGGTTACACATCAATGATGCCTATGTAATGCACTGCATCCTGAATCATATACAGTTATCTTGAATTTTATTTTGCCAATGATGACTTTGGAAGAGCATCAGGCCAAAGACTTGACACAACTCTATCTCATTTAAATACAATTTATGCACAAGTCAAAATACATCACCTGTAGAATTTTAACATTTTAACCTACCTCAAATTCCTCTCACTACTGGCAAGTGACAAAGCAGAACATATGGTGAACAACAATGCAGTATTCACAATTTCTACGGCATCTATAAATATGCTGGTATGGTTATTAATCACAAAATATAACAGGCTCTCTACTTGGGAAATATAGCTAGAATATTTATTTAAATACCAGAAAACTGATTGCCAAAACCAGATATCAAAGCCATCACAGTAGTAATAAAGTTGGCACATGCAGTTAATATAGTAAACACCTATATTCTCAAGCCTTCATACCAGGACAGGCTACCTCAGGCAATGATCCTCCTCCCCTCACTGATGGCAACTGTTCAGTGTCCACACAGTTTCTCCCAGCAGTTCTGCCCCCCTGAATTTCCTATCCTTCCTAGTCCTCACCTGGAGTCTATAGGAGAGATTTTGGCTGGCTCAGAAAAGGAATTTGTGCTGCTGCTGCAAGCAACTGCAGCCACTGCTTCCGGTCCCCACCACATGGGCTCTAGGTTGGCTCCAGCTTTCTCTTGCTCCACCCCTTCCTGCTATATCTGCATGTTCAAGAGACATGGGAGATCTTCAAATCCCATTATCACTACATATGCATATACTTGAACCTGTAGTTTCAACCATGCACACATGTGACCCAGTCCCTAAAAATCATCTTCTCACTATACTGAAATTTTCATTGGGATATAGCAGCCTCCTGAGCGTCTATGTATCTTTTTTGAAGGACTACACTAGTCAACTTCTGTAATGCCAAGCATGAACAGCTTTCCAGAGAATTGCTACTGTGAACAACTTTAAGGTTCTGATCACATAGTATAAGGAACTCTCTAGTTATTCAACAGTACATTAAAGCAAAATATTCACAGAAACCAAGACACAGTATTCATAATATTATGGCATAGGAACTTATCACTAAAGTGGTCACATAGTTTTAAGTAAAAGTAATTATTCAGTAAGTCCTTAACTTAATCACGATTCAGGAACAGGACTCCTTAAGGGAAGCAAAGTACACAGGTCAATGTTCTCCATCCCTATGTCACGTTATCTTAATCTCTAGAGTACAAAGTTCTCCAACCCTTAGGCTTCAGTAAATCATGATCTTTTCACTCAGCACTGAATTCCCAAGATGTCTTTTCATCTTGACTCTCAGACTGGCTCTCAGTATCACAAACAAAAATTGAAACAAACATAATAGTCAAATAGAATGCCTGGTCACCACAAATTTCCCTTTCTCACTTCTGCTCTTTCCTGGCTTGGGCTTCTCATTATATTTTGTCATTTGCTCCTCCCTGTTCAGTCCCTTCCTGTTGCATTAGCCAATTCCTCCCACTGTGGGGTTCACAATTTCTGTTTCTTAAGGAACACTTAATGCAATCATGTCAAGGCTCAAAGACACTTGTACTAAAACAAGGTGCTATATATAAAAGGAGCTGAAAAATGGTACTAAGCACTTCTGTGCTTGCTATGACACCTTCTGGCATGAGGAAGGGGCTAGAAAGGTGTCCTAAAATTTTCTGCTTCTCCCAACCTAACCCTGTTCTGCTTACTGTGGCAGGTAAGGATTCTGCCCCAAAATAAAAGAAAAGAAATGTACAAAAATGTTTGCAAAGATGATACTACTACCTCCATATGGAACAAGTGTGTGCTTAGAGAAAACAATGAATTCAATAGAGCTGAAAGATAAATACCTCTTGTTGTGAGAGAATTCAACAGGTATCCCATTCATATAGAAAACGTGAGCGAAACAAGAAAAGCAAATGAATGTCAGATATCAGTGTCAGACTTGGACACATATTACTTTTTTCTTTCTCTCTGGAGTGGCTACAATGATAGGGAGTACTGTGAAGCTGGTTAGGTTTTCCAACCAAAATTAATGTAGTCAATAATACTTATATGCCTCCCATTGTGGTGAACAGCACTCTCATGGCATTGTGCTTGCCACTTTCAGGAAAGCACCATGCCACAATCATTGGGGTTTATATTCTTACATTAATGAACTCTGATGAGGTCAAAGAAAATTTTTATAAAGACCTGGAGACCCTCATCATCAATGTGCCAAAAGAAGGCAAACTTGTCATTCTGAGTGACTTTCTGTCCAGAATAAGCATAGACTATCAGATAATGCAAGGGATCCTAGGGAGAAATGGAGTCAGAAAGAACAACAACAGTCACTTACTACTGAAGATTTGTGAATATCTTGACTTTCTTATCATTAACACTTTCTTCCATTTACTTAAAGTCAATAAAATCCATGAATGTACCCTTGCAGGAAACATTGGCATTTTAAGGTGAAGAGAGAGACACGATGTGAGAGTGATGAAGTCAATGTGTGACACAGAATGCTGGACTGAGGATAGACATTATTTCTAAGTTAAATACTCACATTCAACAAAAATGGTGACCACAATGCAAAATGACTACCAGAATACTTAATGAGAATTAAGGATGATAGATTAGAGTGTTTCTCAGAGAACAAACAGTCTATTTTTGTCTTAGAGGGAAAACTGAGCCAATACATGGTTGGCAACAGTAGAACAGGAAAGGAGTAGGAAGCTTTCAGTGATTTTTTGTACAGTATCACATTACTCACCTGGGTCAGAACACTCATAAACATCATGTTTGGTTTAACAAAAATATTAGGAATATCTATGAGGATTTATTAACAGGATAGTTAATCCATCTTTAAGAAGGCAGTATGTGACTCCATCAAAAGTAAAGTGCAAGTGAAATTTAGAAAGATGCAGGGTTCTTGGCTCAGTGAGAAGAAAAATGAAATTAAGTTTTACACTGATAATAACAATCCAAAGCTCTTTTATGATGCCCTGAAGACATTTTAAAGGCCAAAGATCTTTGATGCTTCTCAACCCTTCAGCACTGAAGGAACTCCCCTTATAAGTTATAAGGACCTTATCCTAGAGAGATGAGCTGAATACTTTCATAGTGTTCTCAACATACCATCATGAATCAATGATGAAGCCATTGCTTGTATAGCTCAGGGTGAAGTCATTCCCTATCTAGATGAACTTCCAACTGAAGAAGATTTGAAATTCATCAGATTTCTCATGTGGCAAAGTATGTGATACTGATTTTATTCCACTTGATACTTAGAAGACAGGGGGTTCACTATCACACAAAGGCTAACTGAAACCTTCCAAGTTATATAGTATAAATTGATTATCATCCAGGAGTTCAAAAATGCCTCTATTGTCCATCTCTAAAAAAAGGAAAAGGACATAGGTTTTCCTAAGAAAACAAGATGGGATAGATTCCCTAGGTTCCCTCTCTTAAACATTGCTGTCAATATCCCTGACAGAGGACAGCTTAATCACATGTTCCTTTCCCTGGTATATGGCCATCTACTTGAGGGCCAATATGGATTCAGACAGGATCAAGCAAATATTGATATGTTGTTTTCTTCCTGACAACTCTAAGAGAAATAACAGGGCCAGACCTCTGCCTGTCCACAATGTTCCTCTATCTAACCAAGGCTTTTGATGCTGTCAGTCATGATGGCAAAGGCAAACTTTCAAGGATCAGAATGCCAGCATAATATCTCTCCATTTATTTGTTGTGCAGAGAAATAAGAGTGAGCTGAGACCTGGGTACAGATAGATTTAGATGTGGATTTATTGATTAAGCACTCAACTACCCGCATGATCAGTATTCAAATGAATAGTAATTTTTGGAAATTCACGTCTTGGTTTATATAAGCTAAAAACCACAAAATTATAATAGGGAAGGGGGTTAGCAGAGGCTATGACATACAGAAGCAAAGAGTATCTATTGGTTAAATCTATATGACTTAGTGGATTATGGTGCATGACTCAGGGTAATATGGTGTAAGGATACAAGGGGTGTAACTGTTCACTGGAGGGAGGGCACAGGGTGGAGGGGCATGGGATGAGGAGAACTGGAATTCCCCAGGTTGTAGTCAGAGGTGGCTGGGATTCCCCCAGGACCAGTCAGAATCATCTTCTAGGCAAAGGAGGTGAAAGCCTGCTTGGTCAGTGGGGCAGGACAGGATGGTACTCAGATGATATCCTTGCACCATAATGAGTCTGGTATACTATGATGATTCAAGGAGAAAATATGAAATACTGATTAGGGGAGACAGAGTCAGAGAATGCCTTGAGCAATATGCCCAGATATGCTTTAAGCAGTTTCAAGATATACTAGAGCAAAATATAAAGGTGCTTAATGGAAGGTCACAAATCAGGTGGAGTGGAGTAACCTGGGATTTGGGTTTGAGTACAATAATTCAGTAACAAATTAAGGTAAAACATTCACGGAAAAGAGAAAATCAAAATACAACATTCATTAAGTGTAATTAAAAATTTTAGTAAGTCCTCACTTCAATCACAAAGTACTAAGGTCTAAGTACTCCTGTACCCCTAAGCAGTATTTTCGTTTAGTCAGTCACAAAATCTTTTCTCTATTCAACTGGAGATTAGTTTCCAAACATTAACAAAGTAAGTTCTTTGGTAGAAAGTTCTCAATTCAGTCACAAAATATAAAGTCAAAGTACCCCACCCCTGGCTAGTATATTCATTTAGTCAATCATAAAGTCTCTCTTCTTAAATGGAGATTAGTATTACTCCACCCCTGGGTCAAATCTGAATTACAGTTATTATCAGTTACCTTCCAAGTACCTTTTCAGCGGTGCAGTGGAGAGCAAAAAGGCCATCCTACCTCTAAGCCACAACAAGGTTATGATATCATCAAAGCATTCAATACACAAGGAGAGGTCTTTCCTGAGGTAAATTCTCAGCAATCTCTGTTCCTGTGAAGACAAAGCTTAACAAACCCACTGTATACATTGACAGTGTCCTCATCAATTCACTCTCTGCCTGTAGAACAGTTTCAGGACACCTGAAAACATCATCAAGACCCTGGTCCAGGATTTCTGTAAAAATGCATCAAGAAAAACCTTGCTCATGGCTTTTGAACCAAAAGCAAAGTTCCAGGACTTCTGCAAAAACAGCATTCTCCTTTACCAGCTAACAGATCTAGCAAAACAACATCAAAACAGATAGACAAAACACCAACTTTATAGTTATGCCTGCTCAGTTCTCAGCAGCTCTGAGTGGCAGCTCTTAAAAGTTCTGGGTAGCTCCACCTGGCCCCCAGCAATCTGGGCTTTTGTGGCTGGCAGTTTTTTCTCTCTCTGTCCGTCTCCTTCTCACTGTTCCTCTTCTTGTCCCTCTCCCTCTCCCTGTTCTTGTCTCTGTCCCTCTCCATCTCTTGCCCCTAGCAATTCACCTCTCTCTACCTCCATGATGCTGCTACCCAAAAGGTCTTCTGGCCTCTCTCTGCGAGGTCCTCTCTCTGCTTGGACCTGTCTATAAAATTCACAGCACCAGCTCCTCCCAGTTCAGCCCTCTCTCTTTACATCAACAAGTCCATCCCACAAGTGGGATTCACAAACTCTGAGTTTCAGCACTCAACCCGAAAACCAAACCAATACAGGGGGATATTTATATTCCATTACCATTACACACTTGTGGATCATAATGGATAAATTTGGTTGCCTGGAGAAGTTCATCAATTTGCACATCAATGTCATGATGGCAAGCTAGAATCATTTCTAGATAATGGACAATACTCTCATGCTGTCCTAGGCACCAATGGACTAAAGCAGGGTTGTGAGCTTGATGCTATAATTTTTAATATGATGTTTTCAACAATGTTTTCAGATGTCTTCAACAAGGACAAAAATGGCATTAAGGTTAGCTGCCACACTTATAATAAATTATATAATTTGAAAAAGCTACAAGTCAAGACTAAATATAAGGGAGTAAGTGTTAGACTTTTTGCTCTTGGATGATTGTGCATTCAATGCAGTTTCTGAAGCTGCTGCTGAGGAGATACAATAAAGTATGCATCAGTTTCTTTCACTTGAACTAATTTTGACTTGATAGTTAAGAACAATAAAACAGAGGTTTTCCACCAACCGGCACTGTACGACCTACATGTGGACTCATTTATTACAGCAAATGGAGAAATTTTCATTCCTCTTAATAAGTTCACTGACTGGGGCAGCTAGGTGGCATGGTGAATAGAGCACCAGACCTGAAGTCAGGAGGACCTGAGTTCAAATCTGACCTCAGACAATTAATACTTACTGAAGCCACGTGACCTTTGGCAAGTCACTTAACCCCAATTGCTGTGCCCTCCAAAAAGAAAAAAAGAAAAAAGAAACTTCACTGACCCGGGCAATTCACTTTCCATGAATGTACACTTGAAGAAGTTGACAGAGCTAGCTTAGAATTTGAGAGGCTCTGAAATAAAGTATGGGAGAGAAGAAGCATTAGACTGCCTATCAAACTGAAAGTCTATACAGTCATTGTGCTTAATTCATATGTCTTACATGTATGTCTGTGTAGTTTATACTGTATTTCAGTATAATGCCAGGAAATTGAATTCCTTCTGTTTGAATTATCTTAGAAGGATTCTGAAGATCATCTGTCAAGAGAGTGTACTGGACACTCTAATGGAAATAAAAATTTTACGATCCCCCCTGGCCCTTAATAAGCCTAAATAGAATGTGAGGACATTTCCTGATTGGAAAATACACTCTGCCCCTAAAATGCTGCATGTGATCACCTAGAGCCTGTGGTGAAAAGCCTTTTTTTCACAAAAGCACAACTTTTTCACATTGTGTTCAAGTGTTTAATGAAGCTTGTGATGATCTCTGACCCTGGTGAAGGCTATATATACTTATGATATGTGTATGTGCTTTGGGACTCACTTATGTAAAGAGTTGTGTGATTTGGCCAAATTAGATTCTGGGTAGTAGTTGAGCCTTCTGGATTTAACAACCCAGATATTGACGCTTCTCTCTCTAGTAATTAACTAGGTATGGTTGTAATGGTCAGACAGCTAGAAGCCCTGTCTGTTGAATTGTGTTATTTTCTTTTGTAACTTTTGCTTGTATTCTCTGAAGATCAGGGTGCTTACTTTTCCTCTGAACTAGGTAAATGATATTTGTCTGATTGATTAAAGTAAGATTGTTAACCCTTTTTTAGTTGCTTTCCTTTAGAAATGCAAATCAAAGAACTTGTGCTAGCAGCCATCCTGAGTATGCTAGGATGCTTGCTGCTACAGACACTGAGGTCGTTTCTTGAGTGGAACTGCAAAGTATTCAAGCTCTTCTGTAGATAGAATAACTTTGATCAAGGGATCATGCTGATCAAATGTCAAACACATATTTGTCTAAAAGACTTTTACAAAGAACTCGCACAAGGCAAGCACTCACGTGGTGGTCAGAAAAAACAATACAAAGACATTCTTAAGGTATTTCTGTAGAAATTTTGAATCAATTGTGGTACCTGAGACACATTGTCATAAGACAGCTCTGCATGATGTGCCCTCATCAAAGAATGCACTGTGCTCTGTGAGCAAAGCAGAAATGCAGTACTTCAAAAGAAACATGAGATCCACCAATTGAGATCTATCTGCACTTCAAATGTTCATCTGAACTACTTGTGCTTGACATGTACTAGAGTCCTATGAACTTGTATTGGTCTAATCAGCCATGTTCAGACATATTGTTCCTTAATCCAGATATAGTGATGGCAGTTTGGTATTCTTTGAGAACAAAGGATAGAAATCAACGACCAAATTAGATTTCAAAGAACATCAATGACATCATGCAGAATGCATTGAATTGCCTATTAATTGGATTTAAGTGAGGCAACGTTGTACAAAGAACTCAGCATCACTTTCTCTTCCAGAGTCGTCAAAGTCCAGCCACAGAACAGAAGTCAAGGTAGCTAGTAATGGCAGGGAATGGAGTGAAAAACTTTAGGATGTCTGATGTCTGACCTGTCTCTAAGCTCTTCAGAGTGCCCTGCTTCAGCTACCTTCATGGACATTGGAACAAATTGCTCCTACATACTTAGTGTGGATATACCCTTAACTCATTGAAAAATTTGAGGTCTATAGGTTACCATCAACTTGCATTAGCCTGTCTGCCAAGATGGTTTTACTGGGATGTGACTGCTGTTCATACTACCATGTTTTGGAGCATGAGATAGTGGACATGACACTGAACTTGTAATGAGAAAGACCTTAGTTGGCCTTAGTTGGTATACATTAGAGACTGCTAGCTGTGCAATGTTGGCCAAATACCTTACTCTCCTTAGACCTCTGTTTCATAGCATGTGATATGAGGGGATTTGAAGAGATGACCTCTTTCACCACTTTCTGCTCTTAATTTATGGTCTTAAGATCTTTACTCCAGCTAAAGGCTTCAAGTGGACTTTCTTTTGAAGTAAGATTCAAATAATTCTTACAAGTAGAAGGAAATGATCTATCTATCTATCTATCTATCTATCTATCTATCTATCTATCAATAGATATAATTTTGCATAGCTCATATTTATATTTTTTTAATAATTCTCAGCTAGAGTTCTGAATTTAGCATTATATGATTTTGGTTCAAATCCTAGGTTTATTACCTGATACCTGTGTGATGATGGATAACAAACTTTGTGTTTAATCTATAGACATCATTTTCCATATTTGCAAAATGAGAGGACTGGAGTTTCACATACCTTCCAGCTCAAAATTTATGATCCTAGGACTTTTTAGATGGATCATTTCAATGATATATGAAGTACAAAAAAGAGTAGAAAAAAAACAATAGCAAGAACTATTTTCCTTGGAAATTTCTTGAAGGATAGAATAAAAGAAGAATGAAGAGCTACAGTCAAGACCAGTAAATGGTTCATAATGTTCATAAAGGGCAGGTAGGTAGTGCAGTAAATGCAGCACTGGCCCTGGAGTCAGGAGAACCTGAGTTCAAATCTGCCCTTGGACACTTAACACTTACTAGCTCTGTGACCTTGGGCAGGTCACTTAACCCCAATTGCTCTGCCTTTTCCCTGCAAAAAGCAAGTAAATAAATAAATAAAATGCACAGTTCTGAATTGTGTATTTTGGAAAATTGCATTTTGGTGGAGAACAAACAATTCCCAAGTCATGTGTACTTCCTTCAACAGTGCATCTAATACATGCTTATTTTGTAATTACCATTCCTTGTATTTAATATGAGTCCTACTTCATTATATCTTGAAATCAGTATTGACATACCTGTGGCAGCTTAATTAGCTAGTAGGTGTCACATTTGGAATTTAAAGTTTCCTCCTATAAGGGGAAAATAAGATCTTTGAAATCTCGTCACACTTGAGAAAGTACCCACGTAGACAATTTCATTTTAAGCATCTTTCACCACTTTGTTTGAATACCTCTGCTGATAAACCTTCAGATCAAGTAGCTTTCCAATTTTTCACATCTCTGACTTCAAGTACTGAATTCAACAAGAGAGAGAATCACATTTATATTGTTGCATTCTGGCTAATCCATTACTCTTTATGACATGGAGGTTAAGTAAATTTGCTGGTGGTCACAAAAAATGGTGTAAATCATACTCTTATAAAGCAATATCGAAAGCAAATCTATTGAAGCAAATAGCCCAAGCATACTGGTTTGTACATGCTATTTAGGCTCTCCTGCTGTTAGTCAATTTCCACCTACAGACTGAACTGAGAACACCATATTTTCACTTCAGCTATGGGTTCACCAGCTTCCCTCCCCCTTTCCTGGTAGTCCATGTGATCACAAAAATCTTAAGTCACAAGGGACCTTGGGCATCATCTAATACCATCTCCTACCACATGGATCCCAATCTTTCTGTCCTATAATGTTTAAGGTGTATTTACTCAAGTATCTCTATGACTAATATATGGGATTACTACCTTTGTATATGGATCATTCTATTGGCAGATAGCTGAAATATTGATTGAGCACTTATTACATATAATAGAGTATTCTGAGCTACTCTAATGTGGACTTTAAAACTGCAAAAAATATTTTATTTATTCATCCATGTTCTAATTTAGCAAAAGGTCTAATTACCATAAAATGTAATAGAAATATTACCATAATTAATCAACAATGATCTATTTAGTTGAATCTATTCATGTGTCAGACCCCATGCTAAGACTTTAGAATACAAAGGGACAAAACAAAATCCCTGCCCTTAAAAAATTACTAGTCTAATGGGGAAATAATATATGCACAAGTTATCTATATTACATATATAGAGTAGATTGAAGATATGTAATCAGAAAATAATAAAGTACACCCATTAGTACCAAATATAGATAGGTATCTGATTTTCTTCAAAGGAGGTTGGTGTTAGAACCTTCAACAGAAAAGCATTTAAAGATTTTTTCTGTAAAAAAAGTGAGACTTCAGGTTTGTTCATCTTCCTAGACAATGTAGTAATACCACACACAATTGAATTAAAGTGATTCCACAATCCAGTGGACAGCATGAATGAATCTGGAGTTACATGGGAGGTAAGAGAGAGACATATATGAAGATATATAAATGTATCAGAACCTGGCTTCCTCAAGGTAATGAGTATCTTCATTCATTGTAGACAGACAGAACATAAGGAACCAGGAAATACACCATATCAGTTACAAAACTTCCTTTCTTAGCTGAGAATTCAGGTGATTGAAGAAGGATGTCTCACCCTCCTCTACTTTCCCTTCCTTTCTCTGTCCTTGTGGGAGTGTAGGCAAAATTCTAAAGTTTGCTGCTCCCCTTGAAGCTGTTTACTACATCAAAAGTATCTTTAAAACTTTATATCTCCATATAAAGATGACTGATCCCATTTGTCCTATAAAGGAGCCATCTCCACCACCATTTACCAAGTACACAACGTGATCAGCTACTTTTGGAATTCAGTCAGAGATTGCAAGGTAACATGGTTTGTATATTCTGTTTCAAGATTCTAGTTCTAACTATGCAGATGTTTCCATTTCTCTTGCCAGCATGCCATTTGCTCACTGGCTAGATAAACTCTAGCAGCATATTATGTATATCAGTTTATCTTAGCTAATTTTGCATTTTATTAATAACTCTATACATAGTTCTAAAAGTATAAAGAGTACACATGAGGGGTGACTAGGTGATGCAGTGATAGAGCCCTGGCCCTGGAGTCAAGAGGACCTGAATTCAAACGTGACCTCAGATGCTTCACACACACACACACACACACACACACACACACACACACAAACTAGCCATGTGACCTTGGCAGTAGTTATCTATCACATAAACTGAAGGTAAATATTTTTACCATAATATACTGTATTTAAGATGAAAAATAATTATAGATAAATAGATTGAGGAAAATGAGACTTGGCTGCTCTTTGTGTCAGCAGAAAGAGTTCTGATTTTTGGAGACAGAATATGTATTTGACTCAGCTCCTAAATAAGGGATGATAAACCAGGAGAGAGAGAGAGAGAGAGAGAGAGAGAGAGAGAGAGAGAGAGAGAGAGAGAGAGAGAG
>CM053593.1:231605655-231616711 GCA_028646575.1 Pseudocheirus occidentalis | reverse complement strand
AGAGAGAGGGAGGGAGAGGGAGAGGGAGGGAGAGGGAGAGGGAGAGGGATGGAGAGAGACTGAAAAAAATATTAAGAATCAAGGAAAACCTAAAGCACTTTCAATAATATTATCCTATAAAATTGACTGAGTAAATATAAACTGATAGAAAAAAAGAATCCCGTAGAGGTGGTATAGTGGTTGGAGCATTGAGCCTGGAATTAGGAAGCTCTGAGTTCAAACCCATCCTCAGACACTTACTAGTTGTATGACTTTGGGCAAGTCATTTAACATGTTTGCCTCAGTTCCTTATTTAGCTAACTATTCCAATATCTTTGTCAAGAAAACTCCAAATAAGATAATGGAGAACTGTAAAAGTTCTAAAAGGAACTAAAAGACTGAAAAGACTAAACACCATCAAGAACAGAAATATGGGGCTTCTGGGAACTAAGACTGTGGAATAAACAGAAAATCACTGTAGTTCTATCATATTCACCTCTAAACAACAACAAAATAGCATCCCAGAACAAATCCTGAAAGAGCAGGATAAGTGGAAAAATGGCATCGAATAGGTTTTTCAGCTTGGGAGACTTGAAGGATCTGCCAGAAGTGTCCATCTCACTTGGGTAAAAAAGGCAGCATGGTCCAGGCCAGGAAGCTTCCCACCAAGCCAGCAGAAATTCCCTCCTCAACAAATTAGTGGGAGATCATTAGCCCCAGTGTTCTGGAGAAGACAAATGCCAAAACAAGGACCGCCTCCCTCCACTTCCTTAGCATAACCAGGGGAACAAGTAGATTCCCTCTCTGAGAACCATCACATAGTGTAGCCCCATGGAGGATGTGTGGGCAGGCATCCTCCAGCGGCCAGATTTCCACATGTCTCAACTAAGGAGGGGGGTGTTTGGGGTTGGGGACAGATATCTTCTGGTTGACCTGTCTCTGCACACTTCAGTGCAGCCTAGGCATTCTACAGGGGGCAAGATAACCCTGGGTTTCCATGTAGCCCTGGGGAAATGCAGAAAAGGCCAACCTGGTCTCAATACACAACACATACCACAATTTGGACCCAAATTCAGCACCTGGAAAGCTGCCAGATCCCTAGAGCCTCCAGCAGCACCAGCCACCCCACCTCTACCACATCCTTTCAACAGCACCAGACACTAGGGTCCCAGAAGAAGCCTGAGACAGTGGCCCTTCCACCCTTGGAAGAGAGATCAAATTTAAAAGGAAGGAAAAATGATATAAGTACAAGGCTCAAAGACACTTGAACTAAAACAATGTGCTAAACATTCAAGTAGCTTAAACAAGGCACTAAGAACTTCTTTGCTTGCCATTACAGTACCAAACCCATAAAGAATTCATGGAAGAGCTCATAAGAAAAATAAGGAAAAGAAAATAAAGTGGTGGATGAGAATTACGGGTAAAAAAGTCAACAGCCTGGAAAACTACTTAAAAAGTAGAATTGACCAAATGAAAAAGGAGATATAAAAATTCCCTGCAGTAAACAACTCTTTACAAAGTACAATAAGTCAAAAAGGAAAAAAAATGTACAAAAGTTAATTGAGGAAAACTACTCCTTAAACTTTAGAATTGGGCAAGGGGAAGCAAATGACTATAAAACATATTGAATTGATCAAACAAATTTAAAAGAATGAAAAAATGGAAGAAAATATAAAATATCTCATGGAAAAAACTGACTTTGAAAATAGATATAGGAGAGAAAATATAAGAATAATTTCACTTCCTGAAAGTCATAATCAAAAGGAGAACACAGGTAGCATCTTTCAAGATTGTATGGATGAAACTTCCCTGATGTCCTGAAAACAGAGGGCAAAATAGGCATGGAAAAAAATCCACTGATCACATCTTCAAAGAGAACCCAAAATAAAAATTCCAAAGAATATTATAGCCAAATTTCCAAAATAGAAGATCAAAGAAACAATACTACAATTGACCAAAGAGAAACAATTCAAAATATCAGATAATCACAATCAGGATCACACAGGATTTGACACTTGCAACATTAATGTGTCAGGAGTCATGGAACATGGCATTCTGGAATGCAAAGGCAATAGGACTACAACTAGGAATCACTTTCCTGGCAAAATTAAGCATAATATATAAAGGGGGAAAATGGTTATTCAATGAAATAAAAGGACTTCAACCTTCATATGGAGAATACCAGTATCAAGGCCCAAGAGAAGTATAAAGAGGTAAAAATTTAAAAGAAACAAAAGAGATTCAATAATACTAAACTCTTTATATACCTACACAGAAGGTAAACCTACACACATACACACACACACACACACACACACACACATATATATGCACATACATACACACAATAGGTGTGGGTATAAGCTGTATTTGAAGAAATGACATAAAAATAAGGGATGAGAAATAGGAGTAAAATGGATGCAGAAGGAAGGGAAAGGGAGGATGTTATAAATTATCTGACATGAAGAGACAAGAAAGGTTTATTATAGTGGAGGAGGAGAAGGGAGGGTGGGTGATAGATATTTCTTGAAGTTTAGTCTCATCTGTAAGGCTCAAAGAGGGAATACTGTACATAATAATTGAATATAGAAATCTAGGAAGGGAGATTAAGAAATGTTTGGGGATGGACTGAGGTAAGGGAGGGATGGCAGACAGGTGCAAAACACTGGTGAAGTGGGAAAGGTTGAAAGGAGAGAGAGGACAAACAGGAGCAAGAATAAGGTGGAGGGAAACTAAGTATTAATCATAACCATGAATGTGAACGAAATGATAGTTTTTGAAAGATTCTTTGTCTCTGAAAGCAAGTAGCATGTAGAATTGGAGCACAGAATACATAAGTAAAGAGAAAAATTATCAAAGTCATAGTTTTATGAGAAGGATATGATAAATTAAAAAAACAATGTCATAATACAAGATATAATTGATAAAAACACAAGACATTATGAACTCAGGTAAGAAATCATTGATTGAGACAATACATGAATCACTACCAGAAGAGGGGGAATCAAGCTTCAATACATGGTGTAGTCAAAATTTAAAATTGCAAAAGCAGACAACACTTTTTTTTCCAATTAATCAGAGAAAATATATAGTAGAGAGGGAATTTGAATAGTACACAATTATTTATTTTGTATTGATTAGAAATTGCTGGAGAGAACAGAAAAGTATATGTTCCAAAAACAAAGATATTCAAGCTACAATCTCAAATGACTTATCCTAAAAACCTTAGCCTAATTGTGAATAAAAAATATAGGTATCCAATACAAGAGAACCATTTAATATATTATTTTTAAAATTCACATACATACATGCAAAAAAGCCAGATTGTTTGATGGGAAAAAACAATAGAAGTGCAAGAGAGGTAAGTATAATTATTTATGGGATGGATAAGTAATAAATCTGTTCTTTCATGTTTATAATAGTTTAAAAAGGAGCAATAGAGATTATTTCTCTGCCTGGCCATTTCCCTTGCAACCACTAGGATCAAATAACAAAATAAAAAAAAGAAGATCCTCAGTAAAAGAGTTCCTAAGGGCATATGCATTTATGATCAACAAAGATTCCAGAGAATTAAATTAGATTAAAAGAGTGAATATTTCTTAACACCCTGTATGCATTTCAGTAACTTTTTTGGGAGTCAAATAAAACCTACAAGCATTTATAAAACAGTTACAAGTGAACCATGTTCTGCTGTTCATGTCCCTGAGGGAGAGTAGTAAGAGGCCAGGTTAGGGAGACTCCCATCTGTGCCAATACTAAGCAACCCCATCTCTTGCTGCCAGTATGATCTTTCAATCTCATTATGGGTTACCTATTGGTGTAAAGAGAAACAACTTTTCCATTTACTTTGTGCCTTTCATCTATTGCTGTTTTGCCTTTCCTTTGAGGGAAGAAGGAAGAGAGAAGTAAGTTGGGAACAGTATATCCTTCTCTTGCTGCGAAGCTTCAAACACCATATCTTAATATGATATTTGCTACATAAGCGTTAGCCTTCAGAGGAAAAAAGGAATAGTGAAATAGGCCTCCCACATGATTATCTGAACTTGCGACTTCTATCTCATGCTTCACTTTTCTCTGACTCAAACTGATGAACATTCTCAGGCCTATCCATACACTATATCCCCTAGAATTTTTAAACCTCTGTAAGTCATGATAGAAACCCCATTTCACAATCAGAATCAAAAAGTGCCTTATTCTGATCTCTCTCAAACTCCCCATCCCAAAAATTTCAACAAATACTACCCCACCCTTTCACTGTGATCTCTGAGATGCTTGTTCCACAGGCAAGATACTTTCATTCATTTTAATTCTTTCCCTTTCTCACTCCTTCCATATTTTTACCATTACTAAAACTTGGTTTTCCCTTGTTAGCATAGCCTCCCTGATCACTCTTTACAATACTGGCACCTTAATTCAATCCTCTTGGCTTACTGGTCAAGGTGGGGGCAGTAAGAGAAATACTCTTTGTTCCCCATTGCCACTTTCAGGTTTCCTCCTTATCTCTATTACTCAATAACCACACTTTTGAGATTCATGCTGTCTTTACTACCCAATCAAAATCCTTATAGTTGTTTACAGAACTCTATGTCACTTCTCATTCTTCCCAATGAGGTTGAATTAGAATGGCTTAGAATATTTCTATTCTCCTCAACTCCTACCCTAATAATAGGGACATCAACACACATCTTGACTCTTCCTCAAATACATACCACTCATTAACTCAACTTACTCACTTCCCATGACCAACTTCACGAACCCGCCTCAGTCACTTACAAAAATGGTCATAACCATGATCTTGTCAATATTCACAATTATACCACCTCCATGTCCATTGTTTTTTGCTTCATACCTCTTCTACTGTTTCTTATCAAATGATATTAATCCCTCCACTCTTTATTTCTCTCCCAAGCCATTTTTACTATAGTCACTCTTCATCTTCTGCTCATCTTGGTCCCTTGGTGAACTACATTCAACTCTATAATATCCTCTTCTTTGAGTCATTAGTTCCCTTAATCATTTCACCAACTACATGATGATGAGACACAGCTTTGGATCACTCTCACTCTCTCTTTTATCCAATTCATATGTTGAATGAAGGTGGAGAAAGTCACTCAGTCATACTTATTGGTTGCACAACTGATTTATGTCACTTACAGTAGGCAATCCTACTATGCCTTTCCTACCAACTCACTATCCTACTTTCTACTTTTTCATTCCTCCTCAATTTCTCATTACTCCCTCTCTCTCTAAGTTAAAAAAAATATGAGACTAATATTTTACAGAAAGAACTGTTGTACCCAAACCCAAATCCCAGGTCACTGCACACCACCTGATTTGTGGCCCACCATTAAGCCTCTTTAATATTTCTATTCTACATTTTGTCATAGCTTGAAAACAGCTTTAAGGCCTGTCTGGGCATTGCTCAGGGCAAAGTTCCCTATTCTATATATTTTCCTTGAATCAGTATGAGTGTACAAAGTGCAACTCTGGGTTATGGTGTTATATAGAGACCACCCTGTCCTGTTCCTCTGATCAAGCACAGTTCCCACACATTTTGCTAGAACATGACCCTGGCCTATTCTGGGATTTTCGAAGTACCCCTTACCCCATGACCCTATACCCTATTCTGGAAAGAGCTGTCTACCCCTGCTCTTCCGAGGGACACGTGAGTCGCAGGAAGATTGCACCCCTGTACCATCACACCATATTCCAAAATTAGCCCTGAATTATAGACCTAACCAATGGTTAGTTTTTGCTTCTGTACATCATGGCTTCTGCTAACTCCCCTCCCTTATTGTGGTTTTTGTGATTTTGGCCTATATAATCAAGTATGTACCTCCCCCCAAATTACTACTCATTTGAGTGAATACAGTCAAGTAGTCACGCCCTTGCTTAATAAATCCACACCTAAATTTATCTTGAACCCAAGTCTTGGTTCATTCTTATTCTCTGCACAACAAAACAAAGCCATCTTTTGGGAGCTCCCTCTTATATTATCACCTCTTCCTCAATTAATGTCACTTATATGCCTTCTGCCACAATCTCCTCCTTCATTTCAGTCCCACATTATGATGTGACCTTACTCCTTACTAAAGTATTGTATTTCTCATGTTCTCTAATAGATTTCTCCTTCTGTCTCCACCATTCTATCACTAAATTTTAATACCTTCCTTTCTACTGTGCCTACCCTATTGCCCACAAATATGTCCAAAGCTATCACTTCCTCAAAAATCCCTCACTTGATCCTCCATTCCTTCTATCAATCATCCTATGTCCCTTATACCCTTCATGGCTAAGCTACTTGAAAAATTATTTCAATAATATGAACATTTACTTTCTTTCCTCTCATTTTCTCATTAACCAATATATTTGGGCTTCCACCTTCATCATTTCACTGAAATTGTTCTCTCCAAAGTTACTGATTATCTCCTAATAACCAAATCCTGTGACCTTGTCTCAGTCTTTATTTGTCTCAACCTCTCTGCAAATTCTGATACTGTTGATGCTCGTTGACTCACTGATAGTCTCATCTTTCTAGGTTTTAGGACAACATCCTTCTTGTTATCATTCTATTCAACCATGCTTTATCAGCCTCCATTTCTGGGTCTTATTAAGGATCATAACTTCTGAGCATGACACAGTGTTATGAAAACTTATTATTGAACTGCAGACATATATTTTCTCTTTACTGAAATGTTCTTTAGAGGCATGTTCTTTCCTCTCCCATCATGAGGTGGCCTTCCAATGCTATTTGCATTTTGTCTCCTTACCATAATTGAATTTAGCCTATTGTCCCATAAACAGTAAAGAAGTAAATGTAAAGAACTGGAAATCGAGGGGATGTCCATAACTTGAGGAATGATTTAACAAGTTGTGGTATGTGATTATGATAAAATACCATTATACTATAAGAATTGAAAAGCAGTATGCTCTCAGAAAATAACTGGAAAGACTTCCATTGACTGATTCAAAGTGAAATGCACTGTGTAAAAAGTAATTGCAATATAGTAAAAATGATCAGCTGTGAATGACTTAGTTATTCCAAGCAATATGACTATCCTAGACAACTCTGAAGGATGCATGATGAAAAATGGTATCCATCCCCAGAGAAAGAACTGATGGTGTCTGACTACAAATTGAAGCATACTTTTCTTAATTTACTTTTTTTCTTAAGGTTTTATTGCCTGTTTTCTTTCACAACATGATGATTTTTGATCTATTTTCTATGACTACACATGCATAACCAATATCAGATAGTTTGTTTCCTCAATCAGGAGGAGTACGGAGAGAGGAAGGCAAAGAATTTGGAATTCAAAGTTTTAAAAATTTCATGGTAGGGGCAGAGCCAAGATGGTGGCATAAAAGCATCAAGGTTTCACAGCTCCTCCATAGCCACTTCAAATACCCATCAAATGTGATTCTAAACAAATTTGAGGGCTCCAATACTCACAAAAATACAGAAAAACTCATCACCCACTTAAGGCAGCTTGACAGGAAGGGCTCATTATAGCATGCTGGGAGCTGAAACCAGCTCATCTTAAAACCATTCCTTGGCCCCAGGGTGGCCAGAAAGAACCGCAACTGAAGCCTTGTGGAGAGTGGATCTGTGGCAGCTTTGGCAGTTTCCAGAATTATCAAGCCATAAGTAACAAGGGCAGAGTGAAAGATCAGTGGAACTCATCTAAATTTGGGTGAGAAGAGTGGTCTGGCCTAACTCCTGAGCAAGGAAGAGGCAGAAGTGGTGGCCCTGCAGCTACCTCCAAGTGGCTGCTTCAGAGATCCTGGCCTGCAGATTGCAGGGGAGACAAGCAATGGTTCAGAGGCTAAGTGCTCTTTCGTTGAGCATCCTGGATCTGGATCGGAGTCTTGGGTGGTGGTCCTAGGGTGCATTTTCAGTGAGCCAAAGCTGGTGGGGACTGTAAAAACAGGCAACCTCCTAATAGCTCCAGCACCTGAGAAAAACTCAGCAATTTGGGACAGAGCTTTCCCTTCTGGAAGCAGAGTTCCCCAGAGCTAACACACATAATAAAAGGAAAAGAGCATATTGCTATCTTTTGGATCTACATTATCTTCATTTCCAAATATATTGCTTCCCTCATCTATCTAAGAAGTCATCATATATAACAAAGAATATGAAATAGAGAGAGAGGAAATGTGCCTTCCAGTGTCATTGGACATGTAGCTTCAGAAGAACTATTTAGTGGGAAAGGGACCTATTTCTTTCCCTTATAACTCAATGTAGTTACATTTGGTACATAGTTACCCTGATGATCCAAACAGTAAAATTTCTTCTAACAGGGTCTGACAGCAATTATACTGACACCTGCTGACAGAGCATCTTTGATCATGGCCAGCCCAAGGTATTCTGCCTCACTTTGAGCTACTAACACAGGATGCCCATGGGAGAGATTGAGAAGAACCCCAAAAGATTTTTCTAAGAAAGGCCTTGGAATCATTGATGTACATAGAAAGCTAATCAATTGTGGAGCTAACCAGAATTCTCATTTGCTCCCATATACTTCATTCTGACTAAATATCTTGGTTTCATGGTAAAAGAGTCCAGGTATACATTTCCCTCTTCTGTCAGTTAAACTTAGTATAAACAATTTGAAATTGTTAATACTTCAAGAGTAGATAAAATAAATCTCTCTCTTATGATATATTCTCCTGATTTTGCTGTTATTAATGGAAAATGAGGTTAAAAATTTAGGTTTCATCACATGTAGAAATTTCAAGTAGTCAGGATTCAAAGATAGAAAAATGATGAGAATTATGTCAAAACTCATTTAGAGAGAATTACAAAGACTCATTGTGCCAAACTCTCTCTCTGTCTCTCTCTATCTCCCCCCTCCCCCCTCCCTCTGTCTCTCTCTCTCTATCTCTCTGTCTCTGTCCGTCTGTCTCTGTCTCTGTCTCTGTCTCTACCTCTGTCTCTGTCTCTGTCTGTCTCTGTCTCTGTCTCTCTTTATCTCTCTCTCTGTGTGTCTCTCTCTCTCTGTCTTTGTCTCTCTCTGTCTCTCTCTGTCTCTCTCTGTCTCTCTCTGTCTCTGCCTCTCTCTCTCTCTCTCTCTCTGTCTCTCTCTCTCTCTCTCTCTCTCGGTCTCTCTGTCTCTCTCTAATATGATATCCTGCCCAGTTATCTTCAGAATCTTCCTAAAGCAGTTAAATGGAAGTGATTCAGTTTCTAGCAACGATGCTCATATACTCTCTAGGTTTCACTGGCATACAATAAGGAGGTCAGCACAATGACTGTTTGAAAATATTTGATTATTTGATATTTGATATTCAGTCCGATATTCAGTCTAATACCTCTTATCTCTCATATTTACCTTTGGAGACTCATAAACACTGAGCTAGCTCAGGCAATTCATGTGTCCATTTCATTATCATCCCTGGAAAGTATACTGAGAAGATAATTGAACTTATCCACAGTATGAAAAAATTATCCATTTGTTCTAACCAATGGTTCCACTTAAGAATTTTATGGTGCTGGTTGATGGACCATGTGTGTTTTCCTTGTGCTGATTGTTTGGCCAAAGTTAGCACAAGCAGTAGAGAATCAATCCATATTTTATTCATCTAATCTTCACGGACTGCATTGAGTGCACAATCATCTGCAAAGAAAAAAAGCATGCACCAGCACTCCCTCCACTTTTATCTTCATTTGTAGGCTTTCTAAGTTGAATAATTTACCATCAGTGGAGTAGCTGATCTTGATGCTGTGTTTATCCTAATTAAAGACTTTGACAACAGCACAGAAAACATCATGTTAAAAAGATGCTATTTTTTTCCAGTCATGTTGAAAGAATGAATGTTATAAGAAGAGGTGGGATTATTTTTAAACTTATTTACTGTTTTGAAATTACATGGAAAAACAATTTTAAATTTTTTTTCAAATTTTAAGTTCCAGATTATCTGCCTCCTTTCTCCCCACCCCATTAAAAAAGGAAGCAATTTGACATAGGTTATACATACTGAGTCATGCAAAATACATTTCCATGTTAGTCATTCTGCAAAAGAAAGCACAGGCAAAAAAAATAAAAAAATTTAAAAGTAATTAAAAGTATTTTTGATCCATATTCAGTTTCTATCAGTAATTTATCTGGAGATGGGCAGCATATTTTATCATAAGTCATACAGAATTGTCTTCAATCATTATATTGCTGAGAATAAGTAACTTATTCCTAAAAGATCATCATATTGACATTAGTATGTGCAGTGTCCTGATTCTGTTCATTTCACTTCGAATTAGTTTTTATAAGTTTTTTTTTTATTTTTATTTTTCTGTAGAGCATTCTGCTCATTGCTTCTTTTTAAAAATAATTTCTGCTCATTGTTTCTTAGAGCACAATACTCTTCTATCACAGTCATATACAACAACTTGTTCAGTCATTCCCCAACTGATGGACATCCCCTCAATTTCCAATTCTTTGGCATCACTAAAAGGACATATATATATATATATATACATGTATATATATAAAATTTTCCTTTTTACAATATTTTATGCACATAGGTCCTTTACTTTTTGATTTTTTTGTCCTCTTGGGATAAAGACATAGTAGTGGTATTACTTGGTCAAAGAGTATGTGTGTTTGAGCATAGTTCCAAATTGCTCTCTAGAATAGTTGAATCAGTATCCAACTTCACCAACAGTACATAAGTACATAATTTTTCCACGTCCCTTCGAACATGTGTCAATGTCCTTTTCTGTCATATTAGCCAATCTGACAGACATAAGGTAATAGGTCACAGTTGTTTTACTTTTAATTTCTGTCATTTAATAGTGATATGAAAATTTTGTTTTTTCATCTGACTAAAGATAGTTGATTACATTGTCTGAAAATGCCTGTTCATGTACTCTTACCATTTATCAGTTGAGGAATGACTCTTTTTTCTGTAAATTTGGCTCAGTTTTCTATATGCTTGAGAAATGAATTCTTGGGGGCGGAGCCAAGATGGCGGCTTAGAAGCAGCAAAGCACCGCAGTTCCCACACAAACACGCTAAAAAACTCATAAAATGGGACGCTAAACAGATTTTCAAGCTCCAAAACTCTCCACAAGACAGAAAGCACT
>CM053593.1:231602705-231605155 GCA_028646575.1 Pseudocheirus occidentalis | reverse complement strand
CTAGAATGAGAGGAGACAGGGAGAGACAAAATGGGGTTAATCATTCCATGTGGAAGAGGAGAGGGATAACTGTTACAACTTTACATCCATTTACTCTCATTGAATCTGGCTTAGGGAAGAAATGGCATAAACTCTAAAATGTGCATAATGCCACACAAGAGAGTAGGGGGTGTGTGGATGAGAGGGTGACGATGGAGGGGAGGTCAGGGTCTGGGGGGTGGGATGCTGGGTGCTCAGAGTTCAATAAAGGGACAGGGACAGGGTAGAGAACAGAACAAGGGGTGGAGGGATAGGAAGGAGGGACATATGATCACTGTCACAATATGTCCAATATGAAGATATCCTGTATAATCACACCTACACAGCCTGTATTGAATTGGTTGTCCTTCCAGCAAGGGTGGGTGACAAGGAAGGAACCGAAAGATTCTAGAATATAAATCTCTGCAATACCTGCAATTAGGAATGAAGATATACAGGGGCTGGGATAGGGAGACCCTACCTCCCTACCAGAATGTTAGAGAGAAGACCAGGGGAGAGGCTCCACAGTGGGATCGTTGTTTGGGGGTGTGGGGTAGGGGAAAGATGGGGAGAAAATTTGTAACTCAAAAATCTCATGAAAATGAACAATGTAAACAAGAAAACTAATAAAATTTATTACATTTAAAAAAATGCTTTTAGGTCCTCCACCTCATTGAATGACCATATTTTCTCTGAAATATTATACTCAGTTTTGCTGGGTAGTTGTTTCTTGGTTTTAATCCTAGCTCCCTTGATCTCTGCAATATCCTCTTGCGGGTCCTTCAGTCCCTTAATGTAGAAGCTGCTAGATACTAGGTTGTACTGCTTGTGTTTCCACGCTTATTTCAACTTATTTCTTCTTGGCACCTTGTAATATTTTCTCCTTGATCTGGGAACTTTGGTACCTGGCTATGACATTCCTTGGAGTTTTATTTTTGGGATCTTCTTCAAAAGGTGATTGGTAAATTGTTTCAAGTTCTGTTTTGCCCTCCAGTTCTAAAATATTGGGGCAATTTCCCTTTAGAATTTCTTGAAGAATGATTTTTAACTTCTTTTTCTTATCATGAGTTTCAGATTGTCCAATAATTTTTACTCAGTCTCTCCTGGATCTATTTTCCAGGATAGTGGTTTTTTCAATGAAATATTTCTCATTTCCTTCTATTTTTTTCATTTGTTTGGAACTATTTAATAGGATCATGATTTCTTATAAAGTCATTTGCTTCCATTTGCTCCACTCTAATTCTGAAGGAATTATTCTCTTCAGCAAGGTTTTGAGATTCCTTTTCCATCTGGAAAATTCAAGTTTTAAAGCATTCTTCTCCTCATTGGCTTATTGGGCTTCTTTTATGACTTAAGTTAATCTATTTTTTAAGGTGTTGTATTCTTTAGTCAGCTTGTTGATTCTCTTTTCATGATTTTCTTGGATCATTTTCATTTCCCTTCACAGTTTTTGCTGTCCTTCTCCTACCTGATTTTCAAAATCCTTCTAGAACTCATCCATAGACTGTAACCATTTTATTTTTTCTTGGAAGCTTTTTGGTGTAGGAGTCCTGATTATGTTGTCTTCCTCCCATTCCATGCTTTGCTCATTTTTGTCCCCCAAAAAGGAATCTAAAGTTGGATGCCTCTGCTTCTTTGGTCTCCTTTGCTTGTTTATATTTCCAGTCAATTAATTGAATTTTGAACTCTTAGCCATAGGAGAACTCTGTTTCCAGAGTGGAGAGTTTTGTTCCAAGGCGCCGAGTTTTTTGCATCTGCCAGCGCTATTAGGAGGGCACTGTCTCTACAGTCCCAACCAGCTTTGGCTCACTGCTTACACACCTTTGTAGGACCACCCAAGACCACGATCACAATTCAGGCAGGTTAAGGCAAGAGCACTTAGCCTCTGAATGATCACTTCCCCTCCTGGAATCTGCATGCCACAAGCTCTGAAAAACCGAGGTCGAGATGGCCGCATGGCCGCTACTTCTGCTGCTTTCTTGCCCTGGGGGCAGTCGGCCAGACCTACTTCTCTCCCCCAAATTTAGCTGTGTTCCACCGATCTTTCACTTTGTCCTTGGTTCTTTTTGGTTGATAATTCTGGAAACTTCCACAGCTGATGGTTATCCTCTTTCCCAAAGGCTCCAGGTCCAGTTCCTTCTGGCCTCCCTAAGGCCAAGCCACATTTTCAGGCCCAGCAGTTTTCAACTCCCACCACTCTGTGATGAGTACTTCCTGTCTTCCCACTGGGGTGCGATTAGTAAAAGATAAGTTTTTCTGTGGGTTCTGGAGTTCTAAAATTTGTTTAGAGTCACATTATACAGGTATTTGAGGTATTTATGGGGGGAACTGAAGAGTTCTGCTTCTCCACTGCCATCTTAACTCCACCCCTGGAAGTCAAACTTTTTCCATTGTTTCTTAAAGATTGAATTTATAAAATTTTCTCTTTCTGT
>CM053593.1:231587705-231597705 GCA_028646575.1 Pseudocheirus occidentalis | reverse complement strand
GTCACTAGGTTACTTTTGGTCAAGGATGTATTAGGTACAGCCAATATGGCTGTTTGGGAGGACAGGCTTCATTGTTTCCAAATCTGGGAACTAGACTGATTAGGGATTCAGGAGGCACTATATTGAGACAGAGGTATTTTTTCTGATAATGTTGCTCAAGGTCTTTGGGTGCAGCTGGCCACTTAGAACAAAGTGGCTATGCATTTCTCTAAGGGTTTGCTTATAGAACACTTATTGAAGCTTGTTAATATGCAGACTTGCTAGCTAAGGGTAAAGAATTTTTTGGCTGGGGGAAGGGGAGAGGCAGTAATGCCTTTGTGGCAGGGGGAAAGTGTGAGTTTTACAAATTAATTACACAGGCTTGTAACAAAATGATGTTACATACATAGGTACCCAAACATAAGTGAGATCTTACAAACTGAGGTTACAGACAAAAGCATCCCAGACCACATCACTTTCGAACACAAAGTACAGACTGTCATGCAGTAGAATAATTCCACAGGGGTAGATAGTCAGAAATGGGGTGTGGTAAGAGAACAAATGACTAATTATGAGCAAACCACCCCTGGGTTCCTAGAAAACAAAGATTTTATGCTTTATGGTTTGGTTAAAGTAGTTTTTTCTGGCCCCAACCGCCACAGCCAGAGTTTTTCAGCTGAGTGTCAAACTGAAAATAAGATAGTTGAAAGCTGTGATAACGCCCCTTGGCTGTCTCCCCACCACCTCTAGAAGAGATTTCTTCTGCCCCAATGTTTAAGCATTTATACTCCCCATGAGGAGGAAATAGAAAAAGAGCTCCATTACCTGTTCTTACCCACAGTAGGGGAAAAGATGAATACAGACAGGAAAACCATAGACATATCTGAATTAGAACAAGCAATAGAGAAAGGACACTTCCAGGGGGAGGACATAAGTGGGTGGGGACTTTGCCCTGTAAAAGAAGTTGATGATCCTCAAGCCCCTGGAGGCAAGAGGAGGGCTCATGTTGCTAGAGAATGGAAGAGAATTAAAGAGTTAAAAGATGGTGTGGCAAAATACAATCCTACCACTCCTTTTGTCCTGACTCAATTGGAAAATTTTTCCCTACAATATATATTGACACCTAATGATTGGAAAGCCTTAGCTCAAGCCTGCTTAACACCCAGACAAAGTGTGGTTTGGATGGCAGAATTCATAGAATTATGTAAAACAGAGCCTCATCAGCACAGACCCAGAGTCCCAAACATTTTTGCCATGTTAACTGCAACAGGAGCTTACTTAGCAGTTGATACACAATTGAATTATTGTCCTGCTGACTATGTTATGGTGGCAGATTGTTCTATTTGATCATAGAAGAAAATTGTGTCTGCTCAGGGCGACACCCAAGCTATGACCCAAATAAAGCAAGGTCCTCAAGAGCCTATTGATGATTTTGTAGCCAGAATGCAAGAAGCTGTAGCTCATAGTATGGGCAGTGTAGAAAGGGATGACATAGTCTTCAGGCTGATGTTAAGAGAAAACGCTAATCAAGACTGTAATAAAACTATGATAGGCTTGCCCAAAGATGCAGGAGTATAATAAATGATGCAAAGTTGTGAGCAGGTGGGTTCCCATACTTACCAAGTTGAATTGCTAGCTATGGCTCTCCTCCAGAGCATGACAGACAAGGTGTGTCATGGGTGTGGGAGGAGAGGGCATTTAAAAAAGGAATGTAGAAGTTACAAACTTCAATGTCCCTCCTCTCAGCCCCGTTTTAAATGTGGGAAGGCAGGTCATTTTGCAAAACAATGCAGAAAGAATAAGCCACAGGGAAACTGGGTGAGTGGCTTGGATTGAGCCCCACAAACCCAAACTTACCCAGTACAGACTTTGGAGGGAGAGTACAAACAGCTATGGGGACAAGAGGTTCCCCTGGGGGCTGTTTTCAGTCTTGACAATCTCCAGTTCCTCCCCACACCACCGTAGAATTGCCTGTAAAAGAAATACCAACTTCCTCCTTGATTTTAGGATGTGCTGATTATGTTCCTGGCATAGTCCATCCTCACCTTGTTTCAGTTGGTGCTAATACATTAGTTTTTACCAGTCTCCATTAAGAGGAAGCTTACATAGATAATAATTTTCCCATAGCAGTGTATATCCCTTTAAATCAAGAGACTCCCCTCATGGCACTCACGCAAGTAAAAGACCCTCAAAAACCGTGAGTAAAACTGTGCCTAAACCAACAACCCTTCAAGGGGCAGATCAGAAGGTCAAAGCAGAACTTTTCTGGCCCCCTTACTGGCCTCTTGAGCCCATTTCTGTGGCTATGGATGGAACAGGGGGAACTAAATTGGCCTTTCAATCAAAAAACTGGCTGCAATGGTCACTAGATGGCACACGTGGTTTTATAAAACCCTTAGTTGTCCCTGGCCTTGGCTTAAATTTATGGGGCCGCGAGGTCGCGAAAGGCTTAGACTTAAAACTAACCAATGAAATTTTTTCTTAGGGGCCACTGCCAACATGTCCCCCTTTAAGGTTGAAAACAAAGACCCCAATATGGAAGGACCAGTGGCCCCTTACTACAGAAAAGCTCCTCACTTTGCAAAGCCTACTTCAAGAACAGTTAGACTTAGGACACATTGAAGAATCTTTTCCCTCATGGAACTCCCTGGTGTTTGTGATCAAAAAGAAGTCAGGGAAATTCAGATTTCTCACTGACTTGGGGCTTTACAGCCTGTGCTCTCATCTCCTAATGCCATTCCGCAAGATTTTTATGTTTTGGTGGCTGATATTAAAGACTGTTTTTTTAGCATTTCATTCCACCCAACAAATAGAGAGAAGTTTGCTTTCTCAATCCCTCAAATCAATTTTTAAGCCCCAATGAAACATTACCAATGGAAGGTTCTGCCTTAACGCATGGCAAATAGTCCTACTCTTTGCCAGTGGTTTGTAGCCCAAGCCCTGGAAAAATCCTGTTTCCTGTGGCCCCAGGCCTATATTTGTCACTACATGGATGACATCCTTATAGCACATCCTGACCAACAGATACTGGCCTCTATAAGTAAGATGTTAATGGAAGAATTACAGGATTTGGGTCTGCAAGTTGCTCCAGAGAAAATACAAGTACATTTTCCTTTTCACTACTTAAGTTATATAGTGCAAGGGGCTACAGTGTCACAAATACCCCCAAAGATAGATATTGACAAAGTAAAGACTCTTAATGATTTTCAGGAGTTAGTAGGTACCATACAGTGGGTATGTTACTGTGTCCCTATGCCATCCCAATTGATGAAACCTTTATATTCTATCTTGAAGGGTGATCCTGCCCTTCAGTCCCCCAGAAAATGGACCATGGAAGCCCTACATTCCGTAGAATAAATTTTGGCATTGTGCCATGGCTTCACTACTGATAGGGTGAACCTGTCTGAAGCAATAGAAATCACCCTTCTTAAGAATACATATCCTTATGCAGTCATTCATCAATTGGACTCCATTCTTGAGTGGGTCTATGGTGTTCACAGCACTTGTACCCTAGAAACATATTTAACTGTGGCCTGCCAGGTACTATTAGAAGAAGAAAAATGGGACACTATTCTTTTTGGCAGATGCCCTATGGTCCACCCTGAACTTTCTACACAAGAAGTAGATGAGTTGGCCCCAAATTGCATTTATTGGGCAACCTTAACTCAATGGATTGATATAGGAAGCCCCTCCTCCCTTAATACTAAGTCACTCTTAATTAACTGAATAGCACATACCCCCTAAACCTTTAGTTAGTAATATTCCTGTGGTAGGACCCAATGTCTTTACTGATGCGACCAAAGACCACAGGGCTGCCATATATCACCAGCAAGAACAGAAATATACCATCCTTAATATCCCATATGATACTACACAAAAGAATAAATTGTTTGCTATAATGCAAGCCCTTTACCTTTATCCTGAAGCAATTAATATGATTTCTGACAGTGCTTTTGCTGTTGATGTTTTATAAAAGATTCCAACAGCTTTAGTTTTACATTAAAGAACCTCTATTCTCTTTTGATTCACCTCCAAGAAACACTTTCTTTTCTCTCCTTTACCTTTTTATATATTACATGTCCACTCTCATACCATTTTTGAGGGCAACAGATTAGCTGATTCAACAGCATCCACTGGGACATATTACTCTTAATCTGTATCCCATGCCCAAGCTGCTCACAAAGACTTCCACATGTCAGCTCACTCTCTACATTGACTATATGGCCTCAAAAAAGAACAAGCTAGGTGAATTGTGAAGCAGTACACATGCTGTCTTCCTTTTCAGCCCCTTTTTTCAGTTGGAGTTAACCCGTGTGGCCAATATCCCAATGAATTGTGGCAGATGGACATTACCCATGTTCAGGGTGTCACAGTTCACATTACAATTGATACATTTTTTGGTATCCTTGTGGCCACAACACAGAGTGGTGAGCAAGTGAAGGACATTAAAAATCATATTTTTCATTGTTTTTCCATATCCAGAATCCCTTTGGAAATAAAGACTGATAATGGCCCTGCATATACTTCTGCTTCCTTTGCTTCTTTCTTCCAAGAAATGGGCATTACTCATGTCACAGGAAGTCCATATAATCCTACTGGACAGGCCATTGTTGAATGCGCCAATTGTTCATTGAAGATGCTCTTCACTAAACAAGAAAGGCAAAGGGGGAGGTTGACACAGGCTGCCCTTGACCATGATTTATATACTCATAATTTTTTACAATTGTCCAGAGCCACAGATCTTTCTCCTGCCATAGAACATTTTATACAAGTAAAACGTGTGTTACAAATTCCTCCAACATCTGTAACCACAGGAGAACATCTGGTCCTCTACAAAAATCCTTTGGGTAAATGGGAAGAGCCTTACTGGGTGCTAATGTGGGGTCCAGGCTCTGTTTGTCTCTCTACAGTTCACTGAGATGTCTGGGTTCCAATAAAAAAATACGGGTCCTTGAAAAAGAAGAAGAGATGGGGAAAGTGGGGGAAGCTTAAAAGCCACAGTGGTAGGAACAGAAAGATGATGTTACATCTCCTTCATCACAAGTCAACATTTCTAAAAAACCAAATGGCTTGTACAATATTACGTGCCACAATTGCTCAGTGGTTGAATGCATCACTAACATGACTGAACAGATCCTGTTTTTTGGTAACAAGTCCTGCCCAAATGTTCCTGCCTGTCAAAGTTGCTGATGAGTGGCAAGAAAGTCCAGCAGGGCATACACTGACAATGATCATAGGAGACTTGGCTCATACAAGGCAGAAATACTGTGTTAGTTGTATTGTGTTAGGTATACTTGCTTTACTCTCCTTTCTCTCTAGCTCTAATTCTTTGGCATTGTCTGTTGAGAATGCATGCACCCAAATGATGAATATGGATGTCACAAAAGAACTATCCCATAATGTGACTCAAGCCTTTCATGATCAGACTTTCATAAACAAGAAACTGCGGGAAACTATACAAGCAGTAGAAGAAGCATTAATCAATATAGGTGATGAAGCAGATATGTCAGGAAAAAGGATACTTATGCGTTGTGATTATCAATATGTGTGTAACACCCTTACCTTTTCATGGGCATTGGGAGCAATTAAGAAACATTTAAATGGGATATTTACTAAGGAAAATATGACGTCTGATTTATTAGATCTTGATAAGTTGATCAATGGCATGTCTAAAGCTACAATGCATGTACTGAAACCACACGACTGGGCACAAACCCTGACTGACTGGTTTTGCAATGCTACCTGGACTTCTTTCAATCATTATCTAGTCCTAGGAATGGATGCTTTTGGTGTTATCTGTCTTCTCCTGTTGTTAACCCCTTGCTTGATACAGTTTCTGAGCTCTGTTATAAAATCTAGTCTTGAAGCCCTGGAGGCAGATCGTCCCTTCCTTTGGGCATGCTCTGTGCATAACAAGAAAGGGGACAAGATAGGCAAAGAAAGGTACGTGTAAGTTCTGCCTAGGAGCATGAGAGCCAGAACATGCTGAGAAACGCAGATGAGCATAAAAACCAAAGCCACAGGGACATGACAAGTATTATGCCCTTGGGTTAGTGTGTGTCCCATTTGTTTTGTGTTTTACAACCCAGATGTTCTGTTTATATGCTCTGTTCTAGGATGTGAGCTTCCATTCTTCTTCTACAAGTTTACCCAACCCTTGTGGTGTCATTCTTCTTCTACAAGTTTACCCAACCCTTGTGGTGTCAGAGGCAGCCAAGAAGAATGCGGACTTTTTGTCAAAGAGGCTCAGAAAGGGGAATAAAAGAGGGAAGCCCAGGGAACGGGGAGGAAAAGAAGGGAAAAGGAAAAAATAAAGCTTTCTGCTGATCACTCACTCTCCTGGATCCTGTCTGCATTGTTGAACATGTATGCACACTGAAGACCATAGGGACTGGTGAGACTGCTGCCCTCTGACAAGTAGGTCAAGACAATAGAAAGTGAATATCTTACAAATAAATGAAAGAGAGAGTTAGAGATAAAGAGAGAGAGAGAGAGAGAGAGAGAGAGAGAGAGAGAGAGAGAGAGAGAGAGAGAGAGAAAGAGAGAGAATAAATAAATTTCTGGATGGACTCAGTTTAGTTCAAAGAGTCACTCCAAAAATATTAATTAAATGTCTAATATGTACCAGTCATTATCATAAGAGTTAAAGATACAAAGAAAGTTTAAGATAATCACTGTTTTTAAGAAAGGGATTCACAGGCTAAAAGAAGAAACAACATTCAAATGACTACAAACCAACAAATTACATAAAGAATAAATGGGAAACAATGAACAGAGGGAAACAACTCAAATGAAGAGGGCCTGGGTAGTAGCTGTATTAGAGGAGAGAAAGGTACAATTTATGAGGCCTAATGAAGGTAAAATCTATATGCCTTGACAACAGATTGGATAAGAGTGGTAAGAAAGTAAAATGTTTGATGTGACTGCTCCTAAATTGTGAGCCTGGGTGACAGTGAGGATGGTGATCCCTTCAGTAACAGAGAAGTTTAGAAGGAGGCAGGGTTTGGGGGGAAAAGATGATGAGTTCAATACGGATATATTGAGTCTTGCCAACATCTTAACTTATTAGATAATCGCATACAACAAGAGCAGAGAAGGATGAAGATGGATCATAATTTGTTTTTATGACTTTAGCTTTAGCATATTGACCAGTTCCTGGAAAGAGATGTAGTTAAAGTTTGCATAATCACATCCATGAGTAAGAGCTCAACATTTATTTACATGATGCTAACGTTGTGATTGTCAATGTGGTAAGTTCTAATAAGTAATAGTGGATACCTCAGTCTCTATTTTGTCAAGGCCAATTATGTTCCCTTTTCCTCTTCTGTTTTTCAGTACCTTTAAGGAAATTATGAATAAATAGGTTCTCTGTCTTTGGACTTAATCCTATGTGATTCTGTTTTAGCCACTCTAGGGTGATTTCCTGACTCCAGTTCCAATTAAACACTTAACAGTCACATAGCAAAAATAAACTTACAAATATCTCCCAAGCACATAGGACATTATTTCCACCACCACCATCCCATATTCTATATAATAGAAAGGTATGAAATAGATTCACAGTATAGCACAATTCTTATATAACATATCTCCAAGCTCCAAGTTCAAAGTTCCTGCTTTGAATTTGAGTTCAAAGGATACTATCTTCTCCAGGCATCTCTGCTTAACTGGCTAATAGAAATATATCTTCTGGAATCTTGGCTGAAAGGTAACCTTGACTTAATTCCAGTCTGAGAAAGTATTCCGTGGTCAGCACTTAGAACAAATGAAGCAAAAGAAAGCTGAGATCCCAGGCCCATTTATTGTAGCCAAAGAATCTAAAAGAAGAGAGGGGAAGAAGGTGATAGCTCTTTCTCTTATTGCTTCAGTTCATGGCACCTACACTGTAAGGAAACATGAATGTTTACACTATTTCAACATATAAGGAAAAAGTCCACAGGAAAGAGCAAATGCTCTAGTTGCACTTAGTTTTTAAACACTCAAACTATTCCACCTGTGCAGCTAAATGAAAGACTACTCTTACCTATGTGGTAGATGTGGTAGTCTTTTCTTAGATGTAATAATCTGAGAATGTCCTGTTTCAACAGAATGTTCCCTGTTACAAATATCACCTGTAACAATACACTCTGATCACCAAGAAGTGGCATGCATGTTTGAGCAGACATATTCATAAAAATCTATCTAAAATGAATACTGTTGCAAATTAACCTCACAACTGAAATATCTTTCATTCTCCTGCTCTCTTGTTGAGGGCCAGTCTCTGACACAGTCCATAAACGAGAAGTGTCTGGTCCAGGATTTCTCCCAAGGCAGCTCCCTGTGAAAGTTATATTATGTCTTAATTGGTTCACCATCTCTTCCTCATTTGGAGGAGATTAGGACATGGTAACTCGGCAGTGACTCGAACATAGATGCATGCAAGGGAACAAGGACATTAAAACATGGATATACATAAGTGAACAAGGATATAAGAGCATACAAATGTACCTAAATGAACAAGGACTTTAAACATTCTCTCATGGGAACCTAAGAGATAATTGTTTTATATTCATTATATAAAACCCGATCTCTGATCAATAAATGGGAACTGCTATGACAGAACCCACCTCACTTGTGTGTAATTGTTCTACACTCTTCAGTTCAGCCTGTGCCCATTTTGATGCAGGTATCATTCTCCAGTTATATATGAGGAATTCCTTTGACCCTCAAAATCTGCTAGGAATTGGAGATTTTCCTCTTCTCTCTGGAAATATTGCTTATTTTTGGTACAAGAGTTAGATTTCAAGAAAACTATGCTAATAAATCTGCTATTAATAAATTTGTTTTATACAACTTCAATTAGATTTTAAATGCAGTAATGAAGGCCTTTTAAAATTGATCCTTCATTTATTCCTTATCAATTTTCTGTTAAATTCTCTTGTCAACTTTTTCACATCCACTGCCTTCATTCTAAGCTGAGATTCTACTTCTAACTTTTCCAAGAAAACAAATAGTACAATTCATCCTGACCTCCCCCTACTTTTCATCTTCAAACTCTTTGATACTCTCCCCCTACTCTCTCCTCCTTTATCCATCTCTGATAATGGAGTGACTGTACTCCTTGCCACAACTCTGAATAATTGGAAAAATATTAGACTGTTAGAAAACTATTTGTATTGTAGGTATAGATCTTTGCGATCATTTTAAGAGAAAAGCTCTGAGTGAAATTGCTGTTCCTGGGAACAATTAGGAGCTCATGTAGGAACTGAGTATACACTTTGACAAGAAAAAGTTAAATATGCCATAAAAAACTAGTTTATGTTATTATATTCATTAAATTACATTCATAAGAAGAGAAAACTGTGCGGTATTATGTCATGATGCATTTATTAGCAACTCACACAGATTGTAGGTGTATTATCCTTCAGTATCAAGAAAGATTAAAATTGAAAAAAGTGTCATACCTCTAATTGTCACACAGTGTATTCACCACAATTAGAAATAATGTCACTAAAGAGTAAACTGAGGCTAAATTACCTTATATAATTGTCACAGGAGAGGAAGAAAAAAGATAAAAAGTTGAAATTTTATAAAGAATAAAGTATAAATTAGAGTTTTAATTAAAGGTCACAGGTAGTTATATAAATTTTGTGTAAATTCTATAAATTCCTGGTAGGGGATGGACTTCCAGAAGCCAAGATGGCACAATAAGCAGACAATTGCTTCCATATTCACCTTCATACAACTATAAAATAACACTCCAAAAGAAACCCTGAAATAGCAGAACCAGCAAAAAGATTACACTTTACCTCAAGAAATTTGGAAAATTAGCAAGAAAGTTCCATCTCATCTAAGTTAAATGGGAGCATATACCCAATAGGAAGTTTTGCAGAAAACCAGTTACTCTCATTGAATCGGGCTTAGGGAAAAAATGGCATAAACTCTAAACTGGGCATCATGTCACACAGGAGAATAGGGGGCATGGGGATGAGAGGGGGGACAACGGAGGGGAGGGCAGGGTCTGGGGGAGGGATGCTGGAAG
>CM053593.1:231566479-231587205 GCA_028646575.1 Pseudocheirus occidentalis | reverse complement strand
AGAGAGAGAGAGAGAGAGAGAGAGAGAGAGAGAGAGAGAGAGAGAGAGAGAGAGAGAGAATCTCTCCCAGCATCTGGAAGCTGGCTGAGACCTGAGTTAAAGTTTTCCCTAGACCAGAATCTGGTGAAGGCCTCCTGGAAGGCAGAGGTTTTCTCCTAGGTCCTAGGGCTTGCTGAACTGCTGGAGGATTGAGGAAACATGACCAGAATAAGCCTTTATTAGTTTGTGGCTTGGTGGATCCTTGAGTTCCTGGCAACAAAAGTGGTGAAAGGTCTGAGATGTGCCAGACCCTGTGAACTTCAGTACTGCCTGGAGGACTTGACAAGGACCTAGGAGCTGTCTGCCTCTGAATCCAGGTGACTGTTTGGCAGATTCAGATAGGAACTGGAACCATGGAGGGGGATCCATGGAATCTGAGGTACCATACCAAGTCAAGATGAAGAAAAAGCCTCTTATTGGATATCGAATGAATTTACTAGATACTGAGGGGTGGAGGGTTTGTATAATTTTCTAATGATTGTATCTTGTGATGAATGATACTTAGTGACTGATTGATAGAAGGGTGAATGATTAAGTTAAGATTGCCCCATGAGTGGAAAATTGAATATTGTACTATACCTTGATATGTTGAGAATATTATATTATGATTTGTTCTGAATGTTTGCCTTGAATTGTAATGTTCGTTGTACTGTGTAATACGAACCCTAAATGCTGTTCACAGTAACATTCTTTTGGGAATCTGCTTCTGCATGGTGTTACAGATCCTAAATGTGAAGAGAAACAACTAGGATGTTTTGAGATGTTCCTTTAAAAATTATATTCATTTACTTTAATTTACACCATTCAGTTCCATAATCCCTTGAGTTTCAAATTCTCTCCCCCTTCCTCTAATTCCCTCTCCCTGGCATGGTGGCATGCAATCAAATATAGGATCTACAAATATCTTTGCATTAAATATTAGTCAAGTTTTTAAAAAGGATTATAACCAATGGTGTGAACATTGAAAATGATGAAATAAAACAAAACAAAAAGAGAGAGAAAATAGTTTGCTTCAATCTGCATTGAGCCTCTGTAGTTCTTTTACTGTATGCGAATGTCCCTTTTCATCATAAGTGTTTTGTAGTTGTCTTCTAATCTTGTATTACTGAGAGGATCTCAGTCCATCAAAGTTAGTCATCACACATATTACATGTCTGTAATTGTGTACAAAATTATCCTGGATCTACTCTCCTCAATCAACATCATTTTACAAATGTCTCACCAGGTTATCATGAAATCAGTCTGCTACTCATTTCTTACAGCACCATACTATTCCACTGCATTCATATACCACAAATTATTTAGCCATTCCCTAATTTATGGGTATCCTCTTCATTTCCAATTCTTTTCCACCACCAAAAGTGCTGCTACAAATATTTTTGTACATAAAGGTCTTCCTCCCACTTCTATAAACTCTTTGGGATACAGCCCTAGAAGTGGCATAACTGTCAAAGAGTATGAAATTTTTATAAAACTTTGGGTATAGATCCAGATTGTTCTATACAATGGTTTCATTAGTGCACAACTCCATCAACAATGCATTAGTGTTCCATTTTTTAAAATCCTGTCCAGAAGTTATCATTTTCATCTTTTGTCATCTTAGTCAATCTGGTGACATGAGATACCTCAGAGGTGTTTTGATTTCCATTTCTCTGATCAATAATGGCTTGGAGCATTTTTACATATGTTTATAGATATCTTTAATTTCTTCTTGTGAAAACTGCCTGATCATATATTTTGACCATTTATCAAGTGGGGAATGGCTAGTATTCTTATACATTTAACTCAGTTTTCTGTATATTTAAGAAATGAAGCCTTTATCAGAGATACTGTTTGTAAGAATTCTTTCCCAATTTTCCACTTATCTCCTAGTCTTGGTTACGTTGGCTTTATTTGTACAAAACCTTTACAGTTTCATTTAATAAAAATCATTCATTTTGCTTTTCATAATGCTCTTTTACACTTGTTTGTTTATAAAATCTTCTCTTCTCTATGAATCTGACAGGTTAAGCATTCCTTGCTCCACCAAATTGCTTATATTATCAGTCTTTATACCTGGATCATGAACCCACTTAGATTTTATTTTGGTATATGGTGTAAGATATTTGTCTATGCCCTATTTCTGGCATATTATTTTCCTATTTTCCCACCAGCTTTTGTCAAAAAGTGAGGTCTTATCCCAGACAATGGAGTCTTTGGGTTTATCAAACAGTAGATTACTATTGTCATTGAATGCTCTGTCTTGTGTACCTAATCTATTCCAATGATCCACTGTTATGTTCCTCAGCCAGTACCAAGTTGTTTTGATGACTGCTGCTTTATACTACAGATTGAAATCTGGTATGGGTAGGCCACCTTCCCTGGCATTTCTTTTAATTAATTCCCTCGATATTCTGGACTTTTTTGTTTTTTCCAGATAAATTATGTAATTCTTTTTTCTAGTTCTATAAAATAATTTTTGGTAGATTGATTGGTATAGCACTAAATATGTGAATTAATTTAGATAAAATAGTCATTTTTATTATATTAGCTCTATTTAGCCATGAGCAAGTGATGTTTTTTCCTTTTATTTAGATCTGACTTTATTCATGTGAAAAGTATTTTATAATTCTGTTCATATAGTTTTGGGATTTGTTTTTGTTAGATAGATTCCCAAATATATTATAATCTATACAGTAACTTTAGATGGAATGT
The DNA here is from genome assembly GCA_028646575.1 of Pseudocheirus occidentalis. NCBI lineage: Eukaryota > Metazoa > Chordata > Mammalia > Diprotodontia > Pseudocheiridae > Pseudocheirus > Pseudocheirus occidentalis. The sequence goes on along the minus strand of CM053593.1, from coordinate 231,584,472 downwards.
CTCTTTCTATCCCTTGATGTTGGATTCATTTAGAAATATAAAGGAATGCCAAGAATTTATGTGGGTTTATTTTATGTCCTGGAACTTGGCTAAATTTATTCATTATCTCAAGTAGTTTTTACTTCATTCTCTAGGATTCTTTAATTATATCATCATATCATATCATCTGCAAATAGTTATAGTTTAAGTCTCTTCTTTGGCTAATTTTATTCCTTTTATTTCTTTTTCTTCTCTGATTGCTACTGCTAACATTTCTAGTATCAAATTGAATAATAGAAATGATAGTGCACTTTCTTTTTTCACCCCTGTTTTAATTGGAAATCCTTCTTGTTTATCCCCATTACATATAATGCTTATTGATGTTTTTAGATAGATGCTACTTATTATTTTTAGACTCAATTTATTTCTGTACTTTCTGGTGTTTTAATAGGAATGAGTGTTGTATTTTTCAAACGGCTTTTCTCCATCAACTGAGATAATCACCTGGTTTCTAGTATTTTGTGAATGGACAGTTCATGCCCCTATAGTGAGTAAGTTTATTTTGCCTCTAAGATGACCTATCAAGGACATGCGCTATGGAACTTGGCTGCTATTTATCATGTCCCAGGAAATAGCCATTCCTGGTGCCGTGGCATGCTTGGGGGGGGGGGGAGACAGGAAACTTGGTATTCCCCCAAGCTTGCCATAAATCAACTCTTATCTTGTTATACTACACAGTCCTTCTTTGATAGGGGGGAACAGAAAGGGTCAGGCATCAAGCTTCCTGGCTTACAGCCCCTTTTGTTTAGCAAGTATATAATCCCCTATAGTCCCTTACCCACTTTGGAATCTTATCCAAGCAGAGAACTCTCTGCCTTGGACCCTCCCAATCAAGACTTCATGGCTGAACCCGGGATTTCCCAGCCTCTGAGAAATGAGTTGGTGCTCCCTGGAAATGGTGATATTTTTCGTTTTCATTCTCTGCTTACCTTATAATTAACCTTGTAGTTCTATTCTTCCTGTTTCTGTGTGTATTGGGACTTTGTCTTCGCTTTTCTAAGACTTCTTGTATTATTCCACATATATAATTAAAATAAATATTGTTTCTTCATTGTACTGTGTGCCATTTGTGGGAACGAATCCAAACCAAAGTTCAACTCAAGATATTTTGTTATTTATATGGTCAATTATTCAGATAGTTTCCCTACTATTGAACCATCCTTCCAATCCTGGTATAAATCCTACCTGATCAAACTGTATCATTTTCATGATAATTTCCTGATTTTTTTTACTAGTATTTTATTTAAAATTTTCACATCTATATTCATGAGGGAAGTTGGCCTATAATTTTCTTTCTCTGTTTTATCTCTCCCCATTTAGGTATCATTACCATATTTTTATCATAAAAAAGAAACTGGTAGGATTCCTTCCATTCCAGTTTTCCAAGATAGTCTATAGAGTACAATACTTTAGTGAACTCTCTATTCAACCATAAACTAAAGCTAAACATTTACATAAACCAAAGTTTAACATTCACAGCCATATAACATTACAACTTATCACTAAGGTAGCCACATAGTTTTAAGCAAGTTATCATTCAGGATACAAAGTACAAAGTCTCCCACCCCTAGATCCCACTTTCTTAATCTCTCCACAGGAAGTCTTCTTCTAGGTTGGAGACTAGTTTCCAAACATCCTTGACTCAATCATACTTAAAAGGTACAAAGTACAAAGTTCCCAAGGAAAGGTTCTTTCATCCTTGAAATTGTCTCCCAAATTCCAAGGTTCATCTTCCATGCTTCCAGCTCTTGCCTGAATTCACCCAACTGTCACCTGCATTCACAGGTTGGTAGCTCTAGCTCCTCATCCAGCTCCTTGTCCAGTTCATAGTCCAGTTCCTTGTCACATTCCTCATCCAATTCCTGTTCCATATTGAAGCTTATGGTGATCACTCCATGTCAAGTCCTTTAGAGTTTCTGTTTCTGGGAAGACAAAGCATAAAAGAGACACAACAGCATTCACACACATTGCTGGCACCATCATCAATTAACGTTCTGCCTATGAAATCAACACAGACCACTAATAAGGTTTGGGAAATCACCCCAAGTCATCAGTATAGTCCCAGAACCTCTGAAAATATCAGTAAAGACTCCTCCTGGACTCTTGTAAACAAGCAACAAGAAAATGCTCTTTAAATGCTTCTGAATCAGCAGTAAGGTCAGTGCTTCTGTAAGAACAACAACATCCTCTGTCTGAAGACAGATCTGACAAAGCAACATCAACACAGACAGACAATGTGTCAGCCATCACAGTCATGCTCCCTCTGATTTTTGCTTAGTCCCAGCTGTGCTTAAGCTTTTCATATAGTGGCTCTCCTTTCTGTTCCACCCTTCTTGTTGTGTCAGCAAAGTCCTCCCACCCTCAAATCACAGGAGGGGTTCAAAAACCATTGAAGAACTGAAACAAAGTGCTAAATAGTTGGGTAACTAAAACAAAGTGCTAAGTACTCCTTTGCTTGCAATTAAATTGTTCTTTAAATTTTTTATAGACTTTGCTAGTAAATCTGTCTGGTCCTGAAGGCTTTTTTTCCTAAGACATTGATAGCCGGCTTAATTTATTTTTCTGAGATGGGGTTATTTATTTATTTCCTTTGCCTTCTGGAATATTATGTTCTATTATCTCCAGTCCTTTAATGTAGTATTTGCTAAGTCCAGCCTGTGCAATCTTTATTGTGGCACCCCAATATCTGAATTGCTTCTTCCTTTCCACTGACAACAATTTTCCTTGACTTGATATTTCTGACATTAGGCTAACAGTTAGGCCAATTTACTTCTTTTTCAGTTAATCTGGAGAGCTTATATTTTTGTAAATATTCATCCATTTCATTAAAATTTTCAAAATAATGTGCATACAATTTGGCCAAATTATTCCCAATTATTTTTTTAATTCCTCTTCATTGGAAGTAGATTCATCCTCTCATTTTTGATACTTGTAATTTGTTTTTCTTCTTTCTTTTTGATCATATTGACTAAAGATTCATCAATTTTATTGTTTTTTCATAAAACTAGCTCTTAGTTTTATGTATTAATCCAATAGTTTTCTTAATTTTAATTTTATTATTATCTCCTATGGTTTTCAGTATTTCTAATTTAATATTTAATTGGGGATTTTCAATTTTTCTTTTTCTGGCTTTTTCAGTTGTGTGCCCAATTTGTTGACCTCCATTTCATCTATTTTATTCATGTATGCATTCAGAGATATAAAACTTCCCCTAAGAAATCCTTTTCCAGAATCTGGGAAGTTTTAGTATGATGTCTCATTATTGTTATTCCATTTAATGAAGTTATTTATGGTTTCTATAATTTCTTGTTTGACCCACTCATTCTTTTGGATTAAATTGCATAGTTTCCACTTAGTTTTTAGTCTGTCTTTGTATGGCCCTTTGCTGCATATAATTTTATTGCATCATGATCTGAGAAGGATATATTTTATATTTCTGCCTTTGTGCACTGAATTGTGAGGTTTTTATGCATTAATACATGGTCAATTTTTGTGTATATCCCTTGTACCACTGAGAAAAAGTACAATACTTTTTATCCCCATTCAGTTTTCACCAGAGATTATCAAATCTACATTTTCTAAAATTCAATTCACCCCCTTAACTTCTTTTCATCTTATTTTGAGGTTAGATATGTCAAGTTTGGAGGTGGGGTGATTGAGGTTCTCCATAGTGTTGCTATCTATTGCTTCCTCTAACTCCCTTAACTTGTCCTCTAGGAATCTGGATGCTATAACACTTGGTACATATATGCTTAGTAATGATATTGCTTCATTTTTAATGGTGTCTTTGAGCAGGACATAATTTCCTTCCTTTTCTCTTCTAATTATATCTATCTTTGCTTTTCCTTTATCTGAGATAAGGATTGCTACCTCTGGTTTGTTTTTTTTACTTTAGCTGTAGCACAATATATTCTACTCCATTCTTTCACCTTTACCCTGTCTGTATCCCCCTATTCCTGTCTTTGTAATGTTTTTCTTGTAGACAGCATACGATCATGACTTTTATCCATTCTGCTATCCAGCTCATTTTTATGGGAGAGTTCATCCCCTCCACATTGACAGTTATGATTACTATATGTGTCTTTCCCTCCATTCTTTTCTCTCCCCTGTTTATGTCATTATTTCTCCCTTCTTCCTTCTACTCCTAAAGAGTCTTCCTTTTGACCACCACCTCCCTTAGTATTCCCTCTCTATGGACCCCTTCCCATTATGAATACTTCTACCTTACTATTATTCTCTCAATTTTAAACATCCCTCCCCCACCTTTTCTTTACCCTTCCATTCCCTACTGCTTGTAGGGCACAAAAGATTTTTATACTCAACAGTGTTATTCCCTCCTTGAACTCAGTCCAATGGGATTGAATTTCCTACAATGATATGGTGAGTTTTGTGTCCCTTCATGTTACAGTGCCATATTTAACTGATTATGTTGTTCCATCCTTGAATCAAAACTAAGGAGAGTAAAGTTCTTATAAGGTTAATATCCATCCCTTCTTTCCCTCTTTAATAGCATGCTTTCATGCCTCTTTTTGTGGCATAATATACCATTTTGTGCCTCCTCCTTTCCTTTTCACTCATTAACACCCCCTTGCACTCTTTAATAAGTTGTTTTTATCATCAGAATAGTTTTTTTGTACTGACACCCTCTGTTTATGTATATCCTTTTTAACTGTCATGATAATTATACAATTCCCAATATTGACAGCTATCACCTTTCCAATGAGGTATATAAACATTTTGCTCTTATTGAATCACAAATTATGTGAATATGTGTGTGTGTGTGTGTGTTTCCTGTTTACCTCTTTCATGTATCTCCAGAATCTTGTATTTGGAGATCAAATTTTCAGTAGAGCTCTGACCTGTTCATCTGGAAGGTCCCTAATTCCCTTATTTCACTGAATCACTGTCTTCTTGCTTGAAAGATCATGCTCAGTTTTGCTGGACAATTGATCCTTGGTTGTAGTCCAAGCTCTTTTGCATTTACAAATATCATATTCCGGTTCTTCTCATCTTTAACTGTAGTAGCTGGTATGTTCTGTGTAAACCTGACCTGTGATATTTGAAATATTTCTTTCTGACTTCTTGCAATATTTTCTCCTTAACTTGATAATTTTGGAATTTGGCTGCAACATTTCTTGGAGTTTTTAATTTGGGATCTCTTTCAGGAAGTGATATGTAGATTTTTAATAGGTATTTTATCTTCTGGTTCTAGGACCTCAGGGCAATTTTCTTTGATAATTACTTGGGAAAAAGTTGTTCTTATTTTATTACGGTTTTCTGGCACTGTAATGATTCTGAAGTTTAAAGATCTTCCATGTCTCTTGAACTTGCTGACATAGCAGGAAGGGGTGGAGCAAAAGAAGGCCGGAACCAAGCTACCATCCATGCTGGTGACTGGAAGCAGCTGCAGCAGCAGCAGCGGCAGTGGGGTGAGCTTCTCTTTTTTTGAGCCAGTAAGAATCCCTGCTAAGGACTCTTGCTAAGGAGTGCCAGGGAGGAGAACTGCAGAGGGGCCAGATCTTCTGGGCACAAGGCTGCCGGGATGCTGAGCAGTTGCTGTGAGTGAGGAGAGGAGGACCTTTGCCTGAGGTCGCCTGTCCTGTTTTGAAGGCTTGAGAATGTGGGTATTTACTACTTTAACTACATGTGCCAACTTCATAACTACTGTGTTGGCTTTGCCTTTCTGGTTTTGGGACTCAGTCTTCTGGTATATGAATAAATGCTCTGACTATATTTCTCATGTAGAGAGCCTGTTACATTTTGTGATTAATAACCATATCAGCATACTTATAGTTATTGTAGGCTTAGTGAATGCTCCATTGATGATACAGGTACACAAAAATTTTTATGTTATCTCTCCTTGATCTGTTCTCCAAGTCAGTTGTTTTCCCAATGAAATATCTTACATTTTCTTCTAACTTTTTAGTCTTTACTTTGTGTTTGACTGATTCTTGATGCCTCATAGAGTCATTTGCTTCAATTTGGCTGATTCTATTCTTTAGCAAATTATTTTCCATGCTTAATTTTGAAACTCCTTTTCCATATGTTCAGATTCCATTTTTAGGGAAGTATTTTCTTCAATTAGATTTTCAACCTCCCTTCCCAATTCACATGTGTTACTTTTCAATGATTTGTTTTCTTCACTGAGATTTTCCCCCATTTTACCTATTGTAGTTTTAAAAGAATTGATCAACTTATTATCTGCCTCTTCATTTTGGCTTGTAAAATCCTTCTTGGAGTCTTCCAATAATTTTTTACGTCTAAAGAACACTTCATATTCCCTTCTATGGTCACAGGTGTAAGTATGGAGTCAATGCTGTTCCCTTCTGAATTTGGTTCTTCTTTTTCATAATAATAGGATTCAACTCGATCTTAATTTGTTTTTTTATTCAAATTGATTCTTGTGATTATCTATTACCTCACTTTTAAAGTGGATTCCTGCCTCTGGGGTAAGAGGACTCTGACCCATTCTTCTTAAGCTGGGAGCTAGGGGTATGGTTGTTGATTTTGTGTGCTGTGGCCTCTCAATGCCTAGACTAAAGTCAAGACCAGGGCTTTCTGTGTTTTCCCTGGGTTATACTGATGCTCACAGAGGGGACAGATGGTCTGGCCACTTCAGAGCTCTGCCTCTGTGCCCCTGGGCTAGAGCTCAGGCAGGTTCTGTAGCTGGTGGCCAAGCTGTGCCAGTGTATGCAGATTCCCCTGATTGTGCTAAGGCACACCTGGGCTTCTGGTTTTAGCACTTACTGGCTACACCACCCTAATCTTCTAGATGTCTGACTGGTTAGTTGAGATGGTGTTTGTTGGGATACCTCCTTCTCTCCACTTCAGACTAGACAGAGCCTCAGCTGTGATCTTCCTCTAGGACTCCCAAAACTGTTTCAGAATTTTATTCTGGGGAAATGTTATCTGGAATTTCAGGGACAGAGAAGGGGATTAGAGCATGTAGGGCTTACTCCGCAATCTTGGTTCCCAAAAGTTCAGGTAGGTGATTTTTAAACATCCAGACTGTGTGTTGAGAATCCCATCGGTAGCAGCCATTGTTTCAGGTTCCAGCTTCAACTTATTTACTGAGATCCAGCAAGAAGGGTGCAAATCACCCTTTTGTGTGTGAATATACTCACAGGGTCTCACTCTGGTCTTGGGTCTGCACTAGTGCTATTCCCCAAGATCTTCCTTAAAAGAAAATTGTTATTACCATTCCTCAGATGTACCTCTGATCTGGCTGTACTTCCCCCAAAATGATGAGTAAAATCCATTCACTCCTGCCTAAGAGAATTGTAATGGAATGCACACTATGCATTGTTATCTCTTACTATCACAAAATGAATCACTCACTTTGAAATTTACTTTTGAGTTGAGGAATGGATTGATCATATTTCTTTTTTCCTTTTTTAATGTACTTGAGGAATTTAAAAGTTCAAAAGAACTGAACATTGCCTCTGAATGAGAGACCCTTTGGAGAAAAAGAAGTTTCATTTCCTTTTATTGTACAGCTATGAGCTATGGAGCACAATAATCTCCAATGAAATGAAGTTAAGGATTATCAAAGTTTGGCATAAATACAGTTGCTGATAATGTTCTTTTTCATAGAATTTAAATAAATACATATTTTTGAAATGCATAAAACACGTTTCCTTATACCTAACTTCATTTTTTCACTAAGTAATATGATTTCCACACTGATAGAAGTTCAGAACCATAGAGACATCTTTGGTCTCCTTTGTCTTTAAACTCCTACATTTAATTAGTTGTCATGGACTGTTAAATCTTCCTTTGAAACTAATTTCACTTCTCTTCATTTTTATTGCTAATCTGGTTGCCACCACTACACACTAGGCTCTTCATTGCTTTCCTTACCTGTAGTCATTTCACTCAATTCTTCCTTATATCCCACTTTTGGATTTTTATATTTCACTTTACCTGCTCAAAATCCTCCTTATTCTTTATTATACAAACCTCAATCTCCTTTCCAATGCATTCTCTGTTATTCATAATCCATCCCCAAACCACCTAACTAAATAATCCATACGACTATCTAATATAATACTCTCTCTCTCTCTACTTCAGCAAAATACCACAGTGCTGTGGACACCTAGTAAAATTTGCCCTGTTTTAAAGAAGTCTTTGCTTCTTTTCTCTCTTTCAATTCCCAGAAACTAGAAAGATGCTATTAATCTCAAAATTCTTATAGTGCATTATGTCATTACAATATTTTTTTTAAGAATCAAAGATTCTGGGGTCATAGCCAAGATGGCGGCATAGAAGCAGCAAAGTTTTGCAGCTTCCACACAGTAACATAAAATATCCATAAAATACAATTCTAAACAAATTTTAGGGCTCCAAAACTCACAAAAATACAGAAAACATCTCTCACTGAAGGCAGCTAGGCAGGTGGGGCTCATCACGGCAGGCTGGGAGGTGAAACCAGACCAGTGTGAAACCACGGCCTTGACAAAGGGTGGTAGGGAGGAGCCGCAGCCAGAATCTAAAGGAGAGTGAATTAGCAACACCTGTGGCAGGTTACACATTTATCAAGCCAGGAGAAATAAGGCTAAGAAAAAGGTCAGTGGAATTTAGCTGAATTTGGGGGAGAAAAGCAGTCCTGCCGAACTGCTCCCAGGGCAAGGAAGCAGCAGGAAGTGGCAATAGTGGCATAAAAGTCTGCAAGTGGCAACTTTCTCACTGGGCTGCTTCAGAGCTCCTGGCCTTCAGATTGAAGAGGTCCAAGGAAATTGATCAGGGCCAAGGGCTGTTGTGTTGAGTGGCCTGGATCCAAATCATGGTCTTGGGTGGTGGACTTGGGGTGCACTAACAGTGAGCTAAAGATGGTGGGGGTGGCAGCATCCTACTAATAGCTCCAGCATCTGTGAAAACCCCAGAAATCTGGGACAGATCCTCTGGAAGCAGAGTTCCACAGAGCTAAAAAATCAATCACTTAATTGTGTGGCCAATAAGAGTGGGAAAAGGAAGCAAGGTAAGAACAGCAATCAAACTCTAGAATCTTTTGTTGGGGACAAAAAGCATCAAAGTATGGAATGGGGGGAAGACAACACAGTCAGAATTTCAACACCAAATGCTTCCAAGAAACATGAAGATTGCCTATAAGTCATAGATTGGCTTGGAAAGAATTTTGAAAGCCAAACAAGAGAAGTGGAGGAAACATTGGGAAGAGAAATGAGAATGATGAGATAGAATCATGAAAAGAGAGTCAACAACCTGACTGAAGAAAATAACACCTTAAAGAACAAATTAACTCAAATGGCAAATGAGACCCAAAAAGCCAATGAGGAGAAGAATGCCTAAAAAAGTCAAATTTGTCACATGGACAAAGAATCTCAAAAGCATTCTGAAGAGAATAATTCCTTCAGAATTAGAGTGGAGTAAGCGGAAACAAATGAGTTTATGAGTAAACAAGATACTATTAAACAATTACAAATGAATGAAAAAAATGGACAGCAATGTGAAATATCTGCTTGAACAAAGCACTGACCTGGATAATAGATCCAGGAGAGACAATTTGAAAACAATTGGACTTCCTGAAAGCCATAATCAAAAGAACTTAGAAAGCATCCTTCAAGAGATTCTCAAGGAAAATTACCCTGATATTTTAGAATCAGAGGGCAAAATAGAACTTGAAAGAATTCATCAATCACCTCTTGAAAAAGATCCCCATAAGAAAACTCCTAGAAATATCATAGCCAGCCTTCAGAATCCCAACACCAAGGAGAAAATATTATAGCCTGACAAGAGGAAACAATTTGAATACTGTGGAAACACAATTAGGATAACCTAGGATCTGGCAGCTTCTACACTGAGGGATTGAAGGACCTGGAATATGACATTCCAGAGATCAAGGGAGTTGGGTTTAAAACCAGGAATCTCCTGTCCAGCAAAATGGATTATATTGCTACAGGGGAAAATACGGTCATTCAGTGAGGTGGAGGACTTTCAAGCATTCTTGCTAAAAAAAAACAGAAGTTAACAGAAAATTTGACCTTCAAACACATGAAGCATGAGATGGTAAACATGGGAAAGGAATCATGAGAAACTTATCAAAGTTGAAGTAGTTACATGCCAATATGGAAAAAACTATTATATTAACTTATGAAAGTTTTCTTAGTATGAGAATAGCTGAAGGTAATACAAATACACACACACACTGTGTGTCTGTGTGTGCATATATATGTGTGTGTATACATATATGTATGTATGATATATACCTACACATATGTCTATATAGGATGGTATATATGTGTATGAATATATATCTTAGCATATGTGTATATGTGTATATAGAGGGTACAAGATCAATTGAATATGAAGGGATGTTACTTTAAAAGGTGAAATTCTGATGTGGGAGAGGAATAAAATGAGAGGAGACAGGCAGACAAAACTGATACAACTTTATTTCATTTACTCTCATTGAATTTTGCTTAGGGAAGGAAAGACATAAACTCTAAACTGTGTATTTTGCCACACAGGAGAGGAGTTGGATGGGGATGAGAGGTGGGATAACAGAGGGGAAAGCAGGGTCTGCGGGACTGTTACTGGAAGCATACACTTCAGTAAAGGGACAGGGTTGAGAATAGAACAGGGGGTGGGTGGGATAGGAAGGAGGGACATATAATCAGTCTCTCATAATATGTCCACTGTGGAGATGTCCTGTGTAATTACACATGTATCACCTGGATTGAATTGCTTGTCCTTCCAGTGGGGGTGGGTGACAAGGGAGCAACCAAAAGAATCTAGAGTCAAATTATTAATATATATATAGACCCATACACATATACATATACCCACATATAAAATTATATATGTATTATATATAGTATATTTATATGTATATATACATATATACATACACACACACATATATGTATATATGAATATATATGTATAATTATTATTAACTACATGCAACTAGGAATTAATATATACAGGGTCAGGGATAGGGAGCCCCTCCCTGCCCTACCAGAAAGTTGGAGGGTTGTTGGAGGAGGACATATAAGAGAGCAGATCGGGTGAGGGGCTTTATAGTAGGATCGCTGTTTTGGGTTTGGGGTAGCAGAAAGACGGGGAGAAAATTTGTAACTCAATACCTCATGGAAATGAATGATGTTAACAAGAAAATAAATTAAAAATAAAAAAGAGAAAATTGAAATATGAAATACTAAAGAATATGTAGGTAAAATAACAAATCATAGGAACAACATGTAATTTCATTAGGCGTACTAAACTTTATTGGATGGAATCAAAGCAGTGCTTAGAGGAAAGCTGATTTCTCTAAATGCTCACATCAGTAAATTAGGAAAAGAGCAGATCAGTGAATTTGGAAGACCACTAAAAAACTCAAAAGAGACAAAAACATTAAAATTGACACTTAAACACCAAATTTAAAATCAGAGAGTATTAATAAAATTAAAAACTATAATATTAATAAGCAGAACAATATATTTTATGAAAAAATGGATATGTAAACCCTAACTAGAATTTTTTAAGTTAAAAGTCAAATTATCTACATAAAATAATGAAAAAAGTGAATTCAATAAGTATAAAAAGGAATTGAAACCAATATTAGGTGATATCTTGACCAACTATATGCCAGTACATCTGATAATAAATGAGGTGAATGAACATTTATAAAATATGAATTGTCCAGATTAAAAGAAAAGGAAATAGAACACTTAAAGAAGTCTTTTTTCTTCTTTTTTTTAAAAAAATTAATATCTTATTTTCCCCGAATACATGTAAAAACAACTTTAGTAATAATGTTTTAAAAATTTGAGTTCCAAATTATCTCCCTCCCTCCACACCTCATTAAAAAGGCTAAGAATTTGACATTGGTTATACCTGTGTAGTCATGAAAGACGTATTTTCATGTAAGTCATTCCATGATATAAAAAAAAAGAAAAAAAAGCCAAAACAAAACTAAAAAATTAAAATAAAGGAAAAAACAATTTTTTTTGATCTGCATTCAGACTGTACCAGGTCTTTCTTTGGAGAACAACATCATTTATCATAAGCCATAAAGAATTGTCTTGGATCATTGTATTGCTGAGAAAAGATAAGTTATTGATAGTAGGTCATCAGACAATATTGTTGGTACTTTGAAAAATGTTCTCCTGCTTTTGCTCATTTCACTTTGCCACAGATCGTTTAAGTCTTTACACATTTTTCTGAGAGCATCCTGGCCATCATTTCTTTTTTAAAATATTTTTTTTCCTACCAATTGCATTCCATGAAAGATTTTTATCATTCATTCTTACAAGATTTTGAGTTCCAAATTTTTCTCCCTCCTCTATCCTCTCATCTTCCTAAAGTGGTAGGAAATTTGATATAGGTTATACATATGCTAGCAGTTAGAACATATTTTTATATCTGTCACAGTTGTTAAAGAAGAAATAGATCAAGAGGGAAAAAAATCATGAAAAAAGGAAGTGAAAAAAATTATTTATGATCTGCTTTCAGAGTCCATCAATTCTTTAACTGCATGTGAATAACATTTTCACTCTGCACTTGCCTTGGATCACTATGTTGATGAGAAGAGCTGAGTCATTCACAGTTGATCATGAAATACTGTGGCTAGTATGATGTACAATGCTATCCTTGTACTCATTTCACTTTACGTCAGTTCCTACAAATCTTTCCAGTTTTTTTTCTGATATCTACCTGATTATCATTTCTTATACTACAGCAGTATTCCATTGCATCCACATACCACAGCTTTTTCAGCTGTTCCCCAATTGATTAACCTCCCCTCAGTTTCTCTTATTTTGCCACCACAAAAGGGCTGCTCTAAATATTTTTTGCACATGTGGGTCCTTTTTCTTTTTTTCATGATCCCTTTTGTATACAGGCATAGTACTGGTATTGATGAATCAAAGGGTATCCACTAATTGGTTTCTTTTTAGGCACAACACCAAATTGTGCTACAAACTTTGATCAATTCACAACTTCACCAAGAGTGCACTTGTGCCCCAATTTTCCCACATCATCTCCAACATTTATCATTTCCTCTTTTGGTCATATTAACCATTATGATAGATAAGAGTTAGAAGGTCAGAATTATTTTAACTAACTTTAATCAATAGTGATTTAGTGTATATTTTCATATGACTATGTATAATTTTTATTTCTTCATCTGAAAACTCCCTGTCCATGACCTTTTACTCTATATTAATTGGAAAATGGCTTGTATTTTTATAAGATTCATTTCACTATGTATTTGAGAAATGAGTCCTTTATCAAATGCACTTGTGTAAAGATTGTTTTCCAACTTTCTACTTTCTTTCTAATCCTGGTAGCACTGATTTTATTTGAGCATAAGCTTTTTAATTTAATATAATCAAAATTATCTGTTTATATTTTGTAGTGCTATTGATTGTTGGTGAAGAGATTGTGACTTGTTTAACTTCTTCTTTAAGAATTTGGAGGGCACAGTCAAGACAGCTCCAGCCTTGGAGTCAGAAGCACCTGAGCTCAAATTCGGCCTCAGACACTCTACCCAAACACTAGCCTTGTGATCTCGGGCAAGTCACATAACCCCAATTGCCCTCCAAAAAAAAAAAGAATTTGGAAGCTAAACCACCTGGCGAATATGAATATAGTACTCCTATTACTTCATTGTGTATGGTATCTTTTAGTGAGATGAATTTTCCTTTCTAATCTCATTGAATTAGATCTCTTTTTGCTTTTACTTTGTCTGAGATCTTTATTATTACCCTTGCCTTATTTTTTCTTCAGCTGAGGCCTAATAGATTCTGTTCCAGCTTCTTACCTTTGCTCCATGTGTCTCTCTGCTTCAGGTGTGTTTCTTTTAAAGAACATACAGTAAGATTCTGGTTTTTAGATTCACTCTGCTATATGCTTAAATGTTCAGGAAGAATTCATCCCATTTATATTCACAATTATGTTCACTAATTGTGCATTTCCCTCCATCCTATTTTTCCTCCTGTTTACTTTCTCTCTTTCTCCTTTCACTGTTTCTCTCCTCACCAGTGCTTTGCTTCTGTCTACCACCTCCCCTGATATGCCCTCCCTTCTGTCAGTCTCTCCACTCCCACATTTGTTTACATAAACTTCTCCCTTCCTACTTCCCTGTTGGATATGATAGATGTCTACATTCAGCTGATTATATACATTGTCACTCTTTAAGTCAATACTAATGAGAGTAAGTTTCAAGTGATGCCCATTACCCACCCCCTTATTTTCCCCTCCATTGTAATTTCTGTGCCTCTTCATGTGCAGTAATGTAACACCATATTACCCCCCCTTTCCTTCTTCACCCAGTGTACTCCTATTTCTCGTCACTGAGTTTTTTTATGTCATTCCCTCAAATTCAACTTATATTTGTGTCCTCTGTCTATGTGTCTTCCTTCTAGCTATACTATTACTGGTACAATTTTTAAGAATTACCAATATCATCTCTACATGCAGTGATTCAAGGAGTTTAGTTCCATTGAATCCCTTATGTTTTCCTTACCCTTTGTACCTGTTTACCCTTCTATGGGTATTGATGTTAGAGGTCAAAATTTTAGTTTTGTTCTGGTCTTCTCTTTATGAAAGCTTAAAAACCTTCCATTTAATCAAATGCCCATTTTTCCCCCTTGAAGTATTATGATTAATTTTGCTGAGTATGGGACGCATGGTTGTAGTCTTAAGTTCCATTGTCTTCTTGAATATTATTTTCCACTCCCTTAGTCCTTTAATGTTGTAGTTGATAAGTCCTGTGTAATACTTATTGTGGCACCCCAGTATCTGAATTGTTTTTACTGTCCACTGACAATAATTTTCCTTGACCTGATAGTTCTGACATCAGGATATAATGTTCCTTGCAGTTTTATTAATCTTAAACTTTATGGAGATGATTGGTGGATTCTTTCAATGCCTATTTTACACTCTATTTCCAGGCTACCAGTAACCTTTTCCTTGATAATTTTTTTGAAAACCACCGTTCTTGTCTTCCCTTTGATTGTGGCTTTCAGGTAGTTCCACAATTCTGATATTATCTTTCCTGGATATATTTCCCAAGCCAGTTGTTTTTCTAAAAATATATTTTACATCTTTCCCTACTTTTCATTTTTTTGAATTCATTTGATTCATATAGTCTTATATAGTCATTTGCTTCCACTTGACAAATTCTAATTATTAAGTAGTTATTTTCCTAGTTAGCTTTTGTATTCAGGAGCTTAAAAATCATATAAGACTGATAGAAAAATTGGAAAGTGAATTAGACTGATGCAAAATAATTATGAAAAAGTATTAACATCAAGGAAAACTACTTAAAAGTAAAACTGGACAAATGGAAAAGAAAGTACAAAAGCTAATCTAGGAAAACAATGCCTTAAAATTAGAATAGAGAAACTAAAAGCTAATTACCCTATGAGATATTATGAATCAATCAAACAAATATAAAATATATTGTGGGAAAAAACCAATCAATCTGTAAAGTAGATACTGGAGGGACAAGATGAGAATCATTGGACTACCTGAAAGTCACAATCAAAGGGAGGACCTGAACAACAAATTTCAAGAAGTTGTCAAGGAAAATTCCTGAGATGTCCTGGAACCAGATAGCAAAACATACAGTTAAAGAAGGCATCAATCATCTCATAGAAGAGATCTCCAAATAAAAACCCCAAGGAAAATTATAGACAAACTTCTTAATTAATAGGTGAAGGAAAAAATACTATAAGAGACCAGAAAGAAACACCTCATATATCATAGAGTTACTGTCAGAATTACATAGGATCTGCCATCTGTAAGTTTAAAGGAAGGTATTGGAACATGATATTTTGGAGCACAAAGGAGCTAGGACTACAACCAAGAATTGCCTACCAGTCAAAAGAAAGAATCCTACAATATGTTGCCTATAAGAAACACATTTGAAGCAGAGAGGAACACACACAGAGTAAAAGGTATGGACCTGGACCAGAATCTATTATGCTTCAGGTGAAATAAAAAATGAAAAATCATGGTAGCAATCCTAATCTTAGACAAAGTAATAACAAAAAAAATCTAGTTAAAAGATATAAGGAAGGAAAATATAACTTTTTTTTTCTTTTTCCTTTGTAGAAAGGAAGACAGGGGATTGAAATTAAGTGACTTGCCCAAGGTCACATGGTTAATAAGTGTTAAGTGTCTGAGGCTGGATTCAAACCCAAGTCCTCCTGATTCCATGGTCAGTGTACTATTCCCTGTGCTACCTTGTAACCCCAAGTAAACTATATCTTTCTAAAATTATCTGTTGCTGATTCTATTGCAGCTGAAATTTACAAGGAAGGGGGTACATTGCTCATACAAAAGCTGACTGAAATTTTTCATTTTATATGGAAACAAGAGATTGTCTTCTAGGAATTCAAGGATGCCTCATAACTGGTGAGATTCTTACGAGAATTCTCCTTAACTGACTGATGATTCACCTGGAAGATGGTCAGCTACCTGAGAGCTAGTGTGGCTTTAGAAAGGGCCAAGGAATGGTTGATATGTGGTTTGCTGCCCAACAGCTCCGGGAGAAATGCCAGGAGCAGAACAGAGTAGATCTAATCTGAAGCCTTTGATGCTGTGAGTCATAGGGACTTATGGAAAACTATGTCAAAATTTGGTTTCCTGGAGGAGTGCATCAACATTGCACATCAGTTTCATGACAGTGTGCTTTCCTGGTTTCTGGAGAGTGGATGATGATTTTGTATTTTCCCAGTCACAAGTAGAGTGAAATATGTGTGTTTGCTTGATACCATGTTTTTTTAGCAGAACATTTTCAGCAATGTGGACAAATTCCTTAAGTGAGGATGAACAAAGCATCAAGGTGAACAACCCTATGATGGTAAAGTATTCAACTTGAAAAGGCTACAAGTCAAGACATAAGAGTAGAGAGTATTGGTGCATAGTTTTCTGTTTAAAGATGATTGTGCACTCAAAACAATTTCTGAAACTGAGATGCAACAAAATATAGATCAATTCTCTGCTATTTCTACTCATTTTGGCCTAAAAATTAACACAAAGAAAATGCAATTTCTCAACCAGTCACTGCCACACTATCCATATGTGTTAACATCAGTTACAGCAATTTGAATAGTTTTAAATCTTGTGAATAAGTTCACTTACCTTGGTAGTGTACCTTCCAGGGATGTACACATTGACAAGGAGACTGATGCACACATTGTCAGAGCTAGCTCAGTATTTGGAAGGCTCTGTAGGAAAGGGTAGCAAAACAGAGGTATTAAATTAACTATCAAACTGAAAGTCTACAGAGCTGTGGTGCTGACCTCAGTGTTGTAAGCTTGTGAAACCTGACCACTTTACCAGCACAATGCCAGGAAACTTAATTGCTTCCATATAAATTCTCTTGGGAATATTTTGAAGATTATCTGGCAGGATGACACTAAGATCCTTTCTCAAACTAAACTGCCAAGCATTCAAACTCTACTTCAGACAGTGCAATGCCAAAGAACTGGCCACATTGCTCAAATGCAAAATGCACATCACCAAAAAGACTATGGAGAGTTCAGACTTTCCATCAAGGTGCAAGCATTTGAGTGGGAACATTAAAATGGTGGACCTAAGAAGTGATAAAAGGATACTTTCATGGTCTCTCCTAAGAGTGTTGAAATTTATTGGGTGACATGAGAAACACTGGAACAGGACTAATCAGCATGGTATAAACACACCAGATAAGGAGCAATTCTTTATAAGCAAAGCTGAATTGAAGTGACCCAAAAGAAACATGAGCTACACAAATTTAGAGAATCCACCCAAATGTTCATATGAACTTGCGGCGGGCTCAAGCGACTCTTCAGGCACACTTCTCCTCCTGGGCTTGGCTTCGGACGTCTCCGGACCCGCTTTGGGAACAAAGGCGGGCGCAATAGACCAGACAGTACACGGAGTGTGTATGGGAAGGTTTATTGCAGAGGAGTCCCCCGAACAAAGCCAGGGAGCGGTTTATATAA
>CM053593.1:231521316-231565979 GCA_028646575.1 Pseudocheirus occidentalis | reverse complement strand
GAGGGGTCCGCAGCCGTAACTATCGAAAACATAAGGAGATCTCTTTTATCCAACATTTCTGGATTGTCCCGATCAAAGGAGGCTAGCTGTTGTCCTACTGTTCTCCATCTACTCTCATCTAGCCCGGCATGGCTAAGCCACGGGGATACTATCAAAATCTTATCTACCCAGTCCCGGCATTGTTTCACCGGGATCTTCACCCCCCCCCCTCCTTACATATCTTATAGACTTGCAAGGCTATCACTCCTTTATCCTCTGGCTTCACTCCCTTGGAGTACTGACTGCCCATTATCCTCTAGATAACCCGGATTGTCTGGTCTCGTCCCTTCCTTCACAAGCGGGGAAGGGGTATACTCACGTGGTGCCTGGCGGGGGTCCCTGTTCGGGCGCCAATTGTGGTGGGCTCAAGTGACTCTTCAGGCACACTTCTCCTCCTGGGCTCGGCTTCGGATGTCTCCGGACCCACTTTGGGAACAAAGGCGGGCGCAATAGACCAGACAGTACATGGAGTGTGTATGGGAAGGTTTATTGCAGAGGAGTCCCCCGAACAAAGCCAGGGAGCGGTTTATATAATCTTCAATCCCCAGCCCATACACATGACTGATGTGATCCAATCCCTAACAGTCCCGTGCCTCTTTTCCTGCCACATCCTCCGGGTTGGCTCCTCCTGTGTTCCTCCTATGAGTGGAGCCCTTCTCAATACCCAACTTGCTGAATCATGCTGATCCAGCAAACTTCTGGGTCGAAGGTCTCTACTACCCTCATAGGAGGCCTCAGTCCAGAGCGCCCCTAACAGAACTATTTGTGTTTGACCTGTGATAAAACCTTCTGATCTTGTATTGGTCTGATCAGTCACAGTTAGATATATTGTAACTTGAGTCTAGCATAGTGATGTCATTTTGGTCCTTTTAATGAATAAAGGATAATAATCAAACAACCAACCAACCAAGCAGCTACCAATGTAGTCATAGAACCATAGGAAGTGATATGTATTCATTAAACATTTGCTCAATATTAGAGATGATCAGGATAGTCTAAGGTACCTGTAACTAGATGACAAGATTCACAGTTAGAACTATGAAATGGTTTCCAGAATATCATATATATGTATATGATACATGCATACATATATATTAGCAAATTTTGAATGAAAGCAGACCACCAGGCTCCTTAATTACAAGCTAGCATTTTATCCAGTAAAACACATATTCCTCTCAATTCATTTGTATAAAATGTCCATTTATCCTTTTCTTTTCTTTCAGAATCATACTCAGTTCATATTTTATTGATAAATCTTTTATTTACTTCCACTCCTCATTTTTACATTGCTTTATCTAAACACTTTCTATGGCTATTGCATTTTACTTTATATCATTTTTATATATGCATTGTAATTTTTTTTCTTTTCCCCTTAGACTATATGTGTATTGAGGATGGAACAATGCTATTTCTAGACTTTATTATTCTAGCATCCAACAAAGTACTCTGTACATAATAAACAGTGATACCTAATATATTTAATTTAATTTTCACTCTATGTTTATCTTCCATCCCTTATTTATCTTTCATGTATGATTTAGGTATATGTTGTCTCCCTTTTAGAATGTAAGGTTCTTTTTAAGATTCATTT
Source organism: Pseudocheirus occidentalis (assembly GCA_028646575.1). Classification (NCBI taxonomy): domain Eukaryota; kingdom Metazoa; phylum Chordata; class Mammalia; order Diprotodontia; family Pseudocheiridae; genus Pseudocheirus; species Pseudocheirus occidentalis. Next base: position 231,564,349 of record CM053593.1, on the reverse strand, counting down.
ATTTATTTCACCTTTTTGGAGAGGGGAGGACAGGGAAATTGAGATCAAGTGACTTGCCCAAGGTCACACAGCTAGTAATTGCTATATGTCTGAATCTGGATTTGAACTCTGGTCCTCCTGACTCCAGGTCTGGTACTCTATTCACAGTGCCACCTAGCTGCCTCTAAAATGTGAGCTTCTTGAAGAAACATAGTATTTTTAGTTTTTTTGTTTAGTTGTTTTTTTTTTAATCTACACTGCTTAACATATTACCTGGAAAATGATAGGAATTTAATAAATGTCTTTGCTTAATGTATTTAATTTAATTTATCTAGTATTAATTGGCTAAACATTGATATTTTGAGCAACCATTTGACAAAAGAGAGCTTAGCTTAAGAATTTTTAGTCAAGAATCTGCCTTTAGAATGAGTTAGAAGGTATTGAGATGTGTAGAGGATTAAGAGGATACAGTGTTTGAAGAAGAGTATATAAAATATTGTAGTTTTGTTAAGGACAGAAGATAGGATATGAGGGAGATTGCATAATCTATATTTTCCCCCACAACATCAATTTTTAGACTACAATTTATGGAGTAAGTCAATTGGTGACTCAATTAGTATTGTATTAAATGATTCAAGGTATCATTCCCCCACTCTTCCCTCCCCTTTTCTCAAGAATCAAATTGCTTCATTATATTCTCAGGAACTTTTGATACTTATTTTTCATGATTCTTACACTAATGCAATGAGATATCAAAATGTAATTTTTAGGTGATAAAATATTTACCAATATCAAAGATTATTGACATTAATTTCCTTGACTAAATTATCTGCTACCCTCATTTGATCCCTTTCCTTCATTATAAGAGAAAATTGTGTAATGCACTAGAGGAAGTGTTCAATTTGGGAGAGAGTTCCTTTAAATACTAGTTATACCATTTAATAACTGTGTGACCTTATATATCACTTAACTTTTATGACTTTTCTTCCTCAGGTTATCACATCTTATCTCTATGATTCTATGGTCTTCTTACTTTTGCTCCCATTTTGCATATTTCTATCCACCTTTCTTTCCTCCTATTATGGTTTGTCTCTTAAAAAATAAACTATTTAAAATTATCTCATATTAATCTTTAGTTTCATAATCAGAATAAAAAAGTCATGGGCAGTGTGGCATATTGACAGTGACAAAACTGCATTTCAGTTAGAAGGACTTATCTTTTAGTCTTGCATCTTGTGCTTAATATTTGGAGAACATGAACAAGCCAATGAAATTTTCTGAAACTCAATTTTCTTGTCTGTAATGTATACAAAATAGAAATGGCTTCTACTGTACAGGGCTATTTTGAGGATCAAATAAAATACTTTATATAAAGTACTTTGAAATCTTTAAGGAATTATAGAAAATTGGATATTGTTAGAAAGAATTCTGTCTTTAAGATTTCAATGTTTTTCATCATACATTGTCCATTGTAACTCATCTATTAGGTTTATTTCCTTGAAAGTATCTCTAAGTCTCTGTTTATGTAGCACGTAAAATTGACTTTAGGTAGCCAACGTAGAATTTTTTTTTGTCTTTAACTACGAAACACAATAGTAGTCCTTCTCACCTAATTTTACTTTAAAAACTACTATAACTACTCTCAGTCAGAATATGTGCCAGATACGTTGTTATTATGGCAATAGTACTGGAAGAAATACTATTGATATAGTATAACATTTATCCATTTGATGGGAAATATACAATAGAATTATATTAATTACATTAAGGCAAAGTGAGGATGATGAAAGAGTTAACAAAATGGCTATAACAGGAACCTAAGTATTCTCATTAATGAGTCAATTGATATTCCAAACCCTAAAATATTTCATATCTTTTTTGATAATTTCCTCTACTTTTCATTGTGGAAGTCATACTATTCCCTACCCTATGAAGTTAATTTATCTGTATGATCTCTCCTATATTGGTTATATCTACTTTGTACCACCAAGAAATCTTTGACTAAAATTTTACTTGAAAATTAGAAAAAAATTTGCATATATTGTGTATGTAGTCTAGTTTGAGAATATGTGTATATGTGAGTGTAAGTCAATATTTATTATATCATTGGTGTGGAGAGAGAAGAGAGAGTGAGAGAGAGAAAGAGAGAGAGAGAGAGAGAGAGAGAGAGAGAGAGAGAGAGAGAATATTGTAGTAGCTTTCTAAACAATATCTATTTCATGTAGTAAGGTATTAATATTTCATAAAAATACCATGAAATTGATTTCTAGGTACCTTTGTCTTTCTAGAAATAAGGAGAGATTTTTGGCTCTGGATATGCTTTTAATTTACTTGTTATTATTATTATCATTATTATTTTCCTTATATATCAATGACAAAATCTCAAGTGTATGTGTGCATATGCATTTTATTAAATTCCTTTATTTTTTTACATTTGAAAGGAATATCTCATTGAGTCATAAAGCACTATCAAAGATACTTTGCCCTGAAGTGAAATAAAATCACTTTACGATCATCTTTTTGAAGAAATCTATGAAAAATACAAAAAATGTTTTCAAATATTCTCCAGGACAATGTCAGTATCTTCACACAATCTGCCTTGAATTTAGAGAAGAAATGATTCCAGGCTAACTAAATGGTTGATCCCAGACATCATAAACAAGGAGGATCATTGGGTGATGGATTTCTATCATGGTAATTGGTACCAATTGACAAGATGGAAACAAATACAAAATTAGCCCTGTCATGACTTACTTTAGTAACTTCACATACGTAAGAAAATCATTCAGCTTTTATTTCTTTTTTAACTGTTTTTTTTACAGTTTTAAATATCTATGCCCTCATGTTCATACTAATTTTGACAAATGGGAGAGGTAACAACTCTCTTTTGCTAGTTCTAATGTTTGGAATCCTCTAATATTCCTTTTATTAAATGCAGTAAAATACACACACACAAGTACATTAATATGAAATGATAAAATAGTAAGGAAATAATTTTTAAAATGGAATAATTGATCTACCAATTATCATTTATTAGACATCTTTTATATCCCAAGAACTGTGATAAGCATTGCTAAAACAAAAAAAAGGAGCAAAAACGGTTCCTCCTCTCAAGGAATCAAATTTTATTTAGGAGAAGTGACAAACTAACCATAATATTGTCTTAATAATAATATTACCTAATGTATATGTCTCTACTTTTCCATAGTTACAAAGTGAACAGAGGTGGAAAGGAAACCATATCCCCAGTTATACTTATTTTATCCCTATGCACAAATTTCCTGTGCTCATCAGTATCTGTGGAATGGGTCTTTTCTCTGCTCCAAACTACCCCCACTGGGTTCCTATGGTTATCATAATCCTCTCCTAGGCAGTGAGGACAGAGTAGGCACCATGAGTCTTTATTCTTCTCTCTTTTAGGCAGGAAAACCAAAATATCCCCTGGAGATTAATGGAAAGATTCCAGAGATATCCATCTCAGCCTCCTCAAAATCTGAATTTAGGCTATTCCAGTGTGCCTAAGTATAATCTATACATGGAGCACTCACTTTAAACTTAAAGAAAATCATTTAAACAAAACTAAAATGACACAGAAACTATATATGAATGTATATAATAATCCACATCTGTAATCCCCTACCTCTCCAATGAAAAAGGAATATCACCTCTTCTTCCATGTTTCTTTTTTTTCCTTTTGGATTATTTATGCCTTTATTTTTTACTTAGCATCTCTCTCTCTCTCTCTCTCTCTCTCTCTCTCTCTCTCTCTCTCTCTGTCTCTGTCTCTCTCTGTCTCTGTCTCTGTCTCTCTCTGTCTCTCTCTGTCCTCTCTCTCTCAGTATGTCCTTCCCTCCAACCTTCTAGAAGGGAATATTTTTTAAAAGAGATTGTATGAAAAATAAAAAAAAATATTGTCTCAGAATACTAAAGCATGAGTTAATAGAAAAGGTGGTACTACATTCTAATTCAAGAATTTTTAAGAGTCGTAAGTTTAAATCACCACAATATTAGGGGAAAAAAGAGAATCACAAAAAGCAATCATTTCTGGGTTGAAAGAGGTGGCTGTCTGAATAAAAGTAACTAAAATAATGCTGAATTCCCCAAAAGATCACACTAATTGGTTGTTTATATTTCTGTATGTGCTTATTAAGATCTATGGTTGTTGGTTAACTTGTTTGAGTTGAACACTTCATGGTTCATAAAAATAATCTATTGGTGAAATGATTATGGTTCCCTTCATATTTTTACCAAATAATATAGTAATCACTAGATCCTTCTGAGATATTTTCCAATTAAATAATAACTAATTGAATTTTCACAAAAGGATTTGTGTATATTTTATGTGAGAGGTTCCCCTATGCTTTTGCCTATTTTAATAGAATGTTTTGTTAAGATTTTGTCAATCCATATTTTTTAGACCATTCATTTGAAAAGACTACAACTTGGAGAAAAAGCCTTCATGAATTAGCAAAAATAAATATAATAATGCTATGGTTACAAAAGAATGTGCTTTTACTATATCAACCATTGCTCAAACTTGCATATCTTTTTCATTAAAAATAACTCCTTAAGTCTGTTTATAAATTGAAGCCTTAAAAAGGAACCATATTCTGAAATGAAAAGAGATGTTTTGTAATATGTCATATGGGTAACTAAAATAATATTATTTCTGCATAGCTATAGTTGAATTGGACTAGATTGAAATATCTTGTTTGTCCAGATGGTTTTTTAATGTAAATATCTATCTATCTATCTATCTATCTATCTATCTATCTATCTATCTATCTATCTATCTATCTATCTGTCTGTCTGTCTGTCTGTCTGTCTGTCTGTCTGTCTGTCTGTCTTTCTGTCTTTCTGTCTGTCTATCTATCTATCTGAATTGGTAATGGAATTTGGAGATGCCCTTAAATTGACTTGGCTTTTGGGTTGAATGTTAAGACACAGGGCTTGTGAATCCCACTTGTGGGATGGACTTGTTGATGTGAAGAGATGGTGGATGACCTGGGAGGAGCCATGAATGGAAAGGAAGGCTCAAGCCCAGAGAAAGCCAGAAGAAGAAAAACTTTTGGGAAGAGAAGTATCCAGTGTCCTTGAGCCTGAGTTGCAGAGAGAGACTGCTAAGAGCCCATTGGAGCTGCCCATGACTTTGAGGGCTTCCACCTGGAGCTGCTGAGAACTGAGGAGGCATCGCTATGATGCCGGTATTTTGTCTATCTGTTTTGATGCTGTTTTTCCAAATTCACCTGATGGTGGACAGTGCTACTGTTGTAGAGGTCTTGGAACCTGGCTGTTGGTGCAGAAGCTCTGAATAAGGGCTTTCTTGTTGCATTTTCACAGAAATCCTGGAAGGAGGCCTTGCTGATACTTTCAGGGGTTCTGGGACTTTTCTACAGGCAGAGTGTGACTTGATGAGTTCACTGGCTATGGCTCTGTTGAGCCTTGTCTCCCCAGGAACTGAGATTGATGAGAGCTTGCCTTGAGAGAATATGAAAGAAAGACCTTTCCTTGGCCTTTTTATGCTGAGATGTTATCTTGACCTTGTTATGGCTTAAGGGTGGATGGACTTTTGTGCTCTCCTGCTCCCTTTGGAGAACTTGCTTGGTGTTAATGGATGGTATTGTAATTACTTTGAGTCCAGGGGTGGGAAACCTTTGGCCTTTTTGTGATGATTGGAAACTCATCTCCATTTGAGAAGAGACTTTGACTAAAAGCATGTAAGGGGTGGAGTAGTACCTGGACTGGATTAAGAACTTACTTGTGAAATGAATGAGTTATCCTGTATTTTGATTTTGCCTATTCTGTGAATATTGGCTGAATAAATGGGGTTTACTATGCTGGTAATCTGAACCTTGGAAGTTGCCTTTGCTTGGCATTACACTATCTATCTATCTATTCATTCATTTATTTAATTTAAATTAACTTTTGTTTATTCTTAGTTTACATCATTCATTTCCATGAAATTTTGAATTACAAATTTTCTCCCCATCCTTCCGCTACCCACCATCCCAGAACAGCAGTCCCACTGTATATCCCCTCTCCAGTCTGCTTTCTCCTATATCTTCCCCCATCAACCCTCTGGCTTTCCAGTCAGGTAAAATGTGTCTCCCTACCCCAGTGCCTCTGATGAGGTGTGGGCTCTAGAACCCCACCCCCCCTGCCTTGAGCTCTTTGAATCTTTGAGATACAGGCCCTGGGAAAGTAGACCTTCCCAGGGAAGACATTTGCCTGAGGTCATGAGCCTTAAGTTGTTGCTCTGCCCAAGTGTTTAGCCCTCCTTTGTTCCAAAAGTTTCCCACCCTTAATGTTACTGTTCCCACCCTTGAGCTGGCCTGTCTTACCATTGTCTATGGTCTTCAGGTAGCCTTCAGCAACTTCCCACCCTTAAGGACTCATTACTGGAGCCTGATCTCATCTTGACTCCAGAAGACCCTCCCTACTGGAGTCTGATCACATCTTGACTCCTGAAGACCCTCCCTACTGGAGTGTGACCTCATCTGACTCCTCTTGAAGACCCTCTCCAATCTCCTCCACTGGACCACACCTAGATTCTTCCAACAACCTTTCCATATATAGAACCCAATCTTCCTTCCATGCTGTGTGGGAGCACCATAGGATAGCTTCCCACAGACTTGCTCTGTGTGACAGCACCATGGACCACCTTAGCAGAGACTTGCTCTGTAAGAGTCTAACTCATATCTTTCAATAAACTTTACTTCTTCCTTGGCTGAGAAGACTTGAGTGGAATTCTTTCAGCAGGACCCGGCTTGTTGGTATTTTGGGGTCTCAGGCAGCCCTAACTCTCTTTAGGTACCTCTTTACCTCCATATCCCATTTCCTAATTGCATGTAAATAATAAAAACATGCATACATATACACACACACATATGTGTGTGTATACATAAATAAAATTTTAGAACTTCACACTCCAAATTCTATCCCTTCCTCCCTCATCACCCACCCCCACTGGAAAGACAAGCAATTCAGTAAAGGCCACACATATCCAGAACACCTGCACAATGGACACATTGTTATAGACTTACTATGTTTCCCTCCCTCCTATCCTGTCCTCCTCTTGTTCCATTCTCTACTTTGTCCCTGTCCCTTTACAGAAGTGTGTGCTTTCAACAACCCCTTCTCCCACTCTGTCCTCCCCTTCATTCCCCCCATTCCCTTCCCCCTACTTTCCTGCAGGGCAAGATACCCAATTTAGAGTCTATGACATTCCTTCCCTAACCTAAATTCAATGTGAGGCAGATCGACACATTTCTTTTTGACTTCCTGTTCCTCTATTGTAACAGTTATCCCTTGCTTCTTCTATATGAGATGATTAACCCTATTCTGTCTCTCCATGTATCCTATACTTCTATTCTTTTCCCAAATCTCAAATTCACCATTTAAAATATCAACCCTTCCTATTCAATTGATCCTGTTCCCTCTGTCTATGTTTACCTGTACGCATATATACACACACTCACATATGTATTCATATGCATAAATACCCTCCCATATAGACATAAATGTATGTATACATGTATATACATTTATATTCCCTTCAACTATTCTCATACTGAGAAAAGTTTCATAAGTTACAATTATCATTTTCCCATGTTGGCATGTAAATAATTCAACTTTAATAAGTTCCTTATGATTTTTTCCATGTTTACCTTCTCATGCTTCTTGTGTTTGAATGCCAAATTTTTCTGTTCATTTCTGTTCATTTTCCCTCAAGAATGCTTGAAAGTCCTCCACATCATTGAATGACTACAATTTCCCCTGAAACATTATACTCAGTTTTTCTGGGTCGGTGATTCTTGGTTTTAATCCTAGCTCCCTTGATCTCTGGAATATCACATTCCAGGCCCTTTGATCCCTTAATGTAGAAGCTGCTATAGCTTGGATTTTCCTGATTGTGTTTCCTCACTATGCAAATAGCTTCTTCTTGGAAGCTTGTAATATTTTCTCCTTGATCTGGGAACTCCAGAAGGTGGCTATAATATCCTCAGGAGTTTTCTTTTTGGGATCTTTTTCAAGAGATGATTGGTGAATTCTTTCAAGTTCTATTTTGCCCTCTGCTTCTAAAATATCAGGGCAATTTTCCTTGAGAATTCTTGAACATGCTTTCTAGGTTCTTTTTCTGATCATGGCTTTCTTGTGACAGTTTTCAAATTTTCAAATAGTCTCTTGATCTAGTTTCAAACTCAGTGTTTTTTTTAATGAGATATTTCACATTGCCTTCTATTTTTTCTGTTGTTTGGACCTGTTTAATAGTATCTTGATTTATCATAAAATCATTTACTTCCATTTCCTCCACTCCAATTCTGTAAGAATTACTCTCTTTAGTGAGCTTTTGAGATTTTTTTTCAGTCTGGCAAATTCAACTTTTCAAGGCATTCTTCTCCTTATTGGCTTTTTGGGCCTCTTTTGCCATTTGAGTCAATCTATTTTTAAGGTGTTATTTTCTTTAGTCAAGTCGTTGACTCCCTTTTCATGATTTTCTTCCATAATTATCATTTCTTTTCTTTATTTATGTAATAAATTTTGTTTCTTGTTTACATCATTAATTTTCATGAGATGTTTGAATTACAAATTTTCTCCCTGTCTTTCCCCTACCCCAACCCCAAAACAGCAATCCTACTGTAGAGCATCATTCTCTTTTCTCTTCTCAATTTTTCTTCCACTCTCTTATTGGGTTTTCAGAATCCTTCTTTAACTCCTGTATGGATTTTAACCAGTTTATATTGTTCCTGGAAGCTTTTGGTGTAGGAGTTCTGACTGTTTTCTTTCTCTTGTTCTGTATTTTGATCTTTTTTTGTCCCCCAATAAGGGATCCAAATTTGGATTACTGAGCTTACCTTGCTTCCTTTGCCTGCTCTTGTTACAAGTCAATTACTTGACTTTTAGTCTCAGTAGAACTTTGATTTCAGAGGGAAGAGCTTTGTCCCATATCACTGGGGTGTTTTGCAACTGCCAGAGCTATTAGGAGGATACCATCTCTCCAGTATCCACTGGCTTTGGCTCCCTGGTCACATACCTCAGGAACACCACCTGAGGCCGTGATCCCAACCCGGGTAGGTCAAGGGAATTTCACTTAGCTTCTGAATGATTAATTGGCTCCCCTGCAGTCTGCAGTCCAGGAACTCTGAAGCAGCCACATGGAGGCAGCTGCAGGGCTGCCACTTCTGCTACTCTTTCTCTCTCTGGGGGCATGGGCTGGACCCACTTCTCTCTCCTAAATTTAGTGAACTTCCACTGACCTTTTACTTTGTCCCTTAATCTTTTGGGTTGATAATTCTGGAAACCACCCCAGCTGCCCATCATCTTTTCTCTGGAAATCTCTAGCTGTGCCTTGTCCTGCCAACCCGGGGGCCAGGCCTCAGGCCAGGCCGGTCTCAGCCCCCAGCCTGCTGCAATGTACCCTTCCCATCCACCTGCTAGGCTGCTCTCAGTGGGAGCTCTAAAATCTGTCTAGAGTCATATTTTATAGGTAAGTGATGTGGTTATGGGAGAAACTTAAGGAACTGTCCTGCTTCTATGCTGCCATCTTGACTTCACCTGTTTTTTTCCCCAAGTATCAGGATAGGAATATGAACCAGCAATGTCCATATCAATATGTGTAATTATATAAATTCAGAAAAAAGCCTTTCACCAAAGCAAGCACACATTAATCAGCAAGAAGGAGTGTAGATGATAAAGTTTTATGACCCTGAAAAGTGATTGATAGCAAAGTATTTTAGAGAAACAGAATTAAAGTAAGGGAAGTATAGATTCAAGACTTTTCTGTGACCTATACTTAAGGAAACCCTAATAAGTCCTGTTGTTTCTGGGTGTCTAAAATAACTTTTTAAGATAAAGGTTAGATTATTAAATTCATAAAATAAAAGCAGATTCAGTCAAAATAATGTGTAAAAGAAAAAAATGTATTTTCATGAAACAGGAAAGTTGTGATATTGAGGGTAAGGTAGGATTGCAGAACAATACAGATTAACAGAGCCTGAGAGGGGTATCAAGAAGTCAGTGTTTTGTTTTGTTTTCCTGGTTACCAGAATGATCCAAGATTTACTCTGTGGTTGGGATGATATGAGCTACTTAGTCACCTGGGGTTTTATTCTTCCTGTTGGTAACAAAGCTAAAATTTGGAAACTAATATTTCTGAAAATTGAAAGGCCCATAGAGAAAGGGGTAGAGATCCTGCGTCATAAAAGCTAAAGGAATATGTGTTCCCTTATCTGGATTTATGGATTTCCTATGAAAGGAAATACATTTCAGAATAGGGAAGTAGAATGAAAACAGGGAGAAGAAACTGAAAAGGGAAAAGAATGCTCCATTTGGAAAATGGGCCACTTGACAAACTTACTAGATGTGAGACCTTGAGCAAGTCACTTAACCCCAATTGCCTTGCCTTCCTTCCTCTAAAACAAATAAAAAAAGTAAAAGGGGGGCATGTTAGCTCTGTTATGTACTAGCACAATCTTTGGGGAACTCAAATTCTTCGAATGTAGAGTGAAAGGCTTTTGCTAAATGAACTCTAAAGTTCCATTCAGCTATAAATTACTTATTCTACATTTAGTTCTAACACAAGCTGAGATAATCTGAAACAGTGAACTGCATGTTGATGTGGAAATCTTTTGATATGCTTTAATGCTTCTCATGGAACTGCCACTTTTAATTCTTTTTTCCCCTCTGGACAATAGTGCCTTCCAGCTGATATTGCAAAGTGGAATATGGTATATAATTTTGAGCCCTGTGTTTACATGTCAAAAATAATGTGGTTGAGAGATTTGTCTATCCATTAGTTATACAGGGATTATGAGAAGATAGCAATTATATTATTTAAATAGATAGCTCACAAATATATGATCTGTCATTCTCCTTCTTTTGTTTTCCTGAATTTATATTTTCCTAAGTTTCCTGTCTTTATTCTTCATATTCTCTGCTGGCAATCATCTCATCTACTCCTCATTACTTCAAATAATACTTACATTCAGGTTCCAAGGATAAAAAACAAAGAGTAATCTTTAACTTCTCCCCCTCCTTCACACACTATTTCCAGTCATAGATGATCAAATATACACATGAATTGCTTGTTATGTTGTATTGACCTGCTTGTTGATATCTATGCTCTAGTAAAGGCCCTCATTATACCTGCACAAACTAGTGTTAAAGCCTCCTTATTCATCTCTCTTCCTTTCTAAGTTATCCAACACATTACCTTCAGAACAGTCTTCTTATTTCAGTTATGATCATATTTCTTCCATGTTCTAAAAAATCTTCATTGACTTCCTTAATATTGCATTACACACACACACACACACACACACACACACACACATACATGCACACACACAATCTCCTGGTGTGTAACTTGACGTCTGTCATAGTTCTTCCCCAACTTATCTTTTCAACTTTACGTTCCACTAATTACCTTTATATAGATGGATACTATAACTCAGCTAAACAAGACTACATATCATGACTTGATGTCACCCATGCTTATTGACTGACAACATGCCACCAATTCTTCAAAAACCAGTTCCAATTTCATCTCTAAAACAATTTTCATCACAGAACTTTGTACCTAGCCTTTTTAACTTTGCAGTATAATTATTTGTATATTTTAAGTTCTTTTCTAACTCTTAAGTCTTTTGAGATTGAGGATTAGAGACCATGAATTTTTATTCTTATATCCTTAAAAAAATGCCTTGCACCTATTAAATGCTCATTAAATATTTATGGAATGAACAAATTAAGCATTTATTTGCATGCCCTGAAACATGATAGTCAAGGCGAAGGAGAAAACCATTTTAAACAACAACAACAACAACAACAAACAACAACAGCAACATTTTCTACGCTGTACTTCCAATTGTCAAGAAGAAATTTTATTTTTGAAAAATTCCCATTAAATCCTTCTCTAAGTGTCTTTCAAATGAACAAGAGAAAATTGATGTATGGATTTTAATTTTTCATCTCACACATATATATTCACTATTGCTCTGCAATGTTCTATAAAATTAGAGCTAGTAAAATAAATATATATCTAAATGATATTAAATTAGTGTAAATGAATTACATGTATATATATGCATACATATACATATGTAGTGATGTATGTATATAGGTGCATGTATATATGAAGATTGGCATGTAAATTTGAAGTAGATTAGTATAATTGAATTATATTTCTCATATATATATATATATATATATATATATATATATATTGTGTGTGTGTGTGAAATTGCTCCTTAAATTTTGGATTGATGTTCAAGGATACATAAACAGTTCTCTTAAGTAAGCCCACTCAACATATTGTCAATGGCTATGTATATAAGTATGTTTATTTATAAATATGTAGATAATTAGCACATTGTGATTTGATCATGGACAGATATACAAATAGAAAAGACCCTAAATAATCTACATGACATCTGAATTATAAATATAAATATACCTTAAGTATATCTATATACAAGTATGTGTATAAATAATGAATAAACTTATATAGTTTGAGACTCATGAAGTTATAGAAGATATGTTTCTATGTCATCAGCACACTAAATTGCTGTTATAATTTCTTTAACAGAAGACTTTCCTCAAGGCTTATTGGAGATAAGATAGTTTCAATCCCTGTGTCATACACTTAGCTGTTCTGTCATCTTAAATAAATCACTAACCTCCCACAAATGTTTCCCTATTTCTAAAATTAGGGAGTTATGTCTGATAAACTCAAAGTTTCCTTCCAGTTCTAAAACTATATGTATTTGATTCATGGGGATTTCTATTTTTGTTATAGCTTGGAGTGATTTTTAACCAAAAAAAAATCCATTTTCAGGATTTGTCTACATGGGTTATCTAATCAAATATTCATTTTTAAAACTTTCCAACTATTTTGATCCATCACCACTTTAATTTATTAAACTATAGTTCATAGTCAAAGTCTTTGAAATCATCAAAGTGTAGACCATCAACTAAATTTCTGGTAAACCTTTAAGAATATTGTTGAAAAAATCCACTTTGTAAATGTCTTAATAAAAACATATCATTATATAAAACTTCAGCACCTAATTTTTGTATCTATTTATAATTTTAATCTTTTATTTTTTGCTTTTTTTGGAGGGGGAAGAGGAGGGCAATTGGGATAAAGTGATTTGCTCAAGGTCATGTGGCTAGTTTTGTGTGTGTGTGTGTGTGTGTGTGTGTGTGTGTGCGCGCGCGTGTGTTTTGTGTCTGAGACTGGATTTGAACTCAGGTCCTACTGATTCCAAGGCTGGTGCTCTATTCACTTCACCACCTAGCCACCCCTCTATTTATAACTTTAATAATTAGTTTCAATGAGCAGAATGTTTGTAATAATCATAGTCAGATGAAACAAATCAGTACATGGACCATTTAAAAAAAAACATGTTTTGTTCTATACTTCTAATCTATCATTTTTCTGTCAGAGGGTAGAAGGTACATTTAATTATGTGACTCTTGAAGCAATGATTGGTTGCTCTTGTGTTTAGAGTTATGAGATCTTTCATCATTGTTGTGATTATCACAGAAGTCACTCCTCTATTTATATAATCTATATCTACCTTAATTTGTATGATCCTTGTGAATTTTTCCCCTAGATCTGTTATGTTCTTCATTACTTTTGGTTCTATATAATTTTTAACATTTACATGCAAAATTTTCTGTTATTCTCAGATTTATTGATATCAATTTTGATTCCAGATTTTTTTATGACAGGAAGTGATGCTCTACTTATTTTTTGAACATGGATGTACTGTAACTCTCTCCTCAATCTCCTTGAGATATATAAATAAGAGAAGCATCACTGTGAATCAATTTTGTGAATTGTGCAGGATAGATAAATTTGTTCTCTATGATGGATGACCACAACTCACAATTAAACGATGGAAATCATGGTAGCTTACTATGTACAGTGAAAAATAAGATGTATAATTAAGGTTTTTCTTTATTTTCATGATCAAGTTTGCTGCTATTGCAAATATATTTACTCCAGAACAAATACTATTTATCCTTGAAGCTACTGATTTTTAAAGGCCTGCCTTTACCATTCACAACTTTCTTGATAAGTCATGGTACCTGAGGCAAAGAATATTCTCTTAAGATATATTTTCTGCAATTTTTATTGGGGGGGGGAATAATTTGTACAAGTGGTATTCTGGTAAGTGTCTAATTACTGGCTTTCTTAATAATGTTTGAATGACACACTTAAACTTAATGTCTAAGGTTAATATTTTCTAATGTCTAGACAATCAAGAAAATAATAATTTAAGCTTTTATTTGTAGTCTTTGATGATTCCCAAGATGTAAATATTCAAATTGAAAATTTGTGAGTTCATATGAACTAGTGTCAGAGCATACTTTGTACAAGTAAAACAAGATTTTTTTAAGAAAGAACACGATTTACAATTTCATTCACTTTCACCTCCTCCACACACCATGTCAATGCATATTATAACTGAAAATAATGAAAAAATCACTTCTAGAAATCATTGTACAGTTAACTATTTTATTGAAAACAACATTGAATTATAGTTTACAATTAAGTTAATCTCATTAAACAAAATATTTAAATAATTATAGCAAACATTTTAGTTAGGCTGAAGAAATCAACAGATGGCTCATGTCTGAGAATGCTACTGCACTCAAGAGCTTTGAGAAGTTAAATTACTTCTCCAGAATCAAACAGCCGTTTTGTTTTTGTCAAAAACAATTCTTGAACCTAGTTCTCTTGACTCTCCATCCATTGTTCCGTGCTTCCTGAGGTCTAATACACTAATATTAATGTGAATTGTTTAACAGCTTTTGGGGATTACAGGTCTCCATGATACACCAAGACAACATCCACAAAATAATACTGGCATAAAAGACTCAAAGGGCAAAGAAAGATCAAAGAATGGGTTTAATTAGGCTATAACTTTTAACAACTGAAAAGTATTGGGTCACCAATGTACATTCAAAAAGAAAATAGGCTGCTTAAGTGGAATTATTGAAGGTAATCATTGTAAACCTTGTGATTTATTGTTGTCTTACAATGTTAAACAATAAAAATATAAAAGAATCAACAAAAAATTTAATAAGTACTTACAATGAGCTAAGTATTGAGACAAGCAATGAAGTTACCAGTAGAAAATTATATAAATCTTGCTTTCCAAGTCTTTACATACTATTTGGTAAAAAAAAAAAAAGAGATACAGAAATTTATTGTATTTTAGATAGAAGTCCAGATTCAGTTAGAAGTAACATCACAAAGCTAAGGCATACTAAGATTCTGAAGTGCATAATATCTGATTAGATACAAAAAGCCTGAATAGCTTGAAGGCAAAATGTCAAAGAATGTGATAAGACATAGACTTCAGGGATCTATGGCAGAAAAGATGGTTAGGCAAGATGGTGCTCCTTTTTGAAAGGGTAGCAATTGATTCAAGAAGAGGGAGAAAGAGAGAGAGAGAGAGAGAGAGAGAGAGAGAGAGAGAGAGAGAGAGAGAGAGAGAGAGAGAGAGTTTGTGTCAGTAAATGCGATGGAATACAGAGCATTCATAGGAAAATAACAAGTGAGAATCTGGAACAAGGAAGGAAGAAACACTAAGGCATTGGAATTCTCTCTTTTCCTATGGTATTTTTTATAGAATATCATGAATAATGATAATTATAATGATTATTTTCATGATGATATATTAGTATTCATATGGTGTATTGGAATTTGCGAAGTACTTTAAATATGCTACCTTATTAAGCCTTACATTAATTCACGTGAGTCATGTATTGTACTCCAGATTTTAGGGATAAAAAAGAACAAAACACTGAGACAGGGGACTTATGCAGGTCACAAATCTGAGGCAGGATTTGAACTCATGTCTTTCTGATATGAAGTTAGATGCTCTATTCACTATATCACCTAACTGCCCAGGCAGGAACATAGGGGTACAATTGATATTGTTTGAAGAAATACCCCATGCATGAGATCAAAGATCCATTAGTACATGCAAGTGCAGGATGTAAAATTATTTAAATTTATATTCAAGAATTAGAAAGAAGCGAAATGCCACATTTGGTGAGGAAATTTATATTTGTATAAAAGTGTGCATATGAATACATACACACGTATTTTTCTATGAATGTATACACGCATCTATGCTCACATACATACATACATACATACATATTAAATTTAGTGATATAATAGGTTGGTTACCAGTGTCTGCTTCTGATGAGGTTAGTTACTAAAGACTATTGAAACTCAGTTAAGACACACTCCTGTCTGTACCATATGTAGTTCCAAGAAGGCCTGAGAACATGAAAATAGATGTAGACTTTAGACTCACACTATTCAATGAAAGCAAAAAAAAGGCATTAGGACATTAAAAAGATTTGGCACTGGGGAGATATGACTGGAAAGATCAGAGTAGTTACCACTCCATTGTTTCTTTGGATTCTAGTGAAATATGGTAAAGATAGTCTTTTCAATGTCAGTGAAAGGAATTGACCTTGAGAGAGTATACATATATGTCTGCATGATATCTATAATATAGAGACTTTTTTGTTAAAATAAAAAAAATCATTAAAAGGTCCAGAAAATAATGTAAAATACTGAAATGAAATGCAAGGGTAAGTGGCCTAACCATACCAGATGTAAAACTGAATTATAAAGGAGCAGTAATCAAAACTACTTGGTACTGACTAAGAAAAAGTGTAGTGGATTAGTGGAATATATTAGGTCTACAAGACAAAGTAGTCAATGTCTATAGTAATCTACTTTTCAATAGACCCCAAAACTCCAGGTTTAGAAATAAGAATTTAGTATTTGACAAAAACCAAATAAGAGAAGTAGAGGAAAATTTGGAAGAGAAATTAGAATGGTATAAGAAAATCATGAAAAGAGAGTCAACACCCTGACTGAAGAAGACAACACCTTAAAATATGAACTAACTGAAAGGGCAAAAGAGGCCCAAAAAGGGAATGAAGAGAAGAATGCCTTAAAAAGCTGATTTACCTGATAGGAAAAGGATATCACAAGCTCACTGAAGAGAATAATTCCTTCAGAATTAGAGTGGAGGAAATGGAAGTGAATGACTTTATAAGAAAACAAGATAACATTATACATATCCAAAGAAATGCAAAAAAAAGATAGAAGGCAATGTCAAATATCTCACTGAAAAAGCCACTGACCTGAAAAAGAGACAATTTAAAAATTATTGGACTACGTGAAAACCATTGTCAAAAAACAGGAACCTAAAAATCATCCTCCAAGAAATTCTTAAGGAAAACTGCCCTGATATTTTAGAACCAGAGGGCAAAATAAAACTTGAAAGGATTCCCCCATCACCTCTTGAAAAAGATCCCCAAAAGAAAGCTGTCAGGAATGTTATACCCAGATCAAGGAGAAAATATTACAAGCTACCAAGAAGAAACAATTTGAATACTGGGGAAACACAATCAGTATAACACAGTAATTAGCAGCTTCTACAACAAGGGATTGAAGGGCCTGGGATATGATATGCTGGCCATCAGAGGAGCTAGGATTAAAACCAAGAATCAGCTGCCCAGCACAATTTTGAATGATGTTTCAGGGGAAAATGTGTTCATGAAATGAGGCGGATGACTTCCAAGCATTCTTGTTGAAAAAATCAGAGCTGAACAAAAAGTTTGACATTCAAATACCAGAAGCAAGAGAAGCATGAGAAGGTAAACATGGAAAATAAATTTTAAGGAACTTATCAAAGTTGAACTATTTACATGCCTACATGTAAAAGTGATAATTGTATCTGATGAAACTTTTCTCGATATGAGAATAGATGAAGGGAATATGAATGTATATACATGTATACATAGAAATATATCTATATAGGAGGGTATATACATATGAATGCATGTGAGTGAGTGCATATAAATGTATGGGTATACATAGACAGATGGCATAGGATCAATTGAATATGAAGAGATGATACTTTAAAAGGCAAAATTGAGAGGTGGGAGAGGATTATAATAAGAGGAGTAAGGGAGAGACAGAATGAGGTTAATTATCTCATGTAGAAGAGGCAAAGGATAACTGTTACAATGGAGAGGCAGAATAGGAAGGCAAAAGGGAATAGGCCAACCTTACTCTCACTAAATTTGGCTTAGGGTTGGATTGACATACACTCCAAATTGGGTATCTTGCCCTGCAGGAGAGTAGGGAGTAGGGGATAAGTGGGGAAATCATGAAGAGGAGGGCAGGTTGGGGGGGGGGAGGGTTGTTAGAGGCACATGTTTTGTAAAGGGACAGGAACAAGGTAGAGAATAGAACATGTGGAGGGTTTGATAAGATGGAGGGAAATATAGTCAGGTTTTCACTAAAATCCATTGTGGAGATGTTTTGTGTAACTACACATAAATGGCCAATATTGAACTGCTTGTCTTTCCAATGGGGGTGGGTGACAAAGAAGGAAGGGAAAGAATCTAGAATTAAAACTTTTAAAATCAAATATTTCCTATACACATATGAAACATATATATATATATATATATATGTATATATACACACACACATATATTTAAAGATATTTACATGTGTGTGTATGTATACATATACATGCATGTATACATACACACATACATATGTGTGTGTTTACATGCAAATTGGAAATAAGATATGCAAGCAATTGGGTAGGGAGATCCATCTTCCCCTACCCAAAACTCAGATTGGAGATGGGGGAAGGATATAAGAGAACATATTTGGGGAGGGAGTATAAAGTGGGATCACCATTTTGGAATGGTGGGTAGGGGACAGATGGGGAGAAAATTTGTAACTCAAAATCTTTTGGAAATGAATGGTGTAAATTTAAAAGAAAGAAATGCTATTTAAAAAATAAAAAAGAAGAGTCTACCAATTATAACTAACTTTTAATAAATGTTGCTTTTCTTTGGCTGAAAAAAAAGAAAAAGTGTTCTTGAAATGACCCAGAGTCTGAAAATTCATATTAATTTTCATTTATGTTAATTGAAAAATATTTTCCATATATTTATTTCTCATCCTAGTGAATTTTTGCAAGATAAATAAAAATCAAGTTTAGATCCTTTTTATTGTGAAGTGTTCTGTCCAATATGCAAAAATTAAACATATAAAGAGATATAACAAAATAATCTATGATAAATTCTGATAGCTTCAAACAGAAAACTGCAATCTAAAGGAGGAGAGATACTTATTCATTCAAGGAATTAGACATCTCCATGGAGGAGGTGGAAAATTGATTTGACTTTAAAATATAAAAATAAATTTCAAAGCTGGGAAAAGGAGAGATTTTCAAAGAAAGGGAGAATTGCATCGATAAAGACACAAAAGTGAAAAATCTCCAGATATACTCAGGATAGAAAAAAAAAGAAAACTAGGTTGTCTGAAGTTCATTGAGAATAAATAACATTACAGTATGTCTTACTTGAAAACTTTGATAGGACTTTATTATGAATGATCTTAAATATTATCAAGAGAATGAGAACTTTACTCACAAATCAATAATATGCCACTAAAGGTCTGTGAAGTAAAAGATATCTTAACCATAACACTTCAATCCTATTGATAAGAGATCTAATTAACAAAAACAATCACCATTTCCATTCATGAGTCTAGTAGTATATCTGACTTTTATTCATAGTGATGGATTTTAGGGGCAAGAGAATAGAGGTGGAAGCAAGGTCTGTTAGAAGTCTACTGCAATAGACAGAATAGAAAGGAAAATTTTTGCAGTAGAGGTTATTAACTGTTCTTTTGTATGTGTTGATGAGCACTTTTGGAAGCCTCCTGAACCCTATAGAATAGAATCTTTCATGGAATAGTATTTTTAAAATGTACTCCACAATATCTTAAGTATGCAAAGAAAAAATGTCTCTATTGAAATAAAATTATCAAAATATTTATTTTAAAGTTCACACACACCAGGTTGAGAAGTAGTGTAACTATATGTAGTTGTAATAACTGCAGTAGATATGGGAAGGTACACAATAGATATTTCATGGAAAAAGAAACAGAAGGACTTAATTAATTAACTACAAGACTTTTTTTAAATAGCAAAGGCTCTTATAACATTGACTGAATAGCTATGCCATTGTCAGAAAAAGTAAACTCAGGAGGAAGAGCAAGTTTTAGGAGAAATTTTTTTTTTAATTTTGCACATTTTGACACTGAAGTACTGGTGGGACATCCAAAGGTATGAAAATTATTGATGAATATTGCAAGTAATTTTTAGGAGAATGATAAGGATATAAAGTAATTATAATGATATTATTGTATACAAGTTATTAGAGAAAGAGTGGGTAGTGAGGAAAGGTAAACATTCTGTATGTACAAAATATTTAGCAAGTTTCTCAGTGAAGGAAAGGAAAGATATGGAATAGAAGGTGAATTGCTTTAAAATAATTAAGGATTTTTTCCCTAAGATTGAGGAGGTATGGCTTTTTTAAATACCAAGATCTAGTCATGTGGGAGGCTTTGAAGATGCTTAAGGTAGATCATTCCAGATCCCGGAAGAGGGCAGGGGAAGACAGGATCAAAGAGACAGGTGGGATTATTTTTATCAAACCTATAACACAAGAATTATGTTTAAGGGCTTGATATCCTTTTGGAGTTTCTTTTATGAAATACATTCTCTCAGAATGTTGAAAATATTAATATTTTTAGTAAACTCGTATATTCTTTGGAAAAGTTCATGTTTATTATCCTTCACACAAAGGAAACTTCAGTACCAAAAAGAAGGAAAACAAAAACAAAAACAAAATACGATTTACAGAGAAGTTCTATTTTAGGTCCTTTTCATTTGCTTTTTTGTGTACAAAAGACAAAAATACATATAGTGCTAAAATACATTACTGTTGCTAAGATGTCACCAGTCCTTAAATGATGATTCAATATTTCAAAGTTATGCTTTTCCTAAATAAATCTTTATATATAGCCAGACATCTGTTGTCTTAGATGAGTTGCTAAAGTTTTGAGGATAAGGACAGTTTCCTCCCAAGGCATGTTGCAACAAATTTAGTTTATTTGAACTACCCATCACTGATCATGTAGCAGTCAAAGGACTTTTGGAGAAAAGAATCAACATAAAATTTAACAGCTTATACTCAAGAATCAATGAAACCATGCAGTTATATATATAGTATTATATCTTCTTAACACCATTACTCCCTTCTTTAGTCAAGCAGAATTTAGAGAAGATATACATTTTTGTTGGTAGAGTTCAGAACCTATTAAGCTGAGAAATATTGACGTAAAAATTTTAAGTGGCTATTATACAGTATAAGGTTGTATATTATGTCCAAGTTTATCAATGCTGCACATTTCAGCACATCTTGTCTCAAGATACAGCAATTCCCTTCAAGAATTACACTTCAGCCACCTCTTTTAAGAAGCCTTTTCTTATACTTAGTCATTAGCCTTTTCCTTCATCAAATTAAATTCCAGTTATTTAGTAGATTCTGCATCTCTTATTTGTTTGTCTGGGAACAAGTTTTATGCCCCCATATAAGTAAACACTCACCAGAAGGGCAGATCTAAGATGTTTTTTGTTCAAGGTTCTGGGGATACAAAGAAAAATCAAACACTATCTGATCTCACATAGTTTATTCTACTTGACAGATACTGCATGTATAAACACAGATGATATTTCAATAGAAAACAACAAGGGTGCGGAGCCAAGATAGTCACATAGAAGCAGAAAAAATGCTGCAGCTCACATATAGCCACCTCAAATAAAAATAAAATATTACTCTAAACAAATTTTATGGCTTCAAAACTCACACAAAAGTAGAGAAAAACATATCCCACTGAAGTCAGCTCAGCAGGAAGTGCTCATCATAAAACACTGGGAGCAGAAACCAGCCCAGCCTGAAACGATGACTTGTCCCTGGGGTGTCCAGGACGAGCCACAACTGGAGCTATTAGGAGAGTGGATCAGTGGCAGCTGTGGTAGTTTCCAGAATTATCAAGCCATAAGAAACAAGGACAAAGTGAAAGGTCAGTGGAACTCAGCTAAATTTGGGGGAGAAAAGCAATTTGACCAAACTTCCTCCTGGGCAAGAAAGTGACAGAGGTGGTGACCCTATAGCAACCTCCACATGGCTGAAGGTGCTTTTGGCCTACAGACTTCAGGGTGGCCAAGCCATCATTCAGAGGCTAAGTGCTCTTGTGTTAAGCAACCTGAATCAAGATCATGGTCATTTGTGGTGGTCCCGGAGTGTGTTTTCAGTGAGCCAAAGCTGGTGGGAGCTAAAGCAACCTCCTAATACCTCCGGCAGCTATGAAAACCCCAGCAATTTGGAACAGAGCTTTCCCCTCCAGAAGCACAGTTCCACAGAGCTAAAAAATTAAGCAATTGACTGGCAAAATGAGCAGACAAAGGAAGCAAAGTAAGAACAGAAATTGAACTCTAAATTCCTTCTTGGAGACAAAAAGCATCAAAGCATGTAACGGGAGGAAGAAAAGACAGTCAGAACTCCCACATCAAAAGCTTCTAAGAAAAATGAAGACTGCCTAAAAACCATAGAGCAACTTAAAAATGATTTGGAAAAACAAATAACAGAAGTGGAGGCTAAACTGGGAAGAGAAATGAGAATTATGTGAGAAAATCATGAAAAGAGAGTCAACAACCTGACTGAAGAAAATAACACATTAAAAAATAGATTAACTCAAATGGCAAAAGAGGCCCAGAAAGCCAATGAGGAGAAGAATGCCTTAAAAAAAATGAAATTTTCCAGATGGAAAAAGAATGTCAAAAGCTTTCTGAAGAGAATAATTCCTTCATAATTAAAGTGGAGGAAATGGAAGCAAATAACTTTATAAGAAATCAAGATACTATTAAAAATATCCAAACAAATGAAAAATTAGAAGGCAAAGTGAAATATCTCCTTGAAAATACAGCTGACCTGAAAAATAGATCCAGGATAGACAATTTAAAAATTATTGGACTACCTGAAAGCCATGATCAAAAGAAGAACTTAGAAAGCATCCTTCAAGAAATTCTCAAGGAAATTTCCCCTGATATTCTAGAACCAGAGGGCAAAATAGATTTTTAAAGCATTCACCAATCACCTCTTTAAAAAGATCCCCAAAAGAAAACTCCTAGGAGTGTTATAGCTAGGTTCAGGAATCCCCAGATCAAGGAGAAAAATTACAGGCTGCCAAGAGGAAAGAATTTGAATACTGTGGAAACACATTTAGGATAACCCAGGAACTGGTGGCTTCTACATTTAGGGATCAAAGGGCCTGGAATATGATATTCCAGAGATCAAGGGAGCTTGGATCAAAACCAAGAATCACCTAACCATCAAAATGGAGTATAATGGTACAGGGTAAAATATGGTCATTCAGTGAGGTGGATGACTTTCAAACGTTCTTGCTAAAAAAAAAAAAACAAAACTGAAAAGAAAATTTGACACTCAAATAAAAGAAGCATGAGAAGGTAAACATGGAAAAGAATAAGGAATTTATCAAAGTTGAACTATTTACATGCCAACACAGAACAACAATAATTGTGATTTATGAATCTTTTATCAGTATGAGGATAGGAGAAGGCAACACAAATGGGTGTGTATATGTGTGTGTATGTATGTGTGGGTATATGTGAGTATACATACACATATGTCTATGTAGGAGGTTTCATGTATGTGTATGAACACTTATCTGAATATATGTATATATGTGCTCCTAGAGGGGACAGGATCAATTGAATAGGAAGGTACAATACTCTAAAAGGTGAAATTCTGAAGACGGAGATGATCAGAATGAGAGGAGACAGGGAGAGACAGAATGGGGTTAATCATCTCATTTAGAAAAACCTGGGGATAGTTTTACAATAGAGCTGAAGAACAGGAAGGCAAAAAGGAATGGTTCATCCTTACTCTCATTGAATTTGGCTTAGGGAAGTAATGACAAACTCTAAACTGGCTACATTTCCACACAGGAGAGTAGGACAGATGGGGATGAAAGTTTGCATGATAAAGGGGAGGGCAGGGTGGAGGGGAGGGTTGCTGGAAGTACACACTTCTGTAAAGGGACAGGGACAGGGTAGAGAATAGAACAAGGGGTGGTGAGATAGGAAGGAGGGACATATAATCAGTATTTCACAATACGTCCACTGTGGAGATGTTCTGCATAATTGCACATGTACAGCCTGTATTGAATTGCTTGTCCTTCCAGTGGAGGTTGGTGATGAGGGAGGAAGGGAAAGTATCTAGAATTTAAAGTTGTATAATCAAATGTTAAAATATATGTATGTGTGCATAAATGTATGTATGTATGTATATATACATATATGGATATATAATTTTTTATTATTAACTATATTCATCTTGGAAGTCAATTATAAAGTCACTGGGATAGGGAGACCCATCCTTCCCTACCAGAAAGTCAGAGGCATGATGGGGGATGATATAGGAGAGAACAGATTGGGGAAGGGGCTATACAGTGGGATCACTGTTTTGGGGTGGTGGGTAGGGGAAAGATGGGGAGAAAATTTGTAACTCAAAATCTTGTGGAAATGAGTGATGTGAACAAGAAAAAAATAAATTTATTAATTAAAGAAAAAAAGAAAACAACAGGAAATAATGTTTCAGGGAAGAGTTTGATGAGGAAGTGACACTTGAAGTGAAAGTTGAAGTAGTTAAGGATTCAAAAAGGCAAAGATGTATCAAGAACTGCAAAAGAACCATGTGAAAATTTGAGGAAAACCTGTACAAAGGCATAGAGATGTGAAATGGAATGAAAAGTGCAGAAAACACCAAACTATCAAGTACCTGAAATTCAATAACATGAAATCAATCACTTCTACAATATTCTTGAAAAATACATATCAGGAAGCAGCTTGAAAATCTTAAGTTGGAAAAAATTGAATCATGTCTCAATGTAACATTCCATTTTGAATCAGATATATTTGTTTACAACTTATCCTTCCAAATTGTTAGAAATATCATTGCCACCATCCGTCCTGTACTTATTAAGTAAAATAAATGTGACCTCCAATGATATATTGTGCAATTTTGACTGATTCTCTCTAACATCAGCATTGCTCAAAAAGTATGGGTTCCTTAACAATGCACTTTTTGTAACCCTTGATGGTATTAACTGGCTCTAGTAGTACTGGTTTTAGCTTCTTTCTATGTAAATAAAACCTCAAGACAGCCATTTTTTAAAATTTCTGTGTAAACATATTTGAGTTGATTTGGATGATGTGCCCAGAAGTACTTTTAGTTCCACACAAAATATAATAGCATATCTGGAAATAAACTACGTAAATGTGTAGTCTAGGCACTGCTAATTAGCCAAAATGGGTCAAAAGTATATTTAACTACAGTTTATTCACTCAGAGTGTGAAACACTTCACCAAATTTGATTGAAATATGTGTCATTTAAAATTTGTATAGTATTATGTTTGCATTACATGATACCAAAGGGAAGAAAAGATGACTGCTCATTAAAATTCTGCTGGCTATGCAAAGGAAAAAAAATGTGTTCATTAAGGAGATAGTAATATTTCTCCATGAGAAATGGAAGAGATATGTTCTAGATAGTATACCTAACTTCACAAAATTAAAAGATACTATTCATCACCTGTCAGTTAGAATAAAAGACAGGAACTTTCCTTAGGCTGTTGAAATTCTTTTTTAGCATTTACATCTTTCATACCTATTAGGGGGATTAGAAAGATGACAATAGGGAGTTAGCTGTTGTAGCTCACCCTGCAGGTCATGCAGAGTATATACAGAGCAAAATAGAGCATATGAAAAAGATGGAGTCAATTATTTCCTCGCCCCAAAACCACTCTCAGCACAGAACAACAAAAAAATAAAGAATCAATCTTACTCAGAAGATTAGAACAAATAGGAGGTATGGAAACAATACATTCTTCAAGAGGTTAAATTGCTTAGAAAAGACTGAAATTATTGGGCAATACTGGAATTAAGCAATACTGGTTTTTAGACTATTTATTTGATTTTCAAAAAAAAACATTCCTCCTTTAGAAAACACTATTTTAAAAAATGCTAAGAGAATCTGCTTAACATGCCAACTATGACTGCTATAACATGCACTATCTGTTTTTGTAGTTTCTTAAATTAAGAACAATAATGTTTTGGTTTTAGCGAGATGAACCCCACTTTATCCAGTATGAATAGGATAACTTTTAGTGCTTTCTTGGCGAAAATAATACATCTGAATTAGTAAATTACCTTGAGTAAGTCACCAGAGAGATGCCATGTGCCAAACAGGTCAGACTCCTATTACCTCCCCTCAGATAGCAGTGGATATCTCAGGAGTCCATAAAAATAACAGAGATCACTTTCTCCTTCTACTATCTTGCTTAGTGATCAAACTACTTTTTTGTTCTAGCTACGAAATTTGGGGAGATTATATCCAGATCTATCTTGTTTTCCATTTTTTCACATTTTTCCAGGGCTACTATATTACCAAATAGTTTTACCAAATCACCAGTACCTCAAACTGCATTCCACTAATGCATTTCAGGCTCAACTTATCCAAAACAATGTTTTTTTCCCAAAAAAACTATACCCTTCCCATCAGAATATCCATATAACTGTCAGGGATCATACTATCCTCAAACTGAGCCAAGTGTATAACCGTGATCTCTTCCAGAACTTTTCATTCAAACTTACCCAGGACTTTTCATTAAAACATTCTTCACATTTCATTCAAACTCACCATTCCAAGATATTGCCAAGTCTTGGAATTTCTATCTTCACTGTATCTCATATCTATCTCTATATATGTAGTTGTATAAGTAGGTAAGTAGATAGCTAGCCAGGTAGATAGATAGATAGATAGATAGATAGATAGATAGATAGATAGATAGATAGATAGATGATAGATAGAGAGACAGAGAGAGAGAAAGAAAGAAAGAAAGAAAGAAAGAAAGAAACAAAGAAACAAAGAAAGAGAGAGAGATACATTTCTTCAATTTATTCTTCATTCATGATTATATTTCACATTCACATCACCTGACATTTGGGCTTCCATTAGAGCCCTCTAGTTGGTTTCCTTAGTTTGTTTCTCTAGTTTCTACCTACATTACTAAATCCTTTATCCTGTTGTCATAATAATACTTCTAAAACAAAGATATAACAACATAATCTCAATTCCCAGTGAACTGAAATTAATCCATATTATATTTGGAATCAAATAAAGAGTCATTATTTTTTTTTTACTTTCAAAGTCATTTACAACTTAACCAATCTCTCTGATCCAGCATCATAACTACTCAGTTCAAAACTCGTTGACTGATTGACTAAAGAACTTCATTATCTATTTTATTTTTTTTCAAAATGCAATTTTTGATAATTAGTTTTATAATCAAATTTGTCCTCCAATATTATTATACCTCCCTGCAATTACTTATCTATTTTTGAATTATTTGAATTTTTGGATTCTGTTATCTTTTTCCTCTCCCTAATAATTTTGTAATTACTTTGGTCAAATTATATACAGTATATCCTAGGTGATTTGATTGACAGAGTGCTAAATCTTTAGATATATGTATTGTCATAATTTTTATTAGATTATGGAAATTCAGTCATGAATTGTGTACAGTAGCAGGTTAATTTTCAGATATTATACAAAAAATAAATTTTCCTTTTGGCTTTTACAATAATATGTGGTAATAATTATAATTCTTTTGGTGAACGATTTTGTATTTTGTTTTTTGCTAATGTTTGATAAATAGTTATGCTAATTAACAATTCCTTTATTCTCTAGGGTTTTCTATGTAAACTATTTGCAGATAAGTATAATTTAAACCTATCTTTGCCACTAATTAGACACATAATTTTATGATATCAAATAATTAGAATCGCTATTATGCCAAATCCTGAATTTTTATTGTTACATTTTCTCACTATGATCATTATCTTTAAAGAAAGCATTTTAAATCAAATATTTGACTAACTCAGCAAATAATTATTTATTACATGGATCAAACTACATTTCATATTTCCTTTGCATATTAATGTATCTTACATGAACATCTTTGAATAAGGAATTTAATGTTTCAGCCTGGGACACTGAGAAATTGCTTTATTCCATTTCACATATTCAGAAAGTCAGAGGGTATCCATATAGTTAATATGTCAGTCTGTCATTTCCAAACTTTGTAATGAATTCGGTTTTTTAAAATGAGGCAAAGTATGGGCTCTTAAAATATATATCATGAAGGAGGAAACCCCCAGGGTTAGTGACCAAGACAGAAACAATTTTTATTTTCCTTCATTCTGAATCAAACAGGTCCCAAAGGGTGACCAAGTAAGGCTTGGTCTGTAACTGGAGTAATCTGGGATTAAGATTGGTTTTTAAGAGAAAGAAAACAAAACATAACAAAAAAATTTAAGAGACTGAAAATTTCATTTCCTTTGGACAAAGCACCTGTAAGTTAAGCTTTAATCAGTGAATGGGCACTGCTTCAGTCAAATTGAGCCCTATTAAAGATTTTAGCTTGAAAAGACTGGAGGTCCCCTTTTGCATCCTGGGCCATCTGCAGTTGTCCTGATCCATATCTGGACACTCAACCCAAATAGCTCTGGAGGAGAAATGGATGCTAGTAACTTTGCATAGTCCTTCATCACTTAAATCTGATTCATTTTTATGTTATGGCATCATCTCCCCAACGTCATGGTCCTCTTTAAGAATGAAGACCAAACAAGTGAAACAAAGGAAGCAATAAACAACTTCATGATACATTATGTTTTGTTTTGTTTTTTTTTTTACCACATGATAACTCTGCAAGGGACTTTATCTTATAATCACATTTCTTTTATTCAAGGAAATTGTTACATATTGTATTGATTACGCTTTTGGTAATATAAGTGAGTATATTACACCAACAGTACTGCTTATCGTCATAGGGTTTGTAGCTTTTCTAATCAATCTTGTTATTTTACAATTATAGCTACTGCTTTCAGACTTACTTCTTTTCTTTGACTTTTATGATTCTTTTTCTTATTCTTTCCCTTGTTTATACCCTCCTTTTCATCTTCCTCCTTCTCCTCTTCCTTCCTCCTTGTTGTTATTGTGCTGGTGGTGTTCTCCCTTGTTTTTGGTGTTGTTCTTCCTTTTTGTTGCACATTATTTTTGTTCTTTTTCAAGTTATTCTTTGTTGTGGTTGTTATTGTTTTCATTATTGTTGTTCCTTTTCTTCTTCTTCCTCTTCTTTTTTTTCTTCTCCTCCTTCCTCCTCCTTCTCCTTGTTATTTTTGTGTTGTTGTTCTCCCTGGTTGGTGTTTTACTTCGTTATTATTGTATTTTGTTTCTGT
Organism: Pseudocheirus occidentalis; assembly: GCA_028646575.1. Taxonomy (NCBI): domain Eukaryota; kingdom Metazoa; phylum Chordata; class Mammalia; order Diprotodontia; family Pseudocheiridae; genus Pseudocheirus; species Pseudocheirus occidentalis. Next base: position 231,535,072 of record CM053593.1, on the reverse strand, counting down.
TTTTCTTGTTGTTCATTATGTTGTTGTTTGCTTCTTCTTCCTCCTCCTCCTCTTTGTTGTTATTGTGTTTTTGTTCTTGTTCTCCCTTGTTGCTGTCATTCTTCTTAGTTATTGTTGTTTTTCCTGTTCTTTTTCATCATTGGTGTTGCTGCTGCTGCTGTTCTTGTTCATATTCTTGTTTTTATTCTTGGCATATTGTTGTTGTTATTGTTGTTGTTGTTATTGTCTTCCTCCTTCTCCTCCTCCTCCTCCTCCTCCTCCTCTTCCACTGATATCCATATAGTAAGAAGCAACACTTGCTTTGGAACACAGGTTCTTTGCTTCATAATCAATCTTTCTACTATATAACATTGTACTCTGATTTTATGGTGAGGTACATGACTTCATTGATGTTTCTCTATTAACTACTGAAATTCATAAACTTAACAAATGTATTTCTGATGTGATTACCTTGAGGTTTTTCTCAGCTCGCATATTATAAATTAAAATATATTGTTTCCAATAATGCCAACTTTCTATTTTCAGTACTTTGTCTTTATAAGCTAAATATAACAGTTCATGGTTTTTGTTTATTTTTATCTGGGATATAAAATTTTCTTAAAATTTTCTATATATTTTACCTTCAGAACTAATCACTTTTGTAATTTTTATTGCTTTGGAAATATTTACAAGTATCTCAACTATTTATATAGTTTATCATATCCATAATTAGTTTTTCTTTTATCTTTCCACTTTAGAGTGCAGATTCTTTTATCTTATTTATCCCATTGCTTTATTAATACTTCTGATAGGTTTAAATAAAAATTATATTGTGTATCTTTTTTAAATTATAATTTAAACCCCCTAACTTTTAAGTCATTTTTCATCCTGATATTTTATTTTTATTTTTATCATTTACATACTTCCCTTTAAGTTTCTGTATCATATTAGCATTATACCAGTCCAGTACCTGTATTATTCATGGATTTCCATGGATTTGTCTGATAATATCAATTCCATTTTGTGATATTCAAATTGTTGTTGTGGACTATGGTGTTATTTCCTTCATCTTCTGTTTCATTACTAGCTTTCTGTGAGGATTTCCTTCTGTTCTCTCTCTCTCTCTCTCTCTCTCTCTCTCTCTCTCTCTCTCTCTCTCTCTCTCTCTGTGTGTGTGTGTGTGTGTGTGTGTGTGTGTGTTATTTGACTGTGCTTTGTACATTTCAAGTTCTTCATGATTGTACAGAAGTAAGCTTCATTTTGGTGCTGAATCCCTAAGTATTTTTTGCTAATATTTTTGCCAAGTATTTTAAGTGTTTTTGCTAATTTGTTCTACATTCAAATAAAAAGTTAAACCAGTTATTATTAGGTAAGATAAAGGATACATTGCCAAAAAGATTTAGCTTGAAGTCAGGAAGACCTGAGGTAAATCTGGTCACAGACCCTTAATACTTATGTGATCTTGGATACGACACTTCACCCTTATTTGCTGTACTTAACATTGTAAAATGTGGAAAAGGGTAGCTTTATGCAGCAGGGTATAGAATGCTGGGTTAGGTGTCAGAAAGAAATTGAGTTTCAATACAACTTACTAGGTGTGTGTTCCTTAAGTCAAGTCACTTAACCATCTTGGCCTCAGTTTCCTCCTCTGTAAAATGACCTGGAGAATGAAATGGTAAGCTACTCCAGCATCTTTGCCAAGAAAACCCCAAAGGGGTCACAAAAAGTATGACATAAAGGAACAATAACAACAATGGAAGATAATAATAAAGCTAATCTCCCAGGATTATAGTGAGGATGAAATGAGATGATCTTTATAAAGCACTTAACACAGTGTTAGACACATGACACCTTACCATACTATTACTATAGTATTAATCTTTTATAGTAATTAAATAAGAGAGGGGATGAAATTGATCCCGCCTTAGTAAAACTTTATTGTATGTTGTTTATGTAGAGTCTATAGAAGATGATTCTTAGGAGTGATTCGAGTTCCCTAGAAGGAAGAAATGGCAGAAATATAAAACAATGATTCTTTATTAGGGAGAGAAACAGTCTTCTGGTGATTTTTTTTTACAGTAGTGTGAAGACAGAGAGAAATATTCATGAAGTCATAGAACCCTTTGAGGTAATGAAATTTTTTGGCTAAATCATACTTGTTTCCCATGCATAAAATGCACATATGCACTAATATCCATTGAGTAATTAACTACAATTTATATCGTTTTCATCAAGATGTTCTAAACTTATGGCTATAATATTAGATTGCTATATGTTTCCTGAAATTTATTTCATTTCTAGATACTTTAAGGGTAGTTGGTTTGTTCATATTTTCCCAAATTTTATACTCTTCACTGTTGACTGTAAATTCCCCACTAGATACATGGACATTTTGGAGACCATATCCTGGTACATCCAAGTCACATCTGTCTTGTCTTGATCTCTGGTTTTCTTAGCGGTCTTTACCACTACATTGAATAGTCTGGGGAAGTAAGGAAAAAGAAGAGATGTAGAGAAAAAGAAAGTAGTGGAGGGAGGGCAAAGGAGGGAAAAGGAGAGAGAGGGAGATCAGGGGAAGGGGAAGAGAGAAAAGGAAGAGAAGAAAAAAGGAAAGGGTAAGGAGTGCTATATACTTCAGTAATCTGTAACATTGAATATTCATAGTAAAACAAATTTCTTATTATTGTCTTCACTGATGCAAACATTTTTAAGTAGCAAAATCAAAATAATTATGATGTCATCTTTTTCTTTCAAAAAAAGGCATAGTATGTATTTAAGGAACCTGTATATATGTATTATACAGACATACAAATATGTCTATATGTAGGTGTGTATTGAGTTGAGAGGAGATTGTGCCTGTGAATTTGGAAGATACAGCTGAAATTGTGGAAATCATAATATTAGCATCCTATAAAGTTTTGTTTAGCACACTATTGAAGAAGCAGTAGTGATGAAGTGTTCACTCCCAAAACTTTGTTCACCTTTGAAAGTAGTCCTCCATCTCAGTTTTCTCTCCCTTTTATTAGTTTTTTACCTTTGTCTCAGTCTCCAACATCCATTGCCTCACAATTTCACATACCTTTTCAAAGATGAAGATTCCAGAAAATCAGGAAAAACTTCAGCTAGTACATGTTTTGATTTATTATACTTCCATAAAAAGAGGCAAGTGATACTTACTAGAGGCAAGAGTGTTTGCTGCTTTTAAGTTTCATTTCATTGACTTAGTTTGACATTTTACATCTACCTTCTTGGAGCTTTTGATACTATTTTTTTTTCAAATTCTAAAATCCTCTCATGTGCCTAAGTTTTTCTTGATTTATCAAAGATCTTACAGTTTGCATATAAACCCCTAAATACTTTCAGATGGAAGCAATATTGTTTTTACATAATAACCTCATCGTCTGGAGGGAATGACTAGATTACAGTTCTAATTAATTAAGAAGTACACGCATAGGAAAAAATCTTATTTAAATGTTAACCATTATATAAAATCCTATATGCAATGAAGCTTCATATAAAATATATGAAAATTGTTTAAAATCCATGAAAAGTGGAAGATGAGGCATTTGAGCTAATGACTTCTTCCAGGGTGGAGTTAAGAAGGTGACATAGAAACAAAAATTCTGTGAGATCCCTCCAATACCACCTCAAATACTTATAAAACATGACTCTAAACAAATTTTAGAGCTCTAGACTCCACAAAAATGATGGAATAACAAAGATTCCACCGAAGGCGGCATGGCAGGCAGTCATCACACTGCACTAGAAGCATAGCCCAGGCCTATGTGGTTTCAGCCCCAGGGTTTATAGGAGAAGGAGTAGCTGTAGCATTCAGGAGAGGGGATCATCGGCAGCTGTGGTAATTTCCAGAATCATGATCACACAAGAGCCAAAGACAAAGAGAAAAAGTGAGTGAAACTGGTCTAAATTTGGGATATATGGTCCTGCTGAACTCTCTCCAGAGCTAGAAGTAGTCTGAAGGAGCAGCCCTGTAGCCACCTCCATGTGTCTGCTTCAGAAGCTCCTGGCATACAGATTTCAGAGGGACCAAGCAAGCATTCAGAGGCTAAGTGCTCATGCCTTGAGCTTTCTGGAGCAGATTGTGGTCTTGGGTGGTGGTGCTGAGGTGTGTTTTTAGTGAGCCAAAGGTGGTGGGGGCTTCAAAAATTAGTTCCTACAACTGCGGAAACCCCAGTGATTTGGGACAGAGGTCTTACCTCTAAAAGCACAGTTTTGCTACTGAGCAAAAAAGCCAAGTAATTGACTGGCAATATGAGCAGGCAAAGGAAGCAAAGCGATCCCAGCAATCAAACTTTAGATTCCTTTTTTGGGGACAAAAAGACCAAAGAATGGAACAGGAGGAACACAACACAGTCAGAAATTCCAAACCAAAAGGTCACAAAAATATATATGAAGTGGATAAAGACCATAGAAGAGCTTTAAAAGGATTTTAAAAAGCAAATAAGAAAAGTGGAGGAAAAATTGGGAAGAGAAATGAATATGTTGCAAGAAAATCATGATAAGAGAGTCAACAACCTGACTGAAGAAAATCATACCCTAAAAAATAGACTGACTCTAATGGCAAAGGAGGCCCAAAAAGCTAATGACCTTAAGACTGCCTTAAAAAGTTGAATTTGCCAGATGGAAAAAGAATCTCAAGAACTCCCTGAAAAGAATAATTCCTTCAGAATTAGAGTGGAGAAAATGGAAGCTAATGGCTTTATGAGAAGCCAAGATACTATTAAACAGATCCAAAAAAATGAAAAAAAATACAATGCAAACTGAAATATCTCCTTTAAAAAAACACAGACATGGAAAATAGATCCAGGATCAAAAAATTATTGGTCTACCTGATAGCCATGACCAAAAAAGAGAACATAGAAATCATCCTTCAAGAAATTCTCAAGGAAAACTTCCCTGATATTTTAGAACCAGCAACCAAAACAGAACTTGAAAGAATGCACCAATAACCTCTTGAAAAAAGACCCGCAAAAGAAAACTCCTAGGAATGTAATAGCCAGGTTCCAGAGTTCCCAGATCATAGAGAAAATATTAAAAGCTGTCAGCAAGAAACAGTTTCAATACTGTGGAAGCCCAATCTAGGGTTCCAGCAGGATCCAGCAGCTTTTACATCAAGGGACAAAATGACCTGGAATATTATATTCCAGAGATCAAGGGAACTAGGATTACCACCAAGAATCACCTACCCAGCAAAATTGAGTGTAATGTTTCAGGGAAAAATATGATCATTCAGTGAGGTAGGAGACTTTCAAACATTTTTGCTGAAAAAAAAAACAGAACTAAAAAGAAAATTTGACACTCAAATACAAGAAGCATGAAATGTTAAAAATGGAAAAGAAATCATAAGGAACTTATCAAAGTTTATCAATTTACATGCCAACATAGAAAAACAATAATTGCAATTTATGAAAATTTTCTCAGTATGAGGACAGGTGAAGGGAATACAAATATATATATATATACTCATACATACCCATATACATATACATACACATATGTGTATATAGGAGGGTATATATGCATATGAATACATATGTGAGTGCAGGTATTTATGTGTATGTGCAGAGAGGGCACAGGATCAATTGAATAGGAAGGGCATTTAAAATGTAATTTTAAAAGGCATAATTAAGAGGTGGGGGAATAGAATGAGAGGAGATATGGAGAGACATAATGGAGTTAATCATCTCATATAGAAGAGACAAGGGATAACTGTTACAATGGAGGGGAAGAATAGGGAGGCAAAAGGGAATGCGTCTCCCTTATTCTCATTCATTTTGGCTTAGGGAGAGAATGAGATGCACTCTAAAGTGGGTGTCTTGCCCTACAGGAGATTAGGTGGATATGGATGAGAGGGAGGAGGATGGAGGGGAGGAAATGGTGGGGGTAGGGATGTTAGAAACACACTTCAGTGAAGGGAAGAGGGACAAAGTAGGGAATAGAACACAATGGGGTGGGATAGGAAGAAATATAATATTGTCAGTGTTACACAATATGTTCGTTGTGGAGATTTTCTGCATATATATAAGTTATTTTCTTGATCATGCCTTTCAGGCAGACCAATAATTTTTAAATTGTCTCTCCTGGATCTATTTTCCAGGGCACTTGTTTTTTCAAGGAGATATTCCACATTACCTTCTAATTTTTCATTTGTTTGTATCTGTTTAATAGTATCGATTTCTCATAAAGATGTTTGCTTCCATTTTCTCCACTCTACTTTTGAAAAATTTTTCTCTTCAGAATGCTTTTGAGATTCATTTTTCCATTTGGCAAATTCGACTTTTTAAGGCATTTTTCTCCTCATTGGCTTTTCAGGACTCTTTTTCCATCTGAGTTGATTTTTTTTTATGGTGTTATTCTCTTCAATCAGTTTGTTGACTCTTTCTTGCATCATTCTCATTTATCTTCTCAATTTTTCCTCCACTTCCCTTATTTGCTTTACAAATTCCTTTTCAAGTTGATCTGTGGCTTGTAGGCAATCTTCATGTTTCTTGGAAGCATTTGATGTGGGAGTTCTGACTGTGTTGTCTTCTTCCCTCTCCATACTTTGATAATTTTTGTCCCTGAAAAAGGATTCTAGAGTTTGATGACTGTTCTTACTTTGCTTCCTTTTCCTCATGTTGGCCAGTAAATAAATTGCTTGATTTTTTTTAGCTCTGTGGAACTCTGCTTCCAAGGGGGAAAGCTCTGTCCCAAATTGCTGGGGTTTTCACAGCTGCTGGAGCTATTAGGTGGGTGCTGCAGCTCCCCAGGACCACCACCCAAGACCACAATCTGGATCCAGGCCACTTAACACAAGAACCTTTGGCCTTTTATCAATCTCTTTGGCCCCCCCTGTGATCTTCAGCTCCCAAACTGCTGAAATGAGCCACTCCTCCCGAGCTGCCTTCAGCAAGTAATATGTTTTCTTTATTTTTGTGGGTTTGGGAGCCCTAACAGTGGTTTTGAGTCATATTTTATGGGTATATAAGGTGGCTGTGTGGGAGCTGTGAAACTTGGCTGCTTCTATGCTGCCATCTTGGCTCTGCCCCCTATCAGTGGTTGTGGGACTATACTGATGATTTGTGTTGATTTTTCAGACTTTGTGGGTCTGTGTTGATTTCACAGGCAGAAAGTGAACTGATGATGGTGCTGGCAATGTGTATGAATGTTGTTGTTACTCTATTGAACTTTGTTTTTCCTGAAACAGAAACTGTGAAAGGTTTGAGGTGAAATGGTCACTGTAAGCTTCAATATGTAACAGTAACTGGATGAGGAACTGGAAAAGGGTCTGGACAAGGAGCTGAGCAAATAGCTGAGAGCTACCTACCTGTGAATCCAGTTGACAGTTGGGTGATTTCAGGCAGGAACTGGAAGCATGGAAGTCTAGCCATGAAATTTGGGACCCAGCCTTAAGCCAAGATGAAAGAACCTTTCTTTGGATAAGATGACTGACAAGATCATGATTTACAGTGACCTGGGGGAAGGGGGGAGAACTTTGTACTTTGTACCTTGCATCCCTTAAGGATGATTGGAAACTAGTTTCCAATAAAGAAGAAAGAAGACTTTCTGACTGAAGAGATTAAGACAATGTGACTTGGCGAGTGGGAGATCTTTGTACTTTGTATCCTAAATGATATCTTGTTTAAAACTATGTGGCCACTTTGGTGATAAGTTGTTATGTGATATCATTTTGGATGCTGTATTTTGGTTTCTGTGAACATTTTGCTTTACTTTACTTCAGAATAAATAGAAAGTTCACTATACTATGTGATCAGAACCTTAGAGTAATTCTTAGCAACAGTGCTCTAGAGAGTTGCTGGCACTTGATTTTACACTAAACTGAAGCTACCTTGTTTGTGACAAATGGGTGGACATTTTGCAGTGACAGTTTACTTTTTTCTACATAAGAATTGATCCCCCCCTCAAAAATAAAAGAATTGCTTCCCTAGATGTGGCCTGGGTTGAAAGCAGAATTTCATTATTTTGGAGTGTGCTATCATTCTCAGAGCTACTGTACTTATCTGCCTATCGGGCTGAATTGGTTAACAGTTTTCACTGGTGTTGCTGAGGGAAGTGAATTCTTGGGCCAGGTTTGGAAAAGTCTGTTAGTTGGGAGACAGAGAGAGAGAGAGAGAGAGAGAGAGAGAGAGAGAGAGAGAGAGAGAGAGAATGTCATGCAACACATAAACTTGTGGTTATGATTAGGGATATTAAACTGACTTGTTAAAGTTCTCTTGTTTCTTTTGTCCTTCCTCATGTGTGTGTGTCATTGTCCTTCAAAACTAGCTAATTATTATTACTAATATTATATTTTAAGATTGGCAGAGCATTTAAAAAATATTTCTTTTTAGACTCACAAATATCCTTTAAAGTAGGTACTATTATTACACCTATTTCATATATGCGGATACTGAACCAGGTATAATTTAAATACCTTTCTCTCGGTCACACAAATAGTATGTATCAGAGGATGGGTTTGAACTCAGCTCCCCCTCCAGGAGGACCTTCTATCCATTCTTCTACATAGTTGTGTCTAAAGCAAATGCTCAGAATGTATCAGGTAGTATTTACGTGAAGATGAAACTGATTATAAATATATACATAACAAATAAATCTTAAAGAGGGTATGACACTCCTGAATTTAAGTGATGAGAGACTACAGGACAATGGTCTGACAGAATTGTAGGAGAATGATGGAATAGATATAAGTTTACCAATTAATAATAGAATTACCAATCCCAGAAAGAGCAAAATCTGTCCAGTCAGATAACTCTTTAAGTGTTTGGGAATATTTCAACAGAGTATAATTATATCTAGACCAGAGTAGCAATGTTTTTCCACTTATAATAGGTTGCTCATTTGCATTCTGATGGTGATGTTATCCTTAAACTCTGGACTTTCCTCCATTCATTGCAGTTTTAAAAGTTCCCAGGCTTCCTCTCTTATGTTCCTTCAGTTCCTCTTCCTACTGTGAGGGGGGAAAATAAAGTAAAACCAAACCAAACAACAGGAGCAAAACTATACTTCCCATTAATGCTTTTGTTAAAGCACTACACATATGCTTAATTTTAAAAAAATACAGAGACTTTCTGTCTTAAAATTGTAATTTGTTCCGATTTCTGGACTCAACTCACCTACCTAGTTAGCAAGGTAATTTTATGAATAGGTAGTATAAGATACTATAGAGGAAGATATCAAAAGAGGACCCTAGAAGTCATAATCTATAACATAAATTAAGGGAGCATAACAGTTTTTATAAACTGTCTCAATAATTAGGGTAGCGCATGAGCCACAGGCAACTGCTTCATAAATTACCTGAGATCACATTCTGAGACAATGTGCTTAATTAAAGTCAGTTAGACCCTAATGTAATGACCTCCTAGTCCTGCTAACTAATATTGGTCTTTAAAATTCAGATAAGCTCCAGATATGTTCAGTAAAACCAGGAAAATGACACAAAGGCATGATATAAATGGGGGAATTTAAGAATTTTGCTCATGACTTTGAGATGATGTTGATATGTTACATGGTCAGTGGAGTCATGGAAGAATCAGGGAAGCAAAGAGGATGTAAGGAGAGAGAACATTCCAACATGGGGAGAGCCAAGGAAAAGGCAGAGATACTGGACAAACATATTATGAGCAATTATTTTCTAAATCAAAGGACATACATGTACCATTAGTTATTTTAAAAATTTGAGGGAGACACAAGTCTAATAAACAAGCATAGTATGTGTTCAGAAAGGACTAGTACTTCTGGTATGATGGCTACTTTTCAAAGATGCTAATCCATCTTTGCGGTCCATCTGCCACCCAATTCTCACCTGTGTCTCTAAGATACTATTGTATGCACAACAGCCACATCCTGGTATGGTTGGAGGATACCAGGTGGAGGGTATTCAAAAGGCTTCAAACCTCTTTATGAGTTAAAGTTTTGTTCATCCCAAGCTTGTGAAGACTTCCTCAGGTAGCTAGGTGGTGCAGTGAGTAGAGCCTTAGAGACAGGAGGACCTGAATTCAAATCCGGCCTCAGATTCTTGACACAAAACTAGCTGTGTGACCTTGGATAAGTCACTTAACCCCAATTGGCCTCCAAAAAGTAAAAAATAAAAACAACAACAACAAAAAAGACTTCCCTGGTTTAATAGATGAATGTGAACAATTTGTCGCAAGTAACATGCTCTGAATTTTACAGATACTAAGCTTTACAGCAAGAATCCAAATCCAGAATTTCTATCTCCAAATTCAGTGCATTTTCATCTTGTCAGATACAGAAAGTGTGATGATCTTGTTGTGTTTGTATTTATTGTGTACACTACTTTTGTAAAGCTATATATTATTTATAATAGCTTTTTTGCTGATATTCTTGATTTTTTCAAAACAACCAATCAGCATATCTTTAGATATATTTTAATTTCTTCTTTGAAAGTATTTATTCATTTATTTTTTTTAATATCTTGTTACTATAAGTTGAATTTCTAGAATGGAAAGTCAGACTAGCAGAGCAGATAGAGTTTCAATAAGGCACAGGTTCAAATATTGCTCCCTGTACTTGCCAGCAACATGGCCAGGAATAAACCTTTCACTTCATTTAAATTTCTTTTATTTAAAAAAAGGAATTTTATCTATATGTGCTCAAAGATCCTACCCATCTCTAAAAGAGGCATCAGAGCCACCCTCTTTTTATTTTTATTTTTTTAAGTTAACAAACAGAAATAAAATGTATTTGTTCCATGACAAATAACTATTTTTTTTATAAAAGCGATTCCTTTCAGATACTCTGATTAACTTTTAAGTGACATTAAAAAAAGCTTCAGCATCCTTTTTAATACCAATATTTTGCACAATTTAGATATAGCTACTGAAGTAAGTTTTAGCAGTAACACACACACACACACACACACACAGAAGAAAGAAAGAAAAGAAGAAAAAGAAAAGTAACCCACCGAGAAGCTTATGTATCTAGGAAGGTTTGATTAGTTTCAGTTTTTAAAATTACATCCAGAATTTGAATTGCCCTAATTGTCATGCAAATCAATTACCTATTGTTGGACTCCAAGTATTTTGTAAGCAAAATTGATCTAATAAACATAACACCCAATGATTGGATTGTTTGTAAAGAATATGCTATATAATACTAGGTTTAGAATTGGAAGTTTCCAATTAAGCTACAACTTTATATATTTGGTTCCACTGATTAAAAATGCAGTTTTAAAAAGTCTGCTTCTATAGCTGTGACAGCCTGCTCTGCTGTTGCAGCTTCGCCGCTCTCCGGGGCCATGGAGATGAAAAGACCACATTCGTTGAGGGTCCTGGTGGACAAGGAGGGTGTGTTGGCCGACTTTGAAGGCGGCTTCCTGTGAGGCTTTCGTCTCCACTTCCCCCAGGAGCCCTACGTGGACCTGGAGGAGTGGAGAGGTTTCTTGGTCTGGGACCAGTACCGAGTCCTGCGTCCTGACCCCGCGGAGAAAGTGGCGAGCGTTTATGAAGCACCTGGGTTTTTCCTAGAGTTGGAGCCCGAGCCTTGGAAGCCTTGCAGGAAATAAAATGCATGAAGGATACTAAAGTCTTCATTTGCACAAGCCTCCTGCAGAAGTACAATTACTGCATTAGTGAGAAGACTGGACTCTGTTGGTACCACTGAGTGGACAAGTACTAGGTCCCGAGTTTGTGGAATGAATGATCCTGACCAGGGATAAGACTATAGTTTCCAGGGACCTGCTCATTGATGATAAGGATACTATTTAAGGCCAAGAGGAGAACCCAAGCTGGGAGCACATCTTCTTTACTTGTTGCCACAACTAATTCCTGGACCCATTCCCCTCCAAAAGAAGGCTTAAATCCTGGAGTGTCAACTGGAGAACCATCTTAGATAATAAGCGGAAAGTAACCTTAAAACAGGACTGAAAGGGCGTCCAACGTAGGAACAAATAGAGCTATGTAAGCCACATCAGCCCATGTAGTGACTTCCAAAGTGAGAGGAGTGAGGGGAGGGAAGCTGAACTAGGTCAGGGAACAGATTTATAGTCCAGGGGTAACTTCCCCAGCTCAGACCCACTCAACCATCAAATACTTCCAGAAATAACTGTACCGTCATCACAGTAACCACGTGGGACTGTGGCTTTTGTTAATTGTTAATAAAAAATTTTGACTGAAAAAAAAGTCTGCATCTGTGGTAAATTTCTAGAATTAAATTACAAACACAAAGCATTGTCTTGTAAATATGGTACTGCTGAAGATGTATTTGTTGGAGATTAAATGCTAAGAACAATCAAACTGTCAAAATTCTTACCTTTCAAAACATTAAGTTTGTATGAAGCAAAATTTTAAAAACCAACATTTGCTTTTAATGTCTCAAAAACATTTCAGTACCAGTTGAAGTGCTAAAATGTAAACCGTAAAGTTACACCTCTCCACTTTACGAACTCAACATAGAACCAATTACTAAGTGAATATCCAAGAAAATCCAAATATCTCCATGCAAAATAAACACAACATACTAAGAAAATGAACACAACTTGCACAGAAAGTTTTGCAATAAGTTGTCAAAAAATTCAGAATTAACTTTCCATTATAGTGGAAACCAGGAACTCTCTGTATTTTCCTAAAACCCCAAAACAGTAATTATTGTCCACAACACAACTCAGTCTTTCTGGGTTAAACAAACAGGACACCACTGTATGCTTCGGTCCACAGATTTCTTTTTTTGGCCATTCCCGGAGGACTGTTTGACCTCATGGACAGAGCACTCTGTCTGCTGGACTTCAGCTCCTGGGTCCACTTCACTGCAGTGATAATTCACAGCTGTATAAGCTGGCAGTATAACATAATTCCTTTGTTCACCAGCAACCTATTGTGGAGGTATCTGATAGTTATAAATAGATAGTTGATATCCAGTGATGAGTTGGACTGGTGAATTGGAGTAAGGAGGATATGCCTGCACATACTGAGTGATGGGGTTCATCATAGCTGGAGGCTGCATCTACGTCTGTGTTTGGATTACTCCAGACACCATGAAACTGTGGTGCTGGTGGAGGGTTAAAAACTAAAGGACTTGGGTGCAAGTGACAGTTACATAAATTTTGTTTCCTGATTGCCAATCCAAGTTTCAACTTTTTACCATGGAAATTTATCTGTGATTCTACCATTTCCTGCACATCCACATTATTATAAAACGAAACAAATCTATAGCCTTTGGACACAACAGTTCGATCAGTGATTATCTTCACTTCTTTCACGGAAACCATATCTAGCAAAGAAGCTTCTAATTTCTGTTTTATCCATCCTAACATCAATTCCATCAACAAAGACTCTATTTGGCATGATTTTTCCTTCTGGTAAAATATATACTTGACTGGCTGTGGCTGATGATATTTGGGTGCTGGTTTCTCTTGAGATGGTTGAATTTGGAGTGTCAGGATTTGCAGCAGACATGATTTCGGCCGGCGACACCTGCGGCTGCTCCATAATGATAACAGCCCACGTCGTGTGGGGTCTTGTGTGCTGAGGCCGGGGGAGATTAAAGCCCAGCCCGTCGAGTCCGGTCCGCTGCGTCCCTGGCTCGCGCTCCCTTTACCGCCTGCCCTAGAAGAACCCGACGCCGGCCCTCGGGCAGCGAAAGAGCCGAGTCCCCGACCCTGTCCCAGGCAGGGAGCTCCTCCCTGCCCCTGTCCTTGTATGTATTATTTCCCAGTTGCATTTAATTGTATAGCTTTAAACATTGGATTCTAGCAATTCCTCCCCTGTCACCCACTCCCACTGGGAGGAGCAGCAATTCA
>CM053593.1:231503032-231520816 GCA_028646575.1 Pseudocheirus occidentalis | reverse complement strand
AGGTTGGGGGGGAGGGTTGTTTGAAGCACACACTTTTATAAAGGGACCGGGTTAAAGAAGAGAATACAACAAGTGGGGGGGGGGGTGGAATGGGAAGGAGGGAAATATACAGGTACTGGGGTATGGAGATCCATCTTGCCCTACCAGAAAGTCAGAGGGGTTATGGGGAGGATATAGGAGACAGTTGACTGGGGGAGGGTGTATACAATGGGATTGCTGTTTTGGGGTGGTGGGTAAATGGAAGATGGGGAGAAAATTTGTAAATCAAAATCTCCTGGAAATGAGTAATGTAAAATAAAAATGAACAAAAGTTAAACTGAAGTGTTTAAAAAAACGAGTCTTTACATTGTGAATCAAGGTTGTGGCTATATTCTGAAATGCTGGGAATTTAATGTCTCTTCCTGTTTCCTGAATTTAAAAAAAATATTTTTTTAAATTTTCAACATTTGTTTTTATAACACTCAGAGTTCTAATTTCCCCCTACACAAAATGGCATGAAATCTGACATAAGTTCTACACATACAAGCATATTAACTAGTTTCACAGTGTTTCCACATTTTTCATATTGTGAAAGACGAATCTGACCAAAAGGTAAAAAGCATGAGGTAGAAAAAAAGGAAAATAGTATGTTTCTGCTTTCAGACTCTGTATTTCTTTCTCTGTATATGGATAACATTTTCTATTATGAGTGTTATAGCTCCCCCCCTCTCCTCTTCCCCAACATGGCATGAGAATTGATATAAGCTCTACTTATATATTCATATTAAACATATTTTCACGTTAGTCTTTCTGTAAAGAAGGATTGGAGGTAATGGGAGGAATCATGAGAAAGAAGAACAAAACAACAACAAAAAAATAAGAGTAAGTAGCATAATTCCACTTGCATTTGGACTCCAAAGTTCTTTCTCTGAATGTGTATAGCATTTTTTCATCATTAGCCCAGTGGAATTGTTTTACAACCTTGCAATGCTGAGAAGGGCTAATTCTGTCAAGGTCAGTCATTACACAATGTAGCTGTTATTGAGTACAATGTTCCCCTGGTTCTGCTCATTTCACTCTGCACCAGTTCATATAAGTCTTTCCAGATTTTTCTGAAGTTGACCTGTTCATCATTTATTATAGTGCAAGACTAATACATTACATTCATATACTACAAATTGTTCAGCCATCCCCCAATTGATGAACATTCCCTCAATTTCTAATTCTTTGCAAATGAAAAAAAGCTGTTATAAATATTGTTAATATATTTTTGCTTAATGGATAGATCTTTTTCATTCATTAATAGGTTCATATGACCTTCTTAAGACACATGGAAACCTGTGTCACATTCGTCTGTGGTGGGAGAAGCTTGCCCAGTGAGTGGAGTAGGAATGGTGGAACAGGAAGGGTGGAGGAGAGAATAGAGGAGGTTGATCAGAACAATTAGGGCTGAGGAAGAGAGGGGAAGCAGGTACTCAGACCTGTGAGTGTTTGTTTGTGGGAAGGGCCTAGGAGGGGAACTCTTGAGAATGGTGGTACCCACTACCTGGTTATTGTGTATAGATTTATTTGTTGCTATAGTGGATTTGGCTTTCTGGAGTTGGGATTAGGCTTTCTAGTTTTCAAATAAATACTTTGTTTTTGTCTTCCATGTGAAGAGTGTTATATCTTGTGGTACCTGTTTACACCAGCATATCCTTAGCCAACCTAGGCACTGTGAATATCATGTTGGTGCTCTTCACTCTGAAAACAGCCTATTCATATCATTTAGCTATTTATCAATTTGGAAATGATTTATATTTATATAAATTTAGCTCAGTTCAATATATATTTTATTAATGAGGCCTTTATAGGAAACACTTCCTGTAATAACTATTTTCTAGATTTCTGATTATCTCCTTATCTTGGTTGCATTGATTGACTTTGTGCAAGGACCCCTTGATTTAATATAACTAAAAATAACTCTTTTGCAATTAATAGGTTCTCTATCTCTTGTTTGGTCATATTTTCTTCTGTTCTCCACAGATCTGACAGGTAAACTGTTTCTTACTTTCCTAATTTGCTTATGTTATCATACTTTATGTCTAAATCATATACCAGTTTTCAACTTATCTTGGTATATGGTTTAAGATGTTGGTCTATGCATAGTTTCTTCAATACTATTTTATAATTTTCTCAACAGTTTTCATCAAATAGTGTGTACTTACCCCAGAAGCTAGATTTTGGGGGTTTATCAAACAGTAGATAACTATAGATATCGACTACTGTGTCTTGTGTACCTAATCTATTTCACTGACCCATCACTCTATTTCTTAGTCAGTATAAAGTACTTTTGATGACTGCATCACAATAAAATTTTAGATCTGTTACATCTAGGCCACCTCATCTTGCAATTCTTTTCATTAATTCCCTTGATATGCTGGACTTTTTGTTCTTACACTTGAATTTTGTTATTATGTTTTCTAGATCTTTAAAATACTTTTGGTGTTTTGATTCATATGGCAATGAAGAAGTAAATTAAGCAGAATATTCCTTTTATATTATATTAGCATAATTTTTAAGTTTTAAGCTTCACTGATTTATGATATTATTGTTGAAGCTATAATATATTTTAAAATATATTCTATTCAGGAATAAGTATTGGGTAATGGCATTGAAAATGTGACATGGTATTTTTAGACTTTATACAACCTTGAATATTTTGGGTCCCTATAATGCCTTTAATATCACTTGTATGAAATGAAATATATTTATGCTGCCATTGTTACTTTTCCTGCTGTTGCTGCTACTGCTGATGTTTTTTATTCCTTTTTAACATGAAATTGTTTCTGATGCTGCTGCTTTTGGTGCTGCTGGGAATTATTTCATATATAAAAACTCTAGTACGGGAGGGAATACAAGAACCAAGTTTATACACATTGACTGTAACTGACAACTTAGTTTCACAGAATCTTGAAAACTGAATGAATAGCTTACTCCCTGAAGGCAATTTTCTAGGCTAAGATTTAATAACTTTGAGGAAGACAGGAAAAAATATTATAGTTTCAACATCATGTCCCCTGTTCTGTTTACCATGTAAATGATCTTTAGGTATATGATAGTTCTTCCAGTTTTGTTAACCCGCCATCTTTTAATCATGTTAAATTTCCTCATTGATCCCCCCCCCAACAAAAACCATTTTTAAAAAGTCGCATGTAGATAGCCAGAAATAAGTGTCCAGGAATATTTTAATTTCTTTGACCCAAATAAAGTTACACAATAACTTTATGTTAAGCAGATCTTTATTATTTCTTCCATATTTAATGATATAACTAGTAAAAATAGATGCCTTTCCTTAGGTAAAGCAAACATACTTTGCTTTTTATGAAACTAGCCTCTAACAAACTAAGAATACATACACATAAGAAGCAATGTCAACTATTATTTGCATATTTGGTAAAAGAAATAAACATATTTGTATCATCACCTATAGAAGGCAAAAATGTTAAAAGAGCTGTAATATCAAACAAAATCACTTCCCTTGCATATACTTATATTACTACCTTCAGTGTGTCTATTAGTCATTGTTGAAAGAAAAACAATTAACAGAAATTGCCTTCTAAAAATGTTGAAATGAATGATGTTCTCCTTCCAGATCAATTTCAAGGTCTTTTCTCAATTTTCAATATCCATGACTTCTCTGGAGAATATTACATGGTACGTGTCTTATTTTGACTCCCAGGAGAGAAAACTGTTTGAATTTTCTGTTCTTTGAGTCAATCACTCTGCTTTAGTAGGTCATGTTTATAGAGCCTTCCTTTATTTTCTCCAGTGCAGCAGCAGTATTTTGATATTATTTGCATAAATTATTGAAAAGCTGCATTATACATGCATGCTTACACATATATTTATTTAATAGACTAAATTTGATTATTCATAAATGTTTAGATATACACACATGAACAGACATTTATGCAAACATATGTCTTTATATTGTATTTAGATAAATTATATACAAATACGTGTGTACATAATTCAAACATATACAGTGATATCTTTTAAAGATCTTTAGTATAACTAAAATGCTACTTTGTATGAGAGAAATAGCTTAGTATTACTTTAAGAGAAAAGAAATCCTTTATCAGTTTTCTTGATACTGAATATATACATGTCTAGATAGTATCAAATAACATTATAAAAATTTTCAAATAGTTTTTGAATTTTATTTCCTTCTAGGTTCATAAGTTTCCCTTCAGGTAGGTGTTTTTAATGCAATTTTTTTGGATGAAAATAAAATGAGGCTAAATAGTTTAACTCTGGTAGCACATCTAGGAAGTGTAATAAACAGGATTTGACCTTCAAATTGGAAAATCAATCCATTGTATAACATACACATATACGTCCCATTTGGGAATAAATACACATATTGAATGTGTGTGTGTTTATGTATGTGTATGTGCATACTGTTGTTGTTCAGTTATTTCTGTTGCACCCAACACTATTTTATCCAATTTGGGATCCTTGGAGTAGTTTATCATTTCCTTCTCTAGCTCCTTTTACATATGAGGAAATTGAGGCAAAGAGAGTTAAGTACCTTGCTCATGATCATCCAGCTAGTAAGTGTCTAGGCTAGATTTTAAGTCACAAAGATGAGTCATTCTGACTCCAAGCTCAGCACACAATTGTGACACTTAGCTACGGGTGCATATACTTGTGTGTCTGTACATATACACACACATATGTTCATGTCAACTGAAATTATAGTTAGATAGTAAGAAAGAAGGAGAAGGGAGAAAGAGAGAGACAGCAAGAGAGATAGAGAGTCACTAGGCTCATTGTAGTTGACTCATTTTTAAGTCAGGGGAAACCATGGAAGAAAAAAAATACAAAATGCCTAATAATCACATATTGCTTCCTCTCACAAATATGGTGATGGTGGATAGTGTGTCTGAGAATTTTTAGAGCATCTGTAAACATTATCTTGATTGTTCAAGTTTCATAAAGAAATCCATGAAAAAAAATTCCTTCTCTATAATTCTTATTTGATCTCTTTCCACTACAGAGCTTTCAAAAATAGGAGAGACTTGTATTGAATTTCTTCACTATTTTGAAAGTTTAATTCATGGTCCTCTTCCTAAGACAGAGTGAACAGAGCTGCTAGGTGTTCTTGCCTTAACCTGTGTGCATCAGGATCATGGTCTTAAGTGGTGCTTCTGAGGTAAATGACAAGTAAGACAAAGCTGGTGGGGGCTGTAGAGATGTCAGCCTCCTAATAGCTCTGGCAGTTGTGAAAACCTCTGCAATTTTGGACAAAGCTCTCCCCTCCAGAAGCAGAGGTCTACTGTGGCAAAGAATTCAAAAGTCTAATCAACTGACTGGACACCTGACCAGGCAAAGGAAGAAAAGCAGGCACAGCAATCAAACTTAAAATTCCTTTTCTGGGAGAAAAAGGATCAAAGCATGGATCAGGAGGAAGACAACAGAGTCAGTACTTCTACACCAAATCCTTCCAAAAAACATGAAGATTGGCTATAGGCCATAGAACAGTTTAAAAAGGACTTTGAAAACCAAATGAGAGAAGTGGGGGAAAAATTGGGGAGAGAAATGAGAATGATGCAATAAAATCATGATAAGAGAGTCAAAAACCAGCCTGAGGAAAATAACACCTTAAAATAGACTAACTCAAATGGCAAAAGAGGCACAAAAAGCCAATGAGGAGAAGAATGCCTTAAAAAGTTGAATTTGTGAGATGGGAAAAGAAGGTCAAAAGCTCTCTGAAGAGAATGATGCCTTCAGAACTTGAGTGGAGCAAATGGAAGCAAATGACTTTATGAGAAATCAAGATACTCTTAAACAGATCCAAACAAATGAAAACAATAGAAGGAAATGTGAAATATCTCTTTGAAAACACCACTGACCTGGAAAATCGATCCAGGAGAGACAATTTTAAAAATAGTTGACTACCTGAAAGCCATGATCAAAAAAACGAACCTAGAAGTAATCTATCAAGAAATTCTCAAGGAAAATTGCCCATATATTTCAGAACCAGAGGGCAAAATAGAAATGGAAAAAAACATCACCTTTCACCTCTTGAAATAGATCAAAACAAGAAAACTCCTAGGCATATTATAGCCAAGTTCTGGAGTTCCCAGATCAAGGAGAAAATATTACAAGCTGTCAAGAAGAAATAATTTGAATACTATGGAAACACAATCAGGATTAACATAGGATCTAGCAGCTTCTACATAAAGGGAGCAGAAGGCCTGGAATATGATAGTCTGGAGATTATAAGAGGTTGGGTTAAAATCAAGAATCACCTACGTAGCAAAATGGAGTAATGAAACCTTATTTCATGGGGATATATGTTTATTCATTGAGGTGTCAGATTTTCAAGCCTTATTAATGAAAACAAAAACAGAGCTGAATAAAAAGTTTGACATTCAAATACAAGAAGCATGAGAAGGTAAATAGGGAAAAGAAATAATAAGGGACTTATCAAAGTTGAACTATTTCCATGCCTACATGGAAAAACAATAATCATAACTTAGGATGAGGATAGTTGAAGGGAATATAAATTTATGTGTGTGCATGTGTTTGCGTGTGTGAACATATGTACACATATACATACACATATGCTTACACATGCATGTATATATGTATATTCCATGTACATACCCATATGTCTATATAGGAGAGAATATATGTGTATGAATACATATGTGAGTGTGTGTATATAGGTGTACTGGTATACATAGATAGAGGAGAGAGGATCAATTGAATAGGAAGGGATGTTTTAAAAGGTGAAATTGAGAGCTGGGAGAGGAATAGAATGAGAGGAGACAGGGAGAGTCAGAATGGGGTTAATTATCTCATATAGAAGAAGGAAGGGATAAATGTTACAATGGAGGGGAAGAACAGGAAAGCAAAAGGGAATGGTTCAACCTTACTCTCATTGAATTCATCCTAGGGAGGGAATGCCACAATCTCTAAATTCATTATTTTACCCTACAGGAGAGTAGAGGGGAAGTGAATGAAAGGGAGGATGATGGAGGAGAGGTCAGGTTTGGTGGAAGGGTTGTTAGAATAACACACTTTTGAAAATAGAAAGGGACAAAGATGAAAATAGAACAAGTCGTGGGCAAGATAGGAAGGAGGGAAATATAGTCAGTCTTTCACAAAATGTTCATTGTGGAGATATTTTTAGTAACTACACATATACAGCCTGTATTGAATTGCTTGTCTTTCCAGTAGGGATATTGGGATGTGATAAGGAAGTAAGGGAAAGAATCTAGAATTTAAAGTTTACATATATACATATACATACATAAATATATACACACATTCACACACATACATATATACACATATCCATACACACATATACATATACATATAGGTATATGTGTATATATGGTTACACACACATACATATATACACATACAGACATTTATGTGTATGTATGTTAGCACATTCACACATTCATTTACATTTATTGTTGTCATCATTATTATTATTGTTGTTGTTGTTATTATTTACATATATCTGGGAAATAAGATATAAAGGCCCTGAGGTAGGAAGATCCATCTTGCACTACGAGAGAGTCAGAGAGGTGATGGGGAAGGAAAAAGGAGAGAGCACATTGTGGAAGGGGGTATAAAGTGGGATCGCTGTTTTGGGGATGTGGATATGGGAAAGACGGGAAGAAATTTTGTAACTCTGAATCTTCTGAAAATGATTGATGTAAACAAGAAGTAAACAAAAGTTAATTTAAAAAAATTAGATCCTGGACTTTCCACCATAACCGATTATGAAACTACATGTCTTCTTTCAAGTCTCTAAATGGATTTTCTCAGTTAAATGCAATCCCTTCAGCTCACAGGCTGTCCATCTCCCTTTGCTAACCTGAGCTGAAAAATGACTCGTTGTAACCTTACTTTCATTTCTCTCACATTATTTACTCTTTTTTTTCTTTCAATCTTTGTTTGAGTTTCTATTGGCGAGTGCTGGGCTGACTGTTTCCATTGATTCTGTTTTCTATTCCAGTCTCAAAATAAATTATTGTTTAATTTTTATAGAAAGCTTATTTATTTTTATGAACATATTATGCCATGGAACAGGAGAAAGAATAAGCATTTTGAGACACTTTATCCCTTAATTACAGTATTTAAATGTATCTATTAAATCAGATAATTGTCAACTTGAAATATATTGAGAGCCTGCCCCTGAGGTGATAATTTATGATATAGGAGGGAACAGAGATAAAATTTGGAAGCAAATGGGCTTGAAAAAAAAATCCTGGAGGAGGTTAAGCCTGCCAATTTCAGGGGAAAAAAATAATTGCAGAAAGAAAATGGTTAAGCAGCAGTACTATTCATTCAAATTAGGGTTCTGTGTCCAATGTTTAACTTCAATTTACCATCAGTTGTAATGATTCATTACTTATGATACATGTAACTCCCAACAATACTTTATATGCTATCAGAATTAATTGTTCTTTTAATGTTTGATAGAATTCCCTTACAAATCCATCTTTCCCTGGAGATTGTTTCTTATGGTGTTCATTTAATACTTTCATAACTACACTGACCCATAGACATATCTTTATTCTTTGTAATATATAATATACTGCACAAAAATTAAGCATTTAATTAAGTTGATGCTGGTATATAGTAAGCTAACAATTTCTCATGACCACTTCTTTTCTCCACAATTAGACTGAAAGCTTGTGTATGATAAGGAAAAGGACAGTTTTGCAATCTATTCAGTATTGAAGTCAGTATCATATTCACTGTAATTTTTCAATAAATATTTATTGATTGATACACAAATAGTTGAACTCCAAAAATTAATTAGTTAAGACAGCATTATAATTTCCATTACAAATATTATCATTTTTCAAATTCCTTCTTTCAGAAATATTGGTTTAGTTGTAATTTTTGTGCAAATTTAGAAAGGGTAAAAAAGGCAAATGAACTAAAAATTGTTATCAGGACACTTCATTTTTTATATGATAAATGTGCAAGGATAGAATATTCCCCAAATTCTTAATACATTCTGATTAATTTGGATTACACATAGGGATATGGTAATAAGAAAATATTCTCATTCTTTGTTTTGAGTCATCACTTTATCCCAACCTGTAATGGTAATAAGAATTTGAAGATCTTCCCTGCCCCTTAATAAACATATGGTTATTTTAAGACCTTCTCCAATTTCAAGATCTTCCTGGCCCCCTAATAGACTGAGTGTAATCACATGGAGCCTGTGATTTGGAGGAGTGTGCTGAAGGGTAGTGCATACCCCCAGGAAGCTGGTAGTCAGAGTAGTTAGAGATGGAGAGAGGAGAGGTTGAACCCAGGTAGACAGTTAGACTTATGTTTGTTTGTGAAAAGGCTAATGGATGGTGTGGCTCTCTGGTGTGTTATGATCTATTAACTTCTGTGTTTCTATGATAGATTAAGTTTCCTGGTGTTGGGATTTGGTTTCCAGGTCTCTGAATAAATGTTTTGCTTCTGCCTTCTACATGGAGAGTCTGGTATATTTTGCAATTCATCACTGTGCCAGCATATTCACAGTTGCCATTGATTCTGTGAATATTATGGGGTTTTTTGCCTTTCCCCCCAAAAAAATGTCCCCAAGCTAAAAAGGGAGTCTAAATGCAACTTCATTCTTGCTTGAATTTATAAATGATTACCATTTGGAAAACATTCCCAGATAGAATAGCATCCCCTAAATTTATGGAAAAAAGTGATGTGTGTGTGTGTGTGTGTGTGTGTGTGGGAATACACATATATCTTCTCTGTTTGTCTTTGTCTCTCTTCAAATGCCTTCTTATCTGTCTTAGTTTTTACCTTTATTTTCTCTCATCTTTTCCTTACTTTCGATACAACAGAGATAAATGATTCATTGAAATATGTGAAAATAGATGGATAATTGATTGCATAGCTATTAATATGAGCCTAAGAAACAGAGAAAGATTAAAAGAGGGTCCCAAACAGTTTTCAGGGACATGCATAAATAACAGAGAGGATTAAGGCATAAAGGAAAATGAGAACACTTTCTTTACTTTCACTGACTCCTTAACTCTCTTAAGTCTGGCTTCACAGCAAATAATTCAGCTGAAACAGTACTCTAAAGTGTTCCAATAATCTCTTCATGGACAAATTCAAAGAACATTTCTTTATCCTTCTCTTTCCTGACGTCTCTGCAGCCTCTGATTCTATTGATCCCACTTTTTTCCTTCACATTTTTTTTTTACTCTCTAGGGTTTTATATATTACTTTCCCGTGTTTCTTCTTGTATTACTACCATATTCTGAATGTTCATCTAGTTACTTCTCATCAAATGTGTATATCTTCAAGGTGTTTTTCTTTTCTTTTCTTCTGCCTATATAATATTTGTCTTGGTCAACTCAAGGGCTCTGTAAATTGAATGATCATTTCTGTACAGATAAAAATCATTTTATTTACTGAGTACTAAACTCTTTCCTGAGTAGCTAGGTAGTATGGTGGATAGAACACTGATTTTGGAATCATAAAGGCTTATTTCCATGAGACTGAATCCCTTCTCAGATACTTACTAGTTGTATGACCTTGGGGAAGTCATTTAACTCTGTCTCAATTCCTTATTTTTAAAATGACTGGAGAAAGAAATCATGAATCACTCCAACATCTTTGCAAAGAAACTTCAAATATGATCACAAAAAATCTAACAAATGAGTAACAACAAAACACTCTTCTGACTTTTTGCATTGCATGTTACTCAACCCAATTTTACATCATTTCTTTTTCTATTTTGAATTGCCAAAGGAATATGATTTAATGTGACAGTCATTTTAAAGCCACCCATAACTGCCTCAGAACACGAATATATATATCAATCGAAAACTACTCAAACAGTCCAGAATACATTTAGCAGTTGTGTGTGTGTTTGTGTATTTTTATTTTCAGATTTGGCCTTCAGTATATAACTATATCATTAAAATTATTATTCTCTACTTTCTCACTCTTCTATACTCTCCCACTCCCACCTGTAATTTTCTTTTATTTTCCCTTTCCCCCTCAATCTTCCTCCATTCTTTCTTATATACTACTGTTAATTTCTATCTGTCTCCATACTTATATGTTGTGGTCCAAACTTATCATATGTATGTGATGTGGTTACACATATGAAAGAACATTCTTCTTTTTAAAGTAATATGTGTTTCTAAAAACAGTTGGTAAATTAAAATAAGGTAAATTATATTTCAATTTTCCATCATTACTCTTATTTAATTAAAACTGATAATTGCTATTTTAGAAATTGTTTGAGTATGTACACATATATACATGCATTTGCAGAAACATGTATAATACATAACACAACACATGTCATTCATGTCTACATGCATAAATGTGTATGATATAATCATGATATAAATTATTTGAAGACTGAATTCCATAAGTGGACATGGAAGACTAAGAGAGATTATATTTCATCATATTATAATTTTACAATATCAAGTGGTATAATATAAATATTTTGGGGCATATATCCTTTTTTCCTCTTATTTTGATTTCTTTGGGATAAGACCTAGCATAGTTAATACTGGATCAAGGAGTATGTTATGTTTTATTTTTAGTTCTAAATTGCTTTTTGAAATGATTTGACAAGTTAATAACTCTGACAAAAATGGATTACAATTCTTATTTGCCAAATATCCTCCACCATATAATTTTTTTTCATCATCTTAATAAATAGGGATTAGTATAGCAGAGTATTTTTTAAATTTCCTTTCTCTACCATTGAAAACATTTCTTTTTTAATTTTATGGAATCAAAATTAGTTGTTTTACTTCTTGTGATTCACTCTATCTCCTTGTTTGATTATGAATCAGTAGATCTGACAGGTAGTTTCTTCCATGTTGCTCTTTTCTTTATGAAATTCATCCTTTCATCTAAAATATTTAATTTTTTTTAGTTTATATTGGTATACATTGTAATATGTAGCATATAATTTTTTTCATCCTACTTTCCAGCTTTATGAAAAGTTTTTTTCCAAAATGTTGAAATAATGTCTCAATATTTGGGGACTTTGAGGTTTGTCAAACACTGAGTTACTGAACGTTTTTGTACTTTAATTAGTTACCTGCACCAACTCCCATTTACAGTTGCTAAGAAACCTAAAGGGATGGTGTGCCCATAAGTAAAGAATGACTGGGCAAGTTTAGCATGTGACAACAAACAAAATTATCAGGCTGGGAAAAACTATAAAAGGGATAGTTTCAGAAAAACCTGAAATGACTTGTATGGAAAGTAAAATGGGAAGATAGGTGAACTGAATGATTGTTGTTCTTGAATCATTCAAGTTTGTTTTAACTTTTAATCACACTTTGGACAATAGCATACTAATAATATGTTTTGGGGTTTTTGTGACATTTCCTCATCCAATTAAAAATTTCAGTGTATAAAGGAAAACAGAGTTTAAGTAACTTTCCCAGGTTCGTGCAGCTAGTAAGTGCATTGAACCATATTTGAATTCAGTTTTTTTTTTCCAAAAATAAAGAGGACAATACTGGGCCTGGCCCCAGGGCAGTCAGGAAAAGAAGCAGCCAAGACTACAGGAGAGAGGATCGGCAACACCTGGGAGCAATCTCCAAACCTATTAAGCGAGGCTAAGAAAAAGGTCAGTGGAATTCTGTCACTAAAGGCTAAAAAGTGAATCTGAATGAATGTAAGAGTGACAGAACCCATTAAGAGACTGAGCACAGCAAATTCCCAGCCCAGGAAAGTGCCTACTCAGGTTGGTGTAAGGAGAACTCTGAGCACAAGGGAGAAGCACCAATGTGGAGCTGAGAGCAGAGTACAGCAGACTGAGAAGAAGTCCAGTCAGCCAGCAGACTCACCCAGCCTGGCTGTCTCACCACAGGACAGAGGATCATTGAACCGGTGTGGAAAAAACTCAGGGCCAACAGCAGAGTCAGGGGCTCTCCCTGGGGCAACCTGGACTTTTAAAATTATACACTCATACTTCCAGAAGCCAAGATGGAGGAATAAAGTTTAGTGGCTCTGATACCTCCTCCCTGACCAAGAAAAGTCTGGAGTTAAATGTTCTACCCAGAGTAAAATCTTGAATTAGTGGAAACAGCTTCAAGCTTTGGCATGGCTGAGGAAAGGGGAAGAAGACAGTACAGAGTCTAAGTCCAGTAGGGTGGAGCCAGCAAGGCCTACCAAGAAAAGCCCACGGGTTTAGCACCACCAGGACAATGAGCAAACAAGAGCTCTGCCTTGGGCCTTCAACTGTAGCCAGCTCTGAACCTGCTTGAGCTGTAGCTCAGAGACATAGATGGGAATCCTGAAGGAACTAGACCACTTTCACCTCCACAAGTTACTCTGTAATCCTAAGGGTAACTCAGGGGAATCATTGAGAGTCTTGGTCTTGGCCTCAAGCTACACGCTCAGAGCTTACTGCTACCAAACCCCTACCTCCAAGCCTGAGAAACTCAAGACTCCAGCACCCCCAAAACAGATATCCACTCCAAAAATCCAGGACATAGGCACTCACAATGGGAAAGAAGGAAACTGTAAAGGTTAGGACCATCAAATTATTTTTATACTGAGCAAGAACAAACAAATTCAGAAGGCAACAGGGACCCTCTATATCCACACTGGAGACCACAGAAGGAAATGCGAATTGGTCTCAAGCTGAAAGAGCCTTCTTGCAGGATCTCAAAAGAGATTGTAAAAATGAAATTAGAGAGGCAGTGACCAAATTGGAAAAAAAATCTCACTGAAGAAATCAAATCTTTGAAAAGCAAAATTGGAGAACTAGGACACGAGGTCCAAAATCTAAGCGGAGAAAATACCTCCCTAAAAATGAAAAATGAACATATCGAAAAGGAAGTCCAAAAACTAGCTGAGGAAAATAATTCACTGAAAATTAGAATCAGACAAATTGAACCTAAGGACTCTATGATGCAACAAGAGTTAGACAAACAAAACATAAAGATTGAAAAAATAGAATAAAGTGCAAAATATCTCACTCAAAAAACAACTGACCTGGAAAACAGATCCAAGAGAGATAACCTAAGAATTATCAGCCAACCAGAAAGCGATGATGAAAAAACCAGCCTGTACATCCTCCAAGAGACTGTCAAAGAAAACTTTCCTGAAGTCTTAGAATCAGATGGAGAAATGGTTATTGAAAGAATTCATCAATCCTCTGCTGAAAGAGATTCCAAATTGAGAACTCCAAGAAATATAGTAGCCAAACTCCAGAGCTACAAAGTCAAGGAGAAAATGCAGCCAAAAAGAAACAATTGAAATATCATGGAACTACAGTCAGGATTACACAGGATTTGGCAGCTACTACATTAAAAGATCAGAGGGAATGGAATGCAATATTCCATAAAGCAAAAGAGTTAGGACTACAACCCAGGATCAACAAACAACAAGACTGACCATATTCTTCCAGGCAAAGAGATGGTCATGAAATAAAGGACTTCAAGACTTTCCTTATGAAAAAGACTGAGCTCAATGGAAAATTCAGTCTCCACTTACAAGATCCAAGAAAGACATAAAAAGGTATACAAGGAAAACATAACTCACACATACACATACACACAGATGCTAATACATGAACATAACTTGGGACTCAAGAAAAGCAAACTGTTTACATTCCTTTATGAGAAGCAGATACCAGTCAATATTGAAATTGGTGTAAGTATTGTGACACTTAACATGCATGTACACAAAAAGAGGCTGTGGGTATAACTGGATGAATTGGAAGGTTTGAAAAAAAAACCTAGTAAAGGGAAGAAAGGGAATGTAATGGGAGAAAAGGAAAATTAGAGGTACAATATGGTAAATTATGCCACAAGAAGAGGCATAAAAACATACTAAAGTGGAGGGGTGGGAAGGAAGGAGATGGGCATAGTGTCATCCTTACTCCATTGGTTCTAATTTAAAGAGAGATCAATAAAAATGGCTAACTTTAGATTCTAACGTGAAAAGACAAAAAAATTAATAACAATAGGGAGAAAGGAGGGAGGGAGAGGAGCAATATAGGAAATTTATTACCATTGGTTTTTGTTCAACCGGGGAATAACATACTGTGTTAAGAATAAAAATCTATTGTGCCAAGGGGCGGGTAGGTGGTGCAGTGAATAGAGCACTGGCCCTGGAGTCAGGAGTACCTGAGTTCAAATCTGGCCTCAGACACTTAACACACACACAAAAAAAACCTAGCCGTGTGACCTTGGGCAAGTCACTTAACCCCAACTGCCCTCCAAAAAAAAAAAAGAAAAAATCTATTGTGCCCTACACGTAGTAGGAGAGATAAGGGGGGAGAGATTTAAGAAGGGAAAGGTACTCAGTAGGGAGGGGAATAGTCAAAGGGGGAAAGTGTAGTAAAGAGGGAGGAACACAGTGAGGGAGTGCTGAGGGAGGTGGTGGTTAAAAGGAAAATTGTTAAGGAGGGGAAGGGGAAAGGAGGACATAAAGATATAAACAGGGGAGGGAATAAGATGGAGGGAAAGTTACAGATAGTAATCATAACTATGAAAGTGAATGGGGTGAACTTTTGCATAAAACAGAGGTAGATAGCAGAATGGATTAAAAATGACAATCCTACAATATGCTATCTACAAGAAACAAATCTGAAACAAGGTGATACACACAGAATAAAATGTAAAAGTAAAGCAAAAGTATGGAGTAGCATATATTACGCCTCAGCTAAAATAAAAATAAACAGGGGTAGCAATCCTTATCTCAGATAAAGCAAAAGCTAAAAGAGATCTAATTAAAAGACATAAGAAAGGAAACTACACACTGATAAAAGGCACCATCTCTCATGAAGCAATATCATTACTTAACATATATGCAAAAAGCAGTATAGCATCCAAGTTCCTAGAAGAAAAGTCAAGGGAACTAGAGGAGGAAATAGGTAGCAAAACAATAGTAGTGGGGGACCTCAATCTCTCCCTCTCTGAACTTGATAAATCTAACCTCGAAATAAACAAGAAAGAAGTTAAGGAGGCAAATAGAATTTTACAGAGGCTAGACATGATAGATATGTGGAGAAAACTCAATGGGGATAAAAAGTAATATACCTTCTTCTCAGCAGTACGTGGCACATTCACAAAAATAGACCATGTACTAGGGCATAAAAACCTCACAATTCAGTGCAGAAAGGCAGAAATACTAAAGTCATCATTCTCAGATCATGATGCAATAAAAATTATATGTAATAAAGGGCCATGGAAAGGGAGGCAAAAAAACTAATTGGAAACTTAATAATTTAATCCTAAAGAATGGGTGGGTTAAACAAGAAATTATAGAAACAATCAGTAACTTCATTCAGGAGAATTACAATAATAAGACATCATACCAAAACTTGTGGGATGCAGCAAAGGCAG
Organism: Pseudocheirus occidentalis; assembly: GCA_028646575.1. Taxonomy (NCBI): domain Eukaryota; kingdom Metazoa; phylum Chordata; class Mammalia; order Diprotodontia; family Pseudocheiridae; genus Pseudocheirus; species Pseudocheirus occidentalis. Next base: position 231,504,464 of record CM053593.1, on the reverse strand, counting down.
TACTTAGGGGAAGTTTTATGTCCCTGAATGCATACTTGAAAAAATTAGTAAAAATAGAGGTCAATGAATAGGGCATGCAACTGAAAAAGCTAGAAACAGAAGAAATTGAAAATCACCAATTAAAAACTAAATTAGAAACAATGAAAACCAAAGGAGAGATGAATAAAATTGAAACAAAGAAAATTATTGAAATTATAAATAAAACTGAGTTGGTTTTATGAAAAATAAAAAAATAAAATTGATAGACCTTTTGTCAATATGATAAAAAAAAGAAGAAAACCAAATTCTGATTTTCAAAAACAAAAATGGCAAATGTACCTCCAATGAAGATGAAATTAAAGCAATAATTTGAAATTACTTTTACCCAACTGTATGCACATAAATTTGAAAACCTTAGTGAAATGGATGAACATATACAAAAACACAAGTTTCTCAAACTAACTGAAGAGGCAATAAATAAGTTAAACAACCCTATCTCAGAAAAAGAAATCAAACAAGCTATTAAAGAACTACCTAGGAAAAAATTCCCAAGGCCAGATGGATTTACTGGTGAATTCTTTTTTTTTCTTTTTTACCTTGATTACATCATTCATTTTCATGAGATTTTTCAATTACATATTTTTTCTCTGCCTTTCCCCAACTCCAACCGCAAAACAGTGATCCCACTGTAGAGCCCCTCCCCTGGTCTGCTCTCTAACTTTCTGGTGGGGCAGGGGGGGTCTTCCTACCCCAGCCCTTGTATATCTTAAGTCCTAGTTGAAGGTATTCCAGAGCTTTTAATTCTAGATTCTTTCCGTTCCCCCCTTGTCCCCCACCCCCACTGGAAGGACAATCAATTCAATACAGGCTGTGTAGGTGTGATTATACAGGACATCTTCAAAGTGGACATATTGTGACAGTGATCATATGTCCCTCCTTCCTATCCCCCCCTTGTTCTGTTCTCTACCCTGTCCCTGTCCCTCTATTGAAGTGTGAGCATGTAGCATCCATCCCCCGCACCCTGCCCTCCCCTCCGTCAACCTGCCTTTCATCCCCACACACCCTACTCTCTTCTGTGGCATGATGCCCAGTTTAGAGTTTATGCCATTTCTTCCCTAAAGCAGATTCAATGAGAATAAATGAAAGTAAAGTTGTAACAGTTATCCCTTGCCTCTTCCACACTGGATGATTAACTGCATTTTGCCTCTCCCTGTCTCCTCTCACCCTAGTCTTCCCGCACCTCAGAATTTGCCTTTTAAAGTATCATCCCTTCATATTCAATTAATCCTATGCCCTTGTAAAGCCAATCATCAGTATATTCCTGAGAGAATGCTACTGTGAAGAGCTTTTAAGATTCTGATTACATAGTATTAGTGAACACTCTGTTTACTCCATTACAAATCTTTGTTCAGTACAATGTTCACAGTTTCAACAGTTCACAATATTATATACA
>CM053593.1:231481088-231502532 GCA_028646575.1 Pseudocheirus occidentalis | reverse complement strand
ATGGTTCAGGGGAGTGTCTCAGCCAATAGCATTCTTCCAAGTCACAGGGAAATTCACAATTTCTCACCAATGGACAGAGTTCTGGGAATTCACACCTTCTCACCAATGGACAGAGTTCTATACTTAACACTAGGTTACTAGGATCTACTTAACATCTGATCAAACAAATTAATTACCATTACAGCCCTCTATATACCCATATATACACATACTCAGATACGAATTCACATGCATATATAGCCTCCTATATATACATATGTGTAAGTACACATATATATCCATTTGTATTCCCTTCACCTATCCTCATATTAAGAAAAGTTTCACCAGTTACTATTATTGTTTTTCCATATTGGCATGCAAATAAATCAAATTTGATAAGCTCCTTATGATTTCTTTCCCACGTTTACCTTCTCATGCTTCTTATGTTTGATTGTCAAATTATTTGTTCAGTTCTGTTTTTTTCAGCAAAAATGCTTGAGTGTCCTCCATATCATTGAATGACCATATTTTCCCCTGGAAAAATATGCCTAATTTTGCTGGGTTGATGATTCTTGGTTTTAATCCCAGCTCTCTTAATCTCTGAAATATCATATTCCAGACCCTTTTATCCCTCAGTGTAGAAGCTGCCAGATCTTGGGTTATACTGTTAGTGCTTCTGCAGTATTCAAATATTTTTTTCTTCGCAGCCTGTAATATTTTCACCTTTAACTAGGTATTCTGGAACATGAAAATAAAATTTCTAGGAGTTTTGCTTTGGGGATATTTCTCAAGAGGTGATCAGTGAATTCTTTCAAGTTCTATTTTGCCCTCTGATTCTAAAATATCAGGGAAATTTTCTTTGAGGATTTCCTGAAGGATGCTTTCCAAATTCTTTTTCTGGTCATGGGTTTCAGGTAGACCAATAATTTTCAAATTGTCTCTCCTGGATCTATTTTCCAGGACAATAGTTTTTTTCAAGGAGATATTTCATATTGCTTTCTATTTTTTTCATTTCTTTGTAACTGTTTCATAGTGCCTTGGTTTCTTATTAATTAATTCTTCCACTTGGTCCACTCTAATTATGAAGGAATTATTCTCTTCAGAATGCTTTTGAAATTCTTTTTCCATCTGGGATATTTGACTTTTTAAGGCATTCTTCTCCTCATTGACTTTCTGGGCCTCTTTTGCCATTTGGTCAATCTATTTTTTAACATATTGTTTTCTTCAGTCAGGTTGTTGACTCTCTTTTCATGATTTTCTTTCATCATTCTTGTTTCTCTTCCCAATTTATCCTCCACTTCTCTTATTTGTTTGTCAAAGTCCTTTTTCATATTATCTATAGCTTCTAGGAATTCTTCAAGTGTCTTGGAAGCATTTGGTGTGGGAATTCTGACTTTGTTGTCTTCCTCCCATTCCACACTTTGATCCTTTTTGTCCACAAAAAAGGATTCGAGAGTTTTATTGCTGTTCTTATTTTTCTTCCTTTTCCTCATATTGGCCAGTCAAATAATTGGTTCATTTTCTAGCTTTGTGAGACTCTGCTTCCAGGGGGAAAAGCTCTGTTCCAAATCGCTGGGGTTTTCCCAGCTGCCAGAGCTATTAGGGGGGTGTTGCAATGCCCCACCTTGCTTTGGCTTGCTGAAAGCTCTCCCCAGGACCACCAGCCAGGTCCACGTTCCAGATCCAGGCCGCTCAATTCAAGAGCACTTGGCCCTGATCAATCAACTCAGCCCACTGTGGGATCCGCAGGGCCAGGGGCTGTGAAGCATTTCCTGCCCTTCCCCCACTACTTCCTTGCCCTGGGGTTAGATGGGCCAAACTGATTTTCCTCCCTCAAATTTAGCTTGAAAGCTTCACTCACTTTCACTGACCTCTAATCCTGTCTTAGTAGATGTAAAGATTCCTTAAGGTGCTTTAGATCTTCTCTGAAGTAGATTCATCCTGTAGCTTGGGAGGCTAGGCTAGTCCTGGCCACCCTGGAGCCTGGCCACATGATGGTTCCTGGCTGGGCTGGTCTCAGCTCATGGGCCTGCAGGCCTGTGCGATGATCTACTGCTGCTGAGCTGCCTTCTGGGAGAGATGTGTTTTCTGTATTTTTTTGAGTTTGAGAGTCCTAGACTTTGTCCAGAGTCATATCTTATGGGTATTTAGGGTGGCTGTGTGGGAGCTGCGTGACCTTGTTGCTTCTATGCTGCCATCCTGGCTCTGCCCCCTTAGTAGTGAATTCTATCAAACATTTAAAGATCAATTGATTCCAATACTCTACAAACTATTTGGGAAAATGAGTTCGGAAGGAGTCCTTCCTAATTCTTTCTATGACACAAATGGGCTATTGATACCTAAATCAGGGAGAGACCAAAGGGAGAAAGAAAATTATAGACAAGTCTCCCTCATGTATATAGGTGCAAATAGCTTAAGTAAAATATTAGCAAAAATAATACAGGAACTTATAACTAGAATAATACATTTTGACCAAGTTGTGTTTATTCCAGGAGTGAAAGGATGGTTTAAAATTAGGAAAACAATCAGTATCATTGATCATATCAACAATAAAACTAGGAGAAAACATATGATTGTTCCAATAGATGCAGAAAAAGCCTTTGACAAAAAACAACGTCCATGCCTACTAAAAAGACTAGAAAGTATTGGAATAAATGGTGTTTTCCTTAGAATAATACGTAGCATCTAGTTAAAGCCACCAACAAGTACTATATGCAATGGGGAATAAACTAGAAGAATTTTGAATAAGATCAGGGGTGAAACAACGACGTCCACTATCACCCCTCTTATTCAATCTAGTACTAGAAAAATTAGCAGTAGCAATTAGAGAAGAAAAAGAAATCAAAGGAATCAAATTAGTCAAAGAAGAGGCTAAATTATCACTCTTCACAGATGACACGATGATATGTTTGAAGAATCCTACAGAATCAAGTAAAAAACTTCTTGAGACAATAAATAAATTTAGCAAAGTTGCAAGATATAAAATAAACCCACATAAATCCTCAGCATTCCTATGTACATCCAATGAAGCCCAACAGCACGAGATAGTAAGAGAAACAACATTAAAAGATACTGTAGACATTATAAAATATTTGGGAATCTACCTGCCAAAACAAACCCAATACTGTTATGAACACAACTACAAAACACATTTCACACAAATAAAATCAGATCTCACTAATTGGAAAAACATCAATTGCTCATGGCTGGGTAGAGCTAATATAATAAAAATGACAATTTTACCTAAATGAAATTACACATTTAATGCCATACCAATCAATGTACCAAAAAAATTACTTCATAGAACCAGTATAGTGACAAAATTCATTTGGAAGAACAAAAAGTCTAGAATATCAGCACAATTAATGAAAAGAAATGTGAGCGAAGGTGTCCTAGCTGTACCAGATTTTAATATCTATTATAAAGCAGCCGTCTTCAAAACTGCCTGATACTGGCTAAGGAATAGAGTAGTGGATCAATGGAAGAGATTGGGTAAAAAAGACTCAGTTGTCAACGACTATAGTAATATACTGTTTGATAAGCCCAAAGACCCCAGTTTCTGGGTAAAGAATTCACTATGTGACAAAAACTGCTGGGAAAATTGGAATATAGTATGGCAGAAACTGGGCATAGACCATTACCTAATGCCATCCACCAAAGTTGAGTCTAAATGGATGCACAATCTAGATATAAGGCTCATACTAAAAATGATCTGGAGAAGCAAGGAATAGTTTACCTGTCAGATTTATGGAGTAGGGAAGACTTTATGGCCAAAGAAGGGTGAATAAGTTATGGTATATGAATGTGATGGAATACTATTTTGCTATAAGAAATTGGAAGGTGATCAACTTCATAATTGCTTGAAGATGCTTATATGAATTGATGCTAAGTGAGAAGAGATACTAGCGTAAACTAAAAGTAAACAAACAAGTCAATAAAAAGGACAATACCAAAGAAGGTTCAAATTATTGAAGAATTGCAGTCATTTCACAAATCAGCAAGGCTATACTTAAGATACTTAAAATTCTTTAGAGGGAGTAGATGTTATCTGAATTCCTGTCCTTATCTTTCTTTTTTTAGTTTAGTTTATTGACTTGTTAGTTTACTTTTAGTGTACAAGATTCAGTTCCAGAATCACTTCAGTTTCAGATTTTTCTCCCCTTGTTACCCACCTCCCTCCCCCACCATGATGGCATACAGTCATGCATAGGATCTACAAACTCTTTCACATTGTACAATAGTCTGGTTGTATAGGTGTTATAACCAATGGAGTGAACAGTGAGAAAAGAGAAACAAAAGCCAAACATAGAAAAGAATGATAGCATACATTGCTTCAGTCTCCTTTTAAACTCTGGTCTTTCTGGATCTTTCTGTGATTGTAGACATCTCCTTCCATCCTGAGACTTGTAGAGTTGTCTTTTACCTGTGCGATGCTGAGAAGAGTCCAGATGTTCAAAGTTGGTCATCACACAAACGATGTATCTGTGACTGTGTACAGATTTTTCCTGGTCCTGCACTTCTCACTCAGCATCATTTTGTATAAGCCTCTCCAGGTAATTATGAAGTCGATCTCCTTACCATTTTTATTATTATTATTATTATTCTTTTTCTTTTCTGATTGGAAAGATCCCGAAAGACCAGAGTTTTATTTGGAGACTGAAGCAATGCATGCTGTCCTCATCTTTCATATGAACCAATCTCCCTAAACATTTATGTAATTAAAGTTGCCCAACTAACATTTGTTTTAATCAAATAAAATTTCTTGGTATACTGAATGTAGGTGTGCACTGTAATCTAACACTATTTTTCTGTAGTCTACATGAACAGTTTATAGTGCAGAAGAGGTTAATTTGTTGAAATTAAATGTTGTTGAATCTTTTTAATAGGTCACGTTTGTTCTCAACTTAAGAATAAAATTCCTGATGAGTGTAGCTATAAGCTCATTGCCCCTGATCCAGGCTGTTAAATGTTATCCTCACGGTTTAAAGGATAACCCTGGGGGGGTTATCTTAGTGTGTTATTAATGTCATAAGGTCTATCTGTGATTTATTATATGTTTCACTCACAGTTAGCTATTAATGAAAAGTAATTCACTTCTATTTATTCACTCAAGGTCAATTAATTTTTACAAAGGGAAATTCATTTCAATATAAGGAAGGAACTGAGGTCTAAATAAAATAGTCACTCCTTCACCCCACCCCACCCTAAATATATACTCTTTTCCTATATCTCCTCAGTCTTTAGGAAGAGTGTACTCAATTTTAGAACTATTTGTACTTAACATTTGTCCCTCCTAGTTCACATTGTAAACAACCATCATTTTTAGATGAGTCCATCAGTTCCTATTGGGCTGTGTTCTTAAAGACAGATTCTTCTTGCTTGCAGCACAGATACCAGAATGATTACAAAACCTAGCATTTACTTGATTTGAAGATTCTCTAGACCCATTTTATCCTTGGAGATTTCTTCTCCTAAATATTAAAAAATCAACAGTCAGACCCTACAGATTGTTTTCCTTTACTTAAAATGAAAGAAAAACCGACAGTAGATAAAGAATCAAGAGGTGTATTCACTGAATCATATGTGTATTTTGTAAAAAGAGAGTCTAAGGCATCCCCCTTTAATGAACTGCCTTTAACTGAATATCATCCGCAAAGGAATCAGAACAAGATCAGATATTTTCCAATAGAGAAGTGCAAAGGTAATTAATGTCTTTTGATGATACTTGCATTTCCAAGAACACATCTCCAATAAACGACTGTCGTTTGTTGAATAATGAAGGGACCAGAATGAATTTTAATATGTATGATCGAGATAGAATTCGCAAGTCATTTCCATTGCACTTCATTATAACTTTTTAGGAAGTTAGCTTACTATTCTTTCCTACTGAAAAATTCCAACAGACACTGGGTTCAATTGGCAATCTTCTGTCACCACAGGAATACATCCATACTTTGTTCTAGTGATAGAATCTATTGTCTTGAAGACAGCAACTTTTTATTGATCTTATTAAATCCCAGGTCCCAGTACTAGGTATCCAAAATGTGATTAATAACAGCCTTGGAGTAAAATGATTAATCTTATGTTTGTTCTCTTTGTCAAGTGAATCTGCTTTTGTTTTTGGAAAGTGTTTGTCTTTTTGTAAACAAAAGCTGATCTAAAAGAAAAGAAAAAGTGAGATTTTTTTTAACCAATGAGTAAGGAGGATAATAAAGCAAAGAGTTTTAGTTTGGAAATGGTGGTGCCTGTGGAAAGTAAGTACATAGTGCTGTGAATATCCTCATTAAAATGTATCATTATTGTTTTTTTAATGATAGAAGAAATAAAAACTTAATTTCAAAGAAATAAAAAGAGTTTACCATGGTCTGGGTATAGTTGCTAAGTGACAGTATTTGAAACTAGGTTCCAGGGTACAGTGTGATAAAATATGGAGTATACTGGCTTTGAAGTCTTAGTTCTTGAAATTGTAATCTTTGATTTGAAATTTCTGCTGTTCAATTTATTGCCTAGGAACTAGATGACTTTGACCATCACACAATTTCATTAAAGGTCAGATTCTTCCTCATCTATAAAAAGATGAAATTGGAACACTTACAGTCTAATTATATTTTCAAACTTAAAATCTCTTATTCTGTGGACCCAAGTCCAGTACTCTTTTTGTGAATCAAAATTATTACTAATTTTGGAGATGTTTATAATATCTGTGGGGGAGAAGGGTGATTTGTTCAAACTAAATTTTGATTCAATATGGTTCAGAAGTTACTTGACCAAGGTCACCCAGGAAGAAAGTGTCTGAGGCTGAATTTGAACTCAGGTCTTCCTGACTCCAGGCCTGAGATTGTATTCACTGGGTGACAGTGCATTTGAAATAAGGAAATTTCTGAAAATTAGGGTAAATTTTAGAAAAACAAATATTGTTTAGAATGTGAGCCAAAGTAGACCTGTTTGAAATGTAGATATTAATTATAATATCTAGTTAGAGAATCAGTGCTCTTACTCTCTTTTTGTTTTCTTTTCTTTGTTTCTATATTTCTTATGAGCTGCTGTGGTTGTTTCCTAAGGTGATTTATCTCACTGCAATTCATTGACACAGCTTGTTCATTATGGCTAGAAAGCAATCTGTCTTCCTTCCTATATAGCTTCAAATTCCAAATCAGGTGCCACAACCTGTTGAATTATTCCCCCTGCACCTTGTTGTCAATGATCATTCCCTTGCAAAACTATTTTATTTTACATTGCAGTAATCATTTCATATCCTCCATTAGAATCCAAGTTCACTAAAAGCTTGGACAATTTTTTTCATGTGATTATTTTAGCTGAACATAAGCTCTTGTGAATAGTAGTCACTTAATAAATGTTTGTTGAATTGAGTTTAGATGAAATGATTCCAAACTAATTTGATTTCTAAAATGCACTGAGCCAGTATTATGTTTGAAGTATTGCCATGTTAAGGGCTAAGGATTACTTGGCCATTTATAAACATGCAATAGAAAACAATTTTTATAACAATACCAGATTGATCTGAATTACAACTGAATGTCTATTCAAATGATTTAAATACAGATATATACAGAAATATAAACTTCTCCCATAAAAAATAGCCAAATCTTTTACCAAGTTTGTGTTCCAGATAACTTCCATCTGTAGACATAGAAGGGAAAAGGAGTATCTTACCACAGACCTTTGTTGACATTGTCTTCATAAGCAGAGCTTATGCCACCCTCCTGCCCCACCCCAATCCCCATGCAAAATTCCACTCCCCTACCACCTGGCCAGGGAGTAGTGCTTCCTGGTAGGATGGTAGTGCTGTCAAGATTATGGCTTACATGACTTCCAACTCTGAAACTTCCCTGCACATTTTTAGACTCACAAAGAAGCACATATTATGAACATCACTATTTTAATATTCAATAGTATTTTATTTTCAGTCTCAAATTATTTCTCTCTAGAGAGGCCTCTGAATGACAACCAGGACAAGGCCTGCTGATCCACCAACCACAAGGGCCATTCCCAGGCCTATCACCACAGGGCAGGAATCAGACAGACCTGGGTAAGAGTCAAAGGCAGGACAGGGAAGCAGGGGACTGCTACTCCAGGGACTACCTATCCACAGCCTGGAAACTATAAAAACCCCTATATGAAACTCCCAGGAACATGATGGCAAAGTGAACCCCAACTACTCCAATTCCCCCTCTGACTCTGAAAACACAGTAATTATTGTGTCAGAGAAAAATTGTAAGCAATAAAGGCTTAGGAACCCTACAGGATGGGCATGGCTAAGGTCCAGCCTAAAAATGGGAAGAAGCTGGCTATAAAGACAAAGACTCTGGAATTCTACTACTGTGAGAGGGTGGAACCAAACTCAGAAGGAGAGAATATTGGCTCCACACCCAAAGCTGAAGTAATAACAGGGATTATGACCTGGTCTCAGGCACAGAAAGCATTCCTAGATGAACTCAAAAAGCATTTTGAAATCCTAGTTAGAGAGGTAGAAGATGAAATTAACACCTCTTTTAAAATCAAAACTGAAATTAGAAAACAACACATTACAATGAAGAAAAGAGCTCTTTAAAAAGTAAAATGTATTTACAAAAAATGAAATCTGAACATATGGAAAAGGAGATTCAAAAACTAATGGAGATGGGGTTGAAGCCAACATGGCAGCGTAGAAGTAATGAGGTTTGCAGCTCCCACAGAGCCACCTCAAATACCCATAAAATATACGTTTAAACAAATTTTAGTTCTCCAAAACTCACAAAAATACAGAAAACACATCACTCATTGAAGGCCGGTTTGCAGGTGGGGCTCATCCCAGCAGTTTGGGAGCCAAAAACAGCCCAGCCTGAAACTGTATCCTGGTTGTCTAGGTTGGTCAGGAGGAACTGCAGTTGTCATCTTCAGGAGAACCGATTGGTAGCACCTGAGGCAGTTTCCAGATTCATCAAGCCAGGAAAAATAAGGCTAAGAGAAAGGTCAGTGGAATTGAGCTAAATTGAGGGTAGAAAAGCTGTCCTGCCAAAGTGCACTTAGAGCAAGGAAGCAGCAGAAGTGGAGTAGCAACAGAAAAATTGCAAGTGGCAGCCACCTCCACCCAGCTGCTTCAGAGCTCCCTGACTGTAAATGGCAGGGGCGGGGGGTGCAAGGTGATTGATTAGAGGCCAAGTGCTCTGGCATGGAATGGCCTGGATAGAGATCGTGATGTTGGGTCGTGGTCCTGGGGAGTGTTTTGAGTGAGCCAAAGCTGGTGGGGGTAGCAGCATCCTGGCAGCTGTGAAATAGCTAATAGCTATTAGCTCTGGCAGCTGTGAAAACCCAAGCAGTTTGGTGCAGAGCTTTTCCTCTGGAAGCAGAGTTCCACAGAGCTAAGAAAAGCAAGCAATTAATTGTCTGGCCAATAGAGCAGGAAAAGGAAGCAAAGTAAGAACAGCAATCATATTCTAGAATACTTTTTTGGGGACAAAAAGCATCAAAGCATGGAAAGGGAGGAAGACAACACAGTCTGAACCCACACACCAAATGCTTCCAAGAAACATGAAGATTGACTACAAGGCCGATAGATCGACTTAAAAAGGACTTTGAAAACCAAATAAGAGAAGTGGAGGAAAAATTGGGAAGAGAAATAAGAATGATGAGAGAAAATCATGAGAAGAGAGTTAACAACCTGATTGAAGAAAATAACACCTTAAAGAACAAATTAACTCAAAGGGCAAAAGAGGCACAAAAAGTCAATAAGGAGAAGAATGCCTAATAAAGTCAAATTTGCCAGATGGAAAAAGAATTTCAAAAGCATTCTGAAGAGAATAATTCCTTCAGATTTAGAGTGGAACAAATGGAAGCAAATGACTTTATGAGAAATCAACACACTATTAAACAGACACAAACAAATAAAAAAATAGAAGATAATGTGATATATCTCCTTGAAAACACCACTGAACTGGAAAATAGATACAGGAGGGATAAGTAAAAATTATTGGATGAACTGAAAGCCATGATAAAAAAAAGAACTTAGAAAGCATCCTTCAAAAAATTCTCAAGGAGAATTGCCCTGATATTTTAGTATCAGAGGACAAAATAGAACTTGAAAGAATTCACCAATCATCTCTTGAAAAAGATCCCCAAAAGAAAACTCCTAGAAATGTTATAGCTAGGTTCAGGAATCCCGAGACCAAGGAGAAAAAATTACAGTTTGCCAAGGGGAAAGAATTTGAATACTGTGGAAACACAATTAGAATAACCCAGGAACTGGCAGCTTCTACATTAAGGGACCAAAGGGCATGGAATATGATATTCCAAAGATCAAGGGAGACAGGATTAAAACCAAGAATCACCTAATGATCAAAATGGAGTATAATGTTCCAGGGGAAAATATGGTCATTCAGTGACGTGGAGAACTTTCAAGCATTCTTGCTGAAAAAACAGAACTGAACAGAAAATTTGACATTCAAACACAAGAAGCATGAGAAGGTAAACATGGGAAAGAAGTCATAAGGAACTTATCAAATTTGAATTATTTACATGCCAGTGTGGAACAACAATAATAGTAACTTATTAAACTTTCCTTACCATGAGGGTAGGTAAAGGGAATACAAATGTGTGTATATATATATATATATATATATATATATATATACACACACACACACATGTCTATATAGGAGGGTATATATGTATATCAATACATATCTAAGTATGTGTGTATATGTGTACATAGAGGGTACAGGATCTATTGAATATGAAGGAATGGTACTTTAAAAGGTGAAATTATGAGGTGGGAGAAGACTAGAATGAGAGGAGACAGGGAGAGACAAAATGGGGTTAATCATACCACATAGAAGAGGCAAGGGATAACTGTTACAACTTTACTTTCATTACTCTCATTGAATTTGGCTTAGGGAAGGAGTGACAAAAACTCAAAACTGGGTATCTTACCTCACAGGAGATGAGGGGGGACAGGGATGAGAGGCAGGATGATAGAGGGGAGGGAAGGTTTGGGGGAAGGGTTGCTGGAAGCACACACTCCAGTAAAGGAGCAGGGACAGGGTAGAGACTAGAACAAGGGGTGGGGGCAGGATCAGCCTTTCACAATATGTCCACTGTGGACATGTCCTGCATAATTACATATGTACAGCCTGTATTGAATTGCTTGTCCTTCCAGTGGGGGTGGGTGACAACAGAGGAGACAACAGAATCTAGAATATAAAGTTCTACAATCAAGTGTTTATATATACACATACATACATACATACATGAATACATTTACACACATACATACAAATATTTATATGTACATACATATATTTATATATATAAACATATACATACATACATGCATACATATATTTTTATATATAAATATATACATATGCGTCTGTATTGATGTATATGTATATATGTATATGTGTATGTGTATGTGTATGTATGCATGTGTGTATGTGTATATGTATATGTGTCTGTATATGTATATCTATTTATGTGTATATATGTATGTGTACACATATATACATATGTGTATATATATGTGTGTGTGTATGTATTTATTATTATTGTTCAATGCATGTGACTGGGAATTAAGATATACAGGAACTGGGGTAGGGAGACTACCCTGCCCTACCAGAAATTTAGAGTTGCATTGGAGGAGGCCATAAAAGAGAGCAGATTGGGGGAGGGGCTTTACATTGGGACACCTGTTTTGGGGTTGGGGGTAGGGGAAAGATGATGAGAAAATTTGTAACTCAAAATCTTGTGTAAATGAATGATGTAAACAAGAAGATAAATAAAATAATTAATAGAAAAAACAAAATTAAAATAAATTGTTACAATTAGTATATCCTAGAGATAAATATATATGGTATTTTGCCGATGAATTTACTTTTTCTAGGATATTTAAATAATAGTCCACCTTAGAGAACCATTTCGTTAATTTTCTCAATCTATTATAAGCTATACCTAGCTTTTTCAAATATTTAGATATTTTCATAATCATTCTAAATAAATAATAAAAATACTTGTATTGAGCACTTACCAATCAAATTAACAATCAAATAATATGCTTTAATACCATTAAATGCCATTAAAATTGAATAGTTGGTTATAATTAATGAGACACTCCATGTAATCTTCAATTATCTTTTGATTGTAAGTACAAAATCTCCTAAAATAAAGTGAATCTCTAAATATACCACCCAGTAGTCTCACAATATTACTTTAACTCAGGCTTTGAGTTATAAAAATATCTTTATTATATTAAAGTAAGCATAATCTTTCAAAATTAATTGTATTTAAATTTTAATAAACTAAGTTACTTATTTACTGGTTGAATGTTGTTGAAATATCAGAATATTAATACCCTTCATTTAATACTATGTTGTTAAAAGATAAATGTAATATCACTCCTTGAATATGATGCACTTTAGAATTATAATTGATTAAAGCTTTGCTCTTTTACATTTTATTTACTTCTCTAAATATTTCCCAATTATATGTGAAAAGAATTTAACGTTTTCCCTCTAAATTTGAGTTTCAAATTCTCTTTGTCCTTCTTGTCTCACCCACTTCTTTGAGAAGACAAACAATTTGATATTAATTACCCTTGTGAAGCCAAAAAAATTTCCATATGAATCATTTTGAAAAGAAAATCACTCTCTTAATCAGTATATCTAAGTCCTTCATATTTGATTATCACTACAGTGCTACTGCTATGGGTATATTGTTCACCTGGTTCTGTCTGCTGCATTTTTCATGTAAGTCTTCTGAGTTTCTGCTTAGAACATCTTGCTCTAGGGCATCTTGGTGTCCCCACTGAATAGAGCTCTAGTCATAGTGTCAGGAGGACCTGAGTTCAAATCCAGTCTCAGACACTTAACACTTACTAGCTATGTGACCTTGGACAAGTCACTTAACCCCAATTGCCCTGCCTTCCTCCTCCTAAAAAACAAAACAAAACAAAAACCAACATCTTGTCCTTAGTTCTTATAACATAAGAATATTACATCACAGCCTTATAGGACAATTTGAAAAGCCATTCATCCAATTGATGGGTATTCACTCTGTTTACAATTCTTTGTCAACACAAAAATAGTTTGCAAGATTACTATTTTTCTACAAATAAATCTTTATACCCTTTTATTTTCTCTCTTTGCGTCAAAAGGTAAGGTTTTTAGGCCTTTGGACACAGTATCAAACATCTCCATAATGACCCGATCAGTTCACAGTGTCATCAACAGTGCACCAGTGTACTATTTTTTCCATAACCCCTCCAGGATTTTGTAATTCTCATTTTCTGTCATGTTGACAAATTTGATACATTTGGGGTTGTATCTCAGAGATGTTTAAATTTTCATTGTCCTAGTCACTCATGATTTAGAGCATTTTTTCATGTGACTTGATAATTTCCATTTCTTTTTCTGAAAACTTCTTGTTAATATCCTTCATCTACTTATCAACTGGAGAATCACTCTATTTTAAATAAGTTTGGCTGTTCCCCATATATTTGATAAATGAAGTCTTTATCAGAAAAAAATGTATACTGTGTTCCCCAGTTTCATGGTTTCTTCTAATCTTTTATCTTAGTTTTGCTTCACCAAAAGTTTTTTTTTTAATTTCATGTAATCAGATTGTCCTATTTTACTTACCTTCATTCTCACGATGTAATTTTTGGTTATTCACTCTTCCCCTATATAAAAATCAGACAGGTACATTTCCCATGCTCCTATAATTTGTTTTTAAATAATATTTTCCTTTAAGTCCGATATTTTGCTGTTTTTAATGACAAGTAAAGAGTACTTAGCTCTTTGTTTCAGTAAATCGAAAAGTGTGCAGAATAGGAGGGAACTGATGATATAGAAACTTGAGCATTGCTGGGGTTGAGCAAAACAATGAGAAAGGATGGCTATGGTGCCAACATTTTGTCTGTCTGTGTTGATGATACTTTGTCAGATCTCTCGGCTGATAGAGTATGTTGGTGTTGTTACATAAACCCTGGGACCTTCCTGTTGCTTCAGAAGCCCTGAAAGAGGACTTTCCTGCTCTCTTTTCAAAAGTCCTGAAGGAGGGCATTACTGATGTTTTCAAAGGTCCTGGTACTTTACTGATGGTTTGTGTTGATATCTCAGCCAAAGGCCTGTCTTTTGGTCTGTTTTGATATCATAGGCAGAAAGTGAATTGATGATGGTGCCAGGAAAGTGAATGAACATTATTGTGGCTCTAATAAGCTTAATTTGTGTAGCTAGACCAAGAGCTGGATCTGAAGCTGGGAGTTACCAAACTGTAAGTACAGGTGACATTTGGGTGAATTCAGGGAAGTACTTGGAGCATGGAAGAGGAGGCATGGAGTTTGGAAGTCAACCTAGAGTCAAGAAGAAAGGATCTTTACTTGGACACTTACTGCTGACTGATGAGACTAAGGCAATGAAATCTAGGAGCAACTAGGTGGTGAAGTGAATAGAGCACTGGCCCTAGGAGTCAGGAGGACTTGAGTTCAAATCCAACCTCAAAAACTTATAACAAAAACTAGCCCTGCGACCTTGGGCAAGTCACTTAACCCCAATTGACCTCCAAAAACCAAAAAATAAAAAAAGACACTGAGACCTAGGGGTGGGGAAACCTTTCTACTTTGTACTTTTTAAGGACGATTGAGTTAAGCATTCTTGGAAACCAGTTTCTAATCAAGATGAAAGAAGACTTTAGATGGGTACTTTATATTGATTATTCAGGTTGTGACTTACTTAATTATATCTTTTGTTTAAGAACTTGTGGCCCCTTTAGTAATATGCTATTATTTTATATCACTTTGAATACTGGACTTTGATTTCTGTGAATGTTTTGCTTTAGCTTGCTGTCTAATAAATAGAGAGTTCACTGTACTATGTGATCAGAACCTTAAAGTTATTCACTGTAGCAGTTCTCAGGATAACTGCTTATACTTCACTTTACCCTATTTTGATCTTATCTTGTTATCTTGCTGTGGGAGTTGTGATTATGTCTTATATCTGCCAAACAAATCTCCAGTTTTTCTAGAAATATTTGTCAAATTATCATTCTTACACCCCAAACCTTGGATCTTTGAGTTTATCAAACAACAGATTACTGTGGTCATTTATTACTGTGTATAATTTATTATCATTCAGTCATGTCTAGCTCTTCATGACACTATGAACCAAACACACCAATATTGTCTTTTTTTTCCCTTGGGAAAGTTACTAGAGTGATTCAGTATTTCCTTCTCAATGGGATTAAGGCAAAAGGAAATTTAATAACTTGCTCATGGTCACATAGTTAGTAAGTGTCTAATGTTGCACTTTAACTCAGGTCTTCCTGACTGCTGGCCTAGCATTCTATCCACTGAGATACATCACAGTCACTTAGGTGTAGTGTGTATAAAAACTTTTAAACTGTTCCAAATCTCTATTTCTTAGCTCGTAAATAACTGTTCTGATGACTACACCCTTATGACACAATTTAAAATCTAGTATTGCTAGACTCCTCTCCTTCACGTTTCCATTAATTCCCTTGATATTATTACCCTTTATTCTTCTGGATTGATTTTATTTTTTCAAGTTCTATAAAATATTCATTTGGTATTTGGATTGATATGTCACCAAATAAGTAAATTTACTTAGGTTGGCTTGTTTTTTTAAATTATATCAGCTTTGCTTACCCATGAGTAATTACTGTTTGAATATTTGTTTAAATCTATCTTCATTTGAATGAAAAATGTTTTTTAAACCTTTGTTCCCGTGTTATCTCTTTTTTTATTTGGTTGGTAGCATAAAGAATTGTTGGTTTATATAGATTTAATTTCCTTTCTGCAACTTTCTAAAGTTGTAAAATTATTTTAACCAGTTTATTTTTAGTTGCTTCTTTTTCATACTCTCAGCATAACATCATATCTCCTTCAATAATGATAGTTTTATTTCCTCATTATCTATTGTTATTAATTTAGTCTCTTTTTTCTATCTTGGTTGTATAGTTAACATTTCTAGTATGATACTGAATAACTGTGATGATAATGAATATTCTTCCTTCACCTCTAATTTTATTTGGAAGACTTCATGTTCATTTCTATTATAGATAATGTTTTTCTCTGAGTTTTAGATAGATATTATTTATCATGTTAAGAAAGATTCCATTTGTTGTGTTTTCTAGTATTTTAATATGAATTAACATTTTATGTTTTCAAATATTTTTCTGCAATATGATTTTGTCATGTTTGTTATTGATATGGACAATTAGGCTGATGTGTCCCAATATGGAACCATCCTTAAATTGAAATAAATCCAAACTAGTCTTGGCATATAATCTTTGTGATACATGACTCTCATATTCTTGATAACATCTTATTTAAATTTTCTACACTAACATACCTGAAGGAAATTAGACTATACTTTTGCTGTTTTTGTTCTCCCTAGTTTAGGTTTCAAAACCATATTTTATCACAAAAATTTTGATAGGACTTCAATACCTATGTTTGAACTAACTTACACAGTATTGGAATTGAATAGCTCTGAAATGGAAGGGAGAATTTATCGTAAAACCATCTGGTTATGGATAATTTTTCCTAGAAAGCTCATTTATGGCTGTTCAATTTCTTTTTTCTTCATTAAATTTTTTGAAAATTCTGTTTTTCATCTTTTAATCTGGGGAGTTTGCTTGTGTGCTTGTTTTTTTTCTTTGTAAATATTCATCCATTTCATTTAGACTTCCAATTTTATTGACACATAGTTGGAAAAAATAGATGCTAATAATTCCTTCAATTTTTTTTCTTCAATTGTGGTGCATTCACCCTTTCAATTTTTCAGTGATAATTTGGTATTCTCATTTCTTCTTTTTTTAATCAAATTAACCAATGGTTCACCTATTTCATGTATGTATTTTTAAAAATAATATAAGCTCAATTGAAATGAATCATTTCAGTGCATTATTATTACCTTCAGTTTTATTATTCTTTCACTGCCAAGATATCCAATTTGGTGCTTACTTGTGGGTTTTCTACCTGTTCTTTTTCTAATCTGTTTGGATGAGTTGCACATGGAATTCATTAATTGTTTTTTCTCTCTTTTGTTGATATACCTATTTGGATATAAAAAATTTTAAAGTACTGCATTGGCTGCATCTCCAAAATTTTGGAATGGTATTTCATTGTCATTTTCATCAATGAAATTATGAATTGTTTTGGTGACTTTTTCTTTGAACCTGAGGGAACTGAGTGACTAAGGGCATTAGAAGAGCAAGAGTTAGTGGGCATTGAGTGAAACATAGTGACTCATTTCTGGAGCTAGCTCATTTTTTTTGTTCAATTATGGGTCTACTCCAATTTCCATTTTTCCTCTTTTATATTTGATTTTCTCAAATATGTTATAAATAATTTTTAAAATTATTAAAAAAAGCTTGAATCCCAAATAAGCTATAAATGTGCAATCATGGAAAACATTTCCATATTGGTAATGTTGAGAAAGATGACAGAAACCATAAAATAAAACCATAAAGAGATTCAAGAGTGTGAGCCAAGATCACTTTAAGCCCAAGGGCTACCAGGACAAGCCATGTATGGACCATTTAGGAGAGTGAAACACCAGCAGCTGTGTCAGTTTCCATAATTATCAGCCCATAAGAGCCAAGGGCAAAGTGAAAGGTAAGTGTAACTTAGCTAAATTTGGGGGAGAGTATCAGGTCAAGCTACCAGCCCCCAGGGCAAGAAAGCAGCCAAAGTGGCCCCTGAGGCCACCTCTACATGGCAGCTTCAGAGTTCGTGGCCTGCAGACTGAAGGTGAGTGAACTGATAATTTAGATGCTAAGTGCTCTTGTCTTAACCTGCCTGGATTGGGACTGTGGACTTGGGTGGTGGTCCTGATGTGTGTGACCAGTAAAAAATGTTGGTGGAGGCTGCAGAGATGGCAGCCTCCTAATATCTCCTGCAGCTGAAAAATTCCACATATTTGTGACAGAGCCCTGCCCCCTGGAAGCAGAGATTTACTTTAGCTCAAAACAAATTTAATTAACTGTCAACATGAGCAGGCAAAGGAAGTAAACCAAGCTAAGCAATTCAACTTAGGTTCCTTTTTTCAAGAAAAAAATGGCCAAATCATAGAATAGGAGGAAGACAATACAGTTAGAATTCCTGTGCCAAAAGCTTCCAAGAGAAATGTATACTGATTAGATGGTATAGAGGAGCTTCAGAAGGATTTTCAAAACCAAATAAGAGAAGTGGAGGAAAAATTGTGAAGAGAAATGAGAATGATCCAAGAAAATCATGAAGAGAGTCAACAACCTGACTTAAGAAAATAACACCTTAAAAATAGGTTAACTCAAACGGCAAAAGAGACCCAAAAAGCAAAGGAGGAGAAGAATGTCTTAAAAGTCATATTTGCCAGATGGAAAAAAAATCTCAAAAACTCACTGAAGAGAATAATTCCTTCAGAATGAGGAATCAAGATAATACTAAACAGATACAAACAAATGAAAAAATAGATGTCAATGTGAAATATCGCATTGAAAAAACCACTGCCTTGGAAAATAAATCCAGGAGAGGCAATATAAAAATTATTGGACTGCCTGAAAGCCATTGTAACAGTTATCCCTTGTCTCTTCTACATGAGATGTTTAACCTCAGTCTGTCTCTCCTTGTCTCTTTCTATTCTTCTACCACCTCACAATTTCACCTTTTAAAATGTCATCCCTTTCTATTGAAGAAATAATCCTTCAAGAAATTCTCAAGAAAAATTGACCTGATATTTTAAAACCAGAGAGCAAAATCGAACTTGAAAGAATTCACCAATCACCTCTTGAAAAAGTCCCAAAAAGAAAATTCTTGTTACAATGGGGGGGAAGAATAGGAAATAAAAGAGAATGGGTCAACTTTAATCTCATAGAATTTGGCTTAGGAAAGTAATGACGTACACTCTAAATTAGGTATTTTGCCCTACAAGGGAGTAGGGAGGATGGGCCTGAGAGCAGGAATGATGGAGAGGACTTAAAGGTGAGGGGGAGGGTTTTTAAAAGCACACACTTCTGTAAAGGGACAGGGACAAAGTAGAGAATAGAACACAGGGGGCATGATAAGAAGAACTGAAATATAGTCGGTCTTTCATAATATATCCATTGTGGAGATGTTCTATATAACTACATATGAATGGCCTGTATTGAACTGCTTGTCTTGGCAGTGTGGGTGGGCATTGAGGAAGTATGGGAAAGAATCAAGAATATGTAATGACAATAATAATTATTATTATTATAATCATTATTATTGTTATTATTATTATTATTTACATGCAAGTGGGTACTACAATACAGGCAATAGGATAAGGAGATCCATCTTGCCTTCCTCAAAAGTCAGAGGGGTGATGGGGGAGGATATAGGTGACAGCAGATTTGGGGAGGGGGTATATATTGGGATAGCTGTTTGGGGTGATGGGTAGGGGAAAGATGGGGAGAAAATTTGGAACTCAAAATCTTGTCTAAATGAATGATGTAAACTAAAATAAATAAATTTAATTGAAAAAAAAGAAAATAGTATGCTTTGATTTGCATTCAGACTCCACTAATTCTTTCTCTGGAAGTATATACCATTTTTCATTATGAATCCTTTGAAATTATCTTGTATCATTCTTTCGCTGAGAATAACTAAGTCATTTACCATTGATTATAGCATGGTGTTGCTGTTACTGTGTACCATGTTATCCTGGTGCACTATATAAAAATGCTCTTTCTCCTTAACACATCCCTGCTGTTACTGTGTATCACGTTATCCTGGTGCACTATATAAAAATGCTCTTTCTCCTTAACACATCCCTGCTGTTACTGTGTATCACGTTATCCTGGTACACTATATAAAAATGCTCTTTCTCCTTAACACATCCCTGATCACTGATTGGCTTGATTCATCACTTTTTTTCTTTATAATTAATTAATTTATTTCTGGTTACAACATTCAGTTCTGGATTCCCTTGGGTTTCAAATTTTCTCTCTTTCTCCTCACTCCTGAAGGTGGCATGCAATCAAATATAGGGTCTAAAAATACCTTCACATTAAGCATTAGTCAGGTTGTAAAGAATGATTATAACCAAAAGAGTGAACAACGAGAAAGAAGAAACAAAACAAAACAAAACAAAGAGAAAGCAAGTAGTTTGCTTCAGTCTGCATTAAGATTCTGTAGTGCTTAATTTGAAGGTGGATATCTCTTTCCATCATGAGTTTTTTTGAGTTGTCTTATCATCTTGTATTGCTGAGAAAAACCAAGTGTATCAAAGTTAGTCAGCACACATACATTGTGTATGTAATTGTGTAAAAATTTCTCCTGGTCTTCATCCTCTCACTCGTCATCAGTTTATATAAGTCTCTCCAGGTTATTTTGAAGTCTGTCTGCTCCTCATTTCTTGTAACACAATAGGATTCCATTCCATTGATGTACCACAACTTTTTTAGCCATTCTCAAATTGATGGGCATCTCTTTGACTTCCAGTTCTTTTCCACCACAAAAAGAGCTGTCTTAAATATTTTGTACTTACAGGTCCTTTTTCTCGATTCTATGATCTCTTTAGAATACAACACTGGAAGTGGCATTGCTGTGTCTAAGAGTATGAACTTTTTTTTATAACCCTTTGGGTATAATTCGAAATTGCTCTCCACCAACAATGCATTGGTGTTCCAATTTTTCCACATGTTCTCCAGCATTTATCATTTTCTTATTTTGTCATCTTATTCAACATGACCAGTGACATGCAGCATCTCACAGTTCTTTGGATTTGAGTTTATCTAATCAATAGGGATTTAGAGAATTTTTTCATATGCTTATACATTTTTTCAATTTCTTCCTCTGCAAACTGTCTGTTCATATCTTTGACCTTTTATCAATAGGGGAAGGACTTGTATTCTTACAGATTTCAGTCCATTCTCTGTATATTTTAGAAATGAGATCTTTATCAGGGACATGAGTTGTAAAAATTATTTCCCAATTTACCACTTCCCTCTTAATCTTGGTTACATTGGCTTTTTTTGGTACAGAAACTTTTCAATTTAATGCAATCAAAATTATCCATTTTTCATTTCATAATGCTCTCTAACTCCTGTTTTGTAATAAAATATTGCCTCCTACATAAATCTGACATGGAAACTATTCCTTTCTTTCCCAGATTGCTACCATATCAGCCTTTATACTTAGATCATAAAACGATTTAGAGATAATTTTGGTATGCAGTGAAAGTTATTTTTAATATCTCAAAACTTTCACCACTTCTATTGCCTGGAAATCAAAGATCAGCCAGGCCATGAATAAACAAAGTCTTATCCTGTTCATTTTTCAGTCAGCTTCCAGATACTGGGAGAGGAAATCTAACTACCTCCCTCTCTCTCTCTCTCTGTCTCTCTCTCTCTCTCTGTCTCTCTCTCTCTCTCTCTCTCTCTCTCTCTCTCTCTCTCTCTCTCTCTCTCTCTCTCTCTCTCTCTCTCAGCTGGCTTCAGTCTCCATGAATC
>CM053593.1:231464420-231480588 GCA_028646575.1 Pseudocheirus occidentalis | reverse complement strand
CAGGGGAGGGGCTTTACAGTGGGATTGCTGTTATGGGGTTGGGGCAGGAGCAAGACGGGGAGAAAATGTGTAATTCAAAAAATGTAATGAAAATGAATAATGTAAACAAGAAAACAAATAAAAACTAAATTTTAAAAAAAAGAATTAGATTGGAGAAAATGGAAGCAAATGAATTTATGAGAAATTAAGATACCATTAAACATATCCAATCAAATGAAAATAATTAAATTTATCCTCTGAAATACTTACCAATTGTTTAACTATCTTCTTTGTATCCCCTTCTCTCACAAAATTTTTATTGCCTGAGATCAAAGACTATCTCACAATTCTTGGGTTTTTTTATGTTTTAGTATTTTTATCTCTTAAGATAGTATTTGCCACAATGTTAAGTGCTTAATAAATGTTTGTTTATCTGTGTTATTATGCTTCTATTTGTACTAATGTAGCTTCCCCTAAGTCTAAGAAATAGAGTCAGGAAGATATAAATTCAAATACTGCTCCTCATACTTAGCATCTTGGATCTTAGGGACCTTGGACATATCATTTAATTTTTGTTACTCTTAGTCAAATTCCTAGAACTTATCTGCTATAGATTCTCTGTTAAAGGATTACTTATACTTGAAGTTCCCTTTTATTCCAAAATTGCATATACTTAAGGTATTTCCATTTGGGGAAAGCACTGTACTAGGAGGCTGTGGAGAAACACATGGTCTCTGCCTCTGATAAAATAATTGTATTTGTTTTCTAATTAAGTCATTAAAATATAAAAGGAAATATGATAAATGGTTAAAAGAGACAGAAACTAAGTGTTAATTAAGTTAGGGTGGAGGGATGAGTTACAGTGGGGAAGATAAGAAAAATGGAAAGGATAAGATATTCCCTAGGACTTAAAAAACTTATTTTGATTTTACAAATGTGAGGTCTTAAGTATTTCATATTTTTAAGTTTCATATATCTTGCATATAATTAAATCCTAATTTATAAGACTGCAAGAACTATGGAGAATTTTTTTTAAAGCTTTCAGTTCAATGTGAGCTTCTACATTATGGTCCGTTTTAGAACTGAAGTTAAAAATTCTTTGTTATTTTAGAAGGACTGCATAGTGTCTGGGGGATCAAAATACTTCTAAGCAGTAAACTTTTCATGGACATCTGGAGATTATTTAAGAAACTCTTACAACTAGCTATGAATAGGACTAATAAATAGAAAAACTGACAAACAAGACAATCAGGTGCATATATTTCAACCAAATACTGAATTTAATTTCAACAATATGCTATGAATAAATAATACATCAGAATTATGTCTCTAAGGTTGAAGAGTGAATAGCATCAGTTAGTATTCATTGAGCATGAATAGTCTGAGAGCACATTAAGCAGAATAAAATTATGAGCATGACCACTCAAAGAGAAAAGAAAATACTCTCAAGGGATTTAAACATGGAATTAAAACTTACAAAATTACCTAGAGAGGGACAAATACAAGTTAGAAAATTTCCTTTCAATATAAATGTTAGAATACTTTCACATTAAGAAATATAGGTGTTAAAATCTATTGGAATTTATGCTCAAGAGATTTGTGGCATTTTTCAGGAAAATACTTTCATAGTTGAAGTAATGTAACAGTGAAGGCATTATTGGAACACCTTATGCTTCCAGATCACTGTGCAAATAAAATATAACATTGATACATTATTAATAGATTTAATGTATATTTACTAGTCACTTAAATTCTGTAGGTCAAGGTTTCCTCATCTTCAAAATTAAGAATTTAGATTTTGTTATCTTGAAAATACATTTAAGGGGCAGCTACGTGATACAGGGAATAGACCACCAGCCCTGGAGTCAGGAGGACCTGAGTTCAAATCAGGCCTCAGATACTTAACACACTTACTAGTCATGTGACTTTGGGTAAGTCACTTTACCCCAATTGCCCTCCAAGAAAAAAAAGCAAAAAAAATTATATTTAAGGTTTCCTATGATCTACACCCTTAAATGTATCTTCTAAAATGTACTGTGCCACATAAAGACATTTATTTATTAATAGCCATTGCTCACAGATTATTTTTCTTAATATGAAGAAAATAAAACGAGGAAATTTCAAATACTACTTTTCTTTTATCAGAAGTGACTAGACTTCGAGAATCAAATTTAATAGTGTGTTTCCAATGAAATATAACTCTGTGGTCTAAAGGAGAGACAATGTCAGAAATTTCTTTAATTAACAAAAACAAAGAATTTTGAAAAATAGAAATATTGTAAAAGGGAAAAAGCAACAATTAAGTTCAAGACAACTCAATAGATTTTTTTCAAAATTTCAAAAGGTTTTTCAATTAGAAACTAGAAAATTCAAACCCTCTATATAATAGCAGAGAATAGCATTTTCAATAAGCTTCTGTAACAGTGAGAGAATAGAACCATTTAATTTTTCATAGCAATGTTTTGAAAATGAAAGAGTATATTCATGTTACCTTTTTTAAAATTTATGATGAACTGAATTTAAGTACTTCTACTCATTAGCAAAATAACATATATATGTATACACATATATATTCATAGAAACAGTAACAAAATTAACATAAATGAGTAAAAATAATAAAGAACACTTTAAAATGTTGGCAATTTTGCCTACATATGTTAATTTTCTTTTTAATATCAAATTATGATAAATAAGAGAGAAAGAAAGAAAATATATAGCATCATCATTATTGTTATTATTGTTGTTGTTGTTGTTATACTTAAAGGTTACTCCATATGGTCAATCTATAGCAATATATCTGGAGATTCACTATCAGAGTCCTTCATTTATTTCTCGAATTTCACTTGTCCTGGCCATGACGGATATCCATCGTCTGAAACACCCCTTTTATCATTCATTCACACTATTAAATGGAAATTGGACTGGAATCAAATTGAGCAACTTTGACATGGAAAGAATAAAAATAAGCATTCCCTTTGGCTTTGAGAACAGATTAATTCCAGGCACTTAGTACTTTCCTTTGAGAAGCTGAAAAATGTGGTGTCCAATGTATTCAGACAGCATGATGCTGTCCATTGTTAAAAACAATGATCACTTATTTCCAAAACTTCGTTTATCTTAAAGGTGTTACTTGAGGTTGGAATGATCAGAAAATAGATTAAGAGACCAGTATTATTTTAATAATTATTGTTGGTCTACAACTATAAAAATATAGAGTCACTATCTTTTCTTTAAACCTAAAGAGCTTTTAAGTTTTGAGATACTTGGTACAGGGACAACTAGGTGGCCCAGTGGATAGGGCACTGTGATTGAAATTAATTTAAATCTGAAGACCCCTTTTTGTTATGTCAAGTAAGCAGGTACTTAGCCCTGAGTAATTAAGCAAACCTTTGAGGTTAATTACCTCTGTGAGAGAAACAGAAGGTGTGAACTCTCTCTCTTGTTGCCAACACAAGAGGAAGGGTTTGGCTGAAACAGAAAGCCAATGTGTGTACCTATGTGTACATAAAAGGAACCTGAGAGATAAAGATAGGAAATCAGAATCAAGAATTTTCCTCCTGACAGCTTCTGGTGAAGGAAGTAGAATTTTCCCAGCATCTGGAAGCTGGCCTGCTACTTGCTGGACTGAGAACTGAGTCTGAGTTTTCTTGAGACCAGGATCTTGTGAAGGCTGAAGTTGCTGCTGAGAAGGCTGCCTGGAAGTCTGAGATCTTTTTCTGAGTAGGCTCCTTAGAAGGCTGATATTTCTTGTGGGTCCTAGGGCCACACAAACTATTGGAAGACTGGAGAAGCATGACATGGAAGAGACTTTGTTTATGGCTTGGTTGATCTTTATATTCCCAGCAAAAGAAGTTGTGAAGGTTTTGAGATGTGGTAGATCCTATGAATTTCTGTGTATATCAAGAACTGACTGGAGGTTTGGATGAGAACCTGGGAGCTGTCTGTCTCTGAATCCAAGTAACTGGTGGGTTCAGGTAGGAGCTGGGACCATGTAAGGGGATCCAGGGAATCTGAGAGACCACCCTGAGTGAAAATGAAGAAAAGGCCTCTCCTTGGATATTGAATGTTGTGATGAAATTGAAGTTTACTAGAGACCAAGGGGTGGAAAGTTTTTTTAATTTTCTAATGATTGTGTTTAGTGATTATTGATACTTAGTGACTGATTAAGTTAATGTATGATTGCTCCTTGAGTGGAAGACAGATTTATATTTTGAAACTATTGAATGATTAAGTAAGGAGGAAAACGTCCTTAGGGATGCCAGATGATTATTCTTTTGTTCTTTGTTCTAAATACTGTGACCACTTTGGTGAAAACTATGTAACCATTTTAATGTTAAGCTGCTGTGAATACTATATTGTGATTTTCTGTGGTAAGATGTAATGCTGTGAATATTATATTGTTATTTATTGTGAATGTTTGCCTTGATATGTTATGGAATAAATTGAGTGTGCTCCATGCTGTGTAATCAGAGCTTTAAAGCTATTCACAGAATAATTCTTTTGAGAAGCTGTTCATGCATGGCATTATAAGCACTGGCCCAGGACACAGGAGGAAATGAGTTCATATCCAGCCTCAGGTCAGACTAGCTATGTGACCCTGGGCAAGTCACTTCAACCTGATTGCCTCACAAATTTGAATGAATAAATTTAAATATTAATGTATGTACGTATGTGTATAGGTGCATATGTACATACAGTAGCTTAATGAGCTCAAAACATCAATCTATGCATTTTTGGCACTTTTGAAATTTTTGACTAAAATATAGAATATTGAAAAGAAAAAAATACCATAAATAAATATTTAAACATAAATACACTTTAAACATAAAAACTAGAAAAGAAAAATACTGTTGAGCAGAACATGAGATGATTCAAAATATACAGGAAGAAAATTTCATTTCAAGAAAGGCTTTATAATAAACACAAATGTTTTAATATCTGCTCTTTACTTCTTTGTAAGCTTTCTTTTGTTCTCTGCTGTGTACTTTTTACTTTGTTCTTTTCCCTCCTTCCTTTCCCCAACCCAGAAGGATACAATTCACTGTGGCCATACCTATATATAGATATAGATATACACATATACAAATATATATATTTTCCCTTAGTATTTCTCAACCCAATCTCTATTTTTATATTTGTGCATATTGCTTGTTTCCTATGTTTCCTCACTCCTCTAGTTTACTTCTACCTGCAACCATGCACTCGTATTCCTTAGCCTAAATGCCCCAATATTGTCCCATTCCCATAAATCCAAACACCCTTTTCTTACACCTTTTGAGCTATTGTTTCACACTCCCTTCTAAAAATTCCTCCCTTATCCTCCCAAAGATGCCACCTTTATCCTCTCATTTTCCATGATCTCAACAATCTTTTATATTCCATTTAACTTTTTTCTTCATCTTCCTCTTTAAAGATCCTTCTCTTATCCTCTCCCCCCTCTCTATTCCCTTACCATGTCATTTCTTCTAAAATAGAAGACTTTTATACTCTTCTAGATATATATATATTGTTACCTCATGAACCTCTTTCTGATTAAAATAGATTACCTGAACTTCCAGACCTCCTCCTCCATCTAATTCCTCTGTGTCAGTTCTTACTCTTGCACCTCATTCGTATAAGATAATTGCTTATTTTAATTATTCCTAGATGGTTTTACTTTCAAATTTCTGTCATAGACAAGTCTACTCCCAATCTTTCTTACAAACTACACAATTACCAATGACAATCTTCTACATGTGTTTTACATTTTACATATATTAAAGGAAAAATATCTATCTCTTATTAAAGTTCGTTTAAATAATCTTGGGTATATACCTTATGTTTCTCTTGACTCTTATAGGTAAAATATTTAAGTTTAAAAAATCCTAGAAGTCTGATAGTTGATCAAATGTTCATAGTTTTTTCATTCAGGACTTTGCTTAACTTTGCTAGGTATATGTTTGGCTTGAACCTCAGTTCTTTTGCTCTCTTATATTTATCATGACAAGACCTGTGGTCCTACACTGTTTCCATAGCTAGGTCTTGTGTGATACTAATTGTCAAATTTAAATAATTTATTTCTTTATTAATAATATTTTGTACTTGAGCTGTTTTCAGGATAAGAAATTAAGATTATCAATTATTTTTTGGATATTAACTATAAATATTAATCAAATTTACTAATTAATTCAGTATAATATTAATCAAAATTACTATTTTGATGAGTTTCCCTCATAGGGTCTCTATCAGGGGTTGATCAATATATATATATATTTTAATTTCTACTCCCACCCTCTGTTCTAAGTTTCAGGAAATTTTTCTGTAATTATATCTTATATCATAGCATTAAGATTTTTTTACCATAGCTTTTAGGTAGTCTGATTATTCTTATTTTATCTCTCCTTGATCTGTTCTCCAGATCAGTTGTTTCTCTTATAAGATGTCACTTTCTCTTCTATTACTTTATTCTTTATATTTCATTTAATTATTTCTTGATCTTTCTTACAACTTCTGTGATTTCCCCTTTGAACAGTTCTAATTTTCAAGTTGTTATTTTCTTCCTTAATACGATGTTCTTCATATAATCTTCTTGTTTTTATTGGATTATTATTATTTTTAGGAAGTTTCCCCTCCATTTCACTCATTTGATCTTCAATGTCTTTTTTAAGTTCTTCTGTAAATTCTTTTTGGGTAGGTGATCATTTGACATTACTCTTTGGGGTACAAGAGGGTTTCTTTGCTTTAATATCCATCCTTGAAGAAGAACCCTGGTCTTCTCTAATCCCGTAAAAACTATTTTGGTTTAATTCTTTCTCCCTTCCTGTGCATTTTTTTTCATTCGAATAGCTTAATTTTTGTTATCACCTCTAGCCTTGGAGTATAGATGCTACCTCTGGTCTGAGATCTTCAGTTCTCCCCTCTAGTCTCTAACCAAAGCCAAACCTCCAGCCTCCTGTAACTGGTCACAGTCAAGGGTGCCCTGCCCCAATAGTTCTTCAGTCCCCTGATGTGTTTTGGCTCTTTCTCGCCCTACCACTTTTTGCAATATAGATGGGTCTGTTATTACTTGTCAGCAGAGGTTCCCTTGTTTTTCCCTCACTCAAAAGCTCAAGTCTGTTCACTGTCCCAGTTGAGATGGGGATGAGGGGCAGTGGTATAGTGGTAGTGGTGGTAGTTAAAAGTTCCTGTGCTTGTGGTAAACATGGACTCCTGATCTAAATTGCTTGTCCTAAGGCTTGACACTTGTTTAAGTGGCTTGACACTTGTTTAATTTTACCTGAGTCTAAAGGTATTTACTCTGCATAGGGACCAAATCTGGTCCTGGGATTTTCCTTCAGATTTTCTTGGATTGTCTCAGGAGGACCTTTGTTGTGCTCCTATTCACATTTATTTTTATCTAAACTTTGTTCAAAGGTACTTATTCATCTCTTTTATGGGGAAAAAATCTTTAGAGCTTGGAATTTCCTGGGCTACTCCACCATATTTCCCTGTTAATATATGTATTAAGAACTATTTTATGTTTTCCAGATACCTGAAACTCACTTGTTTCTTTAAGCATTTCTAATAATGTTTTGATATGTGAATATATCTAATACACATTAATATAATTTTCCTTGTTTAAAACATGTTTTTTTTTGCTAAATCACATAAATCATTATCAATATCAATTGTTTGAGAGTGTGATATAATAATATTCTTTTGTAATGATGAAAATGTTGGGTTATTGAGCCCCACATTAAATAGTTCCCAACTGATTACTAATTATTAATCTTTCTATACTGCCTCTTGTTTGATGAGAGATGCCTAATCTCAGGGTACCTAGACTAATTTAGACATTCCTATCCTATTTCTGATTTATTCTTTTCTGTTTTTTCAAAAGACAATATCAATTTAATTGAATTTGATTAAAAATGTTAACTACTAAGTGCATATTAGCAGTGAATGGGATTGAGAGGGGAGAACATATAATTATATAGAATACTCAATTTCTTAATGTAGTTTATGGTTGTTTAGTGAGAAACGTCACAAACTTATACTGAATTACAAGTAGTAGAAGCCAAGTAGTGAGGTGAAAAAACACACAACTACGTTATGTAATGAACAAGAATATAAAAGTTGATTTCGTCTAAGGGAATAATAGAATGCTTCTACTTTCAGGTAGTATTTGAGTGTGACTTTATAAGATGAGTAGGAACTGAGTATGTAGAATCCTAGGGAAAGCATTCTAGGCCCAGAGAATGGTATGAACATAGGTGAGGAGGTGCAAAATTGCAGGACATTGTGGAGGCAAAGAGAATAATCTAATTTGGTTGTGCTGTAACCTTTGATGAGATGGTAGGGAAAAATAGTGGGGAAATCAGATAATCACACATTTTAAAATCAGTATACTTATTATTTCATGCAATTCATTTAATCAATAAACATTTATTAAGTTCTCATTATGTGTAGGTACTTTTGAAAGCAGTTAGAATATAAAAAAAGGTGCTAAAGTCAGTTCATTACTTCAAGGAACTGGTATCTCAAATATACATATTAGACTCTGATAGGAACAAGATAGATTCTTTTGAGGAGTAAAGAATTTTGGCTTCATGACAGGCTCTTTTTTTAGCTCAATAACTATTCATAATTTCTGATTAAAGTTTTGCTGGAGATGGTTGAGGTTTACAAAAATCCATTAAATTAGTAAAAATTACTTTTCTGTAAGATTCAAGTGATTTCTTCATTGGTATCATTTTATTAATTTTAAGCAATATAGTAGCTAGTACCTATTATAAATAAAATCTACTAGTTCAAAAATTAAAATCAATGTAAATTGCTTTGAATATATACATTAACAGGTATATCTTCACTTGAAGATGAGTCATATTCTATAGTAATGTGTTTACCCTGTAGAGAAACCATTTTGGGGAAGGGATCAGGGAAGGATAATTGGATATAATAGCTCAGCATAGTCTCTTTGTCTCAGGTAATATTGTGGATCCACAGGCAGAATCACAATAGAGGTTTAAATGATAAAGGAGTAGATACCTTGGAATATAATATTGCAGAAGGCAACAGAGCTAGGATTATAACCAAGGGTGGATGGACTACCCAACAAAACTTAAGGTAATTCTTGGGGGGGGGGAGACATGGATATTTAATGAAATAATGGACTTTCAAGCATTCCTGATGAAAAAAAAATAGAGATGAATTAAAAATTTGACTCACAAATACAAGACTAAAGAGAAGTGTTAAAGGAAAACAAGAAAGAGTAATCAATGAGAGACAATACAATTTCATTGCTCACATTCTTTTTGGGGGAAGGTAATAAATATATTTACTGATGCAGTTAAAAAGAGTTCACATAGAAATGTGTGTAAGTGGACTTTATTAGAATGAACTGAGGGAAAGAGGTGAGAAATAGAGATTCATGGGGAATAAGGGGAAAGAAGAGGTACATTATGGTTATTATTTCATGCATGTAAGCTAGCCACTCAAAATGTCTCTCATTTGCTCAAATATATACTTTTCCTCCTGAAAAAGAGAATATCTCTTTGTAGCTCACAAAATATGATCTTTACATTACTAATAATTGAAATTCACAAGTAACATTTTAATTTTTTTAGAACACTTCATATACCTTGTATTATTTGAACATCATGAAACTCTTCAAAGTACACACACATTTACACACTTGAGAAATGGAAGTTTAAAAGAGTTAAACAGCATCATTGTAGTAGCACAGTTTTGACATGAGAGAAGCATCTCAGACCTCCTAGAATCAAAGTTCAGTGCTCTAAGCATTATGCCATAGGAACTCAAAACAAAAATCTGTGAGACAGGTAATAAAATCTCAGGGATATGGTAGCTTCACTCTTACAAATGTTTTCTTTACAACTCTGTGAGTTAGGAATTTTGGCCATTATTAATCCTTTTTTTATAGGTGAAGATCATACCATTTCCACCATAAGATGGCTAATGCTAATAAATAAGAGAATAAAAGAAAAATCAAAGTCAGATTTTCTGACAGAAAGCTTAATGTGCTTTTGACAATATGACAGCTTCCTTCATACACAAGAGGTAAAAAAAACTTAACAATACTTCCCTACCCAAATTTCCTTTCAGTTGAGAAGAAGAGGACTCAGAGGTTTGTATTCAATTATGCTCTTTATAAAATAACAATAAAGTAGAACATATTGGCAAGGTTGAAAATAGCATGTACACTCCCTGTCAGCTAAAATATTTTTTCTTCTATGTATCATTTATTTGAGCATTCATACAACAATAATGTATTAAAGAAAGGGGAAGGGAATAATCATTTCTCTAGCACCAACTATATACAACCAATGGAACTAATTGATTTTAAAATATTATTCCTTATGTATCAGGCCTACTATATGTCAAATATCTTATCAAAGTTGTAGATTTGGAAGTTATTTTCACAGATACCACAATTAAACCCATGGAAACAAATAATATTAACAAAAATGAATGGGGAAATGAAGGGAGAGAAGGCAGGTAATATGTATATGAAAGACTTGATGATAAAAATATGGCTATTTGTAATTTTTTAATCTCTTTTATTCTATTACTTTTAAAAATAATGAATACACTCTTAGGCAAATGGTGACATTCTTTTTTGTTTGTTTTATTTACATTTAAACATTTATTCTGATAAATGTATATTCCTGACTCAGAATTCACAATTTGTTTTGCGTGGGCATTTTTCTCTTTTCCTCCATTCAATGCATCTCCTGAATATCATCACCTGATAACAAATTGTTTTTTTCCCTCTCTCTTTTTTATATTGTTCCTATGGTAGTAAAAACAACTAATTCTATATTAGAAGACAGCACTGAGTGGAAGCAAATGTGATGGAGCAGAATGAAATAACTTGGGTTCAAATTCCAACTCTATTACATGTAGCCTTGGAAAAATACTTTGATGTCTCATTTCCTTATCTCTAAAATGAGGAGGTCAGCTTAAATTAATGCAAAAAACCTATTTTCTCTAAACCTATGATCTTTTCTTAATTGTTAAAACGTGGTTGACTTGGTACTTCATTGTTATTGCTATGCTGGGTTGAATTGAAATGTACCAAGCCTTGAGGCAGAAAAAGAGCAAAGAGAATTTAAAGCATATTAATGGCAATTTGCAATACTTTTAATGCATAGAGATGCAGAATATGGCTAAGTCTTTTTCAAAACTAGATAGCACAGCAATCATTTGACACCCTGTGTATAAATACTATCTATTTAAACAATGAAATGATATCTGTCCCTATTAATCAATAAATCAACCAATATAAAGTTATTAAACACCTACTGTGTGTATCCCGACCAGAAAGATATATGCATACATACTTATATGCGTATGGATAAATATACACCTATACACATATATACATATATACACATGCACTGCATGTATGCATATGTATATGAATGCACATACAATTATATGTGTGTATGTACATATAATCCACTACCCACTACACAAAGCAGGGATATCATTTGTCCACGAGATCTAATTTAGAAAAAAAAAAGGTGAGAATTTTGCAAAGGGAAGGTTAGCATCTTCTTTTGTCAGAATTATCAGCAATCATAAGACCTTGGGATTTTAGTGACTCAAAAACATAAAAGGTCAAGACAAAATTTCTCAGGTTATATGAGCAAAGTATTTCATAATCTATAAAGCATTGTATAATGGCATTTTACCCATGTGGATACACCCCCATGATTCTGATGACAAATTGATCCACTCTTTATCTCCTATTATTGTTGTGCACATTTTCACATAAATCTGCCATAGACAATTTACAGAATATGATACAAGCTAAATCTGTGTCTTCCTTCCTTCTATCCTTCCTTCCATCCTTCCTTCCTTCCTTTCTTCTTTCCTTCCATCCTTCCTTCCTTCCTTCCTTCCTTTCTTCTTTCCTTCCATCCTTCCTTCCTTCCTTCCCTCCTTCCTTCCTTTCTTCTTTCCTTCCATCCTTCCTTCGTTCCTTCCCTCCTTCCTTCCTTCCTTCTCTCCTTCCATCCTTCCTTCCTTCTCTCCTTCCATCCTTCCTTCCTTCCTTCCTTCTCTCCTTTCATCCTTCTTTCCTTCCTTCCTTCCTTTCTTCCTTTTCTTCCTTCTTTCCTTCCTTCCTTCTTTCCTTCTTTCCTTCCTTCCTTCCTTCCTTCCTTCCTTCCTTCCTTCCTTCCTTCCTTCCTTCTTTCCTTTCTTCCTTACATCCAGGTGATACATTGGCAAACAAATTCTTATAAATATGCACATATGCATGAATAAATACAACCTGGAATTAAAAAAAAACTTTCACATATTTTAATACATTTCCAAGTTAATCTCTATTTTTAAAAATTTACTCCTTTAATGAAAATCAATTTGTTGGATATTTGGGGCTAAGTGGATAGGATACTTAGGGCTAAGTAGATCAGATACTTAGGACTAAATAGATCAGATACTTAGGGCTAAGTAGATCAGATACTTAGGGCTAAGTAGCACCTAGTAACTTAGGGCTAAGTGTAGAACTCTGTCCATTGGTGAAAAGATGTGAACTCCCTTGTTGACTTGGGAGAAGGCTATTGTCTGAGACACTCCCCTATTGACTTGGAAGAAGGCTATTGGCTGAGACACTCCCCTGTTGACTGGCAGAGGGCCAGTGCTTATAAAGAAGAATTTTAGAGAGACAAGACAGATTTTGGATTTGGCTCTTCAGTGAAGCTGACTGAAGACATAAACAAGATGGGACTTTGTTTATTTGTGGCCTGGCTGGTCCTTGAGTTCCAAGCAAGAGAGGTCCTGAAGGGTTTGATTTGTGCTGAACTCTGTGAACGTCAGTGTGTGCTGGGAATTGCCCTGAGGACTGAACAAGGACCTTGGAACTGTTCATCTCTGAGGACTGGATGAGATCCTGACAGCTTTTAGCTCTTCAGAGGAAGAGGATCCAGGGAATCAGAGAGACCACCCAGAGTCAAAATGAAGAAAAGGCCTCCCCTTGGATGAAACTGATGTTTGCTGATGACAAGGACCTGGGAGCTGCTTTTCCTTTGATGACTGGACAAGAACCTGCCAGCTTTCTGCTCCTGAATCTAGGTGATTGTTTGACAGACTCAGGAGGGAATTGGGACCAGGGAATCAGAGAGACTTCCCAGAGTCAAAATGAAGACAAGGTCTCCCCTTGTATTAAACTTAGGTTTGTTGGAAATCAAGGGGTGGAAAGTTTGTGTGGTTGTCTAAGAATTTTATTTGGAAACAAAAGTTAACGGTTGCCTGATGAGTGGAAGATCAATATATTGTGAATGGTTGATTGAATCAACTCCCTCTTAGGGAAACTAGGTGATTCCTTTTGTTAATTGATTGATTGAATCTTTAACTGGATTGATTAAATCTTTAAATGTGAAGCTGGTTTCCCCTTTAGGGAAACCAGGTGATTCTTCTCTTCATCCTTGTTACTTTCTGTAATAAGATATAATATTGAGGCTTTCCTTCTTCTAAATATTTTATATAATATTGTGAATTGTTGATACTGTGAATACTTTACTGAATCTTGATTTGTAATGGAATAAACAGAGTGTTGACTAATATTGTGTAATCTGAATCTTAAAAGATGTTCATAGTAGCATTCTTTTAGGAATCTACTGTTGATTGGCTTTACAACTCCCATGTCGAAAACCTGGTATTTTAGCATTCTGAAGTCTCAATAATCCAGTAATGTTCTTCATATATAATGCCTACTTCAACTTAAAACTATCCTGTTAATACACAGTGATTACTGATAAACTCTAAGCATTGGCTACATATTATATATGCCTTCATGAAACATACACACGAGAAGTACTTCCATAAGCCTGTATCTTTCTATACCCTACCATCAATCAAAATTCAACATACCTCCATCTTTAAAGGCCTTCTTTACTTGCTCCAATTTGTTGTTATGTTCTCCTATAAAAACAAAATTGTTTTGTGTCCTTGATTTTGATATCTATCGTAATAGGAAATTTGAACCATAGAGAAAGGTATAATTCATTATGTTGCATTATTACTTAGTTATACTGCAGGTGTATAATTTGCCTTTCCATTAACTTGTATTCTCCTGAGAAAGAAAGAATACATGTTTTATTTATTTATTTCTCTTTCTTGTTTATGTGAATTGTAAGTGATATATATATATATATATATATATATATATATACACATATATATTCAATGTTATAAAAATAAGGTATATAAATATGCACAAAAATCCTCATTATTGATGTTTGCCTATCTCCAAAATATCTGATCAATTTATTCAACTGAGTGTAGGAGGATATTTTAAAACTGTATCTTTATGTAGGTAAAATGACTGGTTTAATTCTTTTTTTGTCTCTTAAATATCAAAATTCTGTGACAGATATATACTATGTCACTTGACAGTGCAGATGGTCCAAAATTCTTTTCAGTTGCAATTGGGTAGAATTCTTCTTTTAAGCCAGCACAAGGTGAAACACAAAAGATACACAAGTTTGGCAGTTTTATTGCCAGTGATTCAGAGAATAATAAAGAAGTATTAAGGCTGTAGAATACAATAGATCTAGAAAATTATGGAATGGGTAATATATATGATTCTAAAAATAAATGTGGGGGGAAAGACTAATAAAATTATAACAGGATATGACAGAGGTACAAATGGTATTTTACAATGGGTTTTTGACAACTATAATTTAATATGAGAAATTGACTGTCTTGTCATCATACATATTGTAAATAGATCTTAATACTACAGCAGTTTAAACTATATAGCAGTGCATATGGGCACTACTTAATAAGGCAGTCATTTTATAATGGTGAGTTTTATTCTGTGAAATTTTCAAAACTAACGGTATACAATACTTAAAATAAAATGTGTTTGTGCCTTGAATGGAGATATACTGATTAATTAACCTCCCTCCTCCTCATCCCCAATATTTCCCCATCCGTCTTTCCACAGAGTGAAAAATTGTACCATTATGAATTTGTCTTTGGATTAAGATACTGAAACTTTATTCTCTTTCAAGATGCAGTTACTTCTGGGAAGTTAACCATATGTAACTCTTCTAAGTCATAGATGATTCCATGTGAATTAGTTTACTATATTGCTTTCTTCTAGGAGAGGAAATAATAGAAAGAATAAAGGGTTTTTTACAAGGTTGTAAATTCACAAATGACAATACTGAGTAAAGTATTCCTGAGGAAGAACATCCTCAGGACTTATAAAAGTAGACATCTCTAGATTGGGGGGGGAGACAATGTCAGGAAATCAAATTCTGGCAGTCTGAAGGGCTGGAGCATCAGTAGTGGGGTGAGACAGGCAGAAAGAATAGGAGGATATAGAAGACAATTTAAACTTTCATAATTATTTGTCCTATTCTGATTATAAAATCTCAATAATATATTAAAATCCAATTTACTTACACAGAAAAAATTAAAGTACACTCAGAAATGTTCTTTTGTAGATTTTATGTTTTAGTAAGACATTAAAAGAAAAAAAGGCTAAGAAGCATCACATTATACATAAACCATTGAGGAAGTTTAGATAGCTAGCATGTCATCTTCCTTGAATTAATAAATCCATTGATACATTTTTAAAATTAAGTGCTTACTGTGGAAAAGCCATGTACTAAGCACTGGAGACACTGAAACAAAAGACATACACTCTCTGTTGTCAATTAAACTCTATTTTAATAGGGGGAAATAGGACATATAATAGAGTGGTAGCTAAGAAAGAATCTTCTGATCTGAGATGTCACAATGCTAGTGAATGAAGCTACTGTAATGGTAATTAATTTGTTTGATCAGATGTTAAGTAGATCCTAGTAACCTAGTGTTAAGTATAGAACTATGTCCATTGGTGAAAAAGTGTGAATTCCCCTGGGACTTGGAAGAATGCTATTGCCTGAGACACTCCCCTGAACCATGTTGACTTGGGAGAAGGCCAGTTTTTATAAGCAGGAGAATTTCAGAGACAAGACAGATCTTGGATTTGGTTCCTGAGTGGCTGACTGAAGATATGAACAGGATGGGATTTTTTTTCTTGGTGGCCTGGCTGATCCTTGAGTTCCAGGCAAGAGAAGTCCTGAAGGGTTTGAGGTGTGCTGAACCTTGTGAACTTCAGTGTGTGCCGGGGATTACCTTGAGGACTGGACAAGGACCTGGGAGCTGTTCATCCCTGAGGACTGGACAAGTACCTGTAAGCTTTCAGCTC